>CM062295.1:779142656-780342656 GCA_031216915.1 Pictodentalium vernedei
AGAATATAAAGCTAAAAATGGTACACCTTGTGCACTTTAACAAGCGCATCTGTGAAAACTGGGTTGGCACGCTCTGTCACAGGAGCTAGGAACCACGAATTTAGCGGATGATTTAGGATTCAAAACCCCCATGTGCCCACGAGACGTATGTTTAAAGGCACAGTTTACTATTGCACACATGCACTTGTCAACACCCCTGACATGTGCTTTTGCGTGGCAAATCCTTCATGCTTAGATAATATTACACATTCCGCAACATCCATACAAGCACATCTCGCAACTTTCAATCGACAGATACCACACCTCGATTTACATGCCAATGGATTGATAGTGGGCTGGGCGTAAGTGAATGGAGCGATCTGATTGGTCAGTTTCTGAAATGTGGAACGATTTGCTTCTTCGATGTAGGATTTTCGATATATAGAACAGGAGTGGATAGACTGGGTTTGGAATCAGTAGAATCGGTTCAAAAAGCTAAAATAGTAACAAAATAAGTTCGAAACAGTAGATAACTATTCTGACATGGAGTACACATTTGAACAAAGGAACACACCTCTACGAATATACCCCAGTACAGTTACAAACCTCCTGGTCTCATGGCAACCACGTTCCACCATAGAAAACAAAAGGGTGGCATCCAGTACAATGGAACACGGAAACGGATTTTTTATCAACCTATCTTACAATTGTTTACTACAGGCTTGCACTACAGTGGAAGTCCCTAACTCGGAAAATATACTCTCTATCTTGATCTCTCCCAAGCGATTTGGGAAAGAAAAGTTGTGCAAACGCACCAAGAAAAAATATGCCAAAACTGGGTCGAGTGCTACCGGCGCACGCCCAGTAGGGGACGCTCTTCACTTAGTACAAATCCACGGCTTCCAGCACCAGTTCGCAGGCAGTAACTAATGAATCATTCTTTTTTCGTTCGCCCATGTGGCGAGACGTCCATATTTGCTTTAAGAAACAGTGATAATTCAACTCGTTGATAATGGTTACTTGTAACGGGAATTATGGATCTGGGGATCGTATAATAACAGGACTGTGTTTTATATATTCTGGTTATTATTTTCAACCACATTTTCATTGTATTTTATATATTCTCCGTGTTCGCGCGCGATTTTCGCGTACCGTGCGGTTCGGACATACTTTTTTCCAGTTGATGAATTTATGTTATCCTTTTGGATAATATTATTATTATTATTGGAGTTAGGTGTCAATGGGGTGGGTTTATGGTCAGGATTTCTCCTGTGTGTTGAGGGCAGAATTTCTGTTTTTGGGCTCTCTGTCGACCGTCTGGGTTCAGTTGTGTTCCCGCCGGTCCTTTACTTTCTGCCACCTTTCTCTTTCCACATTTGTTGAGTTCACCTTTTTTCTTCTACTGCTTTCACCTCTGTTATGGCCAGGACTGTTCCGTCAGGGCATTGCCTTTTGTCCAAGCTTGTGGTGCGTTCTCGTGGCCGGTCACCCGCGGGAGGAGGGGGGGGGAGGCGCTGTCGTTCGGGGCCTCTCGACAAGACCACGTCTGGTAAGAGTCAACATCGGAGGCTGTCACTAGGGTTGTGACTCCTCCTTTGGAGCCGAGCTTGATTGCTCTCTTCCCTTTTCCACAGTTTCAACAGCTCCCATCGTATCTGCTGCTACTGCTGTTCCGTCTGCAACATCATGGGTCACCGTTTCAGCCGGCATCGGCTTATCCCTGCAGGGGTCTGCAGAGATGCATCTCTGGTAGTGTGGATGTGGGGTATCGGTCTCAGCCTTCCCTGACTTCAACTCGGCGAAGTCGGAAGGGGCTGCCGACCGAACTCTCTGCTGTGGCCTCTCAGCCGTCGAGCACAGCAGTTTTATCCCTCCAGGGTTCTGAACGGATGTCTAGTAGTGTGAACGTGGGGTATCAGCCTTCCCTGACTTTAACTCGGCGAAGTCGGAAGGACTGCAGGTCGAACCCTCTGATGTGGTCTCTCAGCCGTCCCGCGTCGGGTGTATTTGAGGATCGTGACCCTTCGCTGGTTAAAGGGTCAGGCGTGAAGCCACTTTGCGGTTCGTTCCCACGTCGAACCGGCCGACACGGGCCGTGAGCTTAGGGAGACCCTCTCCTTGCTCACTCAGGTTCTTTCCAAGAGCCTTCCCGTTGCTTCCAGTGAGGGTGCTAGTGGTTTCCAGGCGCCCCCTGTGGCGCCGCCTCCCGGGAAGCAGGCCACTTTCTGATCCCCCAGGTGCGCCTACACCATGGGAGGCATCGGCTGGGTTGCCCATGATGGGCTATGTGTCTTCCGGCTCAGAGGATGAGTCAGACATACCTGACGTCGAGAGCCAACAGTCTTTTGACTTGGGGGCAGCTCCTGACTTTGTGTTTGGGTTCATTCCAGATCTCAAACCGTCAAACCAGCCGACAATGTTAGCCAGGCCGCGATCATCAGTCGCGCGCCTACAGCCCGCGGAGCAACCCGCTTCTGGGCGCCTCTGACCGTGCCAGTCGGTACAGGTGGTTGAAGCGTTCACAGCTTTGGACTCTAAGCTGAGTTCCAAGGCTGTGAAGACTTCGTTCTTTACCAGGGTTGAGACTTTTTTGCCTCCAATGCGTTATCGTTCCTACGGTTCTGCCAATCCGTCAGTCTGGCAGACGTTGACGGTCTTGGGTCAGGACTTCACCTCCCACGGCCTTTCCAAGCCCAAAGTCGGTCATTATTCCTATGGCCACTCTGGAGTCCCCGTTCGGCTTATCGAGAAAAATGCTGGGCATGCTTTCTCTCTCAGATCACGTTTCTGCTTTAGCTGCCTCCAGATACGTTTGACGACGTACAAGCTCCTTTACATGTGCTTTCCAAGGCGCTCATGCACACGAATACCTGTAATACGGCTAACTTGGAATTAGTTCGCAGTGACGCTGTGTTGGTCACACGCCGTTCCCTTCCTGAGAGGCAGCGTGCTGCTCATCGATCTGCTTCTTTGGCGGGTCCGCAACTATTCCATGGTTCCGTGGCGACGGTCCAGGATGACGTCCTACGTCATTCCATAGATCAGCTGCTGCTTCGTCAGCTTGAGCAGCCTTCTGTTGGAGGAAGGGGCCGTCCAATGCCTAACAAGTGCCCTTCTGCTTCCTCTGTGAACCAAGGGCTGATCCTCCTGCCGCCGCTTCTACTTACCCACATGGTAAGGTAAACGTCGGCAGGCGAGATGGAGGACTCGGGATTCTTCATATAGTAGAGGAGGTGGTTTCTCCTCTAGCGGCCCTCGCCGAGGCTAGAAATGAAAATCGATTCGTCCCAGGTTGGAGGAAGGATAACAGAATTTTCAGACCATTGGGTCACAATCACATCCGATCCTTGGGTGTTAGATATTGTTCGGTCCAGGCTGCGGATATCCTTCCGGGGGCATCCAACTCTGTCGAGAGTGCCTCTTCCAACACAAGTTCCTTTAGACGTTACGCATTGCGATGGTTTTGAGGTAAAACCCTGTATCTACCAAATTTGGCGAAAATTTGTTTTTCTTATGTTCTAACAGAGCAGAGCGAGGTCTATTTTGTGCCGAAAACGGCATATTAGTATCCCTTAGCATTGTTAAGTTATTGACAGAAATTTAACCCCGTATCTCCATATCTACCTAAATATTAATAAGTAAAAGACCGCAAACAAAGATAATGGGTTTTACCATAACTTAGTAAATATGAAAGACTGGTCCAAATTTCTGGTAAATGTGTATTAATGTACAGCTAAATGACTGTATTAAACTTTACATTAATCTTCCAGAACGTTAGTGTGCCATATGGCCAACTGAAGTCATGGCAAACACATGCTTATCAAATTAATGGGGTTTCCCAAACTAAAGACCAGATTGTCCCAGAAAAATGTGTCAGCTAAATTCAATAAAATGATGATAATGTCTGAATTTCCTCAACACAGGTTATCAATCTTAACCTCTGAAAACCCAATAACTGATAAAAGTGTCATTCTATGTTATTTTATCATGATTTACTTATATCACAATACCAACAGTAATGTATGCTGTCTAACTAATTACCTGGGAAGGGAAGTTGGGGGTTTATTCATGGCACATTGAAAGTTTTTAGTTTCCTCACATCTAGATTCCATCAGTTTGCTTGTGCAAAGAATCTTGGAGTAGACTGACTAATACTATAATGGTTTGAACATAATAATTAAAATCAACAATAGCCTTGACAGAGAAGACTTGGAAAAAGAAAATTGCAACCAAAAGGTGAGTACAGTCCCATTTATCAATTTAGCTGATACCGTTTTCTCCAATTATTCCTGAACTATTGTTTTAGAAACCATCTAAAAAAATGTAAGTATTGTTTGTTTCAAGGTGTCGGGCCAGATGTTAAGTCAGTGTGCCCCACACCCCTGTGGGGATCTCTGTCAGAATTGTTTGCCTCTTTTCACAAGAATGTGTGTGCATCATTGGAGTGTTTTGTTCATTTTCCCCAATATTTTCAGAAATTTTGTCGGAAATTCTCAAACATCCCCCACCCCCATAGGGAATAGTCTGGTTTAGGGCATGCAAGATGTATATTATGGCTCCATCCCGTCCACACCATCATTGCAAGGGCAGAAACCCTACGACAGGCTATTAATGTTATTATTTTCATAGCTTTTAATCAATCTATTTTGAAACTGAAATCTTGGGTCTTCCCCAGTAGTTCTGATTTAGCGGTGGATGGAATCTTTGTGTGTATGAGTGGTGGTAGTGGGCCGGGGGGGGGGGTGCGTGTGTGAGGGTGAGGATGTATATGTGTGTAAGGAAAGGAGGGTATTCGTGAGTGTTGAGGTAAGTTAAATTGTAATATAGTATGGTAATTATGCCTCAATGTGGCATTTCACTCCCTTATTCACAGCTACCTCCCAATTATAAGTACACCCAGATATACCCAATGACTCATAATTATACTTGGTTGCAGGAAATTAAATGTTCCCTTGTCACCTATTGTTTTAACATCACACACATTCAGATTATCAATGTTTGGGTTGGTACTAAAATGTTTTATTTGCTCACTCCGACAGCTGGGTTTAATTATGCGGTTATTGGGTGGAAATTGGGGTAATCTGGTATCTATGATACACTGCCTCGATAGAAATGCTAATATATTCATCTCTTCCTCGCTTTCAGGTAATGGACTTCCCAGAAGGTGATGACGCAGCTCTCATTGCGGCTTCAATTGTAGTTGAAGGACAAAATGTTAAATTTGACAGCCCGATTGAGGCAGAAGATGATATTGAATTCTGTGCAAAGTCAGTGCTTGATGAAATGATTTCATTGATAGTCCAAAGAAATCAAGAAAATTCATTAAGGTCAGGAACAAACAAAGATAAAACGGAAAATATGCAGTGCTCCGTGAATTTCATAGATGCTGAACTTATGTTGGCGGCACAAGAGGACCCCGAGGCATCATCAGATGCAGATGTAGATACTGAACTCGGTGATGTGAGTATCAAGATAAATGAAGATGAAGGCTTCAATACTTCAGACGATGAACCCTTGATAAACTGAAGCAGGCTTATGATTTGGAAACTTCCGATGATGAACCGTTAAGTAGTGTGAACATACCCAGTGATGTTGATTATTATGATTATTTGTCCGATCCAGTCTACGAACCGGAGTGTGATGTGCCAAATTCTACAGATTCCGAGTTCGTCGAAAGTCCCGATGAGTTACTTCAAGAGATTGTCATTATGAAGAAGAGACTGCATAAGAAGAAACATATTCGTCAGAGGAAAACACAAAAAGAGCAACCCCAGAAAATCACCGAGGGGGGTATAGCTTAACTACCGAGAAGGGCATACAGCTCACCAACAAGAGAACACACTAGATTACATGACTTCTTGGTAGCAAATGATTTAAAACATGTCCAAGTAGAGTCTGACGGAAATAGTTTTTTCGAAGCTGCAAGCCTACAACTGGAATCATATACTGGACGTGATATTCGGGACATGGTATGTAGGGAATTAGAGAATAACATCAGTCGTTACATTAGTTTGATTCAACATGAAACAAGTTCCGACCAAAATGACTGTTATTTAAATTTTGTGTCTAATTTGAACAGCATCAAGGAGTGTGGAAATAGGTGTCCAGAATTCGAAACTATCATACCTTTGGCATTAGCCGAGGTATTTACGAAACCTGTGGTAATCTATACAAACAAAACAAACCAACCAGTCATGAATTTTGATCCTGACACAAAATCTACCGATTGTCACCCTATAAAATTGTGTCACATGAAGGATGGTGATTCGCAAAGCCAATATGGCGCATGTGTAAGAATTCCGAACCATGCTCCACCAAATGAGCCCTGTATTTCGAAACCATCGTCACATACTCACATATCAGATGTCAGCGACTTGAGTGATAATGGAAATAAAAGCAACTCATCAATTCCCATGGACACAACAGAAGAATGTATGACGCATATATATGGGGGATCACCAGATAAGAGGAAAAGTGGTTCCATGAGTTGCCCTCACAAACGAGCATCATTCCTTACTCCACCAAAGAAAATGCGCTTTCGAAAAATGTATGCCACTCCAGAAAATTGGAAGTGCAATATCAGGAAAAAATTAAAACTCAGTGAGAGAGAATATGTCAATTCCAAAGGACAAACTATATCCAAAAAGTCTGTAAAACCCATAAGCTGTGAGAAGTGTAGGTATAAATGTACGGAGAATATAGTTCATGAGGATAGAGAAGCAATATTTAAGCAATTCTACGAACTGGACAGTTATGAGAAACAAAAATCATTTGTATGTGCATGTGTCATAGAACAAAATACACGGACGTACATCGATTCAGATATGGTTCCGGTGGCCAAAAGGAGAAAGGTTGCAAGGCGATATTCATTCACCTGTGAAGGCAATAGAATCACCGTTTGCAAAGCTTTCTTCACAAAGACATTAGATATTGGTGAGGCTTACATTGATCATGCCTTATCTTGCAAATCTTGTGGGATATTCACAGGCCGAGAGAACCGTGTGAGACATACACCACCCAACAAAACTGACCAGACTCAACTTGACATGATGCGCCAACATATCGAATCGTTTCCAGCTGTTGAAGCACATTACACACGTTCAACAACAAAACGAAAATATCTAGAGCAAGGACTAAATATAAATAAACTGTATGAGTTACATATTGAGTTTTGCAAATCCAACAAAACTCGGCCCGTGTCAAAGGGAGTGTATAGAAAGTTCTTCAACGAGCATTTCAACTATTCGTTTCATATCCCCAAAAGACCAGTGCCTTTTATGTACAAGATACATCAGAGAGAAAGCGTTTAAAACTGGTGTCTCAGCTGAATTATAAACAGAGTATCAGTCTCACCAGGCACGAAAAGTGAAAGCCAGGAATCAAAAAACAGTTGACAAAAAACACGCATCTTCAGATAACAACATCAAAGCAGTCTGTTTTGATCTCGAGGCCGTGTTACCAACGCCTTGTGGATTAGTTAGCCAACTCTATTATAAGAGGAATTTGAGCTGTTACAACCTATCCATCTACTCAATGGGCGACCAACATGGCTGTAACTATGTCTGGAATGAAACAGAAGGGAAATGTGGTTCATGTGAGATTGCAACCTGCCTTTATCTTTACCTCTCATCATTACCTATACACATCCAACATGTTTTACTCTTCTCAGACAGTTGCACTGGCCAAAATCGAAACAAGTATGTCACTGCATCCATGTTGTCATTCGTGAGATCCCACACCAGCTTGGAGACAATAGATCATAAATTTCTTGAAACTGGCCACACGCAAATGGAGTGTGATTCAATGCATGCTGCCATTGAATTTGCAAAGAAGAAAACATCTATTTATGTGCCTAGTCAATGGGATACAGTTATGAGGATGGCCAGGAGGAAGAACCCATATCAAGTAATACCCTTGAAGTTTGGGGCTTCATTGACTTCAAAAAAATTGCGCAATACTTGTTGAAAAATTCCAAATCAACCACTGATGGTACGAAGGTCAACTGGATGCAGATCAAATGGTTGCAGTACAGACGATCGGCCCCAGATTCAATTTTCGTCAAACATGATTATGACGATGAATCTTTCCAAGAAATGAGGTGTGTCGGGAAATCGCGGCGTCACTAGAGCACAACAAATCAGTTGCCCAAGCGTTACAAGAAACCAATAGCAATCTCAGTAGCAAAGAAGAAAGACCTTGTGGATTTGTGTTCATCTGGGGTGATTCCAGAAGAGTACCATCAGTTTTACCAGAAGATGAACTGTGAGATGCATGTTAGCGACAACTTACCCCAACCGGATTGTGATGAAAGTGACTATGACACAGATGACGAATAATGAATATTGTTTGTTGTGAGATACACTGTTCATATGGGTGTGATTATACCCAATAATTGGATTAATTAGACTAGTTTAGTTTATGTGACTTGTTGACATGAACTGGGATGTTTATTTTAATTGATGTGACTGGACACACTTGCAGGAAATCTTCTCAATAATGTAAGTAAAATATTCTCTATTTTTTGAGAAAGGTTGCTCGCAGACTTCAAATGGGTTGTCAACTATTTCTTTAAATCTTCAAACTGATAATTATTACGTTGCAGCGTTTTGTAACCCTCTCTGACACTACCTCCAACTACTATATACAATTTGTGTTGCATGTCATTCATAACCATGCCTTGCATATTTTGGAAATAACTTCTGTTGATTGGGTGAACCGGGTTAATAATTAAAAGAAACATTGAAGAAAACTATACTACATCGCCCGATATAGTAAGCTTGGCTTCAGATGTTTAAATTATCACCCCGTAAACCCAATCGACACAGTTATGTCTTGTGATTTAATCTTGTCATTTCAAAAAGTGGGCGAAATTGAATATTATCAGGGAAAAGTGGGTGAAGAGGTGCACATTAAATATATTCCATGAAAAGCATTGCTGATATTATTAGAACCTCCCCACCCCAGGAAGTAAAGCAGTGTTTGTTGAATATGGTAAACAAGTTTCGTTTTACTGGTAAAAAGGGACCCGGTCACCAATGCGTGGGGTGGAAGTCCCCTAAAAAGGCAAAATAGATGCCAACGATTGGTTAAACTTGACTTTACACCTTTGTTGTGGTCACAATTTGCAATAGTGGCAGAAAAGTGGCATTCAACACTGATAAATGAATTAATGAATTACTGAACTTAAACTGTCGTGAAATGTTATTGCTGGATGAGGGGTTATGTTCTCATTTTGAACTCGCGAGTGTAATAATATGTTACAACATAAACAGCTATCTATCGTTACTATATTTTTCCTCAAATTATTTATACTGAGGGATTGAAAATGCCAAGAAGCAAAATGCAGTAAACCCACTTACGCAGTTTTAGCATTACTGTATAGTGGTGGTGATTGGCAAAACCACGTATCTCGCTTTACAATATTTTTCCTCATTTTTTTCTGATTGAATCATTATTATTTGCAGGAGCATAACATTGTATATCCTGTTACCTTGTTTTAGAATAACTTTATATGTTATGTGTTGCATTTCTGTTACGCTAAAACTCTGTATTTAACCCCCAATTAATAAATTAGGAATTTATGAGAAGAGCATAATCACCTGATATATAGGGCATATAAAGATTATTAGACAATAGATATTTGAAGAAATCTAAGACAACAGAATTCGACAAAGTTATAAAGTGTATCTTACTAGCTAAACCGAAGTTTAAAAATGTGATTACTCAAAAAGTCAAAAAAATCAGATACAGGGTTTTGGCTCTAAACAGTCGATTGGGAACTTTTGATCATGGAGATAGACAATCTCCTGTCATAGGGGGCGATCGAGGTCGTCAAGAACATTTATTCAGTGGGATTTTATTCCCGCCTGTACTTCATGCCGAAGAAGGACGGCTGACTCTGATCGGTTATCAATCTGAGTATTCTGAATCAGTCTAGCATTGCTCCTCAGTTCAGCACGGAGACTTTCAGGTTGGTTCGCCTCTCCATTCACTAGGGAGTTTTCGCTTCCAGCATCGACCTGCGAGACGCTTACTTTCACATTCCGATTCATCGGACATCGTGAAAGTATCTCAGGTTCGCTTTTCTGGGGTGAGTTTACCAGTTCAAGGCCATGCCCTTCGGCCTCAACCTGGCTCCATGGGTCTTCACCCGACTGATGTCGCATGTATTAGCCTTACATCGCACACAGTCCATGGTGGCTACTTCGGCATACCTAGACGATATCCTCCAGAGACTTTCCAATGCTGCCTTTCTGGAGTCAGATGTCGACACACTGTTGAGCCTGCTCACGTAGCTAGGATCCAGGGTTGACGAGGAGAAGTCGGACCTGGTCCCTACTCAGTCATTTTGTCATCTGGGGATGGACTTCCGTACTCAGCTGAAACTGGTGGTGGTTCCCGGGGTAAGGGCTGTGATTCTCTAAGCTTTTGCCCTGACTCTGTCCCAGTCCACGTGATAAATGATTCGGATACAAGCGGTGCAAAACATATACTCCTATTCCACCGAACACATCCCATAATCACGCGATCAGGTCTAAAGCACTACACTCTATCTGAATCATTCCAGCTTTACCCCAAGAATTCAAGATGACGTCCTCAAAATAGCCCAGGAAAACTCAGTATTGATTCAACATAGCCCTAAAAGGAGAGTTCAAATAAAATTTGAACCCCTAAAACACCCCTGTGAAATCCACCACACCCTCGGAGCATATCCCACACGATTATAATCCTTTCTTTTCCGTAGCAACCACGTACAGGCGTACATCATCGAGTTCAGCGGTAAAACTCAGCCAAAAATCAAATTCCTTATAAAATGGGCAACATTTCCTACCAGGGTGTTGCTCAGGGACAGACACAAAGAAGACCGAATGAATCAGAATAAAGGTTTAGCACAATAAACGTGCATTTTCTGAGAAAACACGTTTACTATCATCCGTGAAGTCTTTGAAGCACAAAAGATGTTCGACATTATATTATTAAACAAGCGTGATGGGTAGTTCACCACATCAATAGAGTGGAAGTGGGAAGAGGGTAGCTGCTTTGCATGAACTCCATCACACCCACTGGACAACTATATCATGGTGGCTGGTAAAGGACATCATACAATTTTTTTTGTGTGTGTTATCTCGATCGATTGACTTATTATCTCGATCGATCAACTTTGTATCTCGATCAATCGATTTATTATCTTATGTATATTTGGTAAGTTAATACTATCAAGGGTTAGGGTGGGGTCTTCATGGGTATATACCGCCCATAATGTACAACCGTTTTAAACTACCAGGCATTACCCCCACCCAATAATACTGCCTAGACTAGCACCACGTACTGCCTGAGCCAGCCATAGGATAATATGAAGCATTAGGTGGATTAGTAATGCCAAGTGCTAACGAGGGGCATATAACGCTCTTGCAAAACTACCCCACTAAACAACCATGCACCATCCCATCCTACAACACTTCCTGGCCAAGCATTATGTACTACCTATACCAGTCATAGAACAATACAAAGCAATCTGTTGATCAATAGTACCAAGATTTGATCGACTGCATCTATTGGTAGTACGAAATAATGACTATTGTTGGACTGATGTCAGCATTTATGAAGGCTTGGGATTTAAGGTCCGGTTGGGAGGAGGGGGTGGGGTGGTTGTTAGGGTGCTAGATGGAACTTTTGGAGACTAAACATAGAGCTGGCTGGGAACTATTGGGTAGGGGTAATGCATGGTCGTCTAGTGTGGTATTGCGAGACAGTCCTTGGATGTTTACATTGGTAGTATAGTGTGGGCTTTATATGCCCCTGTAGATCCCAGCTAAATCCTTGTGTTAACCTACTGATTGCTTTGTACCATCCTATGACTGGTATAAGTAGTATGTAATGCTGGGCGAGGAGGCACTGCGAGGAGAGTGGGGTAATACATGGTCGCCGTGCATGATAGTATACGATGTACGTTCTGTATTCCTGTGGACCCCCTATTACCCCATAGTACCATTTGTCCATGCAGTGCTTCATATTATTCAATGACTGTTATAGGTAGTACGTGATGCTAGTCTAGGCAGTATTATGGCGTGGAGGTAAGGCATGGTAGTGTAAAACGGTAGTAGAGTATGGGCTGTATATGGCGGTATATTGTAACAAAATGCCCTCCATGGAACATATAGGGTTAATATAATTTGACTTGGGAGTCTAGGCTCTCTAAGTGTTAATAAGAGTGGCCAAGTCCCACTTGGTAATAATTCTCTGGAAAATAGACTTTAATAAATATGAAAACTGTTCCCGAATACTTCTTAAAGGCACGGCCATGCTGTCATGCTATTTAACAATATGCGGAGTTCTAATTAAAATTGCATAACAGTATACAAACAGTGCATACGAACCACACGTTCAGTTCTCACACTCTTGCACGTAAACACCAGATGCAGTCTGACCTGCGCTAACCTTATCAAAATGTTCTTGACAGAAATTGTTATTATATTTTAACCTGGCTTAACCTCGACACACCAAGAACTACTTTTAGCGATGGGAACTGCGTAAATAAGCATGTATGATAATAAAATATGGGCGTCATATGATAACTCCCTTACCTTGAGAATAAATTCGGACAAGCTGAATAAATGCAAACCAACAGCATGCCAGCGTCATTTTAGTGTGAGAATTCATACTGATAGCACAGGATGCCCCTGCTATCCCAGAATGGAGATGAGGGGTTATGAAACACCTCTCTGCCATCTTGGGGTATACGTGGTGTTTTGTGGTATCAACTTTCCCATTGTGCTCTTGTGGACGTGACTAGCTGCACTCGGAAAGTCACGTACACAACAGTATATAAACTGGCGGAAAGACCTGAGAACTTCACTTCTCTCTGGGCTTCCACCATGTACAGAACTTGAAGTCACTCTCTCCTATTTTCGTGGAGGAATGCTGCCAGGCCAGACAACAGTTGGAGATGGAAAACATGATGAGAATGACTTAGTATTTTCTGTTTTAGTTTCACTTCGTTTATTTCGAATTCTTATTATCACCAGAGAGAGAAACAAGTGTAGCTGTATGTATTTTACAATAGGGTTTCAATAAATAGAAAACTGTAAATACATTTTTATGTGTTTTGACTTCACCCATTCACTGTGGCTGCAGTACTTCAAGAACTATGACAGACTCCAAAGAAACTGGTTGCCTTTTTGAATGAACTCTTTAAATTGTCCTGTGGCCAATTGCCACGATTGAAGTCCTAACCTAAATCCACTAGACGATCATTTTTACTGGGGTGCTTAACCCTGCTTCACCACAGGCCAGTATATATGGTGCCGCTCATCAGGATTTGGATACTAACTTTCTTGAGACGAATGGGTGAACATTCTAAAACATCTATTGACCCTAACGGACCCAGTGACCAAATTGACTTAAAAACGTTGCCGCTGGGGAGCACAGTGAACTTGTGATAACTTTTTGATACTGTTTATGATGGACAGTCATCCCTTGATTTAGTGGTAATTTGTATGCCTGGCAGCAGACACTCATAATCACCCTCTGAACCCAATGGTCGAAAATTTACTGGTACAACTACATGGTGGAATTGATTGCATGTCTGACTGAATGTCCAATGTGCCATTATTTACTCTTATGCCATCCACCAATCACTTCCATATTCAAGCTACACTTGACTGGTCGCACCGAGCGTTGCTCATCAGATATACAGAACTTCTGACAGAATATTAGGGAAAAACGGAAACTCCGGAACCAGTGCAAAATCTTCAGGAGTTCGAGAAAATTCTGGAAAGGCTTCCACGTGTGTTCCAAAATCTACAGCACTAGCAAGGTAAGTGCAATTTTATTCATTTCATTGTTCATTAACAGCAGAAATTGTAAATTAATTGAAAATGACTACGCCGCGAGACAAAGAACAACAGTTGCTAGACGAAATAACTCAACTGAGGCGAGAGACGGAGGGTCAAGCAAATAGTATGAGAAGCGACTTTCTGACCTGAACAGCCAGGTACACACTTGGTCGCAACAGCATGCTGCCTCACAACAAACGCTCCAACAAATGCAGACAGCCCTCGCCCAAGCTTAGGTGGCAATGGAACAGCAAAAAGCTGATTTGGAACTACAAATAGCCACTGATAAAACTAATGCACAAATGAAGCAGGCAAAATTAAAGAAACAACTGGCAGAGGCTGTGGAGAAGGCAAAGATAGCGGAGGACCCAACAGCCTTTGCTATCATTGACCTTCACGAAACCGTGCACCAGGATGAGAAGAGTAATGCAAAAACTGCAAACGCCACCCAGGCACAGTCAATTAACTCCTATATTAAGAAATTTGATGGGAACCCCCTGAACTTTCGAGAATGGATAAAATCCCTTGACCTTTTCTGTGAGACTAATGACGTAGAAGAGGAGCGACGACCCAAGATCGCCGCTCAAACCAGTGAATTTGTGGTAGCAGACTTTATTTTGCAAACAATGAAGAAAAATCCTCGTATGCCTTGGTCTGAACTGTATAGCGAATTGAAAAGTCGCTATAGTGCCACCATGGATAACTCCATGGCCACCAATCAGTTATGCTACATGCGGCAAGGGAAAAATCAAACCCTTGTCTCGTATGCTGAACAATTGCTTGATCTCGTGAAAGATGCTTTTGATCAAGAGATTGACAATCCAACCATCCAGAAAAACCTCTCAGATTACTTTTGTGACGGGTTATATGATTCTGATGTTCAAATGAAATTGATCCATCGCATGCCAAAGACGCTAGAAAATGCTGTTAGTCAAGCATTATTCGAAAATGCCCTGAAAATCAAATTTTGTGCATGTTCTGAGGGTTCTAAAGGAAAAGCACCCTTTGGAAAAGCATTTGAACGACAATATGAAGAATATGAAAGTTATCGGGACCCCGCATTTCGAGATCCCATCTTTCAAGACCCCATAGACGAACATGAAGAACCTGTAGATCTCCAAGGGGAGACAAGAGATAAAACTCCCATGGACATAAGTGTGGCGTGCCGAAGACATAAGGTTAATATGTTAACTAAAAATGATAGTGGTGGTTATTCGTGACCTCCATATCAGAAGCAGAATAGAACTCAATACAATAATAACCCATACAGAAATAGGGGAAGTCAAAATTACAACAGATATCAGAAACCGGCTCGATTTGCACGTCTGGTTTGCAATCGCTGTAAACGCATAGGCCACGTGAAATGCGATTGTCAAAACTTGACAAAACAAGTTAGAATGCTTGATATTCAGCCAGCAGGTGAAATGTCACCAGGGGCGACCTTTTGCTGCTTTCGCTGTGGGAAGCCAAACCACTTCGTTCGCGATTGTTGAGTAAATTTAAACGAGGGAAACTCTGCCCATATGGGGCAATGAGTAGAGTTAATGATAAGTCCCATGCTCGCAACAGGAGTGAAAATGAAAATCACCAGGGAGAAGTGATAAATAATGTGCAGAATAAATGCATGAATGTGTGTAAAAATAAAATTGTAAATAATAAGGCAGGTGGAAATATGAGTAATAAAACATGTAATATAAAGCCAAGTGCTCAGTCTCAAATGAGGGGAATCAAAAATGGTTCTCCTCCAGTGAAAAGCAAGGCCATTTAATGCACAAGGTGTGGCCAGACCACACATTGTAGGAAAAATTGTACAGTAAAATTAACAACTATTCCCTAACTGGTAGGTCGAAGAAACTCAAGGCCAACTCACAAAATGGCTGCCCTTCAAAGGACAGTCAGCATGAAGAGTTTAAGTCACATAATTGTTTCAGCTATCAGACCACCAATGGCCTGAACGTGAAAGTATACAGGTCTGGTATAAATCAGATAGCTGCTGACGCTATGGTGAATGCGGCTAACAGTCAATTGACCCATGGTGGAGGTGTTGACAGAGCTTTAACTCTTGGAGCTGGTCCAGCTTTTGAACGAGAATGTCAACAATGTATTCAACAACATGGAAATCTTCCAGTAGGTGAGAATATGGTTACCACTTGTGGAATGTTGCCATGTTTAAAAGTTATTCATGCTGTACGATGATGGTGGAATGATTATAGTGATAAAAATATATGTTTAAAAATACTGTACAGAAAGTATTGCAGGTATGTGATAACAAAAAGTTTGCAAACATAGCTATCCCACTGATCAGTAGTGGGATATATGGTGTACCTAAACAGAAGTGTGAAGATGTTTATGTGAGAGTTATACAAAACTTCACCCCTAAACAATTAAAAGAGGTACACATTGTAGATGCAGACTCTGATATTACAATTGATATGAAAAATGCTTATGATAAACAACCAGGTAAGCAGGGTTGTGTTTCAATAAAACAGCAAAAACAGGAAATATTTGAATCAGGAAATAGGAATCCAAGAAAAAGGAACCAAGATCAATCACTTGGGAAAAACCCAAAACAACAAAACAGGAAAATCCCAAGGGGAGGTAATGGGAAAAACCCATGTCAACAGGAAGTGAAAGATTCTATGGAAACCAAGGGAAATAACTTAGTAAATAATGCTGATTACCCAAATGGGGAACAACAGCAACAAAAACTTAGAAATTCTCAACCGGAAACCATAACCATTAATTATGGAGCTGCTTCTTTGAATAGTGTCTTAGTGAACATCAAAGGACAGCGAGTTCGTGCCTTATTGGATACAGGGGCACAGACAAGTTGTATTAGTACTAAATTTTGGAAAACTCTTAAACACCGACCAAAATTAGTTGGTGACAAAAATACTTTGCCTCACATTTCAGGTATTACTGGGAATAACACTATCCCTCGAGGAAAAGTTAGACTTGAATTTTATATTCAAGGAATTTAGCAGGTGCATGAGTTCTTAGTGTTAAATGAATTGAATCAAAGCATGTTGTTAGGAATGGATTGGATTAGGGGCAATCGAGTTAATTTATATTAGGAATTTCATAAATTGAGATTAGATGGTCACTATGTCCCCATTGTTCAAGACATACAGGTGAGTTGTCTTACTCGACTGATTAATCAGGTTGAACTTAAACCACAGTCCACTTGTTTGTGTACAGCAAAAGCTTCCGGTGCAAAATCTGTCTTTGATACAAAATACTTAGAACATCATGGTTTGACTAAAGGTCACGTGGCTGAAAAGCCTGGCCTCTTAGTAAGTAATAGTATAGTAACTAATGGTAATGAAACCATACCTGTACTGTTGGTGAACAGTACCAACAAACATTACACCTTAAAGAGGGGATGTTTGATTAGAAAACTTGAGCCAATAGGACAGGAAGAAAAAGTCTTAGAAGTTAATTAGATCTTAACTCAAAATACACCTGAAGACCAGATCACAGATGCTGACATACAGGTGCCTGAAGACAAATGGCACCTGTTAATGCCGGTCATCAATAATAATAGAGACTAGTTTGCAAAAACTGATAAAGAATTAAGCCAGACAGATACAGTTAGGATGCGCATCGACACTGGTGATGCGCCACCAATAAAAAGTAGAGCATATAGAGTTCCATTACTTAAGAGAAAAATTATGGATGAAGCACTTGAGGAGATGCTTCAATCGTGAATTATCCGAAGGTCAAATATTGCATGGAGCTTTCCTTGCTTGCTTGTAGACAAGCAAGATGGCTCAAAATGGTTTTGCGTGAATTTCAGAAAACTTAATGAGGTCACGAAAGTTACGAACTGGCCACTTCCATTAATTGATGACATTTTTACTTTATTGAATGGATGTCAATACTTTACCATTCTTGACATGAAGTCAGGTTACTGGCAAGTCATGATGGATGAAGAGGACAGACCCAAGACAGCCTTTGTTTGCCATAAAGGCCTCTATGAGTTCGATGTGATGGCCTTTGGCCTCATTAATGCACCCTCTGTGTATCAATCACTCATGACAAGCGCCTTGGACGGTCTGGAGGACTTTTCTCTCGCCTACCTTGACGATATTTTGATCTTTACCCGTGATGTAAAATCTCATATTGACCATATTAAACAAGTATTTGGCCGACTAAGAAAACATAAATTGAAACTAAAAGCTAAGAAGTGTTCCTTCTTTCAATCTGAAACATTTTATCTTGGTTTTGTAATTAGTAAAGATGGAATTAAACCTGAGACTTCAAAGGTTGAGGTCATTCGAAAATTAAGTCCGCCAAAGAGGGTAACAGAAGTGAGATCATTTATGGGCATGACGTCATATTCTTTCAGATTCATTCCTTGAATGAAGATCACTCAACCATTATTAGAACTAACAAAGAAATATGCAAGATTTCATTGGCGTGAAATACATCAAAAAGCTTTTCAAGAGTTAAAAGGTCACTTAACTCAAGTTGCTCATTTGCCCTATCCAAATCCCAGAAAACCTTACGTGATTTACACTGATGCCAGTGGCTGCTGTGTAGGTGTGGTTTTGGCACAACCGTGTGATGACGAAACAGGTCAACTACCAGGAGTACCTGACGAAAAACCCATTGTCTTTCTATCTCATAAGTTGGGAGAAAGCCAACAGAAATGGTCAACATTTGAGAAAGAAGCTTTCTCTATCTTCCATGCTTTGGACATGTTCAATCGTTACTTACATTACTTACAGGGAGCAGAGTTTGTTATTAAGACAGACCATGCCCCCTTGCAGTTCTTGTTGAAAAGTCCACAAAACAATGCCAAGGTACAATGCTGGGCATTGAAGATAGCTAGCTACAATTGTAAGATTGAATACTTACCAGGTAGAAAGAATAGGTGTGCTGACCTACTTTCTTGTTTACCTGAGGGAATAGCAAATGCTGACCCTGGGTATGAGGTGGATAATGTAGAAAATCAGAAAGCATTACAAATTGGAGTTATAAATAGTAACAAAATGGACCCTCAGAAATATGTACATGTCATCACAGATGAACCTAATGTTCCGCCTGAACCACAGGCAATTAATTATAAGGATTTGGACATGAAGGTAGAGCAACAGAAAGATGAAAAGATTGTAGAAATAGTTAAGAAGTATCAAGGTAACAATACCCCTGCACACATTAGTAGTAGATATCTCATGATTGAGGGAGTATTATATTACATTAGTACAGTTGATGATAATCCGCGAGTACGTTTATGCATACCTGAACAATTACATGCAGATGTATTGAAACAATACTATGACGAATTAGGTCACCTTGGCATAGACAAAGTGTACAATAATATCAGTAGAAAATATTATTGGAAAGATTTATATAAACATATTTACAAACATGTAGAGAATTGCCTTGTGTGTCGTGCTCATAATACCAGAGCTCACACTTTGCCATTGCAAGAGACTGATCGACCTCCATACCCCTTTGCTAAAATAGCATTGGATATGAGTGGTCCACACCCTGAGACTTTATCTGGTAACAAATATATTGTTACCTTTATTGATATATATTCTGGCTGGCCTGAAGCATTTCCAGTGCCTGATAAGAAGGCGGAAACAATTGCTAACTTGATAATAGATCAAATTTTTCCAAGATTTGGATGCCCTTTAGAAATATTAACAGACAATGGTTCTGAAAATGTAAATGCAGTGATGAAATATTTAACTGATTATTTCAAGATACATCATGTAACCACTTCCTACTTCCATCCACAATCTAATGGGAAAGTAGATAGGCTACATAGAACACTGAATGACATCTTAGCGAAACTAGCTTGTGAAGAACTAGAGACATGGGATTTATTCTTAAACCAAGCTGTGGCAGCCATCAGGTTTAAAGGCAGCAAATCTTCTGGATTCTCTCCATTATATCTGGTGTATGGCAGAGATGTGGTTTTACCACTCAACAATATACTGAAACCTCGAGAAAAATATGTAGGTGAAGAACCTCATAAGATAGCCATTCAGGAACAGCATAAAGCATTCAGGAAACAACAAGTTGCACAAAAGAAACAAGTACTGAAACAGCAAATATTGCACGATGTTACAGCAAAGGATATCACCTTTGAAGTAGGTGATCTTGTCTTATACTCGTCATGTATAAGACAAGTGTCACGGAGAAAGACTTAGTAAAGCACCTCAAGAATGGGAGGTGCCTCAACCTGCCAGAGCATGATGAGTACAATGTTACGCTGCCCCACCAGAACAGTCTACTACTGAAGACAGTAGCAGTAGTGATAGTAATGACGAAAGTGATGATAGACAAGGGTTTCAAGAAAAACACCCCTTAACGTCATTCATTAAAAATAAATGACAAAGACGAGAACATTCGTCTTCTGATGAAGATGGTGTTCCACTTGCAGAGTTAAGACAAGTACAACAAGTACGAGATTACAAGAAACGTATGAAAGAGTTACGAGCTCCTTCTGAAGATCAACAGCCATCAAGATTCATTGCTGATGATCAAATCGATCAATTAAATGATTCTACGATGGAAGTTGATCACTCATGAATAAATGAAGAAAAAGGCCAAGGTAGTGAGATGATCTCTTGCATTCAAGCTGTGTTAAGGGATCATGAAAAGATTAAAGAACCAGGTGAAAAACTAGTAGGAGCGGTAATGATACCACCTACCACCTGGAGTACTAGTGATTAAAATGTTACCATAGACTTAATGATATCTAAACGTAAACACATGATGGCAGATGCCTCTTTTTTCGTTTGAGAGAGATGGGAGGTAGTGCAATTTAGTAACAAATTATATTGAGTTATGATTTATACAGGAACGAAATTATGAGTGAGATCTTGTCAGTCTCGCGAACTGACTGCGACTCTCTTGTAGTTAGATTAACACTTCTGACCTTTTATACCTGGGAAGTAATTTGTCAGAGCGAAAGTAATTGACTTGAGTATTACTCATTGCGCTAACTGTTGCTTCCTTTCTCATTGTAGGAGCAAGATGTTGTGTTGGATGTTAATAATTGGTCTTTTGACAACAATAATAGATGGACATACTATTATTAGAAACAATGTTATCTTTAAGAAAGTGAAAGAAGTAAATATGGTAACAAGTGATTGGACTACAATGTTTGTTTATGAACTTCAACTTTTCATACAATATATGCAAAGACTTGATCAAAGTATGAAATATACCATTGGCTTGTATGACATTACTGAGAAAACTTTTGGACAAACTTTTGAGGTATTGAACGGTGAAAATTCTACCTTTTCCGTTGCGTTAAAATCGATCATGACGGATATGAACCACGAGATCAGATAGCTAGATAATTGTGCTACACGAGTACAAGAGGATCTGAATGATTATCACAGATTAATGGACATACAGCCTCGTCTCGAAGGAAATGAGGTTTGTTTGATTTTGTAGGTGAAGGATTGAGTTTTCTCTTCGGAACTGTGTCCCAGTCAGATTTAAATGGGATAGCAGACAATTTAAGACGTTTAAGTACTAATCAAGCAATGATACAACATGTCCAAAAACAAAGTTTAACCTTCATTAAAATGAATCGTGGAGCGATTCTCAAAAACAGGGAATTTATGTTAAATGTATCACGCGAACTGATCCTATTTCAAGGTCGGGTGAATCAAGTAGTTCAGAATCATGAAGATAGAATAATATATCTTGAACATTTCACTCAAGCTTATCATCAGCTTGAGTTTGTAATGAGTCAAATGGAATCAATGATAGCTGCTGCAGAAGCAACCCTGCGGGAGTTACATAACCAAATGGATATCTTAGCCGATGAGAAATGATTGCCAAAAATAGTGGATCCTTCACTATTGATCTCAGTATTATTGAGTATTAAGATTCAATTGGATGATAGGTCAATGTTGCCACTAGATCTGACAACAGAACTATGGCAATATTATCATTTGCTTACAACGGCTACCATTTATGATGACGATAAACTGGTGATCTTAATGAAGATCTCCTTACGTAATTCAAATTTACAATTTGAAGTGTTCAAGGTGCAGGCTCTGCCTGTACCCTTTGTCAATGTAACTAAGAATGAGTCGCGAGCCGCAAATAAATTAGTAGCAATATATACACTTGAATCTGACATATTAATTGTTAATAAAGAAAGGACAAAATATGTCCCAGAAATAGGACATGATCAATGTGTAGATAATAATAAGTTCTTTTGTCCTTTAGTAGGTGCCGTGCGAATGATACATACAATTACGTGCTGTATGTTAGCTTTGTTTCTGAATATGAAACCGGAAATAACACAATTATGTCAAACGGAAGTTCGATTGAATATTGACCTCCCGTTTAGTACTAGAATCGATGAAGGAATGTGGTACATCACAACAGATGTCCCACTACGATTCTCGATTACGTGTCTGAAATGCAGAAATCCAAAACCGAAACGGATTCTTCCGCCAATTGGAATTTGGGAATTAAAACCTTTATGTATGGCATCTAGCGGTCAATTGATGTTACCAAGTTATTTCCATAAAAGGGATAATTATACTTTTTGGCTTGTTACAAAGATGGTGTTACCAAATTTCTCGTTGCTACAACGACAGATGTGGAAACCCGTAATAGAGAGAGTAAACATATCAACTTTTTTTTTGGAATAGAACATTTAGATGATTTACCCATGGATGACTTACTCCATGAACTTGACTCGCTAAATTTACAAATGACGGAATCATTTGAAGTCCCTAAGTGGGCTTATGCTCTCGTGACTGTTGCACTAATAATAGGAATATATCTGATTTGGAAGTGCTATCGAGCCGATCGACACAGATATACAAATGGTTAAGAAACCGTAAAAGAAAACCGACTTTTTCTGCTGTTGATGATAGTGAAATGTCTAATTTTGCATTTGCTGATGATGAAATCTATACTAGTATAGCTTCTGCTGCCCCAACTGGATTACAACAACCACAACAACCTCCTAAGAGTATTAGAGACATGATGAGAAAAGCTGTTCAAAACTTTACATCTTCTCCTCAACCTAATAGGAAATTGATATATCCCTGTGCACAACATGATGTGGATTCTGCCACTGCCCATGTAACTATGTTAGATATAGACAAAGAAACTGAAAAACAATAGTTCACACGCTGTGTGTTTTTGTTTCAGTGTACAATGGCAGAATCAGATTCTAGTGTTGACAGTGGAATTGATGATTTCCCTGATTACCAGAGTTATTATGATCGTGACAATTTATTTGATGAAACTTCAAGTACAGTTAGTACTGGAACAAACAGTAATAGTACCGTTTCACGAGAACTTTTCCAAGATACTAATTCATCCAGTTTGAACGTAAATATAAATAACAATGCATATGATATTTTTGTACCTTTATTGGCATCAATAAGAACGTCACCTTCGATAGCATCTTCTGACCTTTTGTCAACCCCTCCAAGTAGTGTTCAAACCCCTATTGATTCTATTTTACTATATTCTCCTCATTCTCCTGATTATTCTCCTGAATGGATTCCACCTTATTCACCAACGGATACCGTGGAAATGTTAGTTCTTCCTCCAAGTAACCTGTTAGAACCCATGATGCAATTATTGATCGAGACCCCGAGAACCAAGATGGACTCGGTGGATTTGTTTATGACATTACAGCAGCATCACATACTTCTTCTAGTATTACCACACCCTCGAGTGAATCTATGCCTTGTGATTCTACCACTGTACTGGATACTGACGTAGCAGAGTCCGGTATCAGTGTGATACAGGACGAACTTGCACAATCCAATCTTGGATTAGAAAGACGCAGTACTCCTCTAAGTGATGTGGAAGCAAGACAAATTGCTCCCTTACCTACTGATATTGTCCCACGACCTATAGTTGATATTCGACCAAGACCGTGGGAATGGGCAAGGAGCGAGTTTTTCAATACACCTCGCCAGATGCCCCCTCCTCATGAATTTGATCAGGATAGCATACGGCCCAATACATATGAACAAGATTTTATGAAAGATATGGCTCTCTTCGGCCTTGAGGATGAATTTGGATGTCAATATTTTGATTTTGATTTGAATTTGCTATATATAGAGGTTGAGCGTGAATTAATATATTATCATGACAGTGCTATTGATATTCATTTAACTTTTGCAAATAGGTCTAGGTATATAGTGATATATAATTGCCCTGAATTACAATATCCAAAAATAGATGATCAGTGTAATATAAGGGACCCTCTACGGTATTACAGTCACCGGGTGGCTACTACCAGCAGTGTACATCATAGATTGCACATGCCAAGAAATGTAGCAGAATTTACTCCTTTTTGTGCAAGATATCATGACTACAGCCATCGAAAACGAGCACGATATCACTCAGATGGATGACCAATGAGTTTTCAACCCTTTGTTGTCTATCGACAGTACCATCCAGATTATGTTGGACATTTCGCTGAGTCAATGTTCGATTATCGAACAGGCCCAAACATTGTGTACCGGCATTATCAGTTGTAAATAATAGAATTATTATTATTTTAAGCAGAAAAGTCTAAACAGACTATACAAACTGTATATAAGATTTTCATGGATCTGGTTTCCCTGATATATGCATGACTCTTAATTGGAAATCTGATGCATGACGATCATGGGTTGTCTGTGTTTGTCTTGATTATAGTAAAAAAATTCTTAAAAGTTGGTAATACTGTATTCAGTGCAATGCAACATTGCTAAATTTGGAGTTCCTGGAGTGTATTAGATAAGTTGCACACCGGACTCCGTAATCAAGACATTCGAGTAATTTGAAAGTTGGTGGACAGAAAGGTATCTGAGTGCACCAAGTTGCAGACGAACCCAGGGGAGCGAATTATTTGTGTAAATTTTAGTGTACAGAAACGTAATACTTTATATAGTGGTTTCATTTCAATATTTGTGGTATTTGAGGTAATTTCTTGAGTATTTTTATAATTTTGTTTGCTGAATATTAATTTTATGGATGGCTTCAGTGAATGTTACTGAATTTGTTGAATTTCAAGAAGAACAGGAAAAGTATAAACAACATAAAAATGAAGCCATCCAACATGCTCTAGATGGGAATGGGAGAAACATAATATTTCCTTATGAATTATGGAGTCGCCACCATCAAAGACGAATTCGGCACTGGGAAATAAGACATTATAATTCCGACACTGGCAATAATGAATTAACACAGTATGAGATCTATTACTGTTTTTACCTGTCAGAGGAACAAAAGGTAATTTTTCCGCATCTTGTGTCTACTGTGGGGCCCACGAGAATTGCTACACAGTATGAGGCCAGTGGTACCGGTCCTGATGAGATCATCCATTATTGGAATGACCATTGTTGGAATGGCCAGTATTATGATCATCGCCAGAACGCACCGAGAACTGAATCAATACCCAATCCTGGACTGGTTCATACATTCAGGAACATGGAGATCGGTGAAGAGGGTTTGAATGGCGATTACGAGAATGAGTTTCGTGCTTACGCGATGCACAAAGCATACCCTCAAAAATTCTTTCCTCCATGTGATGTAAAGGCGACATATGCCTTCGAAAAACGTACATGTCATTATGATCTCCTTCACGAAGCTCTCATACGACATGAAATTCGGAGATTACAAAGATTAGTAGACAGAAGAAAAGCTATCGCAATTAATAAATCACCGTCAATGGGGACTACTAGTTACATGGGTTCAGGAGAGCAATGTTGTATTTGTTTAGATGAAGTAGAGCGAAAATTCCAGAGTTGCTTTATGTGTCAGCAATGTCGTCAACAAGTCCATTTTCAATGTGGATATAAATGGGCTGCATTGAAAGAAAATGCTAGGTGTCCACACTGTCGAGCTCCGATCAAGTGGACCGTTCATAAGCAGCATATTCCCGTACTGTCGAAAATTAATCCCAATATGTTTTAGAAAACTACGACTCCCTACAGCGCTGCGCGCCATCGGGCACTGTTGTCATCTTTGGACATTGTCTCTCATAAATCTTATCGTAATGCAAACACAAGGAAGTAAAATAAGGTAAAAAGTTGAAACAAAATTATATAGTGACATTCTAGACGTGACTCCTGATTAGTCACTATCGACAACAGAATAAAAACTATTGGAGAACCTTAACGGGGAAAGTAGAATTGTCCAAACGGCACAGCTGTAGAATAGTTTAAAATAAATTTTTGTGTTTATTATTGTATAATCATTCACTTTAATTTTTATTTTTTATTGACTTTTGAGTAATCTACACTATAGTTTTTAATTAGCATTGATAGTTTGTGGTTTAACGTTTCGGGTGTTTTGAACATTTTAATTATAGTAAGTTATAACTTTAAGAAGAAATAAACAGAAAATGGCCTCCGCATCTGCATTTCGCATAGTTAACCCGACTTCAGAGGATTTTCTTCTGGAGCAACTAGAGTACTGGACACAGAGGTACCGCATCCCTGGCCCTATGGTTTTTTGACATGGAACCACAGCTTTCCAGTGCTGGATCTGTGTATGGGATGTGGTCAAATTAAATGAAAACACTGGTCATCCGGAACTGATTAGAACTCAGGTCTTGTACCAGTATTGTCTCCATACTTTGGGAGTAGGACACAAACTTGTAACGCCTCACCTAGTGGTAATCGAACATGAAGCTCGATTAGCAACTCCACAGGAGGCAGCACGCTCAAGCCCTCAAAGTGTCATTCGTTATTGGAATGATTGACGGTGGGATGGAACCTACTATGATCAATGTATACCTTATGAAACAGAGGATGGGACCGATACATTCGTCTCATCCACACTGATCCGTCCATTTCGCCCTAGTGAATATAGCCAAATTGTCATACCCCAGCATCCCCAACAATATCAAATTTTAATTGGTGAGATGTTTCATCATGTGCAGGTGGAACATACTTATGAGTGGGAAAGTGAACAATGCAGCTTTCAAGTACTACAACATGCGCTAGAACAGTATGAAAGCCTTCGAGTTTTTCAAGTAACTCAAAATTTAGTTGATGGAGATGAGAGACAATGTGCGATATGCTTGTTGGACATAACAGGGCCTTGTGCGGCATATCGTTGTCCACAATGTACTCAAATGGTGCATATACACTGTGGGTTAACCTGGATGCAGGAAATACGGAATTGTCCCCTGTGCCGTTTTGGCCTCTTATGGGGAACCCCTTTGAAAAAACATAGTTTCGACTGTACAAATTTCTATTATCAATTCTTTCCCAATCAATTGATGTGAGGTATAGTTTATTTCAGATAATGTAATTCCTTAAAGGAAGGTGATTCATCTTGTCTGGCAGCATTCTTGTGGCAGCATTCTTGTAGATGTGCAACCAATAGTTATGATGTGTAAAGTCCATGTAGTGCATTTCTTATTTATTTGTAAACCTAGTCACTAGGTAGTGGCAGATCCTGGTCAGCTGATCACTTAATTGAGTATTCTGACCATTTCTTGGTCTTGTTAACATCCTGGTCACACGATTTTTCCTATCACTTAATTCACCTGATCCAGACTCGAGCTCCGATAAACATTACCGGACCTCGTGTCTTGGTTGGGAGGATTGTAACGAAATGCCCTCCACTGAACACACAGGGTTAATATAATTTGACTTGGGAGTCCTGGCTCCCTAAGTGTTAATAAGAGTGGCCAAGCCCCACTTGGTAATAATTCTCTGGAAAATAGACTTTAATAAATATGAAAACTGTTCTCAAATACTTCTTAAAGGCATGGCTATGCTGTTATGCTATTTAACAATATACGGAGTTCTAATTAAAATTGCATAACAGTATACAAACAGTGCATACGAACCACACGTTCAGTTCTCACACTCTTGCACGTAAACACCAGATGCAGTCTGACCTGCGCTAACCTTATCAAAATGTTCTTGTCAGAAATTGTTATTATATTCTAACCTGGCTTAACCTCGACACACCAAGAACTACTTTTAGCAATGGGAACTGCGTAAATAAGCACGTACGATAATAAAATATGGGCGTCATATGATAACTCCCTAACCTTGAGAATAAATTCGGACAAGCTGAATAAATGCAAACCAACAGCATGCCAGCGTCATTTTAGTGTGAGAATTCATACTGATAGCACAGGATGCCCCCGCTATCCCGGAATGGAGATGAGGGGTTATGAAACACCTCTCCGCCATCTTGGGGTACATGTGGTGTTTTGTGGTATCAACCTTCCCATTGTGCTTTTGTGGACGTTACTAGCTGCACTCGGAAAGTCACGTACACAACAGTATATAAACTGGTGGAAAGACCCGAGAACTTCACTTCCCTCTGGGCTTCCACCATGTACAGAACTTGAAGTCACTCTCTCCTATTTTCGTGGAGGAACACTGCCAGGCCAGACAACAGTTGGAGATGGAAAACATGATGAGTCCCTAACCTTGAGAATAAATTCAGACAAGCTGAAATATAGGACTTTAGTTAGCACGCTCACATACCCCATGCACCCCGATATTTCAGGATCGGAAATCTGTAATTTTTAGGAAAATGACCCGGAAATCTGTTACTTGTATTTTTCAGAGTCCAGGGCCCGTAATTTTCACAAAAATCAGCCGAGCAGAACGAAACACAAACTTGATCTGTAAGTCATTGTGGTAGACTCACATACTAAAATGGCCATAATTTTGATAATATCTGAAAGCGTGTAGAAAAGAAGTCCGGAAAACTGTAATTTTGATGAACTTTTCAAAGTCGAAGGGCCGTAATTTCGGTAAAGATCAGTGGAGCAGAACAAAATGCAAACTTGATCTGTAGGCCACCATGTTAGACAAACATACCAAAAATCAGCTCAATATCTGGAAGCATGTAGAGAAAAATCCTGGAAAACTGTAATTTTGATGAACTTTTCAAAGTCTATGAGGCCGTAATTTTGGTAAAAATCAGTGGAGCAGAACGAAACCCAAACTTGTTCTGTAGGCCACCATGTTAGACTAACATACCAAAAATAAGCTCAATATCTGAATGTGTGTAGAAAAAAAAGTCCGGAAAACTGTAATTTTGATGAATTTTTCAGAGTCCAAGGGCTGTAATTTGGGTAAAAATCAGTGGAGCAGAACAAAATGCAAACTTGATCTGTAGGCCACCATGTCAGACTAACATAACAAAAATCAGCACAATATCTGGAAGCGTGTAGAAGAAAAGTCCGGGAAACTGTAATTTTGATGCATTTTTCAAAGTCCAAGGGCCGTAATTTCGGTAAAAATCAGGGGAGCGGAACAAAACACAAACTTGTTCTGTAGGCCACCATGTTAGACTAACATACCAAAAAATCAGCTCAATATCTGGAAGTGTGTAGGAAAAATGTCTGCAAAACTGTAATTTTGATGCATTTTTCAAAGTTCAAGGGCCGTAATTTCGGTAAAAATCAGTGGAATAGAACAAAATGCAAACTTGATCTGTAGGCCACCATGTTAGACTCACATACCAAAAAATCGGCTCAAAATCTGGAAGCTTGTGGAAAAAAAGTCCGGAAAACAAGTAGGACTGACTGACGGACTGACAGACTAACGGACTGCCCAGTCAAAAACATTATACCCCACAACTTCGTTGCGTGGGGTATAATAAATGCAAACCAACAGCATGCCAGCGTCATTTTAGTGTGAGAATTCCTACTGATAGCACAGGATGCCCCCGCTATCCTGGAATGGAGATGAGGGGTTATGAAACACCTCTCCGCCATCTTGGGATATCAACCTTCCCATTGTGCTCTTGTGGACGTGACTAGCTGCGCTCGGGAAGTCACGTACACAACAGTATATAAACTGGCGGAAAAACCTGAGAACTTTACTTCTCTCTGGGCTTCAACCATGTGCAGAACTTGAAGTCACTCTCTCCTATTTTCATGGAGGAACCCTGCCAGGCCAGACAACAGTTGGAGATGGAAAACATGATGAGAATGACTTAGTATTTTCTGTTTTAGTTTCACTTCGTTTATTTCGAATTCTTATTATCACCAGAGAGAGAAACAAGTGTAGCTGTATGTATTTTACAATAGGGTTTCAATAAATAGAAAACTGTAAGTACATTTTTATGTGTTTTGACTTCACCCATTTACTGTGGCTGCAGTACTTCAAGAACTATGACAGACTCCAAAGAAACTGGTTGCCTTTTTGAATGAACTCTTTAAATTGTCCTGTGGCCAATTGCCACGATTGAAGTCCTAACCTAAATCCACTAGACGATCATTTTTAACCCTGCTTTGCCACAATATACACCTGTGGGTACATCTTAACCATTGGTACTATTGGTCAGCCAATTGCTTTGTGTTATTCCATGGCTGGTAAAGGGAGTACATAATGATAGGTCAAGCAGTGTTGTGGGGTGGGGTAGTGATAAGACATCGTTGTCTACTGTGGTAGTACTCCTATATTTCTTTTGTGAGCCCTTGGTACTACTAATCCACCTAACGCTTCATACTATCCTGTGACTGGTCTAGGTAGTGCGTAATGCTCGACAACCCGTGAGTCATCATCGAGATGCTTCCGGTAAAAAAAACTGATGACGTTTGACCATGATTGTCACAGAGTGTTATAGAAATGACCTGTCAGAAATAACAAAACGGGGCCAATAACGGAAGCGCACGAGAAAGGAGGTACTAAGAATATCCTTCCATACACATATCTCGATGACTGGAAAAATTGTAACGTCATTTTTTTGCGAGTGTTTCAAGAGAATATGACTTAATTTATTGCACAATAAAGTGAAGTCATTAATTTCGATGACTAAAATTCAAATTTTGTTGGCATAAGTAACTTTGTCACTTCGCTAAACAAGCAGCATTTGCAATCAAAAAGTAGCGAGGCGCTCCAAGCAGAACCTGCATAACACAAACGGCTACAGATACTTTATTTTGTTATTATGAATTATTATTTCATCATGACGAAATATTATTTCGTTATTACAAATCTTTATTTCGTTATTACGAATTATTATTTCGTTATTACGAATTATTATGACAAATTAATACCCAAACTGGATGTAGCTCTAATACGTTTCCGTACTCTCTGGTCATTATCAGTAATACTTTTATTTGCGATAATAGGAGCCTGTGAGAAGTATGATTGGAAATGAGTCGTAAGCTCCTCCCCTTGGTGGTGTTAGTTTTAAGTTGTAAAAAAGTGGCCCCATGACCTCGTGTTGATGTTTTGATCCAGGGGAGGGGGTGGGGGTGGGGGGTGGGAGAGATAAATTAAAGTTTTGAATTATGGGCAAGAAAAAATACCCCCTCGACATCATAGGCCATATTATTGTTTGTTCAATAAGCCCATTGCCGATTAGCCATCTTTGACGTTAATGATTTGCAAGGTCAGAGGTAGCTTCGGGTAAACAATTCGATCCGACTATCTGTCAAGACTGACATACATGCAATAGAAACCGAAATGTTTCGCCTGAAACGAGAAAATGTGCATTTTCGGTTTAATACTAATAAAGATAGAAAAAATAACACACTTTCAACACTTCATTTAATGGACAGGGCAAAATAATATTGATTTTTTAGTGAAATGATTACCGCAATGAACCCCTTCCCACAAGTAGACTCGGCATCATGGTTTTGTTGTGATGACGAGTGACAAAACTGCAGATATATCACTGAAATGACACAAAAATGTCTGCGTGAGTGAAAATGCAAACCCTGGGTATCCAAACAACCAACCCACACAAATATTTTCAAGCATAACACACCGATGTTCCAGCTGGAAGAGGTTGGGGTTGAGGGGGCGTGGTCCCTAAAAAAGGAATGAAAATAGTCTGCTAGTAGCAGTGTCGAGTGTCTACTAATAATATTTTGTCCATGCACAGTACAAGTCAAAATGAGTTGAAGAATAACCACGAACGGTATAAAATACAGATGAATATTTCCTATACTAATAACACAAGAATCGTACATAAAAATATATAAATTCTTCTTTTGACTATTTTCTCCTTCAACTCAAACTTACATGTCACACAGTGGAAGCTGTCTTGTTACAAAAAACACCCACGAAGTGGAAGGTCCACGCAGGGCCGGGAAAAAGATATTCGGACCGGGGTTAATTCTGTGACGGCTCCCATTTCAAAAATGTCGAGATATTGCACAGATGATAAAGGCATCTGCAGCGAGTGCCGTAGAGGCCAGAGGTGGTAGAGGCCAGAGGTCAACAAGTCCGTCGCTACTTGGGGAATAAATTCTTTCAGTGTTAAATCTATGGGGAACATTTATCACCCTTCTAAATAATTTATCCAAGGCCTTTAATATTCAAATAAACGGCCATTTATGGGATAAAAAGGGATAAGCCTTTATCCCAAAGAATTGGGGGCAACCACCCGCGTAATATTCAAATTCAGCAGCAGAAATTTTTTATTTTTTAAATATTTCAACAAAACCCTAATATGACAATACACAAGGCGTAAGAAGGAACCCCAAAGTATTCAACATATTGAAATATTTCATTCTGCAACCATTACTCCAATAACATTTTATGCAATCAAATTCCTAGAATTGTTTATTCATTTCAGCCAAACATACGTATCACAGTACTAAATATTTTCCCATAGGCCACCATTATAACATTCAGGCGAAACAAATATGGTCGCATCATTTTAAATTTGACATTCAAATATCTTTTGTCAAGTGTAGCCCTTCAGACAACCTTTTTCTGATCCTTAAAGAGATGGGTCATGCAACAAATAAGAGAGGAAAACTAACAGAAAGGGAAGTGCTGGTCACACGTACATATTTTTCAGGGAATTCCCAACCAAAACACACCAATAGTCAAATGAATTTTTAGGTCCACAAAGTCCTCAAATCACCCTCTTTATTCATCTGGAACATTCAACCGTAATGCAAGATGTCAGTAGAATGCTTCAAACGTTTATTCAAACAATCTATTTTCCCAAGACTGCTTAGTTTTGGGAATTGTATGAATTCTGAGTGAAACTTTTAGAGGCATGTAAATCTAATTAAAATGTTTACAACAGTTGTACATTGTACCTATGAGCAAACCAAACCCTACCAAAGATACATTTACTCTCATGTGATGAAAGACTCATTTCTGCAGTCGAATTCAACTGTTGGCTTCAGCCTAGTCAAAAACAAGGGAAATTTGTTCTTTTGAAGAGAAGTGTCCAACCTGTGTCAAATGGGCTTCAAAACTGGTATTGCCTCCGACAGAATTCATACTCTATTACGTAATGAGTAAGCTGGGAGGGATAAGAATCCACAGCTTTCTTTGAAAACCACCCTAATCCCACAATAAAACTAAAATCTACATCAACACACAATACCTTTTGACAAAATCTGTTTTAATTAACCATACAGCAAGATAAATAGTGCCCCATCCCAGGAAACAATATGTCAATTTTGTTTCAAAATTGGGGTTGTGCAGGGCTTATAATTCCTCTAAATTTGGGAGAATCCATTTAGATTCTTTCAAAAATGGTTGCGAGAATTCAGACCTGCTATGAGTGCCCCAGGATTTCATGAGGCCAGTATGGTTGAACCCGTTGTATACTGATAACACGTTAACCCTTTACCCAATACAGCTTTTTAATTTTTAAAACACCAACTACTGATTTAAAAAAAACAAGACCCCCCGCACCCCCCCCCTCCCCCCCCCCCACACACACACCCACCCACTCAAGGGGCCCTAATCGCTCACCTGACAAAGTGGTTCAGAGAAGTATTTTGGGTCACATTCAGTTAGTCATGGTTCATCAACACTACATAGGAATGATGTTATGAAATTATTCATAACTCTGGTGTCCATGTCAGGTGATTATTAGCATAGGTCTTCCTGAGTGCTTCCAATTCTGTCAGCAACTTTGGGCTGCAATAGAAACCCCAAATATTAACCCAGGAGCCGAATTGGAACAAATTTAGATCTGACCTCCCCAGAGATGTTGTACACCAAATATTAAAGCATTCCAACTGGTGGGTCTGAAGAAACATATTTTTAAAGAAATGTTCTCATGTCGCACTGAGTTAATTTGAGCTCCCATAACGAGCCCAAATATTAACCCACAGACTCGTTTTGAACAAACATGAATTTGACCCCCTTAGAGATGCTGTATGTCAAATATGAAAGGATTCTGACTGGTGGATATGAAGAAATAGATTTTTTAAGAAATTTCCCGGGCTTCAACAGATAGACCAACTATTAACCCAGAGACCCGCTTCAAATAAACTTCAATCTACCCCCCCCCCCCCCCCCCCCCAGTCGCCCCTACCCTAGAGGAGATGTATTCCAAATATGAAAGCATTCTGACTGGTGGATCTGAAGAAGGTTTTTAAAGAAATTTCCTCATATTGCACCGTTGATATAGGGAGCCCAAATATTAATTCAGGGACTCGATTTGAACAAACTTGAATCTGCCCCTCCTCTCCCCTTAAGATGCTGTATACCTAGTATCAAAAGATTCTTATAGATGGTTCTGGAGAAGATTTTTTTTTTAATTTTGGAAAACAATTTATGGGTGCTATAAGAGAAATACCCCTTTTGAGAGCCCCTGTGGGCGTGACAGCTTCATCTGAACAAACTAGAATTCATATATACTCTCCCAAAAAAGAAAGTGTGCATGCTAAAAAGTAACACTAAAACAGATATATATCATTTTCATTCATGGAAATTTTATTCAATCAGAGATGAATCAATTTGTGATCAACACGAGAAATTTCATTACGCTACGACGAATACTCTTGGTGCCATGGAGAGTCAAAGACACTAAGGGTCAAACACAAAAGTCACACACTCAATATCTGGTATGACCTCCGTCTGCATCGACTACTGCTGTGCATCTACGCCTCATGGAAGCGAACAAGTTAGCATGGAAGTGTTGTGGGATGTTGTTCCATATTCTGATAAGCTGTCTTTGGAGTTCCACAAGCGTTGACGGTGCATGGGGAAGCCGGCGTAGCTGACATTTCATTTTGTCCCATACGTGCTCAATGGGTGAGATATCGGGCGAATTTGCAGGCCAGGGAAGAACATCCACTTGTTGTTGCTGCAGATACTGTTGAACAACACGAGCTGCGTGGGGTCGGGCGTTGTCCTGCTGTAGAATGACGCCAGGGCCGTGACGTTGCAGAAATGGGACAACAACAGGTGTAGGCACTTCATCACGATATCTGGCTGCATTGAGATTGCCATCAATAATGACCAGCTCAGTTCTGTTACGGGCAGTGCTGCCACCCCACACCACGAGAGACCCTCCCCCATAAAGGTTTCGCTCCACGACACATGGATCTGCGTAGCATTCGTTTCGACGTCTGTGCACTCTCTGGCGGCCATCTGATGATGAAAGATGGAAACGACATTCATCTGTGAATAAAACACGTCGCCACCAGTGTAAGGGATGCCTGAGATGTTGATTACACCACTGCGGTCGAGCACGACGATGAAGTAACGCCAAAATCAGACGAATTGCAGGTCTTCGAGGACGTAAGCCGTATTCTCTCAGCCGGTTGATTACTGTTTGAGGATGTATCCGTCTCAGGTTAGGGATGTTCCTGGCTGTCTTCGTTGCCGTTTGTTGCCAGTTCCGGAGATGGACAACACGGATGTACCGATCTTGTGCAGGGGTGATAACTCGGGGTCTCCCGGAGCGGGGTCGGTCTCGAACGTCATGATGTTGTGCATGTCGATGGACTAGCCGGTCTACAGTGTTACGGTGGCAGTTCAAATGCTGGGCAACCTCACTGTGTGTTCTGCCAGCTCTAATCATACCCAGGGCAAGGAGACGTTGATTCATTGTCAATCTTAGAATGCTAATGTGGAGTCATTTTAACAGCAGCGCAAGTTTGAATGTGAACGATAGAAAGGCCTTACTTTAGTGTTTAAATACCCAAGGATTCACACTGCTGCATGAATTTTCAGACTCTCCACGTGCAAAACATGCCTTTTCACAAACGTGCAGCACGTCATTTAACGTTAATGCAATTTTCACAGGGAAAGCGTTTTTTGTGTTCAATATAACTTATTCATGAACAGGTTAACACTCTTTACACCTATGAAATTATTTTGTTGGAGTTTGATCAATTTCTGCAATGCACACTTTCTTTTTTGGGCGAGTATATGATAAGGAACATGAACATCAATGTTTGTTCAATTCGGCCCAGTTGTTTATGAGGAGAAATTGATAATGTAATGTTCACGCCGGACATACAGTCAGGTGAGCTAAAAATAAACAATATTCACCAAACTTAATAATTATGGATGTTACTGGAACCGGCTTATGAGCCGGTTCCAATGACATCCAAATTTGTACAAATTTTATTGCCAGTGTCACGATATTTCAGGTCATGCTTGCGTTGTATCGGTAAATTTGATGCCTTTGTGTTAGGTAAAGGGTTAAACTGACTCAGTTTTTTTCACGTGAATCCTAGCAGAGGTGCAACGTAAATTACATGGTTTCTCACTGGTTTTGTTGCACGGATCTCTACGTGAATCGATTCTCAGATTCTCGTCGAAATGTCAGCCCTGACGGAGACGAAATAATTCACCAATATCAATAGAAAGTGCCATTTTATCTCAACAAATGATGTCAAATTTTCTTTTACCAGGTGATGGGGTAAAATATAGCCCTGGATGTGCCCCCCACACCCCTCAGTATGACTTTTTCCATAAAAAAAACTGTATTACTTTACAAATTAATTGATGTTGACACATATTGAATTTCCTATTTTTATTTATAATTTCACATTGCGTTTGATGAATATTTTGCAATCCTTGTAAGAAAAGCCACAGTTTTCTCAGTTGAGGAACCTCGAGCCATAAAACAGTGATTTTTTTCCAACGGATGACCAGTACCTGCTACTGTGGTGACTCATGACACTGTTAAAATTCCTAAAATCATCAAATATTGATTCTGTAGTGCTGTGCTTGTGCTGCAAGTATCCACACATGCACTTTCACAACTTTGGTTTTAATCCCCACAGGCACACATTCTGTCAAAAGGAGTGAAATTGTAGAAAATATGTTCCTCAAGAGGTCAAATCAGTTACAGTACAGTCGCCGTGGACTGGTTGTAATACACGCGTGGGCAGTGATGACCACTCAAGTAGTATTTTCCTCACTTTAACGACTTTGACCTTTGACGTGTGATGTCACACCACGCCCCCATGACGTCATAGCCATATAAGGAAAGGAATGACATCATAGCCGTATAAGGAAAGGAATGTTGCCCTCGCATGACATCACAGTGGTATAAGGAAAGATAGGTTTCCCATAATAGCCCTACACGTCACGCGGGAAGGTACGTTTCCTATAATAGCACATGACCTCACAGCCGTATGAGGAAAGGAATTTCGCCCCTGTGGGAAGGTACATTTTCCTATAATAATATTTTCCCTATACGTCACGCGGAAAGGAATGTTTTGTCCATGATATAAATACACGTGGTCCGCCCACAACACGCCCCAGTAAATTTCCGCCGAGTAATCACTGGCCCCTTTGTGTTTAGGCACAGCAATTTTTCAATGACAGACACAAGGCCTTAATAAATTACTGCTTACGTCACGCCCTCAGTAAATATCTGCTGAGTAATTATTCGCTCCTTTGTATGTCATAATAAATTACTGCTTACAACACGCCCCCAGTAAATTTCCGCAGAGTAATCATAGGCACAGTAATTTTACAATGACAGACAAAGGCCATAATAAATTACCGAGGTTTCTTACAATTCGTCTCCGGTAAAATTCCACAGGTCCACTTTTGCCTGCCCATTTTCAAAAGCTAATTGAAACTAATAATTTGTAAAAATTCAGTGAAGGGCAGTGTGTCACTGTAACTGTCACTCACACCACGCGATTTTAAAAGCAGGGGGCCGAATAAACAAGATTGTCAAAACCTAATTGAAAACCATAACAGTGCAAAGATGTCGATCAATGATTTGTTTCAGCTGTTCGATTTAGATGGGGGTGAGGACAGTCTTATCTGCGTATATCCTCATGTTAACCCTTTACCTAACGTAACGGCCAAAACCGGCCAGCGCTATTCTCAAAAATCGCCAATTAATTTTCATTATTTTTTTCATTTTTTGTCTCAAAAACATGGGTTATGACCCCTCGTTGGAACGAGCACTGTGACAGTGACAGTTTTGGACTTCCACCCAAAGCACTAGTGACCAGATCCTATTTTACCAGTAAAACACAGCTTCCTTACCGCGGTTCACACAGGGGGAGGGGAGGATTGGGAAGTGACAGTTGTAAAAAATCCAACTTACGAATCTACACTCTGATGTTAAAACATCAAAATGTCAGGCTGCATTTTATCAAACAAGATTCTTAGTTGGAACAACCTGTTAATTATGAGATAACGACTATTGTTTCATTAGACATTCGGGAATTTGACTACGCAAAACCATTCGTTAACGCACAAAGGGTAAGTTAACAAATGGCTTTCCACAGACAATTTCCCAAATGCCTAATGAAACAAGAGACGTTTATTTCCATTGTAATTCCTGTCACCATCAGAAGTGTGAAAATTCTCCAAACAATTTTTATTGAACAAAAATAATAAACAAGAGACCCCAAAGAGCCTTAATCGCTCAGCGGCCAAAGTGGTTCAAAGAAGTATTTGGGGTCACATTTAGTTAGACATGGTTCATCAACACTACAAAGGAATGAAGTCATGAGAGACAAATTTTATGGAACTAGGGACATGGCTTGAACAAACTTGAATCTTACCCCCCTGAAGATGCTGCATACCAGATATCAAAAGCATTCATCTGCTGGATCTGAAGAAGATTTTTAAAGAAAATTCCTCATTTTGAACTAAGTTACCATTCGGGCTCCCACAGTGAGCCCAAATATGAACCGAGGGACTTGGCTTGAACAAACTTGAATCTCACCCCCTAAGGATGTTGCATGCCAAATATCAAAACATTTTCGACTGCTAAATCTGAAGAAGAAGATTTTTAAAGAAAAGTTCCTCATCTTGACTAAGTTATAATTTGGGCTCCCATAGGGAGCCCAAATATGGACCCAGGGACTTGACTTTAACAAACTTGAATCTCACCCCCCCCCCCCCCCCCAAGGATGCTACACACCGCATATCAAAATATTCCGACTGCTGGATCTGAAGATGATTTTTTAAGAAAATTCCTCATTTCGAACTAAGTTACAATTCAAGCTCCCACAGTGAGCCCAAATATGGACCTAGGGACATGGCTTGAACAAACTTGAATCTCCCCCTCCCCCCACCCCCCACCCTCCCCCCCACCCCCAAGGATGCTGCATACCAAATATTAAACACATTCTGACTGCTAGATCTGAAGAAAAAGATTTTTAAAGAAAATTCCTCATTTTGAACTATTATCATTCAGGCTCCCACAGTGAGCCGAAATATGGACCTAGGGACATGGCTTGAACAAACTTGAATCTCACCCCCTAAGCATGGTGCATACCCAATATCAAAAGATTCTGCTTGCTGGATCTTGAGAAGAAGATTTTTAAAGAAATTTGCCTGAAATGCACTAAGTTCAAATTTAGGCTCCTAAGATGAGCCGAAATATGAACCCAGGGGGCCGATTTGAACAAATTTGAATCAGATATACCCCACAATGTTGCATACCAAATATCAAAAGATTCTGCCTTCTGGATCTGGAGAAGATTTTTTAAGAAATTTGCCTGAAATGCAGTAAGTTCGAATTCAAGCTTCTATAGTGAGCCCAAATATGAATCCAGGGGGCCGATTTGAACAAACTTGAATCAGATCCACCCCACAATGATGCATACCAAATATCAAAAGATTCTGCCTGCTGGATCTTGAGAAGAAGATTTTTAAAGAAATTTGCCTGAAATGCACCAAGTTTGAATTTGGGCTCCTATACTGAGCCCAAATATGAACCCAGGGGGTTGATTTGTACAAACTTGAATCAGATCCACCCCACAATGTTGCATACCAAATATCAAAAAATTCTGGCGGCTGGATCTGGAGAAGAAGATTTTTTAAGAAATTTGCCTGAAATGCACTAAGTTAAAATTCGGGCTTCTATAGTGATCCCAAATATGAATCCAGGGGGCCGATTTGAACAAACTTGAATCTGCCCCCCCCCTTCCTAGAGATGATGTATACCAAATAATAATAAAGAATTCTGTCTGGTGGATCTGAAGAAGATTTTTTTGAATTTTGGAAAGAAATTCATGGGTGCTATCAGAGTTATGCCCCTTATGGTGTCCCCTGTGGGTGCGGCAAGTTAATTTGTACAAGTTTAAATTGACATATGATGGGGAACATGCACACCAAATTTGGTTCAATTTGATCCAGTAGTTTGGGAGGAGTAGACGATAATGTAAAGCTCACGAAGGACGATGACGGACGGCAAGTGATAAGTTAAGCTCCCTTCGGTGAGCTAAAAAGTGTCATTTTCGATCTCGGTCAATTTGCCATGATCAAGGCTTCAAGGTGAACTTCAAAGCATAGACGATAACAACCGTTGCCACAGAAAACAACTCCAGGGTGTGTTCAATCTGCGATAAGAGAGTGTTAGCGCTGTTGCTCGTGCGTAGCGTTGATAAATATGCTCTAATTGACCCGCTTCCGGTAATTAGTGCACGGTAAGAGTGAATTTACCTGAGATAAGAGCACGGGAGCCGCCCGATTCTTATCCAATCAAATTTCGGGTCCAGAAAGAACAACAATGTCAATTTTAACTGACGAATTACAGTGGAAACTAGAGTATGTTTTCATTTCTGGAACTCATAATAACCCTTTACCCAATGCAGACGATATCAAAATTTATTATTTTAAATATAATTTTTTGAAATTTTTCAAAAGATTTCAACAAAACCAAATCATGTGACCCCTCGTTGGAACGAGCTCAACGAGCTCGTTCCAACGAGGGGTCACATGATATGGTTTTGTTGAAAGTTTTTGAAAAAATATTTCTTCAACAGCTGAATTTGCATATTACGCGGGCGGATGCGGACGATTTGTTGGGTAAAGGGTTAAAAAAAAATACACAATCCATCATAGGTATTCCCATTCGTTCCTTGAATCCTTCACACCAAGTAACCTGTACCCAACTAACACTGTGCATTTTTGCAGTCTCATTCAGTGTATATTTTCAGGTAGTGCGATATTTCATCCTATCTACGAACCCTGTGTATTTGCCTATGATCAGCCAGTGTATGTGGCTTACCAATGAACACTGTGTAATGTACAGTGTTAGTTGCTCTTTTCTTTCTGGTTATTATTAAGATCATATCTATTTTTCAACTATCCATGTGCATGCACAGACTTAGTGGGTGTATATATTCATGTAGTGACAGTAATGGCAGATTCCGATTTTTTTCATAATAAGAAAGTGTGACTAATCTTTGCACTGCACAGGATTAGTCACTTTCTGTTTATAAAAAAGTGATTCATAATTAACTGTGTAACTAACTTCTTCCACCTATAAAACTGTCCGACACGAGGTAGCCCCGGTTGTCGAAAACATAAAGGAAAACTCCAATAAAAACCAGACTGAAGCATACCCCCGCACAACACATGGATACAGGAGATTGAAGTATAAACATTGATTTGTTACTCGTACATGTGCTGTGTCTGTAAGACACATGATGCCCCCACACCCCCAGCCCCAACCCATGAGTTCTGGCATGTACTTTAATTTACGTGTGTATTGTGGGATTGTGGGAGGACTACACCTTGTGCCCTATATTCGAAATTTCAAAAAAATTTACAAGTTCAACAACAAATAATTTTATGAAAAATTGACCAAAATCAAATTCCTGGGCAATCCTGGCAATATGCATACCTTTGATATATGTATAAATACCATGTAAAATAAAAAAAAGCTTCCAAACCTTGTACCCCATATGCGGATGGACGAACGGACAGAGGAGTACAACATGTCCTCCAACTTTAAGTCCCGGCTGCACAAAACAATCATAGGTGTACAGATTTGTTTTTTATTCTTTTGAATCAATCAAAAACACAATATGAATATATGAATACAATACTGAAAAATATATATTTTAATCTTAGTTATTTACAAATATCAACAAAACAAAGTAATGTATGTTTTCTTAAAGCTCACTGAATCTCAAATTTCGGATCAATACACAGTACCTGATGTGTGTTTGAATCGGTGGGTGTTTTACATAACAAGCTGGAATGGCGTAGAAAAATGGCTAAAAAAACTTTTACGAAGGTGAGGACCTCTAAAAAAGGGCTAAAAAAATCTTACAAAAGTGGGGACCTCTTACAAAAGAGTAAATTATTACAAAAGTGGGTGCAACAAGCAAGCATTGATCATTGACACTGGACGCGCCATTTGGGGAGATCTCGAAAAGGGGGCGTTTGTCTCTTGTAGCAGGGATCCGAGGATTTACCTCCGTTATTTTGTTTTTCAATCAGTACCTAAACCTCTTCAAAAGAAGTGAGTATTGATGTTTCTGGTGTGACTGCGCGAGATACACTATCAGCTTGTTCTTGTTTTATTTATATTTTTTATTTATCGGTCATTTTTTTAGCAATCAAGCAACCTTATAATAAACAAATAGCTTCCTAGACTTCAGCGACCAGTGTCAAGACATGTTTGGTATCTGTAAAGTTAGATGCTGTTTCTAAGTTTCCTTATGTGGTAATTCAACGCAACACGTTTTGACGAATGTTTGAGATATGTAGTGTTCAACCGATGATCGGAACCGGCCACCACAAACGGCCGATTATGGGCAATTGGATGGCAATGGCTCCTGGAACATCGGTTCAACTGATTGTTGCCAAGCATTTTGAGATCATTCATTAACCGCATTTTGTTATTTTCTGCAATTGTTCACATTGTTAATGTAAAATGATGCCAATGATACCATTCAATAAAGTTGAGAAACAACCACAATGTGTATTCTTAATCTCTCTAGAAGCCCATTTACGGGGTATACAAGTTAAACGACATGCAAAGCTTACAACTAAGCGAAATCGCTAGTTCATACCGGAAAAATGACAGTTGCACTCCATTGACTCAGGCAGAAGTAAAATTACCAGTCGCACGCAATTGGGCGGTAAACGTGGCTCTGAGAGCCCAAGTGTGCGCGACTGGTAATTTTATTGTGATCCCAGGCAACGAAGTTTAATGTAGTTCTTTCGAGCCTCGTCTTGTCCTAGTGCACGGTATTACAATTGGAATCAGCATCGAAATCGGCTGATTGTGAGCTCAAATAACCGGTAATCGGTCAATGACCATTTTGGGTAATCGGTTGAACACTAGAGATATGCCCCAAAACAGTACACCTTTCCAGGCTCTTTGACTTTATAAAGTCACAATATGATATCCTAATCCACTTTCCGAAGCCAGTTCCACTTGAAAGCATTTTTAACGCCTTTGCCAATCTTTTTTATTGAGCCGGTCTTTCTATCTGTGAATTGTATGCTGTTAATTGTTCTCTTTGTATTCAACTGAATGATGAAGAAACAATAACAAAACGCAGACGGATTATTTCTGAAATACTCTCACTGGCAAGCACACTAAAATGGACCAATAGTAAGGCCACACAAAGTAGATCTTCCGTTTTTCAGGCCATTATTTGTAAAATTGCATGCGGGCGAGCATTTTTTTATTTTATTTATTTCTGTAACCGTTTCTTTGCCATCAAAAGTTCATGTTCCTGGTTTATGTTTTAGAACTCATAATCAACAGAATAGCATGGGTGGTGGTGTATTTCGTCCCTTGAGAGCAAGAAAAAAAATTGATGAATTTGCCCCTTGAGTGCAAGAAGGCTTTGCAATGCTTCAGCATTGCAAAGCCTTCTTGCACTCAAGGGACAAATTCATCAATTTTTTTTAACTTTGGTAAAATATCACACATAAACCATTTAATTATTATTTTTTTAAAGTTTACATAGGTTATAAAAAGAGAGCATGCGGCAGCCAAAAGGGCCATGCAGGAGGGCCTGAGAAACAGATTTTTATTTTTTTTAAGCCTAACCAGTTTCTTTAAATCCTGGTAAATTTCAGTTGGAAAACTGAAAAAGTTAGAAAGGGGCAGTAACAGAAAACAACCGGTACAGCTGGCAGAAGGGGTCGCATAGAAAGTGGAAGTAAGAGAAAACAATTAACCGGCACAGGCAGAAGGGGTCGCATAGAAAGTGGAAGTAAGAGAAAACAATGAACCGGCACAGGCAGAAGGGGGTCGCATAAAAAGTGGAAGTAACAGAAAACAATGAACCGGCACAGGCAGATGGGGTCGCATAAAAAGTGGAAGTAAGAGAAAACAATGAACCGGCACAGGCAGAAGGGGTCGCAGAAAATAACAAATATGCAGAATTTATGGAAACACTAAAAAAAGGGAGAAATCACGAAACAGAATTTCACAAATTCTTGCCTGTTAGAGTGCTGTGGTTACAAAAGTAGAGATTTTTTACCAAATCATGACTCGGTCATGATCTGGTAAAAATTCGAACTCCACTTTTCTGACCACAACACTGAAGAACCTCGCCTGTTGTAGAAGACACAAAAACATTGCATGTTATTTCCTATTTTTCATTCGTGCTTTTTTCTAAAAATTAGTATTGATTTTGGAATAGTTAATCTCCAAAATCTTGATCCATCCATATCAAGTCTGTCATGAGCATGTTCATTTTTTCTATGTGTAAGAACATGTAAAAAATAACACATTAAGCTCCGAAATAAGGAAAAAATCCTGAATAATCTGAACAGCATCCTCTATTACAAAATGTCTTGAGTAAGTACAGTGGAGCCCACTTAATTGGATATCTCTTAATTGTATAGCCCTGTTAATTGAATATAATTTCCCAACACCAAACCATTTACCATACCTCCAGTACAAATTTGATCTGTTAATTGCATATGGGTTGTAGAGTAAACAATGCATTTGCTGAAAAATAAAACACCGAGGTGTGCAAACAATTCAACTCAAGAATTCTTTTCGAAATCAAAATTAGTAATTTTGAGTGGATTGGTGGTACTCGCAGAAGTGGAAACACGACACTCGTACCATCGCAACTACACGCATAACTGCACACACATGTATATGCTTAACTATCTTTGACATTCCCATTAACATACAGATATCTCCTTACACATGCATACACACCCTATCCACACAAGACATGTTCTACCCCCCCCCCCCCCCCCCCATCCCCTTCCTCCGCCACACATGCACACCTACATTCCAACGTAGATTTTCTAAATTTTTAGTTTACCATGCGAAACTGCCTCAAACCGATGTGGTATGGTAATAGTAATTCGGGGGTTACGAGTGACGCTTGGTGACTAAAGTCCATTCTTTGCAGAGATGGGACTGTTTTATATTTCGTGAGTTGTGTATTAAGTAATAACTGTGTCTTGTGTTTGAAGGGGTGGTGCAGCTCTAGTGGTAAATTTCTATACAAAACATGTGTGCAAACTTTAAATTTATTTATTTAATGGGATAACGACACCTTCGACAGCCAAGGCCACCTCGTGTCAGACAGTTTTACGGATGGAGGAAGCAGGAGTTCCCGGAGAGAACCACCGAACAATGGCGAGCAACTGTCGAACTCCCGTAGGTACTAAGTCCGCACAATCAGGGTTAGCGTTGGTTGAAGACAAATGCACCATCAACGTGCAGTAGGCCTTAGCACACAGCGCCGTCGTTTCCCGACGAGATTAACTGCCGTGCCCAAGGACACAACACAGTTACCTCTGGCGGGATCGAATCGTGAACCTTTTGGTTTGAAGTTCATTACGGTCACCACTGAACCACTGCGCTCCCGTTCAAACTTTAATGGAGCTGAAATGTCTACTCCATCCAATGTAATACATCCTGAATGTATACAGTAAGATTTCATGGTATAGTGTACTGTAATATGATTTTGAACCGAAAAATTAGGCTGTAGTTCAAGACAAAGATGGTAACGGTAATGGTGATAGCTCCCCTTGCGAAACCCGAGAGGCGAAGTAGTGCTTGGTATCTGTGGTGAACCAACAAATGGGGTTTAAGTCGACATAAATAGATGACGGGTAAAGCGATTGGTTAATCTTGAATTTATACTCCTTGTGTGCAAAGACGTCGATCGATGATTTGTTTCAGCTGTTCGATTTAGCCTCGATGGGGGCGAGGACAGTCTTATCCGCGTATATCCTCATGTTAACCCAAATGTTCACCACTCGTGCTGAAGTGGTGTTAACCGCGCACCAAAGGCTCGCGGTTAGCATCACTTCACTCGTGGTGAACATTTGGTACACCAAGCTACTATGGGTATATTCTAAGGGAGATATGATACGGTGATTTTACAAGCAATACACTTGAATGTGGAGAACAACGAGTTTGAACAATTCGGGTCAAGGAATGGTTGAATGTGTGAATACTGCATGCGAACTCGCTTCTGCCTCTGTTACCAGGGCGAGGTTGAGATAAATAATTGAATGCTCCTAATTCTAAGGATTAGAACAAAATTTGCGCGTAATAACGCGGAATATATCTCCACTTGTTACCACCTAAGGAAGATATGATACGGTATTGTTTGTCCATAATTTACAATTAAAAACAGTGAACAACGAGTAATGCGGAACATATCTTTACTTGTTGCCACCCAAGGAAGATATGCATCGGCGATTTTATAGACGGGTTCCTGATTAGGAGCTTGGCGGCCACTTGCCAAATAATAAATCGATCTGTAAGACGTACGCGTATCTCGATCAATTTTATAATTCCCATTCAACAATTAGGATCAGCGTGACGCTAAATTTTACGTTCCCATGACGCGATAATTGGTACGGCACTTAACATGACGGAATAAGAATTAGTCAAAAATGAAAGCCGCTTAGAAGGAAGTAAACTTCCGAGCATGACGGCAAATTGACGAAGTTATACATATAAATATATATTTTACCCCATACATAGGTCAAAATATGGGCCGGAGAGCCATCCATACATTGACCTTACAATACACATTAATCAGTATTGACAGCATTGTTTCTTCAGAACATTTGTATGCCTCTTTTGACACGTCTTCTCGTTACGTCACCGTTATGTAGTCCATTCTTGTCTGTATCCCCTCTTTTTAATTTCAATTCCCTATTTTCCGGGGGTTGACCTCTTCTTTTTAGTTACAGCGGTTGAAGATACATGCACCATCGACGCGCAGTACACATTAGTACACGGCGTCATCGTGCCCCCCACGTAGGCAACCGGAATAAAGTGCCTTGCCCAAGGACACAACGCGGGTCTACCCGGACGGGGATTGAACTCGGGACCTCTAGCAGAGAAGTCCAACAGTCTACCACTGAGCTACCGCGCTCCCAAAACATAGCATCGGAACTGGCATGGAAGATACCACTAGAGTTCAAGTGGTTAATTTCCACCGTACAAGTTGGATATTCCACAACATCTCCATCTGCACATGTACATTTTACTGTTAAGTTTCTCCAAATTATTTATGTATTTATTTATTTATTGGGGTTTAAGGTCACATACTTATGCACAATTGCTCATCGTGACAGAGACAGTTTTCGAGTGGAGGAAGCCGGTGTACCCGGAGAGAACCACCGAGCATCGACGAGCAACTGTCAGCTCCTCAACATTCTAACTCTGTTCAAGCTCCGCTCAAGCAGGCTTACAGCGGTTGAAGACATGTGCACCATCCACGTGCAGTATGCCTCATTGCACGGTGTCATCGTGCCCCCATGTAGGCAACCAGGATAAAGTGCCTTGCCCAAGGATTCAACGCGGGTCGTCCCAGGCCAGGATCGAACTCGGGACCTCTAGCATAGAAGTCCAACAGTCTACCATTGAGCCACTGCGCTCCCCCAAAATGGCGTTAAATCGAAAAACAAAGACAGCTATCTCCCCATTTTTGAGCTCTACATTAAAGTGAATTTTCAAAGAAATCCAACGCATTTTTGCCCTATGACCCTCTATGATGTCAGCCCAGAGTTCAATCACAATGGTAGGTCGGAATGACATTTTCATACAGTAGAACCTGTCTTGAAAGACCGCCCTTTGGGCCACACAAAAGTGGTCTTTCAAGACAGGTGGTCTGTCATAACAGGTTTTAGGTTTTCTCAAGTCAGTGAATAACCAACCACAAAATTCAGAAATAGAGAAGAATGGATTTTTGTAATTACTTTGTAGTTGTTCTTTTTATGAAGTTTTTGTAACAAATTGAAATGGACTGTTATAAAAATTATAAAAATAAATTAGTGTTGAAAATCTTCATTGAAGATTTTCAACACTAATTTATTTTTATAATTTTTATAACAGTCCATTTCAATTTGTTACAAAAAGATTTTCAACACAAATTTATTTTTATTCCTATCTGTCACACTTCAGGTATGTATGAAATTGTTTATTCAGCAATAATCCTAATCTTTTCACAGGGGTCTTATAAAAACATCTCAATCTTTAATGAGTTAGCAATTGAACCCCAATTAAGAGGTTTTAATGCTTTTAATTGTGTTAGTATAACACAATGGATTTTCCAATTCTAGAAAAGGTAAGAAGTTTTTGTCATGGTTTCAGTCTTCAAAGGGGCGGTCTCTCAAGACAGGTCAATTATGGCATAAAAATACAAGTTGGTTCCAGGTTACAGTGGTCTCTCAAGACAGGTGGTCTCTCAAGACAGGTGGTCTCCCATAGCAGGTCCATTATAGAGTAAAACCAATCGGTGCCTGGCAGATGTGGTCTCTCAAGACAGGTGGTCTCTCAAGACAGTGGTCTCTCAAGACAGGTTTTACTGTATATGTTTTTTGTGGAGATAAAGTCAAGGTTAGTCAATCATTTATACTCCCGTTGCCCACTGTAGAGGACTTCCACCAAAAGCACTAGTGACCAGATCCTATTTTACCAGTAAAACACAGCTTCCTTACCGCGGTTCACACGGGGGGGGGGGGGGGGGGGGGGGGGGGGGGGAGGATTGGGAAGTGACAGTTGTAAAAAATACAACTTACGAATCTACACTCTGATGTTAAAACATCAAAATGTCAAGCTGCATTTTGTCAAACAAGATTGGATTGGTTAAATTCTTAGTTGGATTGTGAACAACCTGTTAATTATGAGATAACGACTATTGTTTCGTTAGACATTTGGGAATTTGACTACGCAAAACCATTCGTTAACGCGCCACAAAGGGTAAGTTAACAAATGGCTTTCCACAGTCAATTTCCCAAATGCCTAACGAAACAAGAGACGTATTTGGGGTCACATTCAGTTAGACATGGTTCATCAACACTACAAAGGAATGAAGTCATGAGAGACAAATTTTATGGAACTAGGGACATGGCTTGAACAAACTTGAATCTTACCCCCCTGAGGATGCTGCATACCAAATGTCAAAAGCATTCATCTGCTGGATCTGAAGAAGATTTTTAAAGAAAATTCCTCATTTTGAACTAAGTTATCATTTGGGCTCCCACAGTGAGCCCAAATATGAACCGAGGGACTTGGCTTGAACAAACTTGAATCTCACCTCCTAAGGATGCTGCATGCCAAATATCAAAACATTTTCGACTGCTAAATCTGAAGAAGAAGATTTTTAAAGAAAAATTCCTCATATTGACTAAGTTATAATTCGGGCTCCCACAGGAAGACCAAATATAGACCCAGGGACTTGACTTTAACAAACTTGAATCTCACCCCCCTAAGGATGCTACACACCACATATCAAAATATTCCGACTGCTGGATCTGAAGAAGATTTTTTAAGAAAATTCCTCATTTCGAACTAAGTTACAATTCAAGCTCCCAGAGTGAGCCCAAATATGGACCTAGGAACATGGCTTGAACAAACTTGAATCCCCCCCCCCCCAAGGATGCTGCATACCAAATACTTAGATGTGAGTCTTCCATGGAAGACGTGTGTCACCTGCACTATATTTTAATATTTCAGACAGAATTCTAAGTGGAAAAGGCGCATAACTCTGGAAAAAATATCCACGGATCAAAAAATAAAATAGGAGGTGCACAATGCCATTATATGATAAAGAATCACTGAAAGTTTCATCAAAATCCATTCATAGGTTAAAGAGGAGTGGCGGATAAGAGAAAGTGTGACGCGGACGACGACGACACAAGATGACAAAAGTAATCCCTATATGTCGCTCCCCACTTTGTGGGGCGGCGACACAATTAAACACATTCTGACTGCTAGATCTGAAGAAGATTTTTAAAGAAAATTCCTCATTTTGAATTAAGTTATCATTCGGGCTCCCACAGTGAGCCGAAATATGGACCTAGGGATATGGCTTGAACACACTTCAATCTCACCCCCCTATGGATGCTGCATACCAAATATCAAAACATTCTGATTGCTAGATCTGAAGAAGAAGATTTTTAAAGAAAATTCCTCATTTTGAACTAAGTTATCATTCGGACTCCCATAGTGAGCCCAAATATGGACCTAGGGGCATGGCTTGAACAAACTTGAATCCCCCCCCCCCCTCTCCGCCCCCACCAAGGATGCTGCATACAAAATATCAAAGCATTCTGATTGCTAGATCTGAAGAAGAAGATTTTTAAAGAAAATTCCTCATTTTGAACTAAGTTATCATTCGGACTCCCATAGTGAGCCCAAATATGAACCCAGGGACTTGGCTTGAGCAAACTTGAATCTCACCCCCTAAGCATGCTGCATACCCAATATCAAAAGATTCTGCCTGCTGGATCTTGAGAAGGAGATTTTTAAAGAAATTTGCCTGAAATGCACTAAGTTCAAATTTAGGCTCCTAAGATGAGCCGAAATATGAACCCAGGGGGCCGATTTGAACAAACTTGAATCAGATATACCCCACAATGTTGCATACCAAATATCAAAAGATTCTGCCTTCTGGATCTGGAGAAGAAGATTTTTTTTAAGAAATTTGCCTGAAATGCAGTAAGTTCGAATTCAAGCTTCAAAAGTGAGCCCTGTTACAACTGATAATGTTACAACGCCGCATAATGTTACACCAACGCATAATGTTACAAAAAATGTAGTAAACAACCGATAATGTTATAAACTCCGCATAATGTTATAACTTTTTCCAACCCGTTATGTTATAAAAATCGACGCATAATGTTATAACTTTTTTCAACCCGTTATGTTACAACAAATTAACCGATAATGTTATAACTTCTGAAAACAAATTACAGTTACAGCTTTTGTAGATGGACTTGACCACTTACCATTTATTGGCGCATAAAGGTATGTAATATTTATACCCAAGGTTTCTGCTCTGGTTAAGGCGAGGAGATAACCCCCTCCCCCCAACTCCCTGGGATTTATCATAAAATGACCTAGTCACGTTACATAGACGCGGATTATCCTGGTAACTCAATCGTGTGACGTCATTACCTTGACCATCCAGTGCCCAACATGGCGAAGGTGGGGGTGGTGGAGGAGGGGTGCTATTTTATCCGGGTGGTACGTTTACCAACATGCGTCTCCGCTTCCAGAAATGTAGTGTACCATAGTCCCCTGACGCCTTTGGAGATGGGTAAATGCCCCTGTTTCTGCTTGTTTTGGGCATCTAAAACTCATTTCTCGCATATTTCTTAGTCATAAGAATATCTTGTTGTTCATTAATTTGACATTTTAACAATTAACAGTGAACAAAAATGAGGTGAAGTTAAAAGAGGACAAAAAATTGGATGGAGCGAGGTACATATGGTGGATGAGGCGGGATGGTCGAGTCGCACGGAAGCCGAAGAATAAGACGCGAGACTGGGTCGGAAGAGGAATGGGGTTTAGGAGGATTGAAAGGGGTAGGCAGGGATTAGGCTGAGAAAGAGAGGAGGTCACGGATTAGTACATCAGGGTGATTGTGGAAAGAAAGCTATCTGAGAATACTATAAGAGAGTAGTGCTAGACGGTATGATAATATAGATGGTGGAGATGTTGGAGGAAGTGGAAGTTATGTATTTGGGATTACAGGTTCTGGAAAAGGCGGAATCACTAGAGCAGGCAGTATGGGGAGAAGGAGGAGATTGTGGGGGAGGAGTTGTGTTGATATTGGTGTTGTGGCTGTGTTGGTGATGGTGTTGAGTAGTTATGTACAGGCAGTAGAGCGACAGGCAGTATAGGGAGAAGGAAGAAATTGTGGAGGAGGAGTTGTGTTGATGTTGGTGTTGTGGCTGTGTTGGTGATGGTGTTGAGTAGTTATGTATCCGAAACGGAATGGTTTTTGCGCGCCGAATGCGCGTAGGGACGCTATGGGGCAAGTCCCCTTGACCCTCATTGGCTGTTTCAGCTCTTTTGGATTTATGTCAAGGCGTGTTGAAAGAGGAAAAGGTTCAGGTACTCGGCAGAATTTTCTGGCTAAGGTGTCACGAGTGGAAGGTTGGCTTCGTTGATCGATGTTGATTGAACCCTCGGATGAGGACCATTGTGGGAGGTTGGGTCCTCTCACAAAGGTGCTACCTCTCCCCGAGGGTGCTGTGGTGTTTTATTTTCGGGCAAGTATAGTCTGCCACTTCGGAGATGATTTCGATGGTGGGCTATCATTGGCAAGTATAGTCTGCCACAGGCTGTCTTAGTCGGTTTTTATGTTCGTGGAAGGACATCTTTGGAAAGACAACAACAACAACCCCTTTCGGGGACCACCAGAAAGAAGACCCGAACTTCCCTGGTTCGGGGGCAGGCCTGCATTATGATCCCATTTGGCTGGGTCATAGAATGCGCAAAATAGACGCTTACAAAAAGGGGCAGAGGTGGGACGCAGTACCAACACTCGCCTCCCTTGAAGTGGTCTACCACTTCTAGGGATGGGGTGGCGGATGTTCAGGAACCATGGGGGTTACAGTTTCCATTACGGTTATAGTTTCCATAGCGGTTATTGGGGTGCTGGTCAAAAAGCATCTTCTGTGTACCTGCTAAAAGAAGGCAGAATTAGTTTTCATTAGAATATGTAAAATATAAAAAAAATATAAACAGCATATTTAGTTTAATGCAGTCTTTAAATATGACGTAATTTTAGCTGAGTCGGTGAAGGCAGCCCTTTCTGGTAGAAGGCCACAGCTAAGCTGTTAATCTGCCAAGAAGCTCACCTTCTCGTTCCCTATTTTTTCTCGAGGCTTCCGATTTTTAGTTACTTTAGTTGAGCTGGTGGAGGCAGCCCTTTCTGGTAGAAAGCCACAGCTGAGCTGTTGATCTGCCTGTTAGTTCACCTTCTCGTTCCCTATTTTGTTTTGAGGCGAAGAACAGGCTTACACACAGAGTCACACCCGGGGGTGTTACTTTCCTGTCTTGTCCCCGTTTAAAAGTCCTATTTTAATGATCGGCCTATTTTAGATACTTGAGGTAGCGAAGAACAGGCTTACACACAGAGCCACACCCAGAGGTGTTACTTTCCTGTCTTTCCCTCAGTTATAAATCCTAGTTAGTATTTCCTTAAGTTTAAGCGTTTTGCCCTCAGTTATAAGTCCTAGTTAGTATTTCCTAAGTTTTGGCGTTATGGGGTTTTTGTCTGCTTTCGCAAATTACCTGTAGTTCGGATATTAGTTGGTTATCGGCTAGCCGGTCATGTTTTTTTTCGCGGCTAGAGAGGCAAGGCGGTCTTTTATGGTGGGGATATCGGCTCTGTCATGGAGTGTTTTGATAGGTGTATCCCATTGGGCACGGAGGACGACCCTAAGCGCGTGATTTTGGATCTTCTAAAGTTTCCCCATATTTGTGTGATTAAGCTCAGTTAGGATGATCGCCCCGTACTCGAGTACTGGGCGCACAAAGGCTTTGTATAATTTGAGTAGAGTAGCCTGGTCGGCTTCCCAGGAAGTTCCCTTAAGCATTTTTAATAAATTAGTCCGTTTGGTCGCTTTACTGGCAATATCGTTGGGGTATTTGTTAAAGGATAGATTTTGATCAATGGTAATGCCAAGGAATTTTGCTTCTTTGCATTTTGGGAGGACTTTATCCATTAGTTTGAGGTCAAGGTCACGGTTTTTTGTCTTGCGAGTAAAGGTGATTCGTTAGGTTTTATTCGCGTTCAGCTTTATTCTCCATTTGGCATACCAGTGTTCTAAGTCATCGAGAGCGCGTTGCTGCGGTTTTTGGAGTAGATTGGCAATATTATTAGAGTCCCAGAGGCCCTTATCGTCCGCGAATTGGGAGACTTGAACGCGATCCTCGGAGAATTTGAGACCGTTTACATAGATGATGTACAGGAGGGGGCTGAGGACGGACCCTTGGGGGTGCCTGCTTCTCGGGGGACGCTGTCGGACGTTTCATTGTTTACTCTGACTTTAATCTCGCGATCGTTTAGGAAGGAGGAGAGTAGTCTACGCAGTTTCATGGGCAGTTTCATTTTAGATAATTTGAGGCGCATTCCGTTGTGCCATACAGAGTCGAATGCTTTTTCGACGTCTAACAGGACTGTCGCGTTTATTTGCTGATTGTTAATCGCGGTTTTCATTTTATTGACTAGGCGGTAGACAGGCTCGATGCCTTCTTTATGGTTTCTATAGGCTCTTTGCCACTTATTAAAAAAATCGTTATCGGCAAGGTGCCTCCTGAGTCGATTGGTAAGGATTCGTTCGAATACCTTGCCAATGCAGCTGAGGAGGCTGATTGGGTGGTAGTTGGCTGGATCGGAAGGATCCTTGTCAGGTTTAGGTATCATGACACCGATGGCTGTTTTCCAACATTTAGGAAAGTAGCCATGGGTGAGGCATGCGTTGTACAGTTTGTTCAATTTTTCGATTAGGGAATTTGGGCTTTGTTTTAGAATTTTGTAACTCACTACGTCCTCGCCGGGTGAGGAGGAATTTCTGCACGTTTTTATGACGTTGATTATTTCGTCATTGGTGATGGGGGTGACGAGGTCATCGTCATCCCCATCTTCTGGCGCGTTATCGAATCTGGGGTCACGGTAGATTTCCGGGTGTTCATTGATGAAGTCAACGGTGCGCGTGAAGGAACCATCTTCCCTTTTAAGAGGTTTGGCTGCGGCCTTGCGGCCTTTTTTTTGCCCAGTTAGGGTTTTGAATTTCCAGAATTTTTTAGCATCCTGGACCCCGTTTAGGTTGGCTGTTGCCTTTTCCCAGTTGGCTTGTTTTTCAGCTTGGAGGACTTTCTTGACCTCTCCATGAAGGCGGTTGTATGTTTTTTTGAGGTCAGCTTTCTTACTGGGGTCAGTTTCGGTTTTAAGAGCGCGAAGAGCTTTTCGTTTGGTTTTGATTAGTGAGAGTGTGTCGTTCGAGATAGCATTTCTCCAGGGGCGCACTTCTTCTTTTGGGCATATTTCGTTTAGGGTTGAGTTAATGATTTTCTCTATGCCCTCGCATTGGGTTTCGAGTTCAGTTGCATTGGATGGGGGTGTTTTTGTGAGTTTGTCATCGATGACGTCACGGTAGAGGTTCCGATTCATTTTTCTAAAATTCCTGTGGAGAGTGGGGGGCGGGGGGGGGGGGGGGGGGGTACCTGAGTGGGCCATTGCCTCGTTGGTGCGAGGCATGGACCGGGAGGTGGTCGCTACCTAAGTCATCATCGCCGACCCAGTGGTCATCGATGTGATTTATCAGGGAGTCGCTGGCGATAATTAGATCGAGGATTTCAGATGGGTGTAGTGGGTTGCTACTGATGTAGGTTACTGAATTGTCGTTCATAACCACATGTAGGTTATGTTTTTTATGATTTCGAGAAGGGCTTCACCGTTGGGGCTGGTTTGGTTGCAGCCAAAGTACAGGTGTTTGGCATTGAAGTCGCCGAGGAAGATGCAGTGTTTGTATTTCCTCGTAAAGAATTCAAACACGGTGTCAGAAACCGTTTTACTTGGGTCGTTATAATAAAAAACAATCGAGATGTTTTTATTGTCGACTGTGATTTCAGTTGCAATCACTTCAGAATCGAGGTGATCAGTTTTTATGGTTTTAGTTTTGATGTTCTGCTTTATTAGAAGAGCAACGCCGCCTCCTTTAGTGATTTGTCGGTCTCTTCTAATAGTGCTGAACCCACTTATTGAAAAGGTTTTGGTGGGGTGTAGCCAACTTCCACGGATACAGACAATGTCTGTGCCTTCGAAATATCGGCCCATCTGAAGTTTTTTATTATTATTAACGCTTCTAGCGTTCCACTGCTATTTGTAGCTTATTCATGATGGGGGTTGCAATTTATTCGCGGTGTTTGGTTAGAGGAGATTAGTGACTTTATTGGGTGTTGATTGCGGCTTTGATTAAGGATTCGGATATTTGGGTTTTGAATAGCCGGGATGCTGACCGGCTAACATCATGACAAATTTCAGGCAAACTTGTGTTGACATGTTTGTTTAGAACAGAGTAGAGTGCTCCCGCGACATGGGAGCATATTGTGTGGGGTGAGGAAGCGTTGTCGGGCTTTTTTTAAGTTTAGGTTTTATAATTCTATGTTGGTTTTCACTTTTTTAAAGTGGGGGCACCCCCGGTAATTACTGGTGTGTCTTGCAGTTAGGGCAAGAGGGGGACTTTGACCTGCATGCCTTGGTGAGATGGTTGTCTCCACATTTCATGCAGGTCAGACTGCCCCTATTTATTTATTTATTTATTTATTTATTGGTGTTTAAGGTCATATAATTATGCACAATGGCTAATCATGACTGTGACAGTTTTACGGGTGGAGGAAGCCGGAGTACCCGTAGAGGACCACCGAGCAACGAAGAGCAGCTGTCAGCTCTCCAACATCGTAACTCTGAACTCTGCGCCGCGGCACAGACAGGGTTAGATTGGTTGAAGACATGCGCACCATCGACGTGCAGTACGCCGTAGTACACAGCGTCGCCGTTCCCCCGTGTAGGCAATCGGGGTTAAGTGCCTTGCCCAAGGACATAACGCGGTAGTGCGAATCAGTCGCTGAAATGGTCACCCATCCAACTACTACCCAAGCTCGACGTTGCTTAACTTCGGTGATCTGACGAGAACCGCTTACCGTGACGCCACCGCGCCCCCCGTCAGAGTCCCCCTGCATCTGTTGGCTACGTGCCCAAATTTTTGACATTTATGGCATTGGATTGGGGGAGGGGTAGATCGCTACTCCTCTGCCACGTGCTTTCTACCATTGATGGTAACCCCTTCCAAAATTATTTTTTGTTTGGTTATACTGTTAGGGCAGATCACCTTCAGCTTCCACGTGAGATTGCCCGTGGCTCTGGAATTGAATCTTTACCACTTGCACCCTAGTATACCCTGGCTGATGGCTTCTTTTGGGGTGTCGGGGTGTACCCTTGTCACCACGGCAATATTTACTGTTGTTTTTCCCCTAGAGGAAGTGTAGGCTGTTTATCCTGTTTTTATGTTTTTGTCCATGGGTACCCTCGTGGGTATCTTCTTTACAGCCCTCATGGGTGTCCATTTTATGGCCGCGGAGAAGTCTAGATTCATAAGTTGAGTGGCTACCTCCTGGCCAGACTCTCTGACTGCTTGATGGCAGTGGCAGTGAGAGCCTTATCGTCAACAGTTGAGTTACTGCTGATAGTGTGGTTATTGTTAATGCCATTATGAAAATTAGTACTGTTGACCTGAGTGGAACTGGAAGAGGGGGGGGGGGATGCTGGAGGCTTCTGCACTTCTTAACCGCTCTAGGTGTCAAAGTGGAGAATCTATCAGCATCCGTCACCTCCTGCAACTCGCACTCAGAATCATCACTTTTTTGTTTTCTTTTTAGGGGAGTCTTCCCCCCTTTTGGCTCATATTTCTGGGACCACTAGCGGGAAGAGACTCCCCGCTGTGCTCAGTATCGTGACTGGAACCTATACCACTAGCTTGCATGTTTAATAACTGCGACAGAGATCTATCAGGGTTAAAAGATTTGGTTCCCAGAGGATAATAATATAGTATTCTCAGATAGCTTTCTCTGCACGATCACCCTGATGTACTAATCCATGACCTCCTCTCTTTCTCAGCCTAATCCTTGCCCACCCCCTTCAATCCTCCTAAACCCCATTCCTCTTCCTACCCAGTCTCGCATCTTTTTCTTCTTCCGTGCGACACTACCATCCTGCTACATCCACCATATGTACCTCGCTCCATCCAACTTTTTGACCTCTTTTAACTCCACCTCATTTTTGTTCACTGTTAATTGTTAAAATGTCAAATTAATGAACAATAAGATATTCTTATGACTAAGAAGTATGCGACAAATGAGTTTTAGATGCCCAAAACAAGCAGAAACAGAGGCATTTGCCCATCCCCAAAGGCGTCAGGGGACTATGGCACGCTACATTTCTGGAAGCGGAGATTACGCATGTTGGTAAACGTACCAACCGGATAAAATAGCACCCCTCCCCCACCACCCCTGCCTTCACCATGTTGGGCACTGGATGATCATGGTAATGACGTCACACGATTGAGTTACCAGGATAATCCACGTCTATGTAACGTGACTAGGTCATTCTATGATAAATCCCCGGGAGTTGGGGGGGGGGGGGGGTGTCTCCTCGCCTTAACCAGAGCAGAAACCTTGGGTATATTTATTTATTGGTGTTTAAGGTCACATATTTATGCACAATGGCTCACCATGACCTTGACAGTTTTACGGGTGGAGGACGCTGGAGTGTCCGGAGAGAACCACCGAGCAATTGCGAGCAACTGTCAGCTCCCCAACATACCAACTCCACACAAGCAGGGTTAGCATTGGTTGAAGAAGAAACCTTGGGTATAAATATTACATAGCTTTGTGCGGCAATAAATGGTAAGTGGAAAAGTCCATCTACAATAGCTGTGACTGGAATTAGTATACAGAAGATATAACATTATCGGTTAATTTGTTGTAACATAAAGGGTTGAAAAAAGTTATAACATTATGCGTCGATTTTTGTAACATAACGGGTTGAAAAAAGTTATAACATTATGCGGAGTTTATAACATTATCGGTTGTTTACTACATTTTTTGTAACATTATGCGTTGGTGTAACATTATGCGGCGTTGTAACATTATCGGTTGTAACAAGCCCAAATATGAATCCAGGGGGCCAATTTGAACAAACTTGAATCAGATCCACCCCACAATGCTGCATACCAAATATCAAAAGATTCTGCCTGCTGGATCTGGAGAAGAATATTTTTTAAGAAATTTGCCTGAAATGCATTAAGTTTGAATTCGAGCTTCTATAGCGGGCCCAAATATGAATCCAGGGGGCCGATTTGAACAAACTTGAATCTGCCCCCCCCCCCCCCCCCCCCCCCCCTCTCTTGAGATGATGTATACCAAATAGGAAAGAATTCTGCCTGGTGGATCTGAAGAAGAAGATTTTTTTGAATTTTGGAAAGAAATTCATGGGTGCTATCAGAGTTATGCCCCTTATGGTGTCCCCTGTGGGTGCGGCAAGTTTATTTGTACAAGTTTAAATTGACATATGATGGGGAACATGCACACCAAATTTGGTTCAATTTGATCCAGTAGTTTGGGAGGAGTAGACGATAATGTAAAGTTCACGACGGACGACGATGGACGGCAAGTGATAAGTTAAGCTCCCTTCGGTGAGCTAAAAAGTGTCATTTTCGATCTCGGTCTATTTGCCATGATCAAGGCTTCAAGGTGAACTTCAAAGCATAGACGCTAACAACCGTTGCCACAGAAAACAACTCCAGGGTGTGTTCAATCTGCGATAAGAGAGTGTTAGCGCTGTTGCTCGTGTGTAGCGTTGATACAAATATGCTCTAATTGACCCGCTTCCGGTAATTAGTGCACGGTAAGAGTGAATTTACCTGAGATAAGAGCACGGGAGCCGCCCGATTCTCATCCAATCAAATTTCGGGTTCAGAAAGAACAACAATGTCAATTTTAACTGACGAATTACAGTGGAAACTAGAGTATATTTTCATTTCTGGAACTTATAATAACCCTTTACCCAATGCAGACGATATCAAAATTTATTATTTTAAATATAATTTTTTGAAATTTTTCAAAAGATTTCAACAAAACCAAATCATGTGACCCCTCGTTGGAACGAGCTCAAAGAGCTCGTTCCAACGAGGGGTCACATGATATGGTTTTGTTGAAAGTTTTTGAAAAATATTTCTTCAACAGCTGAATTTGCATATTACGCGGGCGGATGCGGACGATTTGTTGGGTAAAGGGTTAAAAAAAAATACACAATCCATCATAGGTATTCCCATTCGTTCCTTGAATCCTTCACACCAAGTAACCTGTACCCAACTAACACTGTGCATTTTTGCAGTCTCATTCAGTGTATATTTTCAGGTAGTGCGATATTTCATCCTATCTACGAACCCTGTGTATTTGCCTATGGTCAGCCAGTGTATGTGGCTTACCAATGAACACTGTGTAATGTACAGTGTTAGTTGCTCTTTTCTTTCTGGTTATTATTAAGATCATATCTATTTTTCAACTATCCATGTGCATGCACAGACTTAGTGGGTGTATATATTCATGTAGTGACAGTAATGGCAGATTCCGATTTTTTTCATAATAAGAAAGTGTGACTAATCTTTGCACTGCACAGGATTAGTCACTTTCTGTTTATAAAAAAGTGATTCATAATTAACTGTGTAACTAACTTCTTCCACCTATAAAACTGTCCGACACGAGGTAGCCCCGGTTGTCGAAAACATAAAGGAAAACTCAAATAAAAACCAGACTGAAGCATACCCCTGCACAACACATGGATACAGGAGATTGAAGTATAAACATTGATTTGTTACTCGTACATGTGCTGTGTCTGTAAGACACATGATGCCCCCACACCCCCAGCACCAACCCACGAGTTCTGGCATGTACTTTAATTTACGTGTGTATTGTGGGATTGTGGGAGGAGTACACCTTGTGCCCTTTATTCGAAATTTCAAAAAAATTTACAAGTTCACCAACACATAATTTTATGAAAAATTGACCAAAATCAAATTCCTGGGCAATCCTGGCAATATGCATACCTTTGATATATGTATAAATACCATGTAAAATAAAAAAAAGCTTCCAAACCTTGTACCCCATATGCGAATGGATGAACGGACAGAGGAGTACAACATGTCCTCCAACTTTAAGTCCCGGCTGCACAAAACAATCATAGGTGTACAGATTTGTTTTTTATTCTTTTGAATCAATCAAAAACACAATATGAATATATGAATACAATACTGAAAAATATATATTTTAATCTTAGTTATTTACAAATATCAACAAAACAAAGTAATGTATGTTTTCTTAAAGCTCACTGAATCTCAAATTTCGGATCAATACACAGTACCTGATGTGTGTTTGAATCGGTGGGTGTTTTACATAACAAGCTGAAATGGCGGAGTAAAATGGCTAAAAAAAACTTTTACCAAGGTGAGGACCTCTAAAAAAGGGCTAAAAATATCTTACAAAAGTGGGGACCTCTTACAAAAGTGGAAATTATTACAAAAGTGGGCGCAACAAGCGAGCATTGATCATTGACACTGGATGCGCCATTTGGGGAGATCTCGAAAAGGGGGCGTTTGTCTCTTGTAGCAGGGATCCGAGGATTTACCTCCGTTATTTTGTTTTTCAATCAGTACCTAAACCTCTTCAAAAGAAGTGAGTATTGATGTTTCTGGTGTGACTGTGCGAGATACACTATCAGCTTGTTCTTGTTTTATTTATATTTTTTATTTATCGGTCATTTTTTTAGCAATCAAGCAACCTTATAATAAACAAATAGCTTCCTAGACTTCAGCGACCAGTGCCCAGACATGTTTGGTATCTGTAAAGTTAGATGCTGTTTCTATGTTGCCTTATGTGGTAATTCAACGCAACACGTTTTGACCAATGTTTGAGATATGTAGTGTTCAACCGATGATCATAACCGGCCACCACAAACGGCCGATTATGGGCAATTGGATGGCAACAGCTCCTGGAACATCGGTTCAACTGATTGTTGCCAAGCATTTTGAGATCATTCATTAACCGCATTTTGTTATTTTCTGCAATTGTTCACATTGTTAATGTAAAATGATGCCAATGATACCATTCAATAAAGTTGAGAAACAACCACGATGTGTATCGAAATCAGTTTCTACCACATAAACTGGAATCTGTTGGTTCGGCTGCTCAATGACATAGTATATTTCATCGTCAAAGCGATCAGCTAACTTATGTCTACCATCAAAAGCCAATGTCTTTACCAATACTCTGTCACCAACCTTAACAGAAGCACCACGAACTTTCAAGTCGTAGCCAGTCTTCTGTCTTAGCTGTGCTTTCCTGGCAAGGGACGAAGCAAGGTCATATGAAGATGTCAACTTTTCTCGAAGACTGGAAACATATTCTGAAGGTGAAGTTTCTGGGACAGACTTCTTTAATCCAAAGAGTAAATCTATTGGAAGACGAGGCTCCCTACCAAACATTAGATAAAATGGTGCAAATCCTGTAGTTTCATGCCTAGTACAATTATAAGCATGAACAAGCGGTCCAACATGGCTCTTCCAATCTTTTTTCTTCTCAGGTTCTAACGTGCCGAGCATAGCAAGAAGAGTCCTGTTGAATCGCTCACAAAGGCCATTTCCCATTGGATGGTAGGGGGTCGTTCTGGACTTCTGGATACTACAAAGTTGACACAGTTCTTTAATGAGAGCACTTTCAAAATTTCCTCCTTGATCTGAATGTAATCTGTCTGGAAGTCCATAATGTATGATGAAATTATTGAAAAGTACTTCAGCTGTAGTCTTGGCTGTCATATTCTTGGTGGGATAAGCTTGTGCATATTTCGTAAAGTGGTCTGTGATGACTAAAAGATACTGGTAGCCACCCTTGGAAGTCTCCAGTGTCAAAAAATCCATACATAACAACTCTAATGGATATGATGTATCGATGGAAACTAGTGGAGCTCTGGAATTGGTAGGTGACTTACGGCGCAAACATCTTGGACAGTTTCCGATCCATTTCTCTACCATGCTGTCAATTCCCGGCCAATAAAATCTCTCTTTAACTAATGATATGCACCTATCCCTACCGGGATGGCCAATATCATTATGTAAAGATGTCAGAACTTTTTTAACCTGAGAAAATGGCAACACCAATTGTTGCCGTGGCTGAGAATTGAAAACAGCTTCCTTATATAGTGTGCCACGATGAAAGTTAAACATGTTGAAATGTCGATACATGGCCGAGTGCTCCTTAGTAGGAGGTAAACTTGATCTTTTCGGACGGACACCAGACCGAACTGCGGTCATCCATGGCTTGATAATGTCATCTTTCTCTTGTAATCTTCTCCAATCTCTATCTGTCATATCATCTATTTCTTGGCCAGCTGGGTCATCCAGGGTATCCAACACAGATACAGAACAGCACATACTGTTTACAAAAGGTTGTTGTAACTGCAACGAGTTACAAATAGTTTTGACAATTGACTTGTCAATTTTTTCTTCACAGGGGATTTCCCTTACATATGTTGGAAACCTGGAAAGACTATCAGCATCCATATTGGATTTGCCAGGACGATAGTTGATATCAAAGTCAAATGCAGCCAATGCTGACAGCCATCGTTGTGATGTTGCATCTAACTTTGCTGTGGTGAGAACATAGGTCAATGGATTATTATCCGTAAAAACCACAAAGTGGTGCCCATACAAGTAATCGTGGAACTTATCAGTAACTGCCCATTTTAGAGCCAAAAACTCTAACTTGTGAGCCGCATAGTTCCGTTCGGAATTACTGACTCCACGACTTGCATAGGCTATTACTTTCTTTTGTCCATTCTGAGTCTGATACAATACAGCACCCAAACCATATGAGCTGGCATCTGTATGTAATTCAAATGGCTGGCTGTAATCTGGGTAACCTAGAACAGGTGGAGTTGATAAACACTCTTTTAGTTTGGAAAAAGCCAACTTCTGCTCCTCACCCCATGACCATTTATCTATATAGATGGATTTCTTTTTACCTCTTTTCTTTGAAACATTAGTTGGAGGGAGCAGATCTGTTAAAGGTTTCGATATCTTTGAAAAGTTCTTCACATATTTTCTGTAATATCCTGCAAACCCTAAGAATTTACGTAACTCATCAGGATTTACAGGTGTAGGCCAATTGACAATTTTGTCAATTTTCGAAGGGTCAGCCTCTATTCCATTTTCTGATACAACATGGCCTACATAAACAACTTTTTTCTTAAACAGTCGACATTTAGATGGAGAGAGCTTCAAGCCACATTCTCGTAATCTATCAAACACCATTTGAAGCCTCTCCATGTGTTGTTCAAATGAATCTGAAAAAATTATAACATCGTCTATGTACACTAAGCATATTTGTAAGTTTAAACCTTCCAAACATTGTTCCATCATCCGCTGAAAACTTGCAGGGGCATTTTTTAAACCGAAAGCTATTCGATTGAACTCATAAAAGCCAAGAGGCCCAGCAGTAAATGCTGTGCGCTCCTTATGCTCCTCCAAGATTTCCAGCTGATGATAACCCGACTTCAGGTCGAGAACACTGAAATATTTAGATCCTGAAAGGTAGTCGAGAATTTCATCTATCCGTGGTAAGGCATATGAATCCTGTACAGTTCTCTTATTTAAAAAACGATAATCTATACAAATTCTTAGGTCACCAGATTTTTTCCGAACAAGCACCATGTTTGAGGCATAAGGACTGTGTGACCGCCGGATAACTCCAGCAGCAAGTAACTGATGAAGGTGATTCCGTACCTCATCCAGCATACCTGGTGGAATACGTCTAAATCGTTGTTTGAATGGAGTGTCATCATGCAAATCAATACGGTGCTTGACAGTATTATAAAACCCAATATCATTATCATGTTGAGAAAAAATATCTGAAAATTTATGTACAAGATTTAAACCTTCCTTCAACTGATCATCAGATAAAGTTGAAGAATCAATATCTATTTTATCTGATATTTCATTACTAGAAACATTATTTGAGGTTTCAAGATCATTAGCAACAGACACTGGTTGTATTTCACATATATTTGCATGTGGAGTAATAGAAATTGTTCTTGTTGTAGTATTTGATAAGTGAACTTTAATAATACCTGTGTTGTTATAATCATACTGAAGAATGTATGGAGCAATCTCAAGGCAAGATAGACTATTGGAATCTGAAAGTGGTTGCAAAATAGCACATGTTGGATTATATGGCAATTTGTGGCTTACAAAACCTGAAATTACATGTTCTGTATTAGGGTTCAAAATGACATTACCCTTTTCAGCACTTTTAACTACACCAAGCCTAAAATTATTTTTCTTAAGTTCCCTTTCTCGAAGAGAAAGACATCGGAATGCCATGTACCATGGTGTAGTTAAAGTCGCAACCTGTAAAAATTTGTCACCATGATATTCTTTGCACTCATCTAAAAATATGTTTAACACATTTGTACCAAGTAACACCGGTGTAGACATGTTGTACCCACTGTCTGGTACAACCAGTATAATACAATATTTGGGTTTACTAGAAACTAAGCAAGGAATTTCTATGTCTACCTCAATGTAACCTAAGTACGGAAGATTCTTCCCATCAGCACATTCCACATTCAGAATACAACTCAGCGGATGAAGTGTTAAATTATTAAGATGTGAATGATAAAATGATTCACTAACAGTAGACACAGTTGATCCTGTGTCCAGAAGACATTTAGTTTGTGAACCTGAAATAACAATGTTAACTTCTGTTGCTGTACCATATAGCCCAGGTGGTTCATTGACCTTACAGGAATTAGGCCTATTATTTGTACCATTAGCATCCATGGCTGGCCTATCGTCACAGACGCTTGCTAATTTAAACCACCCCTTCTTGGAGTTCTACGTTTGTCAACTCTTGTTCGGCAACCAACTGCTATATGGCCATACTGAAAACATTTATGACATTGTATGTTATTATGTGAAACTTGAAAATTCCCAGTATTAGAATTATCACCATCATCATGAGGTGCAGTTTGTCTATGTCTGAAATATCTATCATTCTGTAAATTGTTAGAATCAGAATATGAGTTAGTAGCATTAGTGTAAGTATTATTGTTTCTAGAATTATAATTTCTAAAACCACCTCTTCTACCACGTGCTCGGTTAAAATAAGAATTAGGCTGTACATGACTAATTGGTGGTTGACTGAGCTGTCTATCTCTTTTAAGTTCTGCTAAATCAGATTTTAATTCATTAATCATTTTCTTGAGGTCCTGTAATTCAGAAGAATTTGATTGGATAACCTTAACAGAGGCTGTCTTGACATTGCTGGCAGGCATTTTATGGTGCTCTAATTCTAGCTTGCGTAAGGCAACTCTCAACTCATCAAATGTTTTGGTCTGGTCGAATTTGTAACCACTAATATCTTTGAGATCTCTACGAAGACCAGACCAAAACATTGATCTCAACATCTGATCTGTTTCCTCTACCCTTACTTCACCCATAACAACAGCACGGTTTAATAAGTCTTCAAGCCTACAACCCCAATTGACAACATCTTCTGTATCAGCCTGAAAAGAGCTATAAAATTGTGACAAAATTGATTCCCTAGTATCAATCACTCCATATATGCTGTCTAATTTTTTCAAGATTTCGTCACATGTTGCCCGAGCACCAAGTCTCATAACAATTCGAGCCGCTTCACCTTTTAATGATTTTCTCATACATTGTAAAATTTCAGATGTACTATGATTTTCTGAAATGAGACATTTTACTTCATATCGCCACAGATCATATGTGGTCTCACCCTTAGGATCACCTGAAAAAACTGAAATTCTTAAAGGATTTTTAACAATTATTTTAGGTTGAGGTTCATCAACAGGCTCGCTCTTAATTTCTGATTGTTGGCTGAAACCCTGTAACCAAGATTGAAATTGCTCTGGTGTGTCAGCCTTGGGTTTGACACCCATTTTCTGAAAAGCTTTCACCATAGTCTGGATATCTTCCTGTGAAATATCATCTGAAGACATTTTTGAATACTAATGGTCAATTAACTGAAACAAAATGTACTGCAAAGAAAAATAAATTAATGTGCAGTAAGCAATTTTATGGTCTGTTGACTGAAAACCTAAAAGGGAAAGAAAATTGAAATAACATGAACATAATCATGAACGAACATGCAGAAATTGAAAAAAAAAAATAAAAATATTTTCAAAAGCACAGCTGACCAAAGTCCAATTCCTCGTGTAGCCTGAAAGTTCGTGAAACTAAAAAAAAAACCAAATTGCAAATAAATTTCAAATTTACACAAATTACTGCAAAACACAAATCAATTAAGTTATGTCGCAGCGCATAATGTCAAAACAAACACCTGCAGTCAAGAATTCAATCCAAGTTAATATATCTGCACCTGTAGACTAAACCCTAATACCAAAAACTGCAAACACCCATAGCCACAACAGTCAGAATATCAACTGCCCAAATAATCACCAGTGAACTAACTACATCACCAAAGTTGGCAAACACTAAATTGTTTCCGACAAATGTCACATTCCGCGAGAGACAAAAATTTTTTCAAGTAAAAATAATAATCAGCACAACAAATGCAAAGTCATGGGATCAAATGCAAAAGATGTCTATGTCAAATGCTAATACATTAAAACAAAATTTAAAAAAAAAAAAAAAAAAAAAGTTTTTTTTTTTTAGGGTTGGGGTGGGGGTTGAGGGTGGGGTAGGGTTGACGGTAGGGGTGATGACACCTCAAGCAAATAAACACACCATAATTGTGCACCACCTCAATATGAGAAGAGAAAAAAAAAAAAAAAAAATCAGTCAGGTTCAGCCAAACATTCTATCAAAATAATTCCAGAAAACTATTGCTTATTTGCTTATATAAACAAACAATTGCTTTCGCAAAATAATATTCTCCATAAACTATGCAATGCATTTAAATCGAAAACGCACCCACCAACTCTAATGTACAACAACACAGAAATAGGCTAGCTGCGATACGACAATTTAATACTCTTCATCTTACACATCAATTGTACACCGAATACCACCTGTCACGGAAGTATTCTAATGGCTCTTCAGCCAGGAACTGTTCATTCAATTCCTATCCACTGTCTTCTTCGACTTTAAAGAAGATCCAAACATCACATAATCGACAGGATTATATGTAATCTGTAAAGAAAGCAAAAAAGGAAAATTACATTTCGAAATATATGAAAGAAAATTGAAAATGGCTGTGTCCGTCTTGCCGTATCGCTCCCAAATTAACTGTTCATACGTCAGAACCAAACTTAGTTCCCGTACTTATCTCCCTTGATATCTCCATAGCACCTGTGCTGACAACACAAATGCATTAACCCACCATGGAGAAAATAATTTCGGTCTATTTCGTACCTCAACCGACAGAAATAATATTTCTCCATAAACTATGCAATGCATTTAAATCGAAAACGCACCCACCAACTCTAATGTACAACAACACAGAAATAGGCTAGCTGCGATACGACAAAAACAGACCAAGAAGATCAAAGGCCCAAAGAGAGAGACACGTTTAATCGCTTTTCGACGTCATCTTTCACATAACCGTCTTTTGCATTTTCACTTCTCCACCTCCCATGTCGTTTAAATAAACGGTCAGGGATACCATTATTCGCAGCGGCACTTGCGCCACCAGCCCTCAAACTATGGAGCCCAAAACTATTAATATTTTTAACAAAAGGTGAAAAAGCTTCTCGGAATAATTCCCTTACTCTGGTATAGGAAATTGGAACATTATTTTTCACGAGATTATGTCCAGAATGTGTTTTAGAAAGACTTCTGAAAATATACTCCTCCGAATTTTCATCAATGTCAGCCAGTTGAAGATAAATCTTCAATGCCGATACAGGACACAACTTTGAGTCAGTTTTGGCTATGATCACCCAGCTTCCATCTCTATAAATATCAGTTTTTGATTTTTCAATAAATATAGACATATAAGTGGGAAAAAATATAATGTCTGACCGTTTGATATTTCGCAATTCCTGGCTTCGAAGAAATCCAGAAAAAGACAAAATACATAAAGTTAGAACTCTTTGATTCAACAAATTGGGAAATTCTGACTTTGACTCAAATAGCTTTATAAGCAATTCGCAGGTAATAGGATCTTTTTTATTTACGGGTTTTGCCAGTCGTCGTTTCGCCCCTTCTAACACGTTGATTACTAAAGTATGATCTGTTGGACTAACTTTTCCAAATAATCTATGCATGTGCCGAACACTGTAAAAAGCATTGATGACGGAAGAAGATGAAGAAGTTTGCTGGACCAAAGAAAGTAAGTACAAAGCGAATGACATTGGTTTAGCAGGTAAAATGTCAACTACATGATTTGCCGCAGCCCAGATACGCCAACGCTTGAATCCCGAAAAATATTTTTTAAAGGTGCTTTCGGCTCTACAGTCCTTCAATAAAGACACCACAGCAGGAACGCTGGATTTTAAATTCTGTGGTAAAAGATCTATCTCCTCTCTGTAGGACTCGGAGAATAAGCCTGTAAAATAATATGAAATTAAATACACATAAAAGCTAACGACAATCCATTCTGAAAGCAATCATATTGAAATGTAAGTTTTGCTCACCAAAAATTCCCCCATTTACTCTACTAGGAATATAGAATTCTTTAAGAGTGGGCAAATAAATCCAATCCTTAACAGAACTGTCCCAGTTACCGTTTGGACACAGTAAAGGCCAGAAATTAGACGAAACCCATAATGGAGCTATTAACGTGCCTCGAGCTTTGTCTTCGATAAGTTTTTTGAAAACTTTACTCACTAGATAAACAGGGGGGACAATCCAATTCAAATCTAAACCCCAATGAGTAGTGAAAGAATCTACTTTGTCACATCCGGGATTCCAAAAACGGGAATTGTAAATCCCAACTTTTGCATTGTGAAAGGAAGCAAACAAATCTCTTGTGTGTGGACCCCACTTTTCATCAAGCCACTTAAACAGGCCGTCTTGCAGACCCCAATCATCCAAGTCTGTAATGCGACTCAAATAATCAGCCTTCTCATTTAATGATCGTGGTATCCATTGCGGTTCAATGCTAATGTTATTTTTAATGCAGAGATTATGAATATCAACAGCTACATTCTGTAAATCATTATTCATGCTACCTTTCTTAACAATTTTTTCGACATTTTGATTGTCTGTGAACCACTTTATGTTACAGGCTGATAATGACCCGATCAAACTATGCAACACATAAAAAACCGCCTTCAGTTCACGCCACGTTGAACTTCGTGCTTTTTCAACCTCGTCCCACTGACCGTGTGACACGCAATCAAACACCTCAACAGAATATCCACCGAAACCAGTGTCGCTGGCATCGGAAAAAACAATTTTATCAACAGTGACTCGGGACAATAAATTTTTCGATCTTAAATCGTCGATATTTCTGTGCCAAAATTGTAACTGTTCAACACTTCGATCAGATAATCGTATATAAGAATTCCAGGATAATGCATTGACAATATCTATACTCAAATACCGTGTCATCAGTTGAACGAACTGACCAAGCACTAATTTCATGGAAATCAGCTGACCTACAACACATGCAACTTTTTTCACATGACAACATGACCTGTACGATAAAATATTTTCAATAAATATTTTTAATTTTGCAGTTTTATCGATCGGAATTTTTAACAACATTTTTTCAGTGTCTATGTGAAAGCCTAAAAATTCGAGACTATGGGTGGGTTCCCATAAACATTTTTCATATTTCGGAACAAAACCACTGGCTATCAAATCATTTTTAACCCTCAAGGCTTTAACCCGGGCATCCGTTTTAACAGAGAATAGCCCATCATCCAAGAACATCAATATTTTTAACCCCTCGGCTCTCCACTTTTTAACAAGCTGTCGTGCGACTTTAGAAAACGCGTATGCTGCAGATTTTATTCCAAAAGGCAGCACGTTAAAAATGTAATATTGAACAATTCCTTCATTGTCAAGCCACGAAAAACCCAAAAATTTTCTATCACTTTCTCGAATTGTTATATGGTGGTAAGCAGCATGTATGTCAAACTTTACCAAATAATCATTCTCTTCAATAAATAATAGGGCAGTTTTCCAATCATCGTAACGAACAGATTGTTTATAAATATACTTATTTACGTGTCGCATATCTAAAATCAAACGTTTTTTGCCATTGTTTCGAGTCGAAACTGTTAATGGATTGACAACGAAGGGTCGTTCCCTACTGTGAGAAATTAAACCTTTGATCAACAGTTCGTGTATGGCTTCAGTGACAAAAGCACTGTTAGCAAGAGCCGAGTGATTATTTGTAGCACAAGCTCCATGAGGCTCGTATGTGAAAGGAATTTTGTATCCATTTCTGATTGTATCAATGACAAAGTCACTTGCCCCAATATCTAACCAAAATTGTATATTGTTTTTCAGTCTATCTTTCACTAAAATGGGTGCCATACCCTGCTCGTACTCCGAAAGTTTTTCTGTAACTGTAAAGTGCTCGGGCATATTGTCAAGAGTGGTTTCAGTCAGAGAAGACTTAAAAGTGATAAAGTACTTATCTATGAAATCGTCATCTGGATATTCCTGTTTACTGGGTGGAGTTAAAACTGGCTGGCTTAGCAGTGTCGATTCCGTTTCTTTGGAAAGGACATTCCTTTCTCCAGTGAGAAAACGATCCACAGGAAAAACATCCAGGCCTGTTGAATTTATTCCGAAAGGAACTAGCACTTGAAACAGCAGGAATATCAGAAACACACTGTTGAACACTTGGCGGCTTACTGACGGTGGCCGAAGGCACCATTCTTGCTTTTTGTGATTTTGATTGTTTATTTTTAATTTTTCTGCAGGCTCTGTTCTCTGCTCGGTCAATTCGTTTCTCGTCGTCAGAATCCTCGGCGAGATCATGGGTAACATATTGACGCACCGTTTCCCATCCTCCTTCAGAAGAATCGGCAAGTTTAATATGTTTGTTTCTGGTTTCCAAGGACGAAATAACGCTGTCAACCATTTCATTGGCATAATCAGTCTTTCCATTATTTAATGCCCACTTTATTTGCTTTAAGGAGTCTAAATTTTCAGTATTAAATTTGAATTGGATTTTGTTCCCTTCTCTTTTCCAGTTATATTCACACTCAACCTTCAAACGTTTCACATCACTAGCTGTTGCATGAAATTCTTGCTTGAGATCCGAAATTTTCTTCTCAAAAGAATATTCTAAATCCCTCTTGGTATTGTCAAACCTTTCTAAAAGGGCGTCTAACTTATCATTGATAGAATCTGCATTTGCCATTTGAACTTCGAACGAAAAACTGCAATAATTTTGGAGAAATTGAAAATGGCTGTGTCCGTCTTGCCGTATCGCTCCCAAATTAACTGTTCATACGTCAGAACCAAACTTAGTTCCCGTACTTATCTCCCTTGATATCTCCATAGCACCTGTGCTGACAACACAAATGCATTAACCCACCATGGAGAAAATAATTTCGGTCTATTTCGTACCTCAACCGACAGAAATAATATTTCTTTCCAAATATCTGCAAAAGATTTACACAAGTTCTGCTTGTCACATTAACACAATGAAAATTACAACAGCCACTGAATCTGGCCAGAAAGCTGAAAACTAGGGCAGACCTTTGACCTTTATGACTGGAGAAACTACATCACGTGACAATGACCTCGGCTAATTATAAAGGTGGGCGTTGCTTGTTTATCATTCAAGCCATGTGTTTCCCCGAATGAAGCACAGGACTAGTAAAATAAACGAACACAGTTAGAAAGAGGAACTGCAGATCAACGTAAACAAAACTGCAAACAGCTACACTACAGGCACATTATCGACTTTCTGATGAGAATATCTCATCACAAAATGAAACAATGTGTGAATAATGCTCGTGTTTGACACTGAAGTTACATGTGCAAGTATGGCGTGGTTTGTAAACAATAACAAACTAAGTGGGCGTGACTTGTTTACAGTAAACAATTATCGGAACAAGAGGTCACCTGGAATCATATTAACACTGTAACACATCATCAATTGCAAATGAGAAATAATTGTGGGTCTCTGTGTTTTGTTTACTACATTCAAATCATCGTCAATTGTGTAAAGTTTATAACTTTCTGGGTCACCTTCAGTGGGAAGATAAGTCAATGCTTCAAAGTTGTCACACACAGTCAGTTATCATTCATCAACCAATGGAATAAGCAGTTCAATGGACTATTGGTCACGTGCCGTCACGAGGAGTTCATCATGTGTGGGAAAATATAAATCTAAAAGTTAGGTATACCTGTCTGAATACATCCTAAGCTTTCTGACGAAATCACAGTTCGGAAATTTCCTGTACAGTAGTGAGTAGAAAAATACGAATCCACAAATATGGAGAAAATCACACTTCACAACTCTCACAAGTTAATCCAAAACATGACAGAATCCTTTTCGTCGACGAATAGGTGGAACTAGCTGTATGACGTCATGATATTTACATATTCAATTTCCGACACGATGTTTTCACTGATGAAACGTAAACACTATCTTCCACCAGATCCATTCAATGAAAATCAGAATGTACGTTGGGCGCCATTATCGCAGAGTGGTGGGTTGAAACATATCGAGCCATCTCCCGATAAAAATAAAATGGATCTGTCTTCAATTCACCTTATATACATATTTATTTATTTACACTAAAATATCACAGATGGAAATGTCAAGAAGAAATGGTACATCGATCACAACAAATCTTTACATCATCACAATGAGAATGAGATCCTGCAAAATAATTATAATATGTAAATAGTACATTCCCAAATAATATTGTGGAAGCGATTTCAAAAAGAGCGAAACATAAACGATTCAGTGTCAATGCAGCTGCAGGTGATCGGGGCGATTGCGCCTATCATCCTGCAGATGCTTTGCACTTAAAATACGAAAAGTATAAACAAATGTTTCTTACCAATTCAGAATGACTCGGATCTTTTGAAAATATTAAATTGCCTCCACAATATACAAATTTCGATCAAGGATCAATGTCTGACGACCAGGAGTGACAATCAAGAAAAAGGAAACCAGCCAGACTCAAAACAATAGAGTTTTCCCGCGTCAAACTGAACCGAGGCAACTCAAACAATTGATGCGAAACTTGAACAGACTTAACCCCATCCAAGTAAAAGATGCAAGCAAACGCAGTATAACACAACGCAAATCACCTGAAAGCTGAAACTGAAATAAATAAGTTAAACCTAAACAATAAATTAGATGCTGAAATAAATAATAAATTAATATGTTCTGTCCAAAAATAACCTATAATAAAGAAAGAAGAATGAGTAAGTAAATAGCATAATTTGAACACTATCACATTAATCTCTCTAGAAGCCCATTTACGGGGTATACAAGTTAAACGACATGCAAAGTTTACAACTGAGCGAAATCGCTAGTTCATACCGGAAAAATGACAGTTGCACTCCATTACTCAGGCAGAAGTAAAATTACCAGTCGCACGCAATTAGGCGGTAAACGTGGCTCTGAGAGCCCAAGTGTGCGCGACTGGTAATTTTATTGTGATCCCAGGCAACGAAGTTTAATGTAGTTCTTTCGAGCCTCGTCTTGTCCTAGTGCGCGGTATTACAATTGGAATCAGCATCGGAATCGGCTGATTGTGAGCTCAAATAACCGGTAATCGGTCAACGACCATTTTGGGTAATCGGTTGAACACTAGAGATATGCCCGAAACAGTACACTTTTCCAGGCTCTTTGACTTTATAAAGTCACAATATGATATCCTAATCCACTTTCCGAAGCCAGTTCCGCTTGAAAGCATTTTTAATGCCTTTGCCAATCTCTTTTATTGAACCGGTCTTTCTATCTGTGAATTGTATGCTGTTAATTGTTCTCTTTGTATTCAACTGAATGATGAAGAAACAATAACAAAAGGCAGATGGATTATTTCTGAAATACTCTCACTGGCAAGCACACTAAAATGGACCAATAGTAAGGCCACACAAAGTAGATCTTCTGTTTCTCAGGCCATTATTTGTAAAATTGCATGCGGGCGAGCGTTTTTTTATTTTATTTATTTCTGTAACCGTTTCTTTGCCATCAAAAGTTCATGTTCTTGGTTTATGTTTTAGAACTCATAATCAACAGAATAGTATGGGTGGTGGTGTATTTCGTCCCTTGAGAGCAAGAAAAAAAATTGATGAATTTGTCCCTTGAGTGCAAGATGGCTTTGCAATGCTTCAGCATTGCAAAGCCTTCTTGCACTCAAGGGACAAATTCATCAATTTTTTTAACTTTGGTAAAATATCACACATAAACCATTTAATTATTATTTTTTTAAAGTTTACATAGGTTATAAAAAGAGAGCATGCGGCAGCCAAAAGGGCCATGCGGGAAGGCCTGAGAAACAGATTTTTATTTTTTTTAAGCCTAACCAGTTTCTTTAAATCCTGGTAAATTTCAGTTGGAAAACTGAAAAAGTTAGAAAGGGGCAGTAACAGAAAACAACCGGTACAGCTGGCAGAAGGGGTCGCATAGAAAGTGGAAGTAAGAGAAAACAATGAACCGGCACAGGCAGAAGGGGTCGCATAGAAAGTGGAAGTAAGAGAAAACAATGAACCGGCTCAGGCAGAAGGGGTCGCATAGAAAGTGGAAGTAAGAGAAAACAATGAACCGGCACAGGCAGATGGGGTCGCATAAAAAGTGGAAGTAAGAGAAAACAATGAACCGGCACAGGCAGAAGGGGTCGCATAGAAAGTGGAAGTAAGAGAAAACAATTAACCGGCACAGGCAGAAGGGGTCACATAAAAAGTGGAAGTAACAGAAAACAATGAACTGGCACAGGCAGAAGGGGTCGCATAAAAAGTGGAAGTAAGAGAAATCAATGAACCGGCACAGGCAGAAGGGGTCGCATAAAAAGTGGAAGTAAGAGAAGACAATGAACCGGCACAGTCAGTAGGGGTCGCATAAAAAGTGGAAGTAAGAGAAAACAATGAACCGGCACAGGCAGAAGGGGTCGCATAGAAAGTGGAAGTAAGAGAAAACAATGAACCGGCACAGGCAGAAGGGGTCGCATAAAAAGTGGAAGTAAGAGAAAACAATGAACCGGCACAGGCAGAAGGGGTCGCATAGAAAGTGGAAGTAAGAGAAAACAATGAACCGGCACAGGCAGAAGGGGTCGCAGAAAATAACCAATATGCAGAATTTATGGAAACACTAAAAAAAGGGAGAAATCATGAAACAGAATTTCACAAATTCTTACCTGTTAGAGTGCTGTGGTTACAAAAGTAGAGATTTTTTACCAAATCATGACTCGGTCACGATCTGGTAAAAATTCGAACTCCACTTTTCTGACCACAACACTGAAGAACCTCGCCTGTTGTAGAAGACACAAAAACATTGCATGTTATTTCCTCTTTTTCATTCGTGCTTTTTTCTAAAAATTAGTACTGATTTGGAATAGTTAATCTCCAAAATCTTGATCCATCCATATCAAGTCTGTCATGAGCATGTTCATTTTTTCTATGTGTTAAGAACATGTAAAAAATAACACGTTAAGCTCCGAAATAAGGAAAAAATCCTGAATAATCTGAACAGCATCCTCTATTACAAAATGTCTTGAGTAAGTACAGTGGAGCCCACTTAATTGGATATCTCTTAATTGTATAGCCCTGTTAATTGAATATAATTTCCCAACACCAAACCATTTACCATACCTCCAGTACAATTTATTTATTTATTTATTGGTGTTTAAGGTCATATGCTTATATAATCATGACCGTGACAGCTTTATGGGTGGAGGAAGCTGGAGTACTCGGAGAGAAGCACCGAGCAGCTGCCAGCTCTCCAACACCGTAACTCCGCACTGCAGCACAGGCAGGGTTAGATTGGTTGAAGACATGCATACCATTGACGTGCAGTACGCCTTAGTACACAGCGACATCATGCTCCCATGTGGACAATCGGGGTTAAGTGCCTTGCCAAGGACACAATGCGGTTGCCGCAGGTGGGATTCAAACCGAGGACCTCTCAGCTTGCAGCCTGCACCTCTACCTACTGAGTCACCACACCCACCTCCAGTACAAATTTGACCTGTTAATTGAATATATGTTATAGAGTAAACTCCTGTTAATTGAATAAAAAATCTTGTAACCTGTCGAGAAATTACCCTGACTGTTCCCAGTCTTCCTTTGTTTATAGACCTAAATTGCCTCAGTACATCCAATGCAAGCATTTAAACTATTATATCTTGTTTGACAGAGCTCACGGAGCTCTGTCAAACAAGATATAATAGAATAAATGCTTAGTTTATCTCTAGAATACAAGAAAGTGACATAATCCATGTTAATTGAATACTCCTGTTAATTGAATAATCTTCATTGTCAAAGTGGCTATTCAATTAACAGGGTTCCACTGTATCTCCATTGGGTATAGTCTAACTTTCCTTTGAAGGTTCTAGAAGATCAGTTGAGTTTGAAAAAAATCGCGACATCGATGCCGTAGCTGCGACGGGTGGTGCAATCTCACAAAATTCTAAGTTCATCAAGGGCCACAACTCCAAGAAAAATATTTGGAACACATTCATTGAACAGTGGCTAGACATCAATAAAATACACTTACATGCCAAATATAAAGTCATTCCATCACGTATTTCAAAAGTTATTGAGTTTTGAATCTCGGTCACAGACAGATGAACATGAAACTCGTTGGTCACAGACAGACCGACATTGCCACTTATACAGCTGCTAGTCACAGCTAAAAACATTAATTAGGTGAACATATGAATAAAGTTCATCTCATCTATGATGTGTTCTCATTGTGACATTTTCTGTTGGACGAGCCAATAAGGGAGAAAATGTGATAATGAGAACACAACGTATTCGGCTCTTTGTGGGATAGACTATATACCGTAAATCCATACAGTAAAACCTGTCTTGAGAGACCACAGTCTTGAGAGACCACATCTGCCAGACACCGATTGGTTTTACTCTAAAATGGACCTGCTATGGGAGACCCACCTGTCTTGAGAGACCACCTGTCTTGAGAGACCGCTGTGGCCTGGTACCAACTTGTATTTTTATGCCATAATGGACCTCTCTTGAGAGACCGCCCCTTTGAAGACTGAAACCATGACAAATAGAGCTGTAGGTTAACCGAAACCGAACCAAGGTTTTTTGTTTTTTTTAAAAACCGAAACCGAATCTGTCGACATCCCGTAATCTAAGGTTTTTCGTTTTTATTAAAATACTCTCTTGCTGCAGAAATTCACAGAATGTAGCCATCCCAGAGTAGTGAGAGTACCCAGACACTGCCAATGGCAGTGTCTGGGTACTCTCACTACTCTGGGATGGCTACATCCTGTGAATTTCCGACATTACAGCTTAGTTGTGTTCGCAGCTTTCCTCAAGTTGCGCGTAGGAGTCAGACCTCGAAAAATGGCCAAGCACAATAAAAGTTCTGTATATTTAGGTAATTATTATATTGGCCTTCCTGATTCTTCATGTATTATAGCTTATTTCGGGCATTCATTGAGTTTCATTCAATTTCACTGCCATTCAGTTATGATTCCAGACATATAGAATAAGTTTTATTGAATTTTATTTGGCCTCATGAACAAACCGAAAACCGAACCGAACCGAGGTTTTACTCAACCTGAAAAACCGAAACTGAAACTGAACAAGAAACTTAAAAACCTACAGCTCTAATGACAAAAGCTTTTTACCTGTTCTGGAATTGGAAAATCCATTGTGGTTATACTAACATAATTAAAAGTATTAAAAGCTCTTAATTGGGATTCAATTGCTAACTCATTAAAGATTGAGATGTTCTTATAAGACCCCTGTGAAAATATTAGGATTATTGCTGAATAAACAATTTCATACATACCTGAAATGTGACAGATTGGATTATAAAAATAAATTTGTGTTGAAAATCTTCAATGAAGATTTTCAACACTAATTTATTTTTATAACAGTCCATTTCAATTCTTACAAAAACTCCATAAAAAAGAACAACTACAAAGTAATTACAAAAATCCATTCTCCTCCATTTCTGAATTTTGTGGTTGGTTATTCAGTGACTTGAGAAAACCTGAAACCTGTTATGAGAGACCACTTTTGTGTGGTCCAAAGGGCGGTCTCTCAAGACAGGTTCTACTGTAATAGAGGCCAATAGTCCAACTTCTACTCAATAAGATACAGTTAAAACTAGAAGTCCTGTCACGAATAGTGCGCTTATCTAGACTTAATTGCGCGTTGGAATTGCGCACAATTTCCATATCGAATGGCATCCAAATCACGGCAGTTTCTCCTGGTTACTCATAGCAAATGCATGCAATGTTTCTGCCAATGGCCCTCCGGGTTACCCGGAGGTCCATTGGCTGAAACATTGCTTGTGCACAGGCCATATGTACAGAATTTGAAAGTTTTACTTGGGTCATAACGCGTACATTAACTCGCATATCAACGCGCTATTTGTGCGCATTTCATGACAGGACTTCTAGTTTTAACTGTACCTAGCTTGATCAGTTTCTGCACAAACACAGTAAAACTGTTTGGACTTTTTGTTGCGTCTTGTGGTTCGGTTTTCCAGTTTGCCACAAAACCCTAAAGTGAACTGCACCCCCTCCCCCCTCACACCAAAACAAGCCAAGACCAATACCGGGTCTGGAGCTGCATCGCTGCATGCAATTGAATCGGCAAACAGGAAATGGCTGCACGGCAGATCTGAAAATTGCATACACGATACAACTGATCATTATCAGGCTCCAGATGAAATATAAAATCAATCCCTTGCATAGAAGCCGAGAAAACCTTGACGGAAAATTTCAATGTTCAGTGGGTACAGTAAAATTTCAAAGTATCGGCAAACAGGAAGTGGCTGCACGGCAGATCTGAAAATTAGGTACACGATACAACTCATCATAATGATGCAGCAGACCAAATATACAATCATTCCCTTTCATAGAAGCCAAGAAAACTTTGACGGAAGAAGTGTTTCAGATGAACTGACGGATGGACAGACAGACAGACGGATGGAGTCGAGCAGTTACTAGATCTGCTCTGCGGTTGGCGACGCAGGTAAAAAATGCCCACTCTGAAAAGACCACTTGCATAATCACAACACTATATTGCAATATATATTATCACAAAAAGGAAGTATACTCGCCCAAAAAAGAAAGTGTGCATTGCAGAAATTTATCAAACTCCAAAAAAATAATTTCGTAGGTGTAAAGAGTGTTAACCTGTTCATTAATAAGTTATATTGAACACAAAAACAGTTTTCCCTGTTAAAATTGCATTAACGTTAAATGACGTGCTGCACGTTTGTGAAAAGGCATGTTTTGCACGTGGAGAGTCTGAAAATTCATGCAGCAGTGTGAATCCTTGGGTACTTAAACACTAAAGTAAGGCCTTCCTATCGTTCACATTCAACCTTGCGCTGCTGTTAAAACGACTCCAGATTAGCATGCCAAGATTGACAATGAATCAACGTCTCCTTGCCCTGGGTATGATTAGAGCTGGCAGAACACACAGAGAGGTTGCCCAGCATTTGAACTGCCACCGTAACACTGTAGACAGGCTAGTCCATCGACATGCACAACATGATGACGTTCGAGACCGACCTCGCTCCGGGAGATCCCAAGTTACCACCCCTGCACAAGATCGGTAAATCCGTGTCGTCCATCTCCGGAACTGGCAACAAACGGCAACGACAACAGCCAGGAACATCCCTAACCTGAGACGGATACATCCTCAAACAGTAATCAACCGGCTGAGAGAATATGGCTTACGTCCTCGAAGACCTGCAATTCGTCTGATTATGTCATCATCGTGCTCGACTGCAGTGGTGTAGAGTAGGGTTAGGGTTATGGTTAGCCTAACCTAACCCTAACCTAACCCTACCTAACCCACTTCCATGCTAACTTGTTCGCTTCCATGAGGCGTAGATGCACAGCAGTAGTCGATGCAGACGGAGGTCATACCAGATATTGAGTGTGTGACTTTTGTGTTTGACCCTTAGTGTCTTTGACTCTCCAATAGAGAGTATTCGTCGTAGTGTAATGAAATTTCTCGTGTTGATCACAAATTGATTCATCTGTGATTGAATAAAATTTCCCTGAATGAAAATGATGTATATCTTTTTTTAGTGTTATTTTTTAGCATGCACACTTTCTTTTTTGGGAGAGTATATATAATGGACTGAACTCATGAGACAATGTTATCTATACAACTGCACTGCAGAAACGTTCATTGGTCACATATAGAAAAAGTATCTCAACTGCCGAAATCTGAGTGGAGTGGAGTGGTGGGTGGGGGGGGGGGGGGGGGGGGCAATAAATAAATAAATAAACAATGCTTTGCACAATTTCTCTGAGTTTTTCATTTTCTCCAAAAGTTTGCAGTCACTCTTTAAAGAATATCGTTTAGTGCAAGTGAAAAATTCATATGTTGATGATGAGCACATTTTTTCATGGCAATACAATCTGGATAGTTAACCCTTTACCTAACACGAAAGGCAGACAACACTTGCAAATAAAATTCTTGAATCATTTTTTTTCAATTTTTGCGTTAAAAACATAGTTTATGACCCTCATTGGAATGAGCTCATTGAGCTCATTCCAATGAGGTATCATAAGCTATGTTTTGAGACAAAAATTAAAAAAATAATGAAAATTGTATGTTGAGTTTGAGTTTTGTGAATAGCACTGGCCGGTTTTGGCTGTTACATTGGGTAAAGGGTTAAAACTTGTTTTAGTTTCTTCTGACAAATAACGAATGCAAATTGGAAAGTTGATACCATGTAACTACTTTTTGTACTAGGTAAACACAATGATGTTTGATGACACCAAAGCATAACAGCTTGTATGTTATCAAACATCATCTATGGAAGGAGTTATCCCACAGACTGCCATCTGAGAGGGAACAGAGACTGAGTTACAGTGATCTTCACTGATGTTTAAACAATTCAGATGTTTTGAGATCAGTGGCATGAGCAGACGACACATCTTTATATATCATCAAAGAAAGAGAGTATGGATTTGTTTTAAAGTGAGCCGTCTACGGCACTTTGGACAGCACTTATGAATTTCAATAGCACCTCTGATACAAACATCACAGAATACATGGCCACACAAAGTCACTTGTAGAGTCTTGCCAGATCTTGCAATCTAAAAAAAGAAAAATAAAATATTGAATTAAAATTAAAGTAGTCGAATTGAATCTCAAATTGAATCATGTCTATTATTTGAAATCAAATTATGTATTTATTTATTTATTGATGTTTTAGGTCACATATTTCTGCACAATGGCTAATTATGACCATGACAGTATTACGTGTGGAGGAAGCCGGAGTACCCAGAGAGAACCACCGAGCAACAGTGAACAGCTGTCAGCTCCCCAATATACCAACTCCACACAAGCAGGGTTAGCATTGGTTGAAGACAGGTGCACCATCGATGTGCAGTGCGCCTTAGTACACAACGCCACCGTGCCCCCACGTGGGCAATGAGGGTGAAGTGTCTTGCCCAAGGACACAACGCGGTTGCCGAAGGTGGAATTCAAACCGAGGACCTCTCGGCTTGCAGCCTGAAGATGACCGATTAGGGTGCTGTAAACCTGATTTGTTCCGACTATGATGACTAAAGTCCTGACTTATAAAATAATCTAACAATATCAAGGCAAGCCTTCATATGATTCATTATAGTAACAAGAGTGCACTCATTTTGACAATCTCAGTTGATTAAAATTTTTGAGCATGCATGATGCAAACTGTTTTCGATTTTTAACTCTTAGAAGCCAGGGAATCAGAATGAATTTATTGAACATGACATACCATGACAAACCCCCCAAGGGTTGAAGGTGGTAGTGGTAGGCGTATGACTTTCTTGGACAACAGGTCTGCTTGAATCTACAGTCACATCCTGTTGACACCAAAGAGTATATTGTTTAAACTAAAGAGAGTATGGATTTGTTTTAAAGTGAGCCGTCTACGGCACTTTGGACAGCACTTATGAATTTCAATAGCACCTCTGATACAAACATCACAGAATACATGGCCTTGGGGGGTTGAAGGTGGTAGTGGTAGGCGTATGACTTTCTTGGACAACAGGTCTGGGTACACACACAGGTCTTGTCAAGTGTGTGTTCGGTTGTTGAGTGAGACATCTAGATGTCTAAGAGATTTCGCTTTAAGTTAATAAAATCACCGATGTAATAGTCTGTTGGTTTCAGTTTCAATGAGTTCGTTCAACTGGATACTTAAAATGCTGTGTAAAGCTAATTGCTCTCCTAAGCTGATTGAGGAGAGCAATTTTTTGCCCTCCTGCATTTTTCAGAATGCCAGGCCTGATGTTACCATCAATTCATCACAATAATTTATATAATATTATAGAAAACAATAACTCAATCACATTTTATCACTGAAACCAACGATGAGGGGAAAATTTCTATCCCAATTTCACAGCGCACCACGCAGAATCAAGAAGAAGCATGTTCAAGCTTTCTTTTTGTACAAAGTTAAAGGCATTTCGTCCCATTCAATGCAATACTATTACCATCATAAACAGGATGTTTCACACTTGGATGATTTGCCCCTTCTGAATCAGAATGCAATTTTTATTTCATTACTTTGTTATTTGTTAAACTTTAAAGTAAACAAGAGCTTCACCTGGCGGTGCATCATATGCCTTTCAGGCTTTTTCAAATTGTACATAATCACTGTTTTCATCCAAATGGACTGCAGCACCAAGCATTAAATCCTTCAAAATGCATTTTGGAGTACAGAAAAAAAATTGCCTAAATAATACAGGTGGTTGGGGGGAGGGGGGGGGGGGAGGGGAGGGGGGGAGGGGAGGGGGGGGGGGGGGGGGGTGTTTACAGGAGTCAATTTTTTTTCTGCATGTAATATCTCCAAATCCTTCAAAATACATTTTGGGAAAAACTGCTTAAATGACATGGGTGTGTGTGGCTGGGTGCGGACTTGCAGGGGCTTGGCAATACATCTTTCAGTTTTCCATGGATAATAGTGGTCAGCCACCTTGAGGTTGACAAATTTATCGGTATTGAAAGTCACATATTGCTGCACAATGGCTAATCAGGGTTCCTGCAGTTTGGGGAGGGGCAAATACAAGACTTTTCAAGACTCTTTTCAATGTGAATTCAAGACTTTTCAAGGTGAGAAAAAAAAAGAATTCAAGATTTTTAAAGGGTCTTATATTTTCTTTTCAAATTAAAGATTTTTCAAGTTTTTTAAGACCCCGTGGGAACCCTGCTAATATGTGACTGCAACATGGATATAGAGTTAGGCCTCGCAAAGTAGAGCTTCTGTTTCTCTGGCCATTTTTTGTAAAATTGCAGGTGGGTGGTTTTTTTATTTTTATTTTTGTAATTATTATATCTTTGCCATCAAAAATTCATGTTCTTGGTTTGTCCTCATAATCTGCAGAATAGCTTGGGTGGTGGTGTATTGCATCCCTTGAGTGCAAGAATGCTTTGCAATGCTATATTATTAACTTGGGTAAAATGTCAGGCATTAAATCATTTAATTTTAATTTTTTTAAAGTTTGCATTGGTTATAAGAAGAGAGCATGCAGCAGCCAAAAGGACCACACCGGAGTGCCTGAGAAACAGATTTTCAACTTTTTTATGCCTTAATCAATCGTAGATACCCATGCTGTCCAATCACTGCTTCACGTCCTGTGGTTCCCATGGCGATAGAAAATCTGGTCACAAAATTAGAACCAAAGAATGAATGACGTACACACACACAGAAAGTAAGTCCTACATACCCGAGAAATGACAAGGCCTAAAAAAGTTAAAACTCTGTTTCTCAGGTCCTCCGCGTGGTCATTTTGGCTGCCGCATGCTCTCTTTTTATAGCCAAAGAAAACTTAAGAAAAATAAAAATTGACTGGCTTATGTATGTCTATTTTACCCGAACTAATAAAATTTATAAATTTGTCCCTTGCGTGCACATTACATGTACACTCCATATAAAACCGCACTTCGAGTACCCCACTTTTTGTGTAGAAAAGTGGGGTACCCAAGTGCGGTTAGGAGAGAAGCATTACGTAATTAATTAGTGCTCGATGAGAAATTTCTTCCAGAGTCTGAACCTGATTAATAATATTCGTCTTCAGTCAGCGAATTTCTAAAACCGGCATTTCATAAAATAATGACATAAAAATACTATATCTGTCTCTTCCAGATCATTGTACCCCGGAATAATGTCCGATTTTAAACAATTCGCCCAGTATTTTTCGAGATATTGAACTTGTTTCCGTATTAAAATAAAATGTTTTGCCGATATGTCATTTGGATTCCCCCTGTATAGTTAAAGGTAAGTTTGTCGCCATCCAACATGATCTTGTCCACCTTCATCCTCGAAACAGTTCGTCGAGGCATTTTTAAATAAAATTACCAAATAGAGGAAGTATTTTAAAATAAAACGTATTTTGTGCATTATGTTTTTTAGAACAATAATGTGACAGTCTCGGCGATACATTCTGTCTTTACGAAGTGCGGCCCCTGTTTTTCAGACTCGGGATCATTACGAACCCGGCATTTGATTTAATATGATTGCAGATAATCTGCTTCACGTTTACCTCAGTAATTATTTTTGACGAACTAAATTGAGAATGGAACAGAATTAATCAATAAATCCATCCACTCCTTCCGGCCATTTTCTTAATAACTCGGGTGGATTTTTCAAATTAAGTTCAGTCTTCGAAATCATGAAATTTTCGAAGCAAGGGACGGACGAATCATGGCCTACGGTAAACAAATTTATAGTGCAGTACAGGAGGTGGATTGATACTAAGACACACACGATGGGATTTTCTTGTCATCTTCCAATATCTGAAAAAAGGCATGAAAAATTGGTGGCGTCACTGGGGGCCGTAGGGGTAGGCATTTGCCCCTTAAACATAGATTTTGCGCACATTTGCTTCCCACGTCCATAACACACACACACTCTCTCTCTGCCCCCCCCCCCTAACCCTGGCATATTCACGCCTCCCGTGAGTCAGAGATCGACAGCATGGTCTCTCCACTTTTAAATCTGATCCGCCGTGCCTGGAAAAATTCTCCCTTAAAATTTTATATATTTTCCTTTTTTTACAGCTTGTGGCCCTCATTGACGGTGGAGGGGGGCATTCCAATGAGGGGCCATAAACTGTCCCTGAGACAAAATATGGAAATTCACTATAGCCCTACATCCAACGCCAATGGCCGAATTTGGCCAGCACTCAGGCTATACAAAAATCTGCATTCAAATTTTATTATGTTCAAGTTTTTGTTTCAAAAACATGGCTTATGACCCTTCATTGGAACGAGCTAGTGGATATTGAGTCGTTCTATTGAGGGGTCGCAAGCTCTGTTTTTAGACAAAAAATTTCAAATTTGTAGTTGTTATTAAAGAATTTATCTTGCAGGTGCCACCTGGTCCTGTAGGCCGGTGGAGACTATTGGATCACTGGGTTTATCTTCCTAGCATTTGGTACGTTTTTTCTTGGAAATAGTATGTTTATTTTTGTGGCTGGAAACTGGGCAGACTGATAACATTTTGGCTAGACGCTGTCGTATGTATGTTGGTGTTTTGGTAATAATAATTCTCCCCAGCCCGCATGGGTTTCTTTTCAATAGATGCGTCAAATGCTTCGGCCCTTTGACAGATAATGTAAATTAGCCTTAGAAAAGGTGTTGAAGATATGACACACCAGTATCAGGGTTGTCATTTTTGAGGCCGGTACCACATTGTCGGTACCGGTACCGGTACTGCTTTAGTGCCACGGTATCGGTACAGGTACCTGCCGGTACCAGTATACCAGACGATTATAATAAACCAAAAAACTACACGGAAGTTCAAAATCGCCTACGAAAAGCTGGTACGCATATTTACTGAACGAGTGAAAACAAAAAATCAACAACACATGTGGTTTGTGTGAAATAAATTTGTATTTGGATAAATTTGTTTCAACCTAAACTTGTCGCAACTTGCAACTCAGAAAAACACAAATGTCAAAACAGTCAAATTTTCAGTCTTATTTTATATACTGATACTGGTTCTCGATAGTAATTCTAGTTCTTGATCTCTTTCAAATACTGACATTTCAAAAAAGTGAGAGTGTCCAAAAGTTCATCGCTCATACGGTTCCGTATTTTCGTTATAACATGTGCACATGCTGAGAAGGCTCGCTCCGGTTCAACGCTAGTTGGTTGAACTGATCCCAGGTTCTTGTAGACTAATTCTAGTCTTTTTGGCCTGACCTTAGTAGACTCCCAAATTTTGAAATCACTGCTTAGTGGTCTTGACAACGAAGAACATTCCTGATTTGCGGCTGAGGAATTTTCCACATTTCTCAACTCAGCGTTCAAGGAAGCGAGCATCGCTTTTTCTACTGAAGATTCGTCCTCTTCATCATTCTCACTTCGCTGCACACCCTTGTCCATTTCTTCATCTTCATTTCCATCTTTGTTCTGAGTTCCCGTCGCTTCACCAGTTTTATCATCATCCTCATCATCATTTTCAGTGACCTCTATTCTACGATGTAGCTGATCGTAAAGTCGACTGATAGTATCTCTGATGGACGATTTGCTACCCATCTTGAATATGTTGTTGGGTGGAAGTGGAACTGATTTCAGAGAATCCGGATTATGCAAGTAGTGATAAGCATCGAGTAGTTTGTGGGGACGACGATCGTTGAACCTTCTTTGTAAAGATGCCTTCATGTTCTGAGCTCGCGCTCCCTCTAACTTGTCCAACTCCTTGAACAAGAATGTAAATATAGCATCGGCACGGAGAAGATTCATATCCCTGTCTTGTAGTTTCTTGACGGCGATTTTCACAGGTTTAAGTGTAGCGACCATATCTTCAATTGCTTTAATTTCTTGGGTTGAAAATTCAATTTTTAACTCGGCAAAATCTATCATAAGTTTATTTAAACAATGCCTCAACTTCAGGAATCTTTCCAACATGTCTACACACGAGTTCCATCTTGTTTTATTATCTCGTATGAGTACCAACTCCTTTCCAAGTGCTTCTTTGCTGTATTGTTGGAGTTTATCATTTTTAAGTGGGCTTCTGCGAATTTTCACCACTAGTTTCCTGACTTTATTGATAGTATCAGCCACCGTAGTACTAAATCGCGGAACTTCAGCCTCTTCGTCATCATTTTCATCTTCATCATCATCCTCGCTTTCATCATCTCCATCCTCTATTTCATCATCTTCATCAGCCTCATTGATATCATCATCGCATTTATCATCATCTACAACTTCAACTTCTTTCCCTTTGTAAAAGACGTCTTGTACTGATAAATGAATACCGTGTGCATAACAAGCGACGTGGTTTTCTTCAATCTTCCTTCCGAAAGATATCATTACGGAAGCCCCGTCGGACGTGACAGATATTATGTGGCATTGCTTGACGGGATCGTTGAAATTGATACCGAACTTCTGTAGTTTTTTCTTCACAAGTTCAATTGTGCGATCAGCAGTGATAGAGCCAACAGCTCGGACCAAACCAAGATTCCAGTGCTCACCCTCCACATGAAGATTTATATTCACGTAACGTCTATTTCTCAAAGACGTCCACTCGTCGAGTGTCATTCCAAACCGTACGCTTTCATCAAGCATTTTAGCAAACTTTTCCTTCACTTCGGCTTTCCTCTCAGAATATTCTTGCATGATATATTTTTTCGCTGTGTTGTGGCTTTTAGGCATTTTATCGCCTCTATCTTCAACTGCTGTTCGAACAAACTCACTTTTTACCATGCGATTGAGTGACATACCATCCAAAGCAGCAAGCTTACTAAGTTTTTTCTGTAGACTTTCTCGTTGTGGTTTGAAGAGCGAAGTTATCTTCTGTTGTTCTACACGTTGCTTTTTGGCCTCAGGTTCATCTTCACCCACTTTTACCCCAAGTTTGATGTTATGTACCTTCAACAAATGCTTTTTCATACCGCTGGTACTACCCGCATTTCGTGTAATGGATGCTTTACATTTCTCACAAGACGCCTTCTTTTTATCTTTATCACAGACAAAATAGTCCCATACTTGGCTTTTCGAATTTGAAGCCATATCCCAACAATACAGTTCAACTTTCAACTGATCACAAAAGAAAAGCAAGGTTGTGTGTAGTTCTGCGAAGCAGAGAATGATTCTAACTAATTTCCAAGACAATGGCGGCTAGTCTTTTATACTCTTCAATTTATGATCAATGTGTGTTGCCATGACAATGCCACAGGATAGTGTGAGGTGTCATAGCTCCTGATTTATATCTATTTATTTATATTTATATATTTATATTTATATAATATTATTGTATTATATTATATTATTATATTATTTATTGCTATATATTATTATATTATTTGTTATTATTATATTTATCTTAAGTTATAAACCAGGGACTGGGGGGGGGGGGGGGGGTACAAAGCAGGAAATGATATATGGGTGGTACCTACCCATGACCGGTACTAGTATAGCGGTACCGGTACCGGTACTGACAGGCCGGTACCACCGGTACTGAGTACCTATGACAACCCTGACCAGTATACAATTAAGCTCAATTTGTTACTTCTGTTCAGTGGCGTGTTAAATTAAATCCTTTGTTTGTTGTTAATCCCGAAGAAAATGTTAAAAGAAACAAAACACTTGCTATGTATAATCATATCACATCCCCAAATATAAAAATATTCACAGGGAAACATTTTTAAAATCTCCTGAAATTTAGTGCTTGCGCGGTCTCGAGTCCAATGATATTAGCTACAAATACGAGAGTTCATTAGTTGAAACTTTAGATATTTAGAGCTTATCACGTTTCGGTTCAGAATCAGAATGTTTTTTTCAACAACAATGACCTCGATTAAGCGAGTTCAGACTATTTTATGTCATGTAAATCCAATAGATGGAAGAGCCACACTGCATCACGGGATCGTCAAAATTCGCATTTTTTTCAAGATTTATTAGAACACAAAACATGAATTATTGGACCGATTTTCGCATTTAAAGGATTTTTTTAATACAGAAAATTCTCCCCAAAAATATTTCAGGCATTTAGTGAAGAGAACTTATTATGTAAATTGCCAGGTGTTTTTCCCAATCAGCACTGATTAGTGAGTAAATACCTGCTGTTATATAATCATACATAACACATTCAGTCGATATTGGGATATTTTTTTTATATGGAGTGCACACGTAATGCAAGGAGGCTTTGCAATGCCGTAGCATTGCAAAGCCTTCATACACTCAAGGGACGAAATACATGCTGCTCTCCAGATTATGCGGCCTAAAACATAAAACAAACCAAGAACATGAACTTTGGGTAGTTAAGAAATAATTACAAAAATAAAAAACAAAATAAAACACCGCCCGCCCGCATGCAATTTTACAAAAAATGGTCTGAGAAACAGAAGATTTATTTTGTTGGGCCTAATAAGAATGAATAAATTACCTCTGTTCGACTTTCTAAACATATAGGACATGTTATCCCAGTTTGTGTTGGAGATGTCAAGTCATCAAAATTAGATGCTGCTAGGCTATCAGACCTGTAATAGGAAGAATAACTTATTACAATACTGCACATGTCATTCCATCTCAGAACATGAAGCATTCCAATTTAAGATGCATGCCCACACTAGTACTTCAACAGCATTGGCTGAGTATGTTGTTAACCCTGCACCGCAAAAAATACATTTTGGGGCAGGACTACAAGCTTTTCTCAAGCAAAGTAGATTTACACATGAAATATACAGAGAAAAGGAAATGTAAACTAAACCTGTTCATAAGCACAGCTAACAAAGTACCCCCATAATGTGCAGGCCGACCCAAAATAAAGATTGCTATCAAGTCGATTTTTAAAAATATGTTAGCACATTGTATAGGTGCTTCATTTTGATACTCAGAAAAGGAAAGGAAAATAAAGTGTCACCATACAGTGACACAAAAAGATACCCCCGCTTACTTAACCAGGCCTGGCATTCTGAAAAATGCAGGAGGGCAAAAAATCGCTCTCCTCAATCAGCTTAGGAGAGCAATTAGCTTTACACAGCATTTTAAGTATCCAGTTGAACGAACTCATTGAAACTGAAACCAACAGACTACATCAGTGATTTTATTAACTTTACTAAGGTAAGGCGAAATCTCTTAGACATCTAGATGTCTCACTCAACAACCGAACACACACTTGACAAGACCTGTGTGTGTACCCAGACCTGTTGTCCAAGAAAGTCATACACCTACCACTACCACCTTCAACCCCCAAGGGGGGTTGAAGGTGGTAGTGGTAGGCGTATGACTTTCTTGGACAACAGGTCTGCTTGAATCTACAGTCACATCCTGGTGCAAGTGCTTCAAGTGACAGGATAGTAGTAATGGTAGTATATTATAGTGTCAATATTCCTTGAATAATTACCCCTCAAACTGTGATGTCAGTTGTTCAACTTGAAACTGACAGAAAACAAAAAAAATATTGCTGTGACCCATTTTGCTTCAAATGATTGCAACTGTGTTTGGGTATGGTTGCAGCCATTACCTTTTACCACTAAACCACTTTCAAAATGAAATTATGTGATGTCATGTGACTTCGAAGTTAAATTACATTTTTGCTTTACAACAAAAATTTAATGTGAGCATAATACATCTAATCTCAATCATCCCAGACCAAAATATTTTGGAGGGCAATTTTTCGCTCTCCTTAATTCTTTCAGGAGGGAAGTAAGGAGAGCTAAAAAATCGCTCTCCTGAAATTGCCAAGCCTGCTTAACAATGCAAGCCTGACTATCGGTGATACAGTTTTGGGGTATATACAAAAACCCCCGCTTACTTAACAATGCAAGACTATCAGTGATACAGTTTTGGGGTATATACAAAAACCCCCGCTTACTTAACAATGCAAGCCTGACTATCGGTGATACAGTTTTGGGGTATATACAAAAACTAAGTCCATAAAGAGCAATTACTCTGGCAATAAAATCTCGTATGACAACTGCATTTCACTATACAGTAATAGGATACACTTGCATACCATATATCAACTCACTCAACCAAGTTCTTTACAAGTTATTCATGACTGAATTTGAGGACGGACAAGGTGATTCCTATCTACCCCCGGTGGGGGTATAAAAACTCCTCAGAGAGTATTCTCAAGAAAGTAACAACTTTACATATTGCAATCAGACTAAAATCTTCTCCCTCCGATTGGATGAGTGCTTGCATACTTTCTTCTATATGTTTATGGCTCCAGTAGACTATGTCACCAAATAGAGATTCTTAATCATTTATAGATTTATTTATTGGCTTTTAAGGTCACATATTTCTGTACAATGGCTAAATGTGACCGCAACATGGAGATCAACTCAAATTTAGTCAATCGTTGCCCATTTTAGAATATTTCAACCCCAAGCACTGGTGACTGGGTCCTATTTTACCAGTAAAACAGAGCTTGATTACCTCAGTAATCAAGCACTGCTTCTCTTCCCGAGGTTCTCACAGGAAGCGAAATATTTCAAATGACATTGCCCATTTCGGAATTATTCCATCAACAGTGACATAATAAATTTATTTCACTTGCAATAGGCTTCATCAAACAGGCAAGGCTTATATTAAAGCCTTTGTAATACAGATATTTAAATTTTATAGTAAATTTCCTTTCTTATTATACCAACCGCAATTGTTTACTACAGGCTTGCATTACAGTGGAAGTCCCTAACTCGGAAAATATACTCTCTATTTTGTTCTTTCTCAAGCGATTTGGGAAAGAAAGTGGTGCAAAAGCACCAAGAAAAAATAAGCCAAAACTGGGTTGAGTGCTACCGGAGCACACCCAGCAGACCTGGATATAAGAAAAATAGAGGCGAGCAAATAGGAGCTCTCCTAAAATAAGCTCTGGGTGAGTGCAGAGCAGCTCTCCTATGTTAACACAAGGCAAGCAATTTAATGAATGATCCAAAGCATTGAGAAATGTTATGCAAGTACATGAAACACACAATTTGCTGGACAGAGACAGAACAAATTTCAAGGACTTATTCTGCATAATTGACTGAAACTTCCCCCCCCTGAATCTGGAACACACTGAAGCCCTGAATCATGGCATCAGGTTGAACTGAGTTGAGGGGTGCAGTTCTTAAAAGTAGTTACTGATATTGCAAATGACTGTGTCAATCAGCAGGCTTGAAAATAAGCAGTCTGACATTTGCAAAATGAGGTCTGCATAGGGTGAATTTGATGATGCTATCCCATACAGTGGGCCAATTTATCCTCTGGGTACCTCTTTCTATTTAGTTTTGAGACTCTGATTCAGATTGGGGTTCACAGAGGGTAAATTTAGTGATGCTACCCTGCTGTGCAGGGTAGCATCACTAAATTCACCCTCTGGGGACCTCATTTGGAAGATGACAGTCCTCTTAGTTTCTGGCTTGTCAGTCAGTAGCAAAAGTTGAGAGGAAAGTTAATGTTATAGGAGTCCACGGAGTCTGACACAAACCACTTATCATGACCTGACAATGAGGTAGACAGTCTGAGACTGACACAAACCACTTATCATGACCAGACAGTGAGGTGGACAGTCTGAGACTGACACAAACCACTTATCATGACCAGACAGCGAGGTAGACAGTCTGAGACTGACACAAACCACTTATCATGACCAGACAGTGAGGTGGACAGTCTGAGACTGACACAAACCACTTATCATGACCAGACAGTGAGGTAGACAGTTTGAGACTGACACAAACCACTTATCATGACCAGACAGTGAGGTGGACAGTCTGAGACTGACACAAACCACTTATCATGACCAGACAGTGAGGTGGACAGTCTGAGACTGACACAAACCACTTATCATGACCAGACAGTGAGGTGGACAGTCTGAGACTGACACAAACCACTTATCATGACCAGACAGTGAGGTGGACAGTCTGAGTCTGACACAAACCACTTATCATGACCAGACAGTGAGGTGGACAGCCTGAGACTGGGACAAAACTCAAAAGCTTTCAAGAACACACTGAACTTTTGCGATAGGCCAACAGATTAAGTTGAGTTTAGGGGTGAGGTTGGGATTAATGGAAGTTGTATTACTACAGTGCACAGTACATCGCAGTGTACCACATACTAATAATGTAACCCGACACATCATACCCAACAGTTTTTTATGAATCCCATTTTAGATATGTTTGTAGCTCTGTCCTATGCCCCCCGCTTGCCATTTTTATTCGATCATACACTGGAAACAATTATAAGCAATAAATAAAAAGTTTGTTTGACATTCAATCCCACGGCCTGTCGCATGACAACTTGGAGTCTGCCGGAAAGTAGTTTGGTATTTTTTTATTTTTGCAAACGACAATACGTAGACACATTTTTTTGGGGTAGTCGTTTGAGGTTACAATACAGTAAATATTTTTCATATCTCGTTTTTCAAGTAAATCATCAGGCGAGTGACAAGGAGCTCGCCAGAAAAAGGAATCAGACGCGAAAAAGGCGCGCACGAGTAATCGCTCGCCTCTTATATCCATGTCTGGCCCGGTAGGGGATGCTCTTCTCCTTTAAGATCCACAGCTTCCAGTACCAGTGAGCAGACATGTAACCAATGACTCATTCTTTTTTCTTCTGCCGCCTGGGTAGACGTGCTTCCATTTGCATAAAGAAACAGCGATAATTCAACTCGTTGATAATGGTTACCTGTGACTAGAATTATGGATCTGAGGATCGTATAATAACAGGACTGTGTTTTATATATTCTCGTTATTAATTTCAACCACATTTTCATTGTATTTTGTATATTCTCTGTGTTCGCGAGTGACTTTCGCGTACCATGCGGTTTGGATATATAATTTTTTGGTTGATAAATTTATGTTACCCTTTTGGATATTATTCTTATTATTAATGGAGTTAGGTGTCAGTGGGGGGGGGGGGGGGGGGGCTGTATGGACAGGATTTCTCCTCTCCGTTGAGGGCAGAATTTCTGTTTTCTGGATCCCTTTCGGCCATCTGGGTTCAGTAATGTGTTCCCGCCAGTCCTTTAATTTCTGCCACCTTTGTCTCGTAGTTGGGAGTGTTCTTCTTCTTTCTACTCTGTTTTCTTCTACTGCTCTCACCTCTGTTATGCCCAGGACTGTTCCCTGTGGGCAATGCCTTTCGCCCATGCATGTGGATGATTCCCATGCTTCTTGTCCCACTTGTAATGGGTGTTCTTTAGATCAACCCTGTGGGCTCTGTGGGTCTTGGTCATCCGATTTTTGGGCTTCTGTGAACCATGTGGTGCGTTCTCGTAGCCGTTCCTCCCACATCTGTGGGAAATGGGAACGCAGTCATTCGGGGCCTCCCGACACGACCACGTCTGGTGACAGTTATACCTCCTCTGTGGGGGATGTGCAGTCTTTTCCTGTGGTGGATACTGCAGGAGCTGTTGAGTTGTCTGGTGAAGAGATGCCTGGTTCTAGGACTGTGGTCCCTCTCCAATCAACATCTGAGGCTGTCACTAGGGTTGGGACTCCTTCTTTCGAGCTGAGGGCAATTGTAGGGTAGGTTGATAAGAAAGTGTGCATCAATGAGATGCAAGTAAGAGTTACTCGCAAACCGCTTGAATTTTCTAGATTTTTCACACATGCACCAGACGATGTTGTGAATGAAGTATTGTTTAACCCTTTACCCAAAGTAACGGCCAAAACCGGCCAGCACTATTCTAAAAAAAATTGCCAATTAATTTTCATTACTTTTTTCATTTTTTGTCTCAAAAACATAGGTTATGACCCCTCTTTGGAACGATCTCGTCAAGGTCATTCCAATGAGGGGTCATAACCTATGTTTTTGAGACATAAAATGAAAAAAATTAGTTGTTCAAGAATTTATTCAAGAATTTTTTTTTGCAAGTGTCGTCTGCTGTCTGCTTTTCATGTTAGGTAAAGGGTTAAATTACAAAACAGTTTACAATTTAAAGTAAGATGGCATGATCTTGGCCTTTGTCTGATTTATTGATTATTTGCCCAGTGAAGTCATGGTACAGTAAAACCTGTCTAGAGAGACAACTGTCTTGAGAGACCACCTGTCTTGAGAGACCACATCTGCCAGGCACCGATTGGTTTTACTCTATAATGGACCTGCTATGGGAGACCACCTGTCTTGAGAGACCACTGTGACCAGATGAAATGGTTTTGCGCGCCGAAGGCGAGCAGGGACGGTTTGAGGCAAGCCCCTTTCGACGCTCTTTAACTCTAGATGATTTGGGTTGTCTGGGCGTGGCAAAGGAGGAAAGTGGAAAAGGTACTCAGCGCCGTCTATGTTTCCTCCTGTTCTTTTTTGGAGGAGGAGGCTGTGCTCATGATACCTCCTTTGGTGGTGTTGAAGGAGGGGTGCTGGAGGGCTGACTAGGTTGGTATGGTCTAGCCCTTGCAGCTGCCGGTGATGAAGAGCTCTCTGGAGTGGTGCGCAGATAGTGGTTACTGACACTCTGTAATGCCAGTCCTTCCCATATAGCGGGCGCATATGCGCTTGCGCCCGTAAGCGCTCGCATTTTCCAATGAACAAGCGCTAAAAACTGCGCCCGTCAATTTTTGGCTCGAACTGTACAACTGTATTCACTCGATCTTCGTTCTGAATGAATTGTGTTTTACTCCAAGCTTCTCATTCGACAGACCTTTGATTTTGGAAAACAATGCGTGCATCGTGTTTAGCGCTAATAATTTACCCTACGTGTGCTTTTTTTCCGAAGGCAGTGGGTTTTACAGTGTGATTGTTTCGGGGCGATGGATTTCATTTGTGTTGTTTTTGACCTTGACCGTGTTCTCTCCGAGGTCGGTATTCTATTTGACAATAATCATTCAGTGATGATGTTGCACATTAAGGGAACTAATTTCATTAGCAGCGAGGTCGGTGCTTCTTATAAATCACGATATCGATTGTTAGGTTCCGTTCACACCTGAAATCCTGTCGGATAACCTGTATTTTATCCAAACCGTCCCCCAGGTACTGTCAGAGACGTCTGATACTTCTGCTGACTGATGTCATGAAACAAATTGTCCCCAGACCGAATCGTCCCAAATTAAACTTTATTTCACCCAAACCATCCACCAGGTCTGATACTCCTGCTGGGTTCTGACTGACTGTTAACCCTATCTATTCACGATGATTCACGGGGATATATATTGCCTTGGAAGATTTTCCTGTGGGAACCCCGGAAAATAAGGTAGTGCTTTCTTTACTATGGTAAACAAGTTCTGCTTTACTACCCAGTCACTGATGCTTGGGGTGGAAGTCCTCTAAAATGGGCAACATGGGGATAAACGATTGACTAAACTTGACTTTATGTCCTGTTGTGTCAAGCTTAGCTATTGTGCATAAATAGGTGACATTAAACACCACTAAATAAATACAAATTGTTTTGATGTTGGACAACATGGTTGGCAGGCTCAAATTGAGCTCGCAAGTGATTTCACAAGCTCATATTATTGCTCTCGCAACATTTTCCATAAGGATAGCACTGGTAATGCTCCTCAAATCGTGCTTTCCAAGAGTCAGCGGTTATCCAAGGTATTCAGCGTTTGTTGGAGAATTGCTAGATGTTCGTCATCCCTGACCTTTTCCCCAATGATGCTTTCCACAGACTCCGCGGTGTGAGCTTCCTGGATGGTGTCCTGGTTGGAAAAGGCTGGAAGAGCAAGAGCGGTGTAGCTACATGTGCGCTGTCCGGCTCAACTTCCTGCACCGTAAACAAACCTCCCTCCTCCATCTCCTCTTCCGAGGAAGAGTGTGATGGGCTGGAGATTGGAGTGTTGCCTGGCGAAACAGCATCCTCTGGACCCTCCACAGGAGTGGGGGGGAACCAGCTTGGACGTGGAACGGCCAGGGGTAGCAGGCATTGAGCTTTCAACGCCATGGTTAGCGTCCCTCTCTTCCTTTTCCATCCTTTTCTTCTCCATGAACACCGTCAGTCGGTCGGCATCGCGTCGTCTGGCGGAAGGTCCCTTCTTTCTTTTCTTTTCTTCTGTCCTTCGGCTGCTTCCGTATTCTTGGCATCATCCTGCGAGTCTGTGTCACTTGGAGGGTGACCAGTGCGGGGGGAAATCCCCTCACAAAAGGTGCTACACCTCTCCAAGGACGGCGGTTCGGTTTCCTTCTCTAAATCCACTGTCAGGTGAATTTTACCATGAAATGACCACTGTGACGGTTTCGTGTGCCGAAGGCGCGCATGGACAGTTTGGGGAGCAAGCCCCTTTCGACCCTCTTTAGCTGTAGAATTTTGAAGTGTCAGACTGTGGTAAAGGAGAAGTTGTGGGTTGTTAGCGGCGCTTATGTCTTTTCTGCTTCTCTTTCAGAGGTGGAGGTTTGGAAGGAGAGACAGTGGTAGTTGGTGTTGTTGGTGGGCTGCCTAATGGTGATTGATGAGTTTTGTAGGGTCTGGTCCTGGCCAAGTCTGGAGTGGTTGTGAGTGATTGCTGAGGCTTTTGCTGTTGTAGGTTTCTGGCGTCTATTAGTTTTTTGGTTTCTTCGACTTGTTGGAGGAATAGTTGGTAATTCCTGTCCATCTCTTTCTTGTGAAGGTCTCCTTGAAGCTTGCTTTCCCATAAGATGTTCTCCAGCCTGTTGTCTGTGCCCTGGTATTTTGGTTTAGAAGGAAGAGGCGAGTGGGAATCAGGAAGAGGCGAGTGGGAATCAGGAAGAGGCGAGAGGGCAGCTTCCATTTCCACCTCAGTCAGACAATAATCTTTTTCAAATAGCTTGGGATAGGTAAAGGGTTACACAAAGTACAACATTTTATTCAAATGATTTGTCATCATGAAAATCTTAAATGATAAAATCAAAGCAATAATTGACTGGAAAATACTGGTCAGCTCTAAATGATTGAAAACAAATAAATAGCACTTCTATGTTTTCCAAACACCTGTCATCAATCATAGCATGACAGTTTCTGATAAGAGACTTTTGGAGTAATTTTAACATATAGCAGCAAGTTTTTTCACTTAGATCCCTACATAAAGCTATCCATACTATATTTTAGAATGTCTGTCTCTCTCTCTGTCTGTCTGTCCGCTATAGAAAAGAATATGGGGCCATCCAGAGTGCCAAAAATGGGTCTACTAGGGGTACTTTTTATGGCCGAGGTCCTTGTCAGGTTTAAAAAAGTGTGCGGGGTGGGGGTAGGGGTGGGGAGGGGCACCAAAAGTTAGGACCAAATTTTTTTTCACCAATATAGGTCTTCAAAGGGGTCTACTAAGGGTAACATTTTATCAGGAATCTAATGGTGGTGTTTAAAAAAGTGGCGGGGTGGGGTGGGGAGGGGCAAAATTAATGGATTTCACCGATATAGGTCCTCAAAGGGGTCTACTAGGGGTAACTTTTTACCAGGAATCTAATGGTGGGTGTTTAAAAAACGACGGGATCGAAGGCCACGCCCAGAGGGTGGGGCTGAGGATTTGCCTCTTTCTCAGTGAAGAAAACTGGAACCAACCCATACCAGATTCTCAAAAAAAAACCAGAGTATTTTGTTGACAGTACCGATCAACATGCAGCCAGAAGAGGCACTGGGTTAAGCATTAGCATATAGCCTACAAAAGCATCTATTCTCAACAAGTTTTGATACAAACAGATATGCAAATTGTTTTCAGAACTGATGGGGAAACACAAGCCAAACTTGTCAAATTTTGTAACAAATCACCACTTTTCGATAGAACTATAGTACATGGAGAGTGTATTACCACTAAATTACCCACAGGGTGGAAATTCCGCCAAAGCAATAACTTTAAATTTGTTGCAAAGCATAACAATCACAAGCAAAGTTCCAGCCAATGGACCTCCAGATTAAATCCAGAGGTCCACTGGCTGAAACACTGCGTTTTTTTGTCCATATTTACAGAATTTGAAAGATACTTTGGGTGACTATTCCACTCCACGGGTGATTTAGTTATTCAAGCTACCCTGCTGGCCTAGAGTTTATATTTTCATAATAACATATAACAGCAAAGTTGTTTCTCTTACACTGGGTGTCCCAGCCATCAATCATGTGAAGTTTCAAAACATTTGGCCTTGTGGTTTCATCAGAGAAGATTTTTAAAAATCCACCAATCAGAATCAAAGAATAACTCTGGCGGCCACATTTTACACCCTCTTAATGACTATTCCTGCCAAGTTTGGTTCACATAGGCTCAGTAGTTCCAGAAGATGATGAAAATGTCATTTCCCATAGGGTTTCAATTGTAACTATAAACTGCAATGTGGCCAAGTTTGCAACCTGTTCGATCAGCATTAAATGTGGATCGTTGGTAGATGGTGTTCCAGTCATCAATCATCAATAGGGTGCAGTTTCAAATCATTTGGGCTTGTGATTTAAGAGATTTTTCAAAATCCACCTATTAGAATCAGAGAATGCCTCTGGCAGCCATGTTTTCCAACCAACAGGAACAAAATGATGATCATTTGTAGAGGAACTCCAATAGCCCATTCTTGCCAAGTTTGGTTCACATCAACACAGTAGTTCCAGAGAAGACGATGAAAATGTGATTTCCTATATGATTTCTATAGTAACTATAAGCCACAGTTGCCGCCATGTATGTAACAGTCATCATTAAATGAGGACCATTTATTGAGGGTGTGCCAGTCACCAATCATGTGAAGTTTCAAAACATTTCACCTTGTAGTTTCAGATGAGAAAATTTTTGAAAATCCACCAATCAGAATCAAAGAATACCTCTGGCAGCCATGTTTTTCAAATGACAGGAACACAATTAGGATAGTTTGTAGAGGAACTCCCTTAGACTATTCCTGGCTCAGTAGTTCCAGAGAAGAAGATGTGACTTCCCATAGGATTTCTATGGTAACTACAAGCTGCAATTGTGGCCATGTTTGCAACCCAATCAACATTAAGTGAGGATCATTGATAGAGGATATCCCAAGCATCAATCATGTGAAGTTTCACAACATTTGGCCTTGTGGTTTCAGAGGTGAGCTGAAAGTGAGAATTTTAGCGATGTATCTGGCAGATTACTTGGTAAAATGCTGACAACAGGGTTATATTTTGATTGATAAACAAATGAAATCTATCTTCACACCAAGTTATATCCACTTGAAACCAATATTTTTGATCAATCATTTTTCTTGAAAACGTTTATATCGTTATTGTATTATTCTGATTTAAAATCATCAGATCTGTACAGCTTACACACAATGGAGATTACACCAGTCAAGCCCCATGACCTTTTAGAAAACAATATCCTAAAATTTGTCACTTCCGTTTTTAGTTTCATTTGTTCATGAATAATAATACCGTCACTGAGTGTGACAATGAGTTTCAGGATGTTTTGGTCTTGAAACAATTTCCCCCACACCCCGCACCCCCCATCAAAGAACAAAACTTCCACTTTGGAATGGGTCGATTTGACATTTTCAGCTATGGAACAATTCTGCCATGGAGAAATCCTGTGACCAAGAAATTCCCAATTTCCGGTTCTGAATGTTGGAGCCGATACCCATAAATTTTCATGACAAGAAGGGGTTCTCGCAACGTCGAGAATGATGGACGATCAAACACAGCTATAATCCACGAGTCTCTTTTTTATTCACTTATTGGATTTAATCGCAGTCAATGATGGAACTAACGGTTAATTCTTTCACTGAGAAAGTTGTGTGTTCCTTTCCTGCATGCCATGCGCAACCAGCACAAGTGAATCTTGAAGCTTAAAATTCACTCAAACATGGGAACAAAAACTTGGTAACTTTACCTAGTTACTTGCATGACCTACAAATGAAAGCAGTAATGGTTCGTTCTTTAAACAGTCTGCTAAAGTTTCCCAGATGCAATTGGTGAAATCAGACCAGCTAGGCTAAAAGTACCAACCACTACAGCTTCAATCCACTCTTTGGAAAGTGAAGAATCAGCTGAGGCCGGTATGGGCCACACTGGGAAGATGGTGCTTACAACAGCAAACACACTAGAAGAACTACAAGAGTTTATCTATAGATCTGTAGCTACATCCTCTACAACCACAGGTAAAGACTTCAATCCCAAAATAAATGCAGAGTACAAGTTATCTGAAGCTAATGGACAGAGATCACAAAATCTGCACTTTTTGTTCAAGGCTTCAATAAGCGAATGCCTACATCAGTTGAAATATAACAATCATTTTCTAATGCCTGTCAATTTGCGACTAAAATTTGTTCTGACTGGATGATAGATCGTTGTGTGACTTTAGAAAGCATTTCTCTGGCAATGAAACTAAAGTTTGTAAACATTTTCTTGGAGATTAATATTACGTTTTCTATTAAGGCTTAAAAAAGTTGAAAATCTGTTTCTCAGGCCCTCCCGTGTGCTCCTTTTGGCTACTGAATGCTCTCTTTTTATGTCCGATAATTTACCAAGTAAATAAAATTGATAAATTTGTCCCTTGAGTTCAACAAGGCTTTGCAATGCTTTAGCATTGCAAAGCCTTCTTGCACTCAAGGGAACACACCACCACCCATGCTATTCTGTAGATTATGAGGCCTAAAACATAAAACAAACCAAGAACATGTACTTTTGATGGCAAAGAAAGAATTAGAAAAATAAAATAAACAAGAGGCCCCAGGGGGCCTGAGAGCACTCATCTGACATGGTAGCCTAAATATAGTAATTTATATATTTTTTATACTTACCAATGACCCAGACATAGCTGGTGCTAACTCTTAAAAATATAGGGCCAAACACAAATTTTGCCCCCCCAATCCCCAAAATTTGCATCTAAAACCAAAGAAAACATGTCCTGAATGGCCCTCCATACTTCACCTCTACTGCGTATGCGCAGTGTCAAGGACGTCCCAAAATTGGCACCATTAATCATTCTTATAACCAGTGCCTGGTAAGCGCTATGTACTCAGCAGGGAGGTATGAGTTCCTAACTCCTGGGAGGGCCATCCCCGTCTGGGTCATTGGTAAGTATAAACTAGAGGGCTGCCACATCCACGGGGCAGCTGATCCCCCCGAAAAAAGTGTGGTCATCATAAGATTTTCTAAGTTGAAAAGGGGCATAACTCTGGTAAAATTAATCAGGACAAACCCATTTTCGAACTTGACCCGTATTTTGATATGTTTGCACCACATATCAAGTTTGGTTACAATCAAACTATCTTGAGGGAAACCAAAAATCATAAGATTTTCTAAATTAAAAAGGGGCATAACTCTGGTAATATTAATCAGGATGAACCCGGATTCGAACTTGACCTGTATTTTTATATGTTTAAGCCACATATCAAGTTTGGTTACAATCAAACTATTTCAAGGGAAGTTATCATCCGGAAACGAAATGTAAACGGACGGACGGACGGACGGACGGACGGACGGACGGACGTACGGACGGACGGACAAAAAAAAACGCGTGACGACTATATCCCCCGAAATTTTTTTTCGGGGGGATAAAAATATATAAATTACTATAAATTTTTTAACATTTTTGTACTGTACCAATGACCCAGACATAGCTGAATAGTAAATAGGCTGGAGGACCTAGGACATAGAGGAAATTCCAATAAGCTCAATTATATAAAATAGAGTCATCCCCTCGAGGGGAAAAGGAGTATTAGGCCTTACATGTATCTTTCTTATTTATGATAAATTAGAAAGACACAACACCTTCCATAATTGAGCATCATAACATCCATGTACTCTATTAATATCCAGTATAATCTTTATACTAATAATTTTTAAAGTAAGCCAATAAATAAAGTTAGTCAAGAGAATAGAGACTCTTTATACTCCTAAAAAGTGTCTGAGGATTGTATAATAACGCCCGTTTGACACGTGATGTATTCAACAGCTATACTTTAAAACTATGACCTGAATGAATTTTTAAAACATAAACTTATCACTTAAAAACCATCCCAGTAACAGCTCAGAATTACTAACTCCGGAGGAGGTATCCCCTTGTTTTCATAATAAAACAGGTGACCCAAGGGAACACCCTCCCCCCCTCCCCCCTTCTCCTTGCCCTGGGTCAAATAACCCAGAGCGAAGAGGGCAGCAGGACGGAGTCACTGCCGGAACAAAAAGCCTACGTAGCTATAGTAGCAACTGTTAAGTGAATGACATTCTGAGCAGTAGATAATAGACCTAACAATGGAGGCCTCCAGAAATGAACTCAATATTTCTGAGATAAAAATTCATGAATGTGGATGGCTGAGCCCAATGTGCAGCCTTCATAAAATCTATAATAGCGACACTATTAATGTAAGCCCAAGATATAGAAAGAGCTCTTACTTCATGAGCCGAAATCTCAAGCACAAACTGCTGAGTTAATGATATACCATAAGCAGTACCGATAGTTAATTGAATCCATTAGCAATAGAATGGAGCGTAATGTCCTTCTATTAGGCATCAAAGACAGAAGAAGCTTACGTCCTTACTAATAAACTGATATCTGTTTATAAATACGTGAACTCTAACCGGACAGAGTAAAGGCCTATGCCCGTACGAAGACGGAAGGACCTTAAAAACAATAGGTTCTGGATATTTATTAGGAGCCTGATTCTTAACCAAAAATCCAACATTAGTAGTAAAGGAAATAGTGTTTCCGATACTACGGAAGTGAGAATTGTCCACCGATAGTGCATGAAGCTCACTGACTCTTCAGTAGAAGAGAAGACTAAGAGAATTACTGTCTTAAAAGTTCAGAATTTGAAAACTACTGTTTCCAAAGGCTCAAATGATTACTTAGCTAAATAAGAACCGAAGCTAAATTCCGTATAGGAATTTAATCTAAGGATTCTAGGTCTATTTATCGAAAAGTTTCTAACTGACTTAGATAAAGAGACATAAGACTCAATTGTAAACTATCATAGAGTTCATAGGTGTGAGATAACATAGACCTATAACCTTAATAGTAACAGGCTGCAGTTGATCTTGTCAAACAAGTATACTAGAAAGTTGCAATGTCTAGTATGGAGGGATCAAAAATATCAACATAATGATCCCTACACCAACGACAGAAGAGCCTCCACTTCAGCCACATAGTATAGCAAAGAAGAGGTTCTCCTACAGTAAGAAATCGCGTCCATAGCTCGTCCTGTACAATGCTTGCCATGCAAGAAGGACCACACAACGGAATATGTGAAGGTTGAGACCTTGCGAGTTGTGATGAAGTTGACACGATTTCCCCAGCGAAAGATCCTCTCATGGAGGAAGTTTTCGCGGTAAGTCCCACAGTAGACACCTGAGTAAATTACCCACGGTCTCTGTGAAGACAGAGATGCTATCAACAGAATTGTATTGTGGATGAATATCTTAGCAATACTTGCTGAATCAACAGCGCTGGAGGATACGCGTATCCTATCATTCCGTCCTATTAGATCAATAGAGCGTTAACAACATAAGCTCAGGGATCCGGACATGGAAACACATACGTCTGCAATTGAATAGTGAGTTGTGTCGCAAATAAATTATCATTGGGCGCTCCCATTGATAGCAAATCTGATTGAATGCTTGTTTGTTGAGAGTCCATTCTGACGGCAACAAGCGACCCTTACGTGAAAGGGAGTCTGCTAATACAATCAGACGACCGGAATATGACGGACCGAAGCAGAACTTGGTGTACTAAAACAAACAGAAGGATTCTTTCCGTTAAATTGAATAACGGAATCGAATGAGTGCCTCCCTGGTTCCGGAGATACGCAACTACTGTCGTATTAACGGACAGGATTTGGACATGCGTTTCTGAATAATGTTCATCCAATGACAAAGTGCAAGCCTAAATAACATCATTTCCTGGCAGTTAAGTGCTTGCCTAGAAACTGCGGAACCCAAAGACCCTGGCACTTCGAATCTGTTGGGATCAATATTGTACCCCAACCTGTTTGACTGGCATCCGTCATAATCATAAAACTTGGATCCGGCAACTGCAGTCCAACTCTGTGAGTCAACCACTGAATGTTTGCCCCAGTCTGAATCTCTTGCTACACTTGATAGACAAGAGAATGTGTATATCGAGCAATTCATAGATTGCTGAAAAATTGCCGTCGAAGAGAAGCTTCTCCGAGACCGAAGCGACTCTGAGAGAGTTCTTCACCTTACTATCCAAGTGCGTGGATGTAGCCAGGGCTGCGTCACGTCTAATCAACTCCAGGTTGCCACTGAAGGGCGGAGTTATACGTGGAAAAACTACTGCCCTTGAAAGAAATCACATTGAGGATCATATCCTGGAATTCATTCTCTTGAAGACGTAATGATAACGCCTGAGTAAGGTGGTCTACGTATGATAAAGCGTCTAAGTCAAGTCTATTAGACATCATTGTCGTTTCCAACATCGTGGTTGGAATTAACATAGACGGCGAAAAAGATAATTCCCAGTCTTCAGCACCGCCGTCTAGACGCATGTGAACTCTCGGTATGCCCTGTCCTGCCAATATAAATTATTTCCTAGAATTGAAAAAAGGCAGAATAGAGCATTGCGGACAAGAAACTAGACTATCATGCTTGGTAGCAAGCTTATATATAGCGTCGTTAAATAATTCGAATGTTCTAAAGACATTATTGGACTGTGTCGGTAAGTCAGGGACAATGTCCCTGAACCGAACCAAAACTCTGTGTCCAATGACGCTTTTAGTCTCTTATCCAGCATCGCAGCAATGTAGTCTGACGGAACAACCTCTGGAAGATAATGCCGGAAGAAATGTATGGCAGCTTCTGTTGTTCCGAAAGGGAAAGCTCGAAATCGTCCGAATCCCTTTCGCCATCCTGTCGGACCCTATAAAGTGTTCGGTTGTCCGAACCTGATGCAACAGCGGAGCGCACCGACCCAGCGGCGTCGGATTAATCCTGATCCAACCGAGAATTTGTCGTTTGCTGGGATGCTGCGAAAAACTGTGCTATTTTGGATAGCACGTCCGTCACTGAGGCCTGTGGAGAAGCGGTCTTACGATGCATTGCCGCTGGAAGCTCCGTGTTCGTTACCCCGTGCATACTTCTATTATGCAAGCGAACGGAGTGTATAGGCCTCGTGTCCCTTGGCTACCGGATGGCGTGTTCGCCGTGGAATCACTGAATGACAAAGCTGGCCGGATACTCGAGGTCACGTAGCCAATGTGCGGTCGTGAGCACTGCTGTGAGGATGAGGAAGCATTATCGACAGTCTCTCGGACTGTCAATATAACGGAGCGTACCAAGCGACGGACATATGCTCCGAATGCGAAATATCTGTACCACAACATCCGGTCCCATATGTTGTAGTACAAGAGAGAGACCTCTCTCGCTCGCAGCCCGGACGGACCTGGACGAGCTAGGAACCGGACTAACAGGCTTCCTCCGATCTGTCCTCTAATCCGTCGTCACTGGGTGTGTACTAAAGTCTATTATAGTGCTCGCATCACCCAAATCTCCTTCCTAGATCGCAACGGACGAACCCGACTGCCGAACCATTCGATGAATGGACGCTACACCGGGTGAGCTAGCGAATGTCAACTCTGTCGATCCTACTAGGGACCTCTTAGGTGATTGACATATTCCATGAGCACTTATTGCCGCTAGCTCTTCATTAACTATGACGACAGAGGCACACTTTTGAAAGACATCTCAGTAAGTTTGCGAACAAGAAACCAGACATGCTTGTTAATAGCAAGCATATAATAATATAAATAGCGTCGTTCAATAATTTGAAAGTTTGTGTGACATTATTGGACTGTGTCGGAACTGAGGGACGATGTCACTGAACCGAACCAAAAATTTCTAAGTCCACCGACGCTATCAGTTTCTTATCCGGTATCGCAGCATTCTGGTCCGACGAAAGAACCTCTAGAAGATAAAGTCAGCTGGCATACACAGCAGCTCATGTTGTTCCGAAAGGGAAAGCTCGAAATCCTCCGAATCCCTTTCGGCATCCCGTCGGACCGGATGAAATTTTCGGACGTCCGTACCTGCTTCTGCGGAGCGTCCCGACCCAGCGTTGTCGGATAAAACAATGCGACAGAGATTTTGTCGTTGCTGGGATGCTGCGATAAGCTGTGCTATTTGGGATAGCACGTCCGTCACCGAGGCCTGTGCAGTAGCGGTCTTACGATGCTTTGCCGCTGGAAGCTCCGTGTACGTTGACTCCCGCACACTTTCCTATGCGAAAGTCCGGAGTCTGCAGACCTCGTGTCCCTGGCTACCGGATGGTGTGACCTGGTTGCCGATGATTCTCTGATTGGCGAAGCTGACTGGATATCCGAGGTCACGTAGCCAAGAGCGGTCGCGTGCGCTACAATGAGGATGAGGAAGCCTTATTGACATTCTCTCCGGACCGACTATATATCGGAGCGTCCCGAGCGCTGGATGTATGCTCTGAATGCGAAACATTTTGTACCACAACATCTGGGGCCAGATGTTGTTGTACGAGAGAGGGGCCTCTCTCGCTTGCAGTCCGGAGAGACCTGGAGGAGCTAGGAACCGGACTAAAAGGCTTCCTCCGTTCTCTCCTCTAATCTGCCGTCACTGGGTGTGCATTTGGTTGATTTATAGTGCTCGCATCACCCAAAACTCCTTCTAGACCGCAACGGACGAACCCGGCTGCCGAACCATTCGATGAATGGATGCTACACCGGGCGAGCTAGCGGACGTCAAAGGCCGTCGAACCTACTAGGGTACTCTTAGGCAATTGACGTATTTACATGAGCATTTTTCCGCTAGCTCTTCATTAATTGTGACGACGGAGGCACACTTTCGGAAGACATCACGGATACATCACCCTGTTCTTGATCGTTTGAAATAGAGATTGATAAAGTAGAGTGACCCTGCGGGGAAAGGACCGGAATGGCCAATTCCCCACTAACATACCGTGACACACGCCTCCCATGTTGTCATTGAAATTAACACATACAGAACAGGAGTTAGCGCGAGTACACTGACTACATATACAATGATTATGAAAGTCAGAGGAAGATATCCTCTTATTACAATTGAACAATTATCCTTTCATTGTGAAAAGAAAAAGTCCTAGTACTCGCACCAACCCCTGACAATCAAAATACATAATAACATGATCCATTAACATAGAAAAAATAACTGAAATCAAAAAATTTTGAAAAAATATTTTTTCAGAACAGCCCAAGTTTCTGAAAAGTAACGTTGAGCCCCAATGGATCCCAAGTCTAAGTGTGGACAAAAATTCTAAAAATATTTTAAACAATTTATGCAACACTTACGAACAATAATAATGTGTCTAGTTATGATTAAATGAACATCAAGATATTATTTTCAAGAAATCCCCCCCTCACACAGAGGGTTGTTGTAAAAGTAAACAATAAGTGTAAAAACACCAGAAGAAGACTCCAGGCAACCTGGCCCGAAATCAGTTACCAATAATACACTATCTGATGCAAAACAGAGACTTCCAGGGAAGAAACTGCAGAACATCAGATGGTAGATGCAGAACACTACGCCTAACCACCCATAGGTGAAGACGTAAACATGGGGAAAAGAACAGAATTCATTCTGTTATCTAGCTAAAACTCCCAAGAAATTTTAGTAATAATATTACAGAAAATATGCCAAAAGCACGGGAGAATAGCAAGAGGGGACTTAAAGGAAAGGGAGAGAGGAAAACACCAAACAAGCAGTGTAACTTGATAACAAGAATGACCACAACAGGCTGTTGCCTCGAAAATAGGTAACTTAACATAATTTCATTAAAAAATTTTAAGTTACAGCCCTGATAATTTTCTGTCACTCATTTTTCCTCTCCTCCTTCTATATCCTCCTTAGAATCACCATTTCTCTAATATTTATGTGTCTGGCATCATTTAAACTGAGATTTACAAGCACAAAGATCAGTCAGATGTTAACTGATGAAGGGCCAAACTTAGAATGGTTAATGGCGCCAATTTCGGGACGTCCTTGACACTGCGCATGCGCAGTAGAGGTGAAGTATGGAGGGCCATTCAGGACATGTTTTCTTTGGTTTTAGATGCAAATTTTGGGGATTGGGGGGCAAAATTTGTGTTTGGCCCTATATTTTTAAGAGTTAGCACCAGCTATGTCTGGGTCATTGGTACAGTATAAAAATATAATATTTTTAAAGAATATTCCTCATATTGAACTAAGTTATAATTCAGGCTCCCATAGGAAGCCCAAATATAAACCCAGGGACTTTGCTTGAACAAACTTGAATCTCACTTCCTGTGGGATGCCATTTTCCAAATATCAAAAGATTTTGACTGGTGGATGTGAAGAAGATTTTTGAAGAATATTCCTCATATCGAACTGAGTAAAAATATCAAGTCATTGTACCCACTGCTTCATGTGAAGCTTTTTAACAAGAGGCCCCAGGGGGCCTGAGGGCACTCACCTGACAATTAGACTAAATATCAACCCAGGGAATTGATTTCAACAAGCTGCATCTGCCCCTCCTAAAAAAGCTAAAACCAAATATCCAAAGATTCTGACCAGTGGATCTAAAAAAAAAAAGAAGATTTTGAGAGAATATTCCTCATATTGAACTAAGTTATAATTCAGGCTCCCACAGGGAGCCCAAATATCAACCCAGGGACTTGGCTTGAACAAACTTGAATCTCACCCCCCCCCCCCCCCCTCCCCCTAAGGATGCTGCATGCCAAATATCAAAACATTCCAACTGCTGAATCTGAAGAAGATTTTTAAATAGCCCAAATATGAACCAAAGGACTTGGCTTGAACAAACTTGAATCTCACCTCCCTAAGCATACTGTATACCAAATATCAAAAAATTCTGACTGATGGATGCGAAGAAGATTTTAAAAGAATATACCTCATATTGAACTAAGTTATAATTCGGGCTCCCACAGGGAGCCCAAATATGAACTCAGGGACTTGGCTTGAACAAACTTGAATCTCACCCCCCCCCCAAAGGATGCTGCATACCAAATACCAAACGATTCTGATTGGTGGATCTGAAGAAGATTTTTAAAGAATATTCCTCACATTGCACTAATTTGAACATTTGGGCTCCCATAATGAACCCAAATATGGACCGAGGGATTTGCTTTCAACAAATATGTGAATCAATGTTCCAAAGATGTTATATGTAAAATATGAAAGCTTTTGGAGCAGTGGTTTGGAAGCAAACGATTCTTTAAGTTTTTCTCATTGCCCACAGTGTTAAAAAATGCTGATTCAGCATTTTTTCAAAGTCCCGAAAAAGTATCTTATGACAAAACCGATGGCAATTTTTTTTAACCATTCTTTCTGTTGGTCCCAAGGAAGCCTCACACCAAATAAAAATTCTCAGTACCGTGCAATTTCGGAGATATGGACATTTTTGTTTTTTTCTATTTTTGTCTCCGGAGGTTCCCACGGGGGCTGCAGGAAAATTTTGGGGGGCATAAATCAAGTACTTATAACCCAATAATACCTCATATTAAGTTTGGTTCAAATTGGCCTCTTGGTTCAGAAAATAGAAATTCTGGGCGGGGGCAAAAATTCTTGCCCCTCGCAGAACAAAGGCAAATATTGGCCGTCAAACTTCTCTTGAACAAACTTAAGTCTACACCTCAAATGGAAGCTGCATATCAAATATCAAGTCTCTGCTATGGCTGGTTCATGAGAAGAAGATTCTAAAAAAATTTGTGCAGCTTGGCCCCACCCCCCTCCTCAATATGAGCAGAAACCCAATTTGAAGAAAAACCCAAATGCCCATATATAACCACTACTCATGTGAATTTTCATTGAACTGCAGCCAGTGCCTTGGGAGAAAATGACCACCTTCATGACTTACGACAGACGACGGACAAAAAGTGATCAGAAAAGCTCACCCTGACTTTCAGTCAGGTGAGCTAAAAACCGCCCGCCCACATGCAGTTTTACAAAACGAAATCAATGACACTGCAGCTTAACATGACTGTGTGTAGTGTTCGATGAAAAGGATAATGTTCAATGTTTATGGAAGGATTATGAAATAAGACAAGAATTGTGATAATTCAGAATATGTTAATTTCTGTTCCCTATATATACTGTGTTTTCAATAAGAATAATTTGAAGTGTAGACAGTACTAAAGAACTGAGGACTGGGTTAATGTGGCCCTCTAAGTTAATGTCCCTCAGCCTAAGTTACCAAGTTACAGTAAAATTATTCTAAAATCAGTCATCCTACTAAGATACAATGAAATCCAGTCCTTCATAAATATAACTCGTAGACTTTGCTAAAGGAATCTAGGTCACGTGATGGTCTGGCGTTAACGGTTGACCAATCAAGACCAAAATAGGACAGTCTCATCTAGATATCATACCATGTTATCCTACCAAGTTACAATGAAATCCCTTCATAAAAAACAACCTGTAGACAGTGCTAAAGGAATCCAGGTCACATAACCAGGGGTGGTAACACTGTAGACAGTGCTAAAGGAATCCAGGTCACATAACCAGGGGGTGGTAACGGCTGACCCACCCTGACCAAAATAGGACAGTCTCATCTAGACATCGTTTCGAATTATCCTACCAAGTTCCAATGAAATGGCTTCATAAATATGAACTGTAGACTGCGCTAAACAAACCTAGGTCACAAGCCTGTGCGGCCATCATGGTTCAACGATCACAGCTAAAATAGGGCATTCTCATCTGGACATTATACTGAGTAATCCTACCAATTTACTATGAAATCACTTCATAAATACAACATGTAAACTGTGCTAAAAGAATCTAGGTAACGTGACCCTGTGGCTCTCATGGTTGACTAACTCAGACCTGTAGACTGTGCTAAAGGGTTTTGGGTTTCAGACTCGCGCAGCAGTCGCAATTGACCAATTGCGACCAAAAGGAGACATTCTCATCTAGACATTATATGAAGTCGTCCTACCACGTTACAATGAAATCCCTTCATAAATACAACCTGTAGACTGTGCTAAAGTTTATGGGTTTCGGACTCGCGTAGCCATCACAGTGGACTAAACATCACCAAAAAGGTCCTCCATACTCTGCCCTTACTGTGCATGCGCAGTGTCAAGGACGTTCCGAAATTGGCGCCAATTATCATTCTTACAAGCAGTGCCTGGTCAGCGCTATGTACTCAGCAGGGAGGTATGAATTCCCAACTCCTGGGAGGGCCATCTCCGTCTGGGTCATTGGTAAGTATAAAAAATATATAAATTACTATAAATTTTTTAACATTTTTATACTGTACCAATGACCCAGACATAGCTGAATAGTAAAAAGGCTGGAGGGCCTAGGACACAGAGGAAAATCCAATAAGCTCAACTATATAACATAGAGTCAACCCCTCAAGGAGAAAAGGGGTATTAGGCTTTACATGTATCTTTCTTATTTTATGATAAATTAGAAAGATACAATACCCTTCATAATTGAGCACAATAACATTCATGTTCTCTATTAACATCCAGTATAACCCTTTATACTAATTATTTTTAAAGTAAGCCAATAAATAAAGTTAGTCCAGAGAATTGAGACTCTTTATATTCTTTAAAAGTGTCCGAGGATTGTATATTAACGCCCGTTTGACACTTGACATATACAAATGCTTCACACTGAGCTACACTTTAAAAATATGACATGAATGAATTTTTAACATTAATATTACACTTTAAAACCATCCCGGAAACGACTCAGAATTACTGACTCCAGAGGAGGAATTCCCTTGCTTTTCACTATAAAGCGGGTGACCTAAGGGAACACCCTCCCCCCCCCCCTTGCCCTGCCCTGCCCTGCCCTGAGTCAAATAGCCCAGAGTGAAGAGGGCAGCAGGACGGAGTCACTGCCGGAACAGAAAGCCTGCATAACTAAAGTTGCAACTGTTTAGTGCACGACATTCTGAGCAACAGATAACGGACCTAAACAATGCAGGTCTCCAGAAATGGACTCAATATTTCTGAGATAAAAATTTTTGAATGTGGATGGCTGAGACCAATAAGCAGCCTTCATTAAATCTGTAATAGCAACACTATTTGCATAAGCCCAAGATGTAGAAAGAGCTCTTACTTCATGAGCCGAAATCTTAAGCACAGACTGCTGAGTAGAAGATAAATTTTCATAAGCAGTACAGATAGTTAATTGAATCCATCTAGAAATAGAATGGACCGAAATGCCCTTTCTATTAGGCATCAGAGACAGAAAGAAGCGTTTCCGTCCCTTTCTGATAAACTGAGATCTTTGTTTATAAATATGTAAAGCTCTAACAGGACAGAGTAAAGGCCTACGCCCGTCTGAAGACGGAAGAGCCTTAATAACAATAGGTTCCGGATATTTATTAGGAGCCTGATTCTTAGCTAAAAATCCAACATTAGTAGTGAAGGTGATAGTGTTCCCGACACTACGATAGTGAGAATCGTCCACCGCTAGTGCATGAAGCTCACTGACTCTTCTAGCAGAAGAGAAAGCTAAGAGAAAAGCTGTCTTATAAGACAAGAATTTGAAATCTACTGTCCCAAGAGGCTCAAATGGCTTTTCCTTCAGTTTAAGAAGAACCCAAGCTAAATTCCACTTAGGAATTAATCTAAGAGTTCTGGGTCTATTTATCGAGAAGTTTCTAACTAACTTAGATAAAGAGACATTAGATCCAATTTGAAAACTATCGTGGTGTGCATAGGTATCAGATAACATAGACCTATAACCCTTAATAGTAACAGGCTGCAGTTTGATCTCGTCAAACAAGTATACTAGAAAGTTTGCAATGTCTGGTATGGAGGGATCAAAAATATCAACAGAATGATCCCTACACCAACGACGAAAAACCTTCCACTTAGCCGCATAGTTTAGCGAAGAGGAGGTCCTCCTACAGTTAGAAATCGCGTCCACTGCTCGTCCTGTAAAGTGCTTGCCATGCAAGAAGGACCGCACAACGGAAAAACGTGAAGGTTGAGACCTTGCGGGTTGTGATGAAGTTGACGCAGTTTCCCCTGCGAAAGAAGATCCTCCCATGGAGGAAGTTTTCGCGGTAGGTCCCACAGCAGACACCTGAGTAGATTTATCCACGGTCTCTGTGGAGACAGAGATGCTACCAACAGAATCTTGCATTGAGAGTGTTTTATCTTTAGCAATACTTGCTGAATTAACGGCGCTGGAGGATACGCATATCCTATCATTCCGTCCCATGAGATCGATAGAGCGTCTACTGCAAATGCTCTTGGATCCGGACATGGTGACACATACGTCTGCAACTGATTGTTGAGATGTGTGCAAATAAGTCTATCATTGGCCGTTCCCATTGGTAGCAAATCTGATTGAATACCTGTTTGTTGAGAGTCCACTCCGACGGCAACAAGCGACCCTTCCGTGAAAGGGAGTCTGCTAGTACATTCAGACGACCCGGTATATGACGGACCGAAAGTAGAACTTGATGTTCTAGAGCAAACAGAAGGATTCTTTCCGTTAAATTGAATAACGGAATGGAATGAGTGCCTCCCTGGTTCCAGATATATGCCACTACTGTCGTATTGTCGGACAGGATTTGGACATGAGCTTTCTGAATAATGTCCATCCAATGACGTAACGCAAGCCAAACTGACATCATTTCCTTGATGTTTATGTGCTTGCTTAGAAACTGTGGATCCCAAAGACCCTGGCACCTCGAATCCATTGGGATCAATGATGCACCCCAACCTGTTTGACTGGCATCCGTCAGAATCGTGAAACTCGGATCCGGCAACTGCAGTGGAACTCCCTGAGTCAACCACTGAATGTTTGCCCAAGTCTGAATCTCTTGTTTCACTTGATCTGACAAGAGAACGTCTATGTCGAGTGAATGAATCTTCACACTCCAATTCTGAGTCAAGAAAATTTGGAGAGGACGAGTGCGTAACCGCCCCATTGGAATGAGATCCGCAGCGGCTCCGCACAGACCTATCAGTCTCATGAACTCCCTCGCTGTGACTTTGTCTGCATGAAGACAATAGCGAGCGTAACAACTGACTAATTTCGCTCTGGTTAACGGCAGACGAACGAGATTGTTGTGCGTCTCGAAGCTCATTCCCAGATGAGTGAATGACTTGGGCGGCACCAGATCCGACTTCTCCTCGTTTATAACAAAACTGAGACGTCGGAGCAATAGAAGCAGATTCTGCACATCGTTCTGAAGCGTTAACTCGTCGCCGTACCTCTGAAGAATGTTGTCCAGGTAGGCCGGCGTTACAGCAGACGAATGAGCTCGGAAATATATCATTAGCGAGTTCATTACCCGAGTGAAAGCCCAGGGTGCTAGATTCAATCCGAAGCACATCGCTCGGAATTGATACACCACTCCTAGGACTGCAAATCGTAGATACTTTCAGAATGTAGGATGTACCATGACATGAAAGTACGCATCTTTGAGATCTATGCTTGTAGCATAATCATTCATCCGAATACTCGCTCTGACCGATCGAATCGTCTCCATATAGAACTTCGGAGCGACGATCAGCTTGTTTATCCAGCTCAAATCTATGACTGGACAGAACGAGCCGTCTCGTTTTGGAACCAGAAACAGATGGCTGTAGAATCCCGGTGTTTCCTGGTCTTCTACGACCTCTACCGCGTTCTTCATTAAAAGAGACTGCACCTCCGATAACAGAGCGTCTCTTTTCTACAGATTTGACGGAAGTTGAGTCCATTTTGGACTTCGAGTTAAAGGAGGCTTTCGTTTGAAGGATATTCTTAGACCTTCCGAAATCACCCCTCTCACCCAAGGGTCGTCCGTAATCGACGCCCACTCTTTTGAAAAACTCGACAACCTTCTGTCAACCGGAACACGATAGAGGTTGAAACCATCACCTTCTGGACCTGCGAGGCCTGCGGGAGGAGAAACCGCGTCCTCCACAACCCGCACCTCGTCCCGTCGACCTCGGGGCGTCCGACCGGTTGTCCCGGCCCGAAGGACGTCCCACACGTGAGTCGCTGCCTTGACAGTCTCTTGAATAAGACCAAGAGGATGCAGCGGAACCTCTATAGGAACCTGTCTTGGGCGCATTAGTCCCAGAAGTGCTTGTCTTACTCTTTTCTGCCGTATCCGACTTTTTAGAAGCGGATTTAAATAGCAGAGAATCCGAAGCTTTCTTAGTAATTTTATCGTAGATTGCAGAAAGCTTGCCGTCGAAGAGAAGCTCTCCGGAGACCGAAGCGACTCTGAGAGAGTTCTTCACCTTACTATCCACGCGTGTGGATGTAGCTAGGGCTGCGTCACGTCTAACCAACTCCAGGTTTGCCACTGAAAGGGCAGAGTTATACGTGGAATAAGCTACTGACCTTGAAAGAAGTCTTAAAGAGGATTGTATATCCTGGAATTCTTTCCCTTGAAGGCGTAGTGATAACGCCTTAGTAAGGTGGTCTGCATAAGATGAAGCGTCTAAACTGGCCCTGTTAGACGTAATTGTCATATCCAACACCGCGGTTGGAATGGACGTAGACGACGGTAACGACAATTCTAAGTCTTCCGCCTCGTCGTCAAGATGCAGAGGAACTCTCGGAACACCCTGTCCTGCCGTATCAAATTTATTCCTTGAATTAATGAAAGGCAGGTTAAGAGCATTGGCGGACAAGAAACCAGCTTTGCCTGTTTTGGAAGCAAGCTTGAAGATAGCGTCGTTCAATAATTCAAATGTTCTTGTGACATTATTGGACTGAGACGGAAACTCAGGGACAATGTCTCTGAACCGCTCGAAGAATTCAGTGTCCAATGACGCTATCAGTCTCTTATCCGGTACCGCAGCAGTCTGGCCCGACGGAACAACTTGAGGAAGGAAGTGCAGGATGAAATCCACGGCAGCTTTATGTTGTTCCGAAAGGGATAGCTCCAAGTCATCAGTATCCCTTTCGCCATCCGGTCGGACCTCACGATGCTCCCAGTCATCCGCACCCGATGCTTCGGCGGAACGTACCGACCCAGCGCCGTCGGATAATTCCCGATCCGACACTGATTCTGTCGATTGCTGGGATGCTGCGATAATTTGTGATATCTGAGATAGCACGTCCGTCACCGAGGCCTGCGGAGTAGCGGTCTTTCGCTGCTTAGCCGCGGGAAGCTCCGCATCAACTGACTCCCGCATACTCTTCCTATGCGAACGTCCGGAGTCTACCGGCCTCGTGTCCCTGGCTACCGGATGGTGTGACGCAGTCGCCGATGAATCCTTAATCGGCGAAGCTGGTAAAATATCCGCGGTCACGTAGCCAAGGTGCGGTCGTGTGTGCTGCTGAGAGGATGAGGAAGCCTGAGCAGTCTCAGCGGACTGCCTATACAACGGAGCGCCCTGAGCGACGGACGTGTGCTCCGCTTGTGACACATTTTGTACCACAACATCTGGTCCCAGATGTTGTTGTACGAGAGAGGGGCCTCTCTCACTCGTGGCCCGGCTGGACCTGGACAAGCTAGGAACCGGACTAGAAGGCTTCCTCCAATCTCTCCTTTTATCCGCCGTCACTGGGTGTGCACCTTGTATGTTTATAGTGCTCGCATCACCCAACATTTCTTCCTGGACCGCAACGGACGAACCCGGCTGCCAAACCATTCGGTGAATGGACGCTACACCGGGCGAGTTAGCGGACGACAGCGCCGTCGATCCTACTAGGGACCTCTTAGGCAACTGTCGTATCTCCATGAGCACTTTTGCCGCTAGCTCTGCATTCAATTGTGACGACGGAAATGCACTTTTGGAGGATAACATGGAAACATCACCCTGTTCTTGTTCCTCTGAAATAGAAACTGATAGACTAGAGTGACCCTGTGGAGAAAAGACCGGCATGGCCCTTTCCCCGCTAACAACATACCGTGACACACGTTTCCAATGTTTATCATCCCAATATTCACATATTGAACAGGAGTTAGTGCGAGTACACTGACTACAATTAATACAATGATCATGAAAGTCAGAGGAAGATTTCTTCCTATTACAATTTGAACAATATCTTTTCATTGTGAAAAGACAACAACAAGTCCTAGTACTCGCACAAACCCCTAAAAACAAAGATACATAATAACATGATCCATTAACATTGAAAAAACAATTGAAATCAAAAATAATTTTTGAAAAATATTTTTTCAGCGAAGCCCAAGTTTCTGAAAAGTAACGTTGAGCCCCAATGGATCCCAAAGCTAAGTGTGAACAAAAATTTTAAAATTATTTTAAATAATTAATGCAACACTTACGGATAATAATAATGTATCTTATAATGAGATAAACTACTCCAAAGGCAAAAAGCCCCCTCAAAAGAGACTGTTGCCAATGTAAACAAGAAGTGTATAAACACTAGAAAACATGACTCCAGGCACTGACAATCCTGGCCCGAAATCAGTTATCAAAATACACACTATCTGATGCAAAACAGAGACTTCCAGGGAAGAATCTGCAGAACATCAGATGGTAGATGCAGAACACAACGTCTAAACACCCATGGGTGAAAACGTAAACATGGGGAAAATAACAGAATTCATTCTGTTACCAAGCTAATTCTCCCAAGAAATTTTAGTAGTAATCTTACTCAAAAATATGCCAAAAGCATGGGAGAATAGCAAGGGGGTACTTACAGGACAAGGGAAGAGGAAACACTGAATAAGCAGTGCAACTTCATAGCAAGAATGACAATAACAGGCCCATGCCTCGAAAATAGGCAACTTAACATAATTTCATTACAAAATTTTAAGTTACAGCCCTGAATATTTTCTGTCACTCCTTTTTCCTCTCCTCCTTCTATATCCTCCTGAGAATCACCATTTCTCCAATATTTATGTGTCTGGCATCATTTAAACTGAGATTTACAAGCACAAAGATCAGTGAGATGTTAACTGATGAAGGGCCAAACAAAGAATGATAATTGGCGCCAATTTCGGAACGTCCTTGACACTGCGCATGCGCAGTAAGGGCAAAGTATGGAGGACCTTCAGGACATGATTTCTTTGGTTTTAGATGCAAATTTTGGGGATTGGGGGGCAAAATTTGTGTTTGGCCCTAGTATTTTAAGAGTTAGCACCAGCTATGTCTGGGTCATTGATACAGTATAAAAATATAATATTTTTTCAACTGCTGAATTTGCATATTACGTGGGCGGATGCGGCCGATCCGTTGGGTAAAGGGTTATATGACAGGGATTTTAATTCACAGGTTGTTTCTCTGAGGGAAAACTGACCATACACAAATTTTGCTTAGAGGTCTCGTAATAGAACTGGGAGATCCCAATTCTGATAGTATCTTCATTCCCCACTCCCAGATCCTCAGATACTGAGAACATATTTTACCCGCATACCCAAAATCAACCAAATATCTCAATGTATGATGAAAAAACAGTCTGGAAAACTGTTATTTCGATAGTTCAAAGTAAAATATTTATATTTATTTATTTATTGCTGTTTAAGTTCACATACTTATGCACAATGGCTAATCATGACCGTGACAGGTCTACGAGTGGAGGAAGCCGGAGAACCCAGAGAGAACCACCGAGCAACGATGAGCAGCTGCCAGCTCCCCAACATCGTAACTCCGCACTACGGCACAGGCAGGGTTAGACTGGTTGAAGACATGTGCACCATCAACGTGCGGTACGCCTTAGTACATGGCATCATCGTGCCCCCATTTGGACAATCAGGTTAAGGCCCCCATTTGGACAATCAGGTTAAGGCCCCCACTTGGACAATCAGGATTAAGTGCCTTGCCCAAGGACACAACGCGGGAGTCCAAATCGATCGCTCAGACAGTCACCCATCCGAGGATTAACCAGGCTCGACATTGCTTAACTTCGGTGATCTGACGAGTACCGGTTACCCAAGGTAAAATAACAACAAGAGGCCCCAGAGGGCCTGAGAGCGCTCACCTGACATGGTAATTTTCAAAAAAATAAACAAAAAAAAATGCCGCTCAGGATCACCGATCCAATGTCGAGTTGTGACAACAGTTCCTCGCACCAAGGCCAACACACCTATGAAGTTTCATGACTCTAGGTTGAACCACTATCAAGTTCTCATCCGGAAACCAATTGTTGCGATATACTATGTTCAAGGTCACTGTGACCTTGACCTTTGACCTGATGAGTCCAACATCAATAGGGTTCTTCCTCGCACCAAGGCCAACACGCCTGTAAAGTTTCATGACTCTAGGTTGAACCACTATCAAGTTATCATCCGGAAACCAACTGTTGCGATATACTATGTTCAAGGTCACTGTGACCTTGACCTTTGACCTGGTGAGTCCAAGATCAATAGGGTTCTTCCTCTCACCAAGGCCAACACACCTATGAAGTTTCATGACTCTAGGTTGAACCACTATCAAGTTATCATCCGGAAACCAATTGTTGCGATATACTATGTTAAAGGTCACTGTGACCTTGACCTTTGATCTGGTGAGTCCAAGATCAATAGAGTTCTTCCTCGCACCAAGGCCAACCCACCTATGAAGTTTCATGAATGTAGGTTGAACTACTATCAAGTTATCATCCGGAAAGGAATTGTTGCGATTTACTATGTTCAAGGTCATGTTGACCTTGACCTTTGACGCAGCAAGTCCAAAATCAATAGGGTTCTTCCCCTCACCAAGGCCAATCTACCTATGAAGTTTCATGAATGTGAGTTGAACCATTATCAAGTTATCATCCGGAAACCAATTGTTTAAGATTTACTATGTTCAAGGTCACTGTGACCTTGACCTTCGACGTAGCATGTCCAAAATCAATAGGGTTCTTCCTCCCCCCAAGACCAACCTACGTATGAAGTTTAATGAATGTGAGTTGAACCACTATCAAGTTATCATCCGGAAACCAATTGTTTACGCCCGCCCGCCCGCCATTCACCAAACTATAAGTCGAGTTTGACTTCGTCACAACTCGACTAAAAACTCATTTCTGGATTTGGGTACAAAAGTCCCACCTGGATTCTAAATTTTCAGTGTAAACAAAATTTTTTTTTGTCTTAAAATTGACCGAAATGCATAAAAAAACAAAAAACTAATTTCTGGATTTTGGTCAAAAATTTCTAAGTCCGGACTGGGACCCCAAATTTTTGGCCTAAAGATGAACCCAGGGACTTGGCTTGAACAAACGTGAATCTTACCTACCTAAGGACACTGTATACCAAATATCAAAAGATTCTGAGTGGTGGATGTAAAGGAGAAGATTTTTAAAGAATATACCTCGAATTGAACTAAGTTATAATTCGGGCTCTCACAGGGAGCCCAAATATGAACTCAGGAACTTGGCTTGAACAAACTTGAATCTTGCCCCCCTAAGGATGTGCATACCAATTATCAAAAGATTTTGATAGGTGGATCTGAAGAAGAAGATTTTTAAAGAATATGCCTCATTTTGCACTAATTTGAACATTTAGGCTCCCATAGGGAACCCAAATATGGACTGAGGAATTTGATTTCAACAAATATGTGAATCAATGTTCCAAAGATGTTATATGTAAAATATAAGAGTCCTGAAAAAGTACTTTATGAAAAAACCGATGGCAATTTTTTTTTATCATTCCTTTCTGTTGGTCCCAAGGAAGCCGCACGCCATATAAAAATTCGCAGTGCCGTGCAGTTTTGGAGATATGGGCATTTTCGTTTTTTTTATATTTTTGGCTCCTGAGGCTCCCACGGGGTCGCAGGAAAATATTTTTTGGCATAAGTCAAGTATTTTTATGACCGAATAATACCTCACATAAAATTTGATTCAAATCAGCCCCTCAGTTTGGAAAATAGAAATTTTGAGCGGGGCAAAAATTCTTGCCCCTCCCCCAACGACGGCAAATATTATCCGTCAAACTTCTCTTGAACAAACTTGAGTCTACACCTCAAGTGGAAGCTGCATGCCATATATCAAGTCTCTGCTATGGCTGGTTCATGAGAAGATTTGAAAAAATTTTGGGCATTTTAGCCCCACCTCCCTCCTCAATATGAGCAGAAACCCAATTTGAAGAAAAACCCAAATGCCCCTGCATAACCACTACTCATGTCAAATTTCATTGAGCTGCAGCCAGTGGCTTGGGAGAAAATGACCCAAACACCACCTTCACAACGTACGACAGACAAAAAGTGATCAGAAAAGCTCACCCTGACTTTCAGTCAGGTGAGGTAATAAAACCAATGGCAATTTTTTTTACCATTCCTTTCTGCCTGTCCTAAGAAAGCTTCACACCGTATAAAAATTATCAGTGCCGTGTAGTTTTAGAGATATGGGCATTTTAAATTTTTTTTATTTTTAGCTTCTGCAGTTCCCGTGGGGCCACAGAAAAAAAAAAAAAAAAAAAATTCGGCATAAATTAGGTACTTATGACCCAATAAGCCCTCATAACAAATTTGGTTCAAATCGACCTCTTGGTTTGGAAAATAGAAATTTTGGTATAATTTCGGCTCCCTCGGCGAGCCCAAATATGAACCCAGGGACTTGGCTTTAACAAACTCAACTCTCAGCAACCTAAGAATGCTGTACACCAAATATCAAAAGATTCTGACTGGTGGATCTGAATTTTTCTTTTTTTTAAAGAATATTCCTCATATTGAACAAAGTTATAATTTGGGCTCCCAAAGGGAGCCCAAATATGAACCGAAGGACTTGGCTTGAACAAACTTGAATCTCACCTCCCTAAGAATACTGTATACCAAATATCAAAAGATTCTGACCGGTGGATGCGAAGAAGAAGATTTTAAAAGAATATACCTCGTATTAAACTAAGTTATAATTCGGGCTCCCACAGGGAGCCCAAATATGAACTCAGGGACTTGGCTTGAACAAACTTGAATCTCACCCCCATAAGGATGCTGCATACCAAATATCAAAAGATTCTGATTTGTGGATCCGAAGAAGATTTTTAAAGAATATTCCTCATATAGCACTAATTTGAAAATTTGGGTTCCCACATGGAACCCAAATACGGACTGAGGGATTTGATTTCAACAAATATGTGAAACAATGTTCCAAAGATGTTATATGTAAAATATGAAAGCTTTTGGAGCAGTGGTTTGGAAATAAATTATCTTTTAATTTTTTCCCATTGCCTACAGTGTTAAAATATAGAACCTTAGTGAGCACGCTCACATACCCCAATATTTCAAGCTCAGAAAACTGTAATTTTTAAGAAAATGACCCGGAAATCTGTTACTTGTATTTTTCAGAGTCCAGGGCCTGTAATTTCCGCAAAAAATCAGCCGAGCAGAACAAAACGCAAACTTGATCTGTACGTCATTGTGGTAGACTCACATACTAAAATGGCCGTAATTTTGATAATATCTGAAAGCGTGTGGAAAAAAAAGTCTGGAAAACTGTAATTTTGATGAACTTTTCAAAGTCGAAGGGCTGTAATTTCGGTAAAAATCAGTGGAGCATAACAAAATGCTAACTTGATCTGTAGGCCACCATGTTAGACAAACATACCAACAATCAGCTCAATATCTAGAAGCGTGTAGGAAAAATGTCCGCAAAACTGTAATTTTGATGAACTTTTCAAAGTTCATGGGTCGTAATTTCAGTAAAAATCAGTGGAGCGGAACAAAATGCAAACTTGATCTGTAGGCCACCATTTCAGACTAACATACCAAAAATCAGCTCAATATCTGGAAGCGTGTAGAAAAAAAGTCTGGAAAACTGTAATTTTGATGCATTTTTCAGTGTCCAAGGGCCGTAATTTCAGTAAACATCAGTGGAATGGAACAAAACGCAAACGTGTTCTGTAGGCCACCATGTTAGACTAACATACCAAAAATCAGCTCAATATCTGCAAGTGTGTAGGAAAAATGTCCGCAAAACTGTAATTTGGATGAACTTTTCAAAGTTCAGGGCCGTAATTTCGGTAAAAATCAGTGAAGCGGAAAAAAATGCATACTTGATCTGTACGCCACCATGTCAGACTAACATACCAAAAATCAGCTCAATATCTGGAAGCGTGTAGAAAAAAAGTCCAGAAAACTGTAATTTTGATGAATTTTTCAGGGGCCGTAATTTTGGTAAAAATCAGTGGAGTGGAACAAAATGCAAACTTGATTGTAGGCCACCCTGTTAGACTCACATACCAAAAGTCAGCTCAATATCTGGAAGCATGTAGAAAAAAGTCCGCAAAACTGTAATTTTGATGAACTTTTCAAAGTTCAAGGGCCGTAATTTCGGTAAAAATCAGTGAAGCGGAAAAAAATGCATACTTGATCTGTACGCCACCATGTCAGACTAACATACCAAAAATCAGCTCAATATCTGGAAGCATGTAGAAAAAAAGCCCAGAAAACTGTAATTTTGATGAATTTTTCAGTGTCCAGGGGCCGTAATTTTGGTAAAAATCAGTGGAGTGGAACAAAATGCAAACTTGATCTGTAGGCCACCATGTTAGACTCACATACCAAAAATCAGCTCAATATCTGGAAGCGTGTAGAAAAAAAGTCCGGAAAACAAGTAGGACTGACTGACAGACTGACGGACGGACCAGTCAAAAACATTATACCCTCGCAACTTTGTTGCGTGGGGTATAAAAATGCTGACTCAGCATTTTTTCAAAGTCCCGAAAAAGTCCCTTATGAAAAAAGCAATGGCAGTTTTTTTTACCATTCCTTTCTTTTGGCCCCAAGGAAGCCTCACACCATATAACAATTCTCATTGCTGTGTAGTTTTGGACATATGGGCGTTTTTAATTTTTTCTATTTTTGGCTTCTGCGGTTCCCACGGGAAATTTTTTTTGGGCATAAATCAAGTACTTCTGACCTAATAATACCCCACATTAAATTTGGTTCAAATTGGCCTCTCGGTTCAGAAAATAGAAATTCTGGGCGGGGCAAAAATTCTTGCCCCTCCCAGAACAAAGGCAAATATTGCCCGTCAAACTTCTCTTGAACAAACTTGAGTCTACACCTCAAATGGAAGCTGCATACCAAATATCAAGTCTCTGCTACTGCTGGTTCATGAGAAGAAGATTTTTTAATATTTTGGGCATTTTGGCCCCACCCCCATCGTCAATATGAGCCGTAACTTAATTTGAAGAAAAATCAAAATGCCCCTATATTACTAACTCTCACATGAAATTTCATTAAAAGGTGGACAGTGGTTTGGGAGAAAAAGACCCAAACACCACCTTCACGACGTACGACGGACAAAAAGTGATCAGAATAGCTCACCTTGACTTTCAGTCATGTGGGCTAAAAACCATCTAACTGGGGCCAAATTCGATTTGAAGGTACCAATGACAAAGCCACATACAGTAAAACTCACTTATAATGAAGTCTGTTATAACGAATAATCGGTTATAGCAAATTTTTGTTTAATCCACGGTCAATGCCTGTAGAAATCATGCTTAACTGTTATGCTTATAGAGAATTATCGGCTATAATGAATACAAATTAATACCCCACGGCCATAAATTACACCACATTAAGTAGGGCTTGACTATCAAGTCCCTAATTTGATTTTGGCACTTAACTCAAATACTTACTTTAACTACAGAGGATTAGGGAAGTGTCGATTAACAATAAACAATGCATACACACATCTCAAAACTTAATCACTGTAAGTAAACGATGACGGGATAAACTATATTAGGATTTTGTTATTGTTACCAGTTACAGGTAACACTCTGGATGCTTTTACAAATAGTTCGAAGGTATTCAGAAGGACAATGTAAATAAAACAAATCAGAGTTAAGACATTTGTACTCCTTAGAAAATTCTGTAAAACACATGGCAGAATGATGGTCAACTTTACATGAATTCTTAAAAAAATGAGGAAAAACATGTAAATAATTGATTATGTTGTATACAAAGAATATACTATGTTTCCAGCTAATTATTCTTTATTTTCATGACTTTTCCCCTTAATTCGGATACTGCAGATTTACTTAGCAATATAGTTATAAGGAATATCAGTTATGGTAAACACATTTCTGTGGTGACTTTGCTATAAATGACTTTTATTCTACCAGAAATCAGCCAATTATCTCAATGTATAGCAAAAAAAGGTCAGGGAAACTTATTTCGGAATGATGGAATAGTGGGATGATTGAAAGATTGAATGACAGGAAGATGGATGGATAAGGATTACATTGTGCCATTTTTTGGTGGGGGGCATAAAAATTGCAAGGTACAATGGATAGGGAAAAATGAAACAAATCCATATAAATGCCAATTAACCCTGACAAAATACTATGAAAAACAGCTTGTTTTAACAGGGAATAAATAGACAGAATGGCATTCGCGTTCGCACTGCCATTTGGCTTCTAGTTCAATATTAACCCTCCGTCAAAACTGATCGAGTACGGTAAAACTGACAGTTCTAACAAGTATGCTGTTCTGTATTTATTGCATGCCTACAGTTTACTAAAAAATTATTAATCGATTTTGGCAGAGGGAAAATACTGAACTCGAAGTCTTTGGCTTCTTGTTCTATATTATCCCTTCACCGAAATCAATCTCATGCAGTAAACTAGAGGCAGCCGCCTCCGAAAAATCACCCTGATACTGTAACCATGGTAATATATTACATTAAATAACACAGCAATCATTGGTATTATTTATTCAAATAATACAGATAAGATTACCTATATTTCATGAAATGTCAAGTTTGGTTTCGATCGGGACCGATCAAGATTTTAAGTTCATGGTCACTGTGACTCTGACCTTTGGCACAATGACCAAAAAATATGTAGGGCCCTTCCTCTCGACATGCTCAACCCACATGCCAAGTTGGGTTTCGATCGCAAAAGCATATTTTTAATAATTAAGAGAGCCGAAACCAGCTCTGACTGATAAAAAAAAATACATAGGGCTCTTCCTCTCATTATGCCCGATCCACAAGCCAAGTTTGGTTTTGATCAAGCATACACATTTTAATTAGAGAGTGGAAATCAACTCTGAGAAAAGTTAAACTTCCAGGTCACTGTGACCTTTTCCTTTGACACAATAACCCCAAAATAAATAGGATTCTTCCTTTCATCATGCTCAACCCATAAGCCAAGTTAAGTATCAATCGGGTAAACAAAATTTCAATTTGAGAAGCCAACTCAGGTAAATGTTTAAGATCAAGGCCAATGTCACCTTGACCTTTGGTACAATGACCTCAAAATGAATACGGTTCTTCCTCTCATCAAGCCTAACCCAATTGCACAGCAGAAACCAACAATGATAAAAATTGAAGTTCAAGGTCACTGTGACCTTGACATTTTGCACAACAATCCCAAAATAAATAGGGTTCTTCCTCTCATCATGCCTAACCCAATGCCAAGTTTGGTTTCAGTTGGCCATACAGAACTTTAATTACAGAACAGAAATCAACACTAATAAAATTAAAGTACAAGGTCAATGTGACCTTGACCTTTGTCACAACGATCCCAAAATAAATAAGGTTCTTCCTCTCAACATGACTAACCCACATGCCAAGTTTGGGTTCAGGCAGCGAAGGGGATTTTAGTTAGAGAGCAGAAACCAACGGACAGCACCACAGATATATCTTCCCTCCCACCCCCCAAAAATGGGGGGGGGGGGGTTAGGGGGGGGGGGGTAAAAATGACAGTTCAAACGCATATGCTTTTCTGTATTATTGCACACCTACAGTTCACTAAAAAAAAATATTAAAAACACAAATTATTGCCAAAAATAACCCAAACGTAAAACAGAAATAGTTAAATAGTCCCCGCATGTGATCCGTATTGTTCAAGGACAATACAAAAAATTTGATTGTTCCCTGCAGTTTTTGCAGAAAAAAGTGTGTACTTTATGAAAATAAAAACATAGGCATGCTATAAGTGATTACTAATTGTTTCAGTGAATTTTATTAAGGTAGGTATTGTGTAATAAATACAGAACCACACTTCTGTTTGAACAGGCTAATGATCACTGAACTCAATCAAGCAAGTTGCATGAGAATACCATCCAAACTTGTGGCGCTGGTGATATCCTTACATGACTCCCCCTTGTACTGAAGTGATGTTTATTTATTGGTGTTAAAGGTCACTATTTTCTGCACAATGGTAAATGAGACCGTGACATGGATATAAAGTCAACTGCAGCCTAGCGTTTCTACCCATGTGACTTCCACCTTAGGCATTGGTTACTGGGTCCTGTTTTACAAGAAAAACAGAGCTCACATTGGTTACTGGGTCCTGTTTTACAAGAAAAACAGAGCTTGTTTACCACAGTAAACAAGCACTGCTTCACTTCCTGAGGTTCCTATGTTATAGGTAAATAAATTGTCATTACACATCAGTTGCATGTTAAAAATAGCTACATTCGGATTGGTGGTTTGTGAGATCTTTTAAATGTTTTTCCCCATTCCCCACTGCATTAACACTTTATGCAATGCACACATTTTCAAAATTAATTATTTTTTCCGCCCAATATTTCACAAAATATCATTAAACCCATATCATGTGAACCCCCCCAACACACACACTCATTGGAAAGAGAATAATGAGCTGTTTTGAACAATGCAAAATTGTGGCAGGCGAGTGTTTTTCTATTTTAGTTTCTATTTTTGTAATTATTTCTGTGTCATCAAAAGTTCATGTTCTTGGTTTATTTTATGTTTCAGGCCTCATAATCTACAGAATAGCATGGGGGGGGGGGGGGGGGGGGTATTTCATCTCTTGAGTACAAGAAGGGTTTGCTAAAGCATTGCACTCAAAAGAGAAATTTATTAATTTTTTTAACTTGGGTAAATTATCACACATAAGTCATTTCATTTTTATTTTGTTAAGTTTGCATTGATTATAAAAAAAGAGCATTCAGCAGCCAAAAGGACCATGCAGGATGGCCTGAGAAACAATTTTTTTACTTTTTTAAGCCTTACAAGAAAACGTAATATCAATCTTCAAGAAAATGTTTACAAATTTTACTTTGATTTATTGCCCGAGAAAAACTTTCTAATGTTTTATGTCTTAGGCCACATAATCTACAGAATAGCATGGGTGGTGATGTATTTTGCCTCTTGAGTGCAAGAAGGCTTTGCAATGCTGAAGCATTGCAAAGCCTTGTTGCTCTCAAGGGACAAATTCATCAATTTCATTAACTTGGGTAAAATACCAGACATAAACCATTTAATTTTTATGTTTTTAAGTTTGCATTGGTTATAAAAAGAGAGCATGCGGCAGCCAAAAGGACCATGCGGGAGGGCCTGAGAAACAGATTTCTTACTTTTTTAGGCCTTATCTGCCATGAATACAAAATGATCTATTTGACTATGATCTAGAGACATCTAAATGCAAAACTGATGTGAACCCTTTGAGATTAAGTTGTGCATGAAGTGAGGCAATAATTGACTCAATTACCACAGCTGAAGATAGTGCATTTAATTTGAGAGATCTTGAAAATAAACACTATGGCTTTCTGATTTTGAGGTTAATAAAAGGGGAATGAAAAGTAGATGTACCTTGCATCATCTGAGGAAACAGAGACTTCAGTAATTTCAACAGCAGGAGGCGACGTACGTGATACAAATGTCACATCTTCATTCTGATTTCTCCTTATATTCTCTCTCATGATCTGACGTCTTCGTCGAGGAGACACAACTAAAAAAAATTCTGTTCCACATTAATTTGTATGTACAGGCATGGATGTATATTCTCCTACGGGAGACATTCACCTGTCATATAAAGCTCTCATCAAATCATTTTCTCTGGAAGAAATTTAAAAACTAATTGACAGGGTGTTAAGTACAGTATGGCCACCGTGGACTGGTCATTTTCAACGAGTGAGCAATATTTCCACAAAAGCACCAATATTAGATTCCTAAACACCAATTATAGGAATAATCATCACAAATTTAATTAATGAAGCACTGGGTACAACCTGGTACGTCATTAATTAAATTTTACTGATGATAATTTTTATTACCTGGTAAATGTATGCACGGACATCATTGCCCACGCGTGGATTACTACAAATCCACGGTGACTGTACTGTGGATGTTAACTTGTGGGTACTTGAAACCAGTATCATTGCTTGACTGAATGAAAGAGTCAATGACTCTGTAGCTCAACTTGGATATGACAGGAATTAGTACTTGCTGTGACCAAGACAACTGAATAATGAATATGACAGGAATTAGTATTTGTTTTGGCCCAGTCAACAATAATAAAAGGATTACAAGGTGACTGTAATGGACTACAGATTAAGACCAATCATTGTAGATTATTATTTTTGTGTGGAAATTTTCAGTCCCAAACAAAATATTTTCAGACTAAAATTTTTTCTTCTTCTTCTTAAAATTGACCAAAATGCATCAAAACACAAAAAACTAATTTCCGGATTTTGGTCCAAAATTTTCTCCCACCCGGACCCCAAATTTTCAGTGTAAAAAAAATTTTTTTTTTTTGTCTTAAAATTGACCAAAACGCGTAAAAAACCAAAAAACTTATTTCCGGATTTTGGGCCAAAATTTTCTAAGTCCCACCCGGACCCCTAATTTGCATAATTTATTCACGAGAAAAACTCTGTATTATATGTAATGTATCCCATGGTACTAAACATTCATACAAAAATTTATTCAAATCAGATCTTTCATTTGGAAGTCTTGCGCAAAAATCTGATTGCACTTAATTTTGAACAAAATGGCTGCTAGCGGCCATCTTGAATTTCAGACTGGACCCAAAAACACTCCTTCTCGTCCCACAGTGATAACAAAGGTACCCAAGAAGTTTCGTGAAGATCGGTTCATAAATACGGCCTCTAGCCCGAGCCGTATTGGGATTTGCACTCACAGTGCTGAAAGTAACACTAAATAAATCAAAGTTAGCCTAATTTGCATAATTTACGCACAAGAAAAAAACCTGTAATATATGTAATGTATCCCATGGTACTAAACATTCATACAAAAAATTATTCAAATCAGAGCTTTCATATGGAAGTTCTGTACAAAAAACAGATTTCAGCATCGTCGGTACAAAATGGCTGCTGGCAGCCATCTGGAATTTGGGACTGCACCCCAAAACACTCGTTCTCGTCCCACAGTCATAACAAAGGTACCCAAGAAGTTTCGTAAAGATTGGTTCATAAATACGGCTTCTAGCCCGAGCCATAGCAGCTTGGCACTTACAGCTCTGAAAGTAACACTAAATAAATCAAAGTTAGTCTAATTTGCATAATTTACGCATGAGAAAAAAACCTGTATTATATGTGATGTATCCCATTGTACTATACATTTATACAAAACTTTATTCAAATCAGAACTTTCATACAGAAGTTCTGTACAAAAAGCTGATTTTTGCATCATCGGTACAAAATGGCCACTGGCAGCCATCTTGAATTTTGGACCACACCCAAAAACACTCGTTCCCGTCCCAGGGTCATAACAAAGGTACCCAAGAAGTTTCGTAAAGATTGGTTCATAAATACGGCCTCTAGCCCGAGCCATAGCAGCTTGGCACTTACAGCTCTGAAAGTAACACTAAATAAATCAAAGTCAGTCTAATTTGCATAATTTACGCACGAGAGAAAAACCCGTATTATATGTGATGTATCCCATGGTACTAAACATTTATACAAAACTTTATTCAAATCAGAACTTTCATACAGAAGTTCTGTACAAAAAACTGATTTTTGCATCATCGGTACAAAATGGCCGCTGGCAGCCATCTTGAATTTCGGACCACACCTAAAAACACTCGTTCCTGTCCCAGGGTCATAACAAAGGTACACAAGAAGTTTCGTAAAGATCGGTTCATAAATACGACCTCTAGCCCGAGCCATAGCCAATTGTTGACGTAAGGACAGACGGACGACGGGCCATGACAATAGCTCAAATTTGACTTCGTCAAAGTTGGGCTAAAAATGCTGATAGCCACTATAGTGCCTTTATGCTGCATGTATTTGCCTGCTATTTCAGCTGCAAAAAAAATGCCAATTCAATTTTTTTTTCACAATTTAATGAAGAGTGCTAACAGGTTCCCTCCAATAACTTATAACAAAAAATTTGGAAATAAATTGTTTGGCTTCAGGCAATACCTCACTGAAATTAAACGTCCATGTTGAACATTTTGTATTGGCTTGTAGCATTTTTCCAAATTTGTATGAAATTGTGTTAATTTTAACTTTTTGGATTGATGAATATTTTTTGCAGAAGTTTGAAACAAAAGCATGATAATATAGTGTCTCCAGAAAAGAATTCAAATCTGTGGACAGTATTTATTTTTCGAAAAAGGTGCAAAAATACAGGTTCACTATGGTTTAACTGGTGAAAAAATTTAGAAAATTGGCACCCCCCCCCCCCTCCTTCCCACACACACACACCCAAAATGCAGGTTCCTGGCATCTGGGAACAGGTCCATCATGGTTCAACTTGTGAAAATAAAATTGGAAATTGGATCCCCCAAATGCAGGTTCCTGGCCTCAGGGAGGAAATTTTTTTTTTTTTTAACAGCTGTACAAAAAGGATAAATTTGCTCCCAACTTATAGAACCTTACCAATTTTATTGGCAAACTTGCATTTGGTCAGTTCTGGTAAATCATTCTTGTTTCTTTGGCAAAAAATTTGCTGTGGAAAACTGGTGTTTCTACGGCAATTGCTGTGAAGCCTGTTCGATTGTGAAAAAATCATCAGGGGGCAAGGCATAGTCTCAATTGCCATGTATATGTAGTATGCAGTGAAGAGAAATCTTTTAAGTAACTTTAACATGTGAAAGTAGTTAGAGATACATGTGTATATAATTACAATCAATGTGCCAAATCTTTCAATCAATCAGATCATACCAATATCATGAACCATGTGAATGCTGAGAAAAAATCTTGGAAGTAATCAGGCAACCGAACTAAGTATATCTCACTGCTTCTATGTTGACAACACCAGAATCTGACATCAGTTTCCAGAAAGCTCTGTAAGAGCTTTTCAGAAACTGATGTCAGATTCTGGTGTTATCAACATAGAAGAAGCAGAACACATAGTTTCTAGTGGTTATGCTACAATTTGTACTGTAAATTGTAAGATTAGCAATACAGCGTAGGTCAAGCCACATAGTTTAGTTCCTTGTGTTACCTGGAGGTTGTGTAATTTCTACCACCACAAGGTTTTCTGAAGAAGCCATCCTCGACAGTGTTTTTGCTGTGGATATTTTTTGTTTCCTCAGCATTTTTCTCGGCACTGCTGATTGCTGATTCGTTAATATTAGAAATTTATTGTCAAGAAATCTGCATCTACATGGTCAGGCTTTCAAATCAATACAACAAATAATTGCATGCTGATCAGAAGTTCTGGAAGAATCCTCGGTCAAACAAAGAGAAACTGTAATATGAATCCACACTGAATTATCAAGTCAAAAAAATCTTCCACACAAGAATCACCGACAACAACTTGTAGGGCAAGCGAGAATGGTAATACACATTCTGTGAACATTTTGGTTGAATACATCATGCACTCTAGAGATGAGCTTCATTAATTAAAATTTTGCTGACAATGACTTTTATTACCTGGTAAATGCATGGGTAGCCATCTCTGCCCATGCATGGATTACGATCAGTCCATGGCGACTGTTCTGTAGCATTCTTGAATTGCTTGAAATGGTAATTTTTTCATCTGATGGAACTAGAGTCACTGGATACTGGATGGTGAATTACTACTATATTGCAGACGGATTTTCCAAAGGCGATAATTCTAAATTTCTTGAGAACAAAACACAAGTATTTGCAAACAACTGTGATTTAGAAGCTGATTTTGGAGTTCAAGCTTTCAAAATTACGTGTAGAAATAGATAAATTTGACATTATAAATGTGGAACAAGTGACAAGTTCCAGTTCTGCAAAGGAAACCGTATTTGGTAAACTGATGAACGGTGAAAATCTGATGTGTAAGAAGTTGATTTTGTCACTTATTTCCACGGTAAACACGTGCAATACCAGTTAGGGCAGCTGTTCTGAAAAATGGGTAATGTGACTCTAAAATTTGATAACAAAGTTAACTTTAGGTTGTTTCTCTCTTTATTCTGAGAAGTGAAGACCTGATTCGAGTTTTTCAACATCAAAAATGGAAACCGCAATGGCGGGTTTTCTGTAATCATTTTGGTTCTGTTTTGGATTTAATAACAAAAGCAAACCAAATTGTTGGTTAACCACACATCTCTATTGCACTCAAGGGACAATATCTAGTTTCTGTTAAACAAGAGCTCATGTACCGCTGAAGCAATACAATGTCCCCTACCGGACTAATGAGCATTAATAATTATACAAATGTTATAACGTAGATGTGATCAGCATGAATTCCGTTGAAGCGTTTCCAAAAAAAAACCGGAAAACTGATATTTTGGCGCTTTTCCATATTTCCAAGGGCCATAACTCACACAAGAATAATGCAATCAGCATGAAACTCAAACTTGATCTGTAAGTCATCGTTCTATAGTAGTTTACCAAAAACGAAATCATTCCGTTGAAGCGTTTCCAAAAAAAGTCCGGAAAACTGAAGTGTGACTGACAGACTGACGGATGGACAGAGTGCAAACCTATAGTCCCCTCTGGCGATGCCGGTAGGGAACTAAAAAATATATACTATCTTATTGCAAAAATTAACCTTATTAATCTCCAAATCTGAGCACTTTTTCATATTTTGAGAACAGCGTTTATCATTAAAATTTGGGATAATTAAAAGCCCTGAATGAAATTACTGACTGACACTGACCCAGCTGTTTCTACTTGACAAATGACACGACGCAAAAAGCACATTCAATATCCACCCAATGACTGAGAATATCTCACAGCCAAATGGCTTTTTTGGGGCTGAATTTGAAATGTTGGGAAGTATTAGGTTTTTTGGTCGTTCTACACCCAGCCCCACAATGAGTTTCCCTCCCTAATATACCCTGCTTTCCTTCTACAGTTAAAACTAGAAGTCCTGTCATGAAATGCGCACAAATAGCACGTTGATATGCGCGTTACTGTGCGCGTTATGAACCAATTAAAACTATCATATTCTGTACATATGGCCTGTGCACAGGCAATGTCTCAGCCAATGGACCTCCGGGTAACCCGGAGGTCCATTGGCAGAAACATTACATGTGTTTGCTATGAGTAACCAGGAGAACCTGCCTTGCTTTGGATGCCATTCGATATGGCAATTGCGCACAATTCCTACACGCAATTAAGCCTAGATAAGCGCACTATTCGTGACAGGACTTCTAGTTTTAACTGTAGTACTCATTAGATAGGAAGACTATCCTGTTTGATTCCCAAAGGAAAGATGCTCCCATAATACAAGGCAACGCCTGCCTGACCAGGTAATAACGGACCTGTTTTCCTTATAGCTACTCCCGTGCTATCCCCTCCCAGGGACCCCTCTTAACACATCCCAGTAGCCCCTATACCCTTGATTCTCTGGCAATCTGGTGCCTCCAGACCCTTGATGTGCCCCTTCCCTTGAGATTTCTGCCATACTTGGGGTGAGCAGCCACCTCCATTGACACTCTTGCCAGGCTTGTATAATATATGTGGTGTCCTGATTGTCACATTTTCTCCATTACTGACTCAGCTACTGGATGAACCAATAAGGCGGAAGTGAAAAAAATTAATTTGTTCAGGTTATACACCAGGAAAAAAAATAGATTCAGTCAGTCGGAATTTTTTTTCTTTTATTACTTTCCAAAGTGTGATTTACTGGGATTTCTGGGTTTGATTATAAACAATAACTTCACAAGTGAATTATGCAATCAACAATTGTGTCATGTATCCGTGCGCGCTAACGAAGACGCTTTGCAGTGTATGTAATCAGGACTTTATTGTTTATTTAACCCTTTACCTAATATGAAAAGCAGACGACACTTCCCCAAAAAATTCATGAATAACTATTATTTTCATTTTTTGTCTAAAAAACATGGGTTATGACGAGCTTGTTCCAATGAGGGGTCATAGCCTTTGTTTTAGAGACAAAAAATGAAAAATAATGAAAATTAATTGGCGATGTTTTAGAATAGCGCTGGCCAGTTTTGGTCATTACGTTGGGTAAAGGGTTAAATAATATAATTATCGTTAATATTGAAAAGTAATAAACAGAGTAATTGCTTGACTAGACTGGTTATGTGAAATAATTCATTCGAGGTGAGGGACTATAATGTAAAACACTCGTGCACATTCGCGCACTCGTGTTTGTACAAAGTCCCTCACCTCTCATTAATTATTTCACGTAAACAGTCCAGTCAAGCGGTTACTCTCTATTTATTTTTTCTCCATGTCTTTGAACAAAACTTCAGATTTGGGGTAATTTTTATTAGTCTGAAATACTTGTTAGACCTGATATGCATGATGTATAGACATACAACATTTCATGGATAAATCCTTATATTTTGTTAATTGGTATAGCATCGGGGGAACCTTGAAATTCTAAGTCATCCATATGCAAGAGGAGCTGTTTGAACAGATCACAGAATTTGCCACAAAGATGTTTCAAGTAACTGCACAAGAAGCAATACTGATTTATGACTTGCTACAGTTAAAACTAGAAGTCCTGTCATGAAATGCGCACAAATAGTACGTCGATTTGCGCGTTAATCTACGCGTTATGACCACAGTAAGGCTATCAAATTCTGTACATATGGCCTGTGCACAAGCAATGTTTCAGCCAATGGACCTCCGGGTAACCCGGAGGTCCATTGGCAGAAACATTGCCTGTGTTTGCTATGAGTAATCAGGAGAACCTGCCTTGCTTTGGATGTCATTCGATATGGCAATTGCGCGCAATTCCTACGTGCAATTAAGCCTAGATAAGCGCACAGTTCGTGACAGGACTTCTAGTTTTAACTGTACATGTATTTCTCTGTTAAATAAAGTCTTTATGCATGATGTGTTTCATTTTGATGCCAAACGCAAAGAAAAATGTGGAAATGGCAGGAACAAAAGAAATCCAGATCGATGTCAAAATGTCCGTCGGGTCAACCCATGAATCTTCAGCGTGTTCGAATTTCGTGTCTGTCAAAGGCAAGTTGTCACATGCTCTCTATTGATACACACACTCTTTGTTAACCAATTAATTTCAACTGTACCTGCACCATACTACATTACTGCTGAAAATAGGGGGCGCGGTGGCTCAGTTGGTAGAGGTGCAGGCTGCAAGCCGAGAGGTCCTTGGTTCGAATCCCACCTGCGGCAACCACGTTGTGTCCTTGGGCAAGACACTTCACCCCCATTGCCCACGTGGGGGAACAGTGACACTGTGTAGTAAGGCATACTGCATGACGATGGTGCACCTGTCTTCAACCAATGCTACCCCTGCTTGTGTGGAGTTAGTATGTTGGGGAGCTGACAGTTGCTCGGTGGTTCTCTCCAGGTACTCAGGCTTCCTCCACCCGTAAAACTGTCATGGTCATGGTTAGCCATTGTGCAGAAATATGTGACCTTAAACACCAATAAATAAATAAATACCTGCTGAAAATTGACTACAGCTTCATGTTTGAGTTTAATTTATTTGATATATATTTTTAAATGACCACTTCTGGCATGTTATTTATTTATTTATTGGTGTTTTTAAGGTCACATATTTCTGCACAATGGCTAATCATGACCATGACAGTTTTACGGGTGGAAGAAGCCGGAGTACCCGGAGAGAACCACCAAGCAATGGCGAGCAATTGTCAGTTCCCCAACATACTAACTCCACACAAGCAGGGTTAGCATTGGTTGAAGACAAGTGCACCATTGACATGCAGTACGCCTTAGTACACAGCGCCACCATGCACCCACGTGGGCAGTGGGGGTGAAGTGTCTTGCCCAAGGACACAATGCGGTTGCCGCAGGTGGAATTCGAACCGAGAACCTCTCGATTTGCAGCCTGCACCTCTTTGTACTGAGCCACCGCATGCCCAAATTCTGGCATGTCAATTTATTGTTTTATTAAATAAACAGAGGAGAGTTTGAAATTAAAATTTTGATATGTCACATATGAACTCAAACCAAACAGAAAATGCCCATATTTTCTGTACCAGCCTGCGAAGCACACCTTTGTTTCCCCCCAGATAAATTTCAGTAAAAATTGGATGATGGATAGAATGTTCGTTCAGAATGTTTAACATCTCCAAGAAGATCCACCACCCAATTTCGTATCTTTATGAAGGTTGCTGACAAAAAAAACCAAACACATATGGGTACTTTTAATGCGAATCAGCTATTGGCGAGGGCGATTATCTGCCAGTACTTCTTGTATATAAATATATATCATGAAGTATAGGGTCATCCTTAGTTCATTCACTGACTAATTGTTTCAACACTTTTGAGTGGTGGCCTCTCATCTTGTGTATTTGAAGCAATGCGCAGTTCAAAATTGGATGGGAATGTATCGCATGACAAAACAACTAACACAGCATGTTTGCAGAATTCAAATCAGAAATTCTTTTAGGGATGGTGCCAAAAAATTTAGGGTCGGTTGGGCAACCTGAACAAAATAATTTTTTTTCTTTTGCCTTAGGGACAAAATGTGACAATCAGAACTCAACGTATTTGCCACTTTGTGAGAAAGTGATGAAAATCCGTAGTTGTCAATAGTCCAATTTCCACCGTGCAAAATAGTTTTATCAGTTCATGCAAACATAGTAAAACATTCGGCCTGAGTCAAGTGGTTTGGTTTTCCGGTTTGTCACAAAAATTGTAATCAAACTGGAAAACAATTTACAAACATAACAAGGGCAATGAGTTGGCACATCCAACAGTTGCTCCGCAAATGCCAATGGTGGCTATACCCCGGCCCCAATTCCAAGCATGAGTTTCTGGTGACTTCTCTTTGTTGATATTGAATTAATCAATGTCTTATCTTATCTCCATTGAACTATACAGTTAAAACTAGAAGTCCTGTCACGAATAGTGCGCTTATCTAGGCTTAATTGCGCGTTGGAATTGCGCGCAATTGCCATATAGAATGGCATCCAAAGCACGGCAGGTTCTCCTGGTTACTCATAGCAAACACATGCAATGTTTCTGCCAATGGACCTCCGGGTTACCCGGAGGTCCATTGGCTGAAACATTGCTTGTGCACAGGCCATATGGACAGAATTTGATAGCTTTACTTGGGCCATAACGCGCACATTAACGCACATATCAACGTGCTATTTGTGCGCATTTCATGACAGGACTTCTGGTTTTAACTGTAGGATAAATACAGCTGACCACCAAATGTGTCCATGGCACATTAATAACACTGCTTTATGGTAAACTATATTTTAGTGGTTAACAAAGTCTAAAAAGGGGCCATAATTGAAATAAAAAAAACACCACACCACACTTAAAATCAAACCCATCTGGTAGAATGTCTGCAGTAAACCATATTCCAATTTTGATTGAAATTGGACATGAACAACTTAAGTTACCACTCGGAAACCAATATCAACATGTCTTCTAATTCAGAGAAGGGCCATAACTCTGCCCAAAAATGTCGGACCAAGCCCACTATCACTCCCAAGCTGTATTATGTAGTTATAAACCTTTGTATAAAATTTTGTTTCACTTCGTTCAAGACAAACTAAAGTTATCGTCCGGAAGACAATATCAACATGTCTTTTAAGTCGGAAAAGGGCCATAACTCTGTCAAAAGATATTGGACCGAGCCCACTATCAATTTCAACCTGTATTAAGTGCTTATAAACCTATGTATAAAATTTTGTATTTCATTCACTCAAACTAAAGTTATCATCCGGAAACTAGTATCAACATGTTTTCTAAGTTGGAAAAGGGCCATAACTCTGCCAAAAAACACCGGACCAAGCCCACTATCAATCCCAACCTGTATTATGTGGTTATAAACCCATGTATAAAATTTTGTTTCATTTTGTTCAGTCAAACTAAAGTTATCATCTGGAAACCATTTGTTTCGGACGGACGGACAGGGAAGCAACTGTATGCTCCCCCCTTCCCCCCAAAAAAATGTCGGGTAGCATAATTAACTGAACATTGAAGGAGATTTCTTGTCAGACTGACTGATTCATACTTTTACTGTAAAAACTGATCAAAGGAAAATGATAGAAAGTAAATTAGGCTGCAAAAAATAGATCTTTTGTTTCTCAGGCCATTTTTTTTTATAAAATTGCATTTTGGTGGGCGTTTTTTTATTTTATTCTTGTAATCATTTCTTTGCCATCAAAAATCCATGTTCTTGGTTTGTTTTATGTTTTAAGCCTCATAATCTACAGAATAGAATGGGTGGTGGTGTATTTCGACCCTTGAGTGCAAGAAGGCTTTGTCATGCTAAAGCATTGCAAAGCCTTATTGCACTCAAGGGAGAAATTTATGTTTTATCAACTTGGGTAAAATATCAGACATAAACCATTTAATTTTTATTTTTTTTTTTAAGTTTGCATTGGTCATAAAAAGACAGCATGCAGCAGCCATAAGGACCATGTGGGTGGGCCTGAGAAACAGATTTTTAACCTTCTTTCTTTTATCACAAAATAAGTATTGTTTGTTTGTTTTTTACCCCTGTAAAACCGTTTCAGACCTGGTTCCAGAGTCACTGAAATATTCTCCATTGCAATTGCAAACTGACATCTTAAGAATCCATGCAGAGCAAATAAGTGGGTCATGTCGAAAACATGGACTGAAGTGTGTCACAGACTGCAGGCTTGGCAATTTCAGGAGATCGATTTTTTAGCTCTCCTTACTGCCCTCCTGAAAGAATTAAGGAGAGAGAAAAATTGCCCTCCTAACTATTTTGGTCTGGGATGATTGAGATTACATGTATTATGGTCACATTAAATTTTTGTTGAAAAGCAAAAATGTAATTTAACTTCGAAGTCACATAACATCACGTAATTTCATTTTGAAAGTGGTTTAGTGGTAAAAGGTAATGGCTGCAACCATACCCAAACACAGTTGCAATCATTTGAAGCAAAATGGGTCACAGCAATATTTTTTTTTCTGTCAGTTTCAAGTTCAACAACTGACATCACAGTTTGAGGGGTAATTATTCAAGGAATATTGTTGACACTATAATATACTAACATTACTATCCTGTCACTTGAAGCACTTGCACCAGGATGTGGCTGTAGATTCAAGCAGACCTGTTGTCCAAGAAAGTCATATGCCTACCACTACCACCTTCAACCCCCCTTGGGGGGTTGAAGGTGGTAGTGGTAGGCGTATGACTTTCTAGGACAACAGGTCTGGGTACACACACAGGTCTTGTCAAGTGTGTGTTCGGTTGTTGAGTGAGACATCTAGATGTCTAAGAGATTTCGCTTTACCTTAGTAAAGTTAATAAAATCACTGATGTAGTCTGTTGGTTTCAGTTTCAATGAGTTTGTTCAAATGGATACTTAAAATGCTGTGTAAAGCTAATTGCTCTAAGCTGATTGAGGAGAGTGATTTTTTGCCCTCCTGCATTTTTCAGAATGCCAGGCCTGAGACTGTGGACATTGCTGACACGCTGTCACAACGTCGATGGGCCATCCATAGATGAGAGCAACAACTAACATATTGCTCAACACTCCAGTTAGTCTGATTTTTGTGAGTTTCGGTTAGCCTCTTGTATTTGTTACGTGGATTTGCTCTCGGTATAATATTCGACATTTGACTCTTACCATTTGTAAATCCTCATTCTCTTCACAATTGTATATCCACAGAAAAATTTACTTCACGTTTCTTGACAGTCATATTGACTGCCATCTTGGGATATCTTCATTACCCATGAGTAGTTTTATCTTGTGTACATTTGAAAATCTTCTATTTAACCCTTAACCTAACGAATCGCCCGCATCCGCCCGAGTAATATGCAAATTCAGCAGTTGAAAAAAATATTATTTTTCAAAAAATTTCAACAAAACCATATCATGTGACCCCTCGTTGGAACGAGCTCATCCAGCTCATTCTAATGAAGGGTCACATGATATGGTTTTGTTGAAATTTTTTGAAAAATTTTAAAAAATGATATTTAAAATAATAAATTTTGTTATCGTCAGCGTTGGGTAAAGGGTTAACCAAATATTGAGGGTTTCGGTGAAATTTGAATATACAATTCACTACATTCATACCTAAGTTGGACTTACTCAATTTCAGCAGCCAAACTAACCACCATTTTGTAGGGGATTTTGGATATGTTGATCAGGGATCAATATTAATACTGCATTGATTGATACCAAATTAGGTTGTTACTAATTATTTTTGGGTTCAATCCTCTTACCGCCGGTCTATAACAATACTGTAGAAGATGTATTTGCTAAGACTGTTAGAGCTGTAGGTTTTTAAGTTTCTTGTTCGGTTTCGGTTTTTCAGGTTGAGTAAAACCTCGGTTTGGTTCGGTTTTCGGTTTGTTCATGAGGCCAAATAAAATTCAATAAAACTCATTCTATACGTCTGGAATCATAACTGAATGGCAGTGAAATTGAATGGAACTCAATGTAAGCCCGAAATAAGCTATAATACATGAAGAATCAGGAAGGCCAATTTAATAATTACCTAACTATACAGAACTTTTATTGTGCTTGGCCATTTTTCGAGGTCTGACACCTACGCACAACTTGAGGAAAGCTGCGAACTCAACTAAGCTGAAATGTCGGAAATTCACAGAATGTAGCCATCCCAGAGTAGTGAGAGTACACAGACACTGCCAATGGCAGTGTCTGGGTACCCTCATTACTCTGGGATGGCTACATTCTGTGAATTCCTGCAGCAAGAGAGTATTTTAATAAAAACGAAAAACCTTAGATTACGGGATGTCGACGGTTTCGGTTTCAGTTTTAAAAAAAAACAAAAAACCTCGGTTCGGTTTCGGTTAACCTACAGCTCTAAAGACTGTATGGTAGATAACTTACATGTATCTGTCCCCAGAACCTGAAAAAGTAAATAGAAACTGACAAAGTATTCAATGTAAAATATTATCAATAATGGTATGCAAAGTGCTTCATTCCGGAAGTGACATTATCATATTTACCTAGGGAGTGCGGTGGCTCAGTGGTAGACCATTGGACATCTATGCTAGAGAACCAGAGTTCGATCTCCATCTGGGTTGACCACGTTGTGTCCTTGGACAAGACACTTTATCCTGGTTGCCAACATGGAGGCACAATGACGCTGTGTACTAAGGCGTACTGCACGTCGATGGTGCACATGTCTCTTCAACCGCTATAACCTTGCTTGAGTAGAGCTTGAACAGAGTTAGAATGTTGAGGAGCTGACAGTTGCTCATCGATGCTCGGTGGTTCTCTCCGGCTTCCTCCACCCGTAAAACTGTCGCAGTCACGATTATCCATTATGCATAAGTATGTGACCTTAAACACCAATAAATAAATAAATATGTAATCATACTTGCCCATCTACAGTATGGCTGACGTACAGTTAAAATTAGAAGTCCTGTCACGAACTGTGCACTTATCTAGGCTTAATTGCGTGTAGGAATTGTGCACAATTGCCATATCGAATGGCATTCAAAGCACAGCAGGTTCTCCTGGTTACTCATAGCAAACACAGGTAATGTTTCTGCCAATGGACCTCCGGGTTACCCGGAGGTCCATTGGCTGAAACATTGCTTGTGCACAGGCCATATGTACAGAATTTGATAGCCTTTCTATGGTCATAACGTGTAGATTAACGCGCAGATTGACGTGCTATTTGTGCGCATTTCATGACAGGACTTCTAGTTTTAACTGTAGACTGGTCACTTTCCATGGAAGCAAAAATATTGGATTCAAAAAACCAATTATAGGAATAATCAAACATTTAATTAACGAAGCACTGGGTACAACCTGGTGCTTCATTAATTAAAATTTTGCTGATGATTTTTATTTCCCGGTAAATGCATGCATGGACATCACTGCCTGTACGTGGATTATGAGTCCACATTGACTGACCTGTATGACACAACTTGCAATTTAGGTACATTTTTGCTTCTCCTCCTAAATAGTGTTCAACCGATGATCGGAATTGGCCACCCGAATAGGCAGATTGTGGGCAATTGGATGACAATGGCAACGGCTGCTGGAACATAAGTTCACAGGGTTCATATACTTCTAAGGGAGAAAAATTCCATAACTTTTCCAAAACTTTTCAAGGACTTTCCACACATTTCCAAGACCACCGGCGAAAAACTTTCCATACCTTTTCCATACCCCAGTGTCCATAAAATTTTGGCTTTTAAAACATCAGACTTGACAACAGAAGATATTATCTTGGATGCGTCACTATTATTATTGCTTGCACATTCAGTTTTTTTCGTTTGATAGCTCATAAAAGAGTTGACTGTTTTTCTTGGATGTAGTTGCCTCCAATTTCCAAATGTTTTTTTTTCGTTCGAATGACTGACAAGTGCAGCTTCTCCCATGTTGGCAATGTCAATCGATTTCGCACATGGAATGCATCTGGGTTTCAGTTTATTAACATCTTTTTGTATCCAGCCACAAAACTTTGATTCCGATAGCCACTTTTCTCTGAAGATACAATTGCAATGCATGTTTTGCGATATATTTACAGATTTGCAAAAATGAGGTCAATCGCCGATGTTTCTAAAGTGTCTTGATACTTTACATCCGTCGGTGTTTCTAAAATGTCCCGATAAATGCAAATAAAGACCGGCCAAATAGCAGATGTTCGTGAATTTCGACAACGCATCGAGATTTTCATTTTTTTTTCGAAACAATATTCGGATTTTCGAAACAAATGATCGATTCCATAACTTTTCCATACACACCTCTTCTGTGTTCAGTTTTCTCCAAGACTTTTTCCAAACCAGCTCAAAAAAGGTGCCGTTTTCCAGACTTTTCCAGGGTATGGAAATTTTTTTTCTAATTTCCAAAACTTTTCCAGGATTCCAGACCCACGTGCGAACCTTGGTTCAACCAATTGTTGTCATTAATGTCAAGCATTCTGTGATGATTTATAAACTGCATTTGATTATCTTCTGCAACTGTTCAAATGTTAATGTAAAATGATGTCAATGATACCATTCAATAAAGTTGAGAAACAAGCACAATGTGTATTCTTAATGTCTCCAGATGCCCCTTTACGAGATACACAAGTTAAACGACATGTAAAGCTTACACTTGAGTGTACTTGCGGCAGTCGCCTGTTCATACCGGAAAAGTGATGGTTGCACTCCGACCATTGACTCCGGTCGCAGTAAAATTACCAGTTGCATGCACTTGAGAGTCAAGTTTACTGCCCAAGTGTGCGCGACTGGTAATTTTACTGTGACCCCAGTCAATGAAGTTCAACACTGAAAAAATCTTCAGTTTGATGTAGGTCCTTTGAGCCTCAACTTGTCTAGTAGTGCACGGTATTACAATCGCAATCAGAATCGGCCGATTGTGAGTTCAAATAACCGGTAATTGGTCAGCGACGATTTTTGGTAATCAGTTGAACACTACTCCTAAATTATCAGCAGTTGGATATAACTATATATATTATCACCACTGTATTGATTGATAGACTTGTATCAAGCCATGATGGTGTTTATATTAGGTATCATGGCGAGCTCTTCAGGGCGTCACAATATCTGATAGGAACACCATCGAATCCTGACAGCAGTTTCTCGATCAGCACATAGTGGTGACAACAAATTTATCTTACCATTCTTTCTTAACATGTATTTTATTTATTTATTAGGGTTTAACGACATTTTAACAGCCAGGGTCACATCATGTCAGAGACAGTTTTATGGGGGTGGAGGAAGCCGGAGTACCCGGAGAGAACCACCGAGCAATGACAAGCAGCTGTCAGCTCTCCAACATCGTACCTCTGAACACTGCACCGCAGCACATGCAGGTTAGATTGGTTGAAGACATGCGCACCATCGACGTGCAGTACACCTTAGTACACAGCATCATTATGCCCCTAAGTAAGCAACCAGGGTTAAGTGCCTTGCCCAAGGACACAATGCGGGAGCGCGAATCAGTCGCTGAAAAGGTCACCCATCCAACTACTAACCTCACTCAATGTTGCTTAACTTTGGTGATCTGATGAGAACCGGTTACCGAGATGCCACCGCACCCTCGCATGTATTTTAAAAACCATTCAAAATCTATGAACTGATTTATTATGAATAAAAACCATGAAGACGTCATGGTGTTATGGTCTTGAGCTGCGCATTACATAATTGCCATCCAGTGTACATGTCCACTTGCTCTATAACCGCTGAAGTTTATATATAGAATGTACCCATAGTAGCTTGGTGTACCAAATGTTCACCCCTCGTGAAGTAGAGTTAAACGCAAGTCTTTAGCACGCGGTCAACACCACTTCACCATGAGTGGTGAACATTTGGTACACCAAGCTACTTTGTGTATATTTTATTTATACCATGTTCGTCACATTATTAAGAGTCGCTATTATTTTTTCCCGATTTTACTGAGCAGCAGCCGTACAAATGTGCGAATTTGTTTTTGTTTACAAGAGCATCGGTAGGCAGTACTTCCGCTGTCAATTTTATCGCCGAAACGAAATGAAATAATAATAACATACTATTTCGAGTTATGGATGCATTATTGACATGAGACAATGCATGTTTGTTAATTTTTTGCATCTTATATTATATGAGGCAAACCCATTTAAAAACGTCATAAATAATTGCCACTTTCATTTCATTCTTCGCGAGGTGACGTGTGATAAATTTAGGCAAGTTAGCATTCAGGTCGACATCACCAAAGGTCAACATGGATGTAGTTTTACTGTAGGTGTAAATTTTTACTAACGAAATCCAAATGCTGGTGTGTTCACCATGGTTGGTGTGTAAAGCTAAAATTTATGTCATAGGCTTTTCATATATAGTAGAACAGATAATCATGGTATAAAGTGGTGCTTCGACTCTGTGTTTTTTTGTTTTATTCTTCAGCTTTAACACATGGTAGGCCTATATAAAAATATTATCATGGCAAAAATTGATCTAGTCTAATTTATTTCGATGAGTTAGTGATTTATTTATTTGTCACGTAATTACTGTTTTCAAAACGGTGACCTCGGCATGTATAAATCAGTTTTCACTGAGTGCAGGTAAAAATATTTTCTTTCTGAATTGAATGATCGCTCATACTTGCAGAAGTTACTGTTGCTGATACAATTTTTTATTATATGACTACCACAAATAGCCCCTCAATACCACTATAGTTTGCCCATTAAATTCAGCTCTCTGGAAAAGAGACAAGTTTTCCAGATCGTTATCAAGCTTTTCTCTAACGAGGTGACCCTGAATGGACTATTTCTACCAGTGACCTATAAAAAAAATTGGTAAATCCCACGAATACATCGGGGAATTCTGTAAAACGTGCATTCGATCTTGAGTCGTTTATTAATACCGTATGAGAAAACTGCTTTTCTACAACCAGTTACAGAACTCAATAAAAACAATTGCGTAGTTTGCATGTTTCAAGACATGCAATTGAAAGAGAAATGAGAATTGATTACAATATTATAGCGAATTGAACATATTCGATTTTTTGTTGATATTGAGTCGGCCCATTGCTAAGTGATAAATATACGAACGTTCGCGATATTACATGTACTATGCATTTGGGATTCCCCAATTTAATGGTTATTTGGATAATATAATTCTTGATGTATTTGATTTTTCAGGTGTTGTGATCAGTTTAAAATACTAATTATCATGTAATAAACAAATTATTACAACAGTCTATTGATCTGTGTTGTTGCACTCCGTTGAGTTGACGAGATAAGATCAGCCAGATCAAACGAATGCCGCTGATGTCGAGTTTCATCTGGCTGATCGCATCTCAACGAGATGGAATACAACAACACAGATCAATTGACTGTTATAGTACTTTGTATGTATCAGTCTCGATGTTTTAGCTTTTATCAGGGGAAAATAGCTTAATTGTAAGATAAAACTAGAAAAACTGTGAACACTGCTCACTAAATGATACCACCCACTCCAACCAAGAAACATTTTACAACAGTAAAAGTGTGTTTAATGTAGACAGCACAAACACTGACACCTCCACCCCACCCCCCCCACCTCGAAGCTTGAATTGACAAAGCCCATATTTCAATATGTGAAACTGTAAGAATTAAAATATATGAAAACAAAATAGAAGGTACACATCTTCACTGTATGTAAAAGAAGGTTTGAAGGCTTTTTTGAAATCCATTCACTAGTTTCCAAGGGGTCGCAGATAGCAGATGCCCCCCCCCCCCCCCCCCCCCCCCCCCACTCCCATGCAAGCTTGAATTGACAAAGCCCATTTTTAAATATGAAAACCCTAAAAATGAAAATATCTGTAAAAACAAAATAGCAGGTGCACATCTTCAATGTATGTAAAAGAATGTCTGAGAGTTTCAATTAAATCCATTCACTGATTTAGGAGTTGCGGATAGCAGACGTGTACCCCCCAAAAGTGTAACGGACGGACGGGCGGACAAAGTGAACACTATATACCACCCACTTTTCATGTGGGTGGTATAATAATTTATACAGCACATACCAGGCCTATACATGGGCTTAGAACAATGTAGGTGTGGTGTAGCAATTATCAGACGTATCCCACATTTTTGAAGTTTGAGAAAAAATATGCCTGATGTGAGGTGTAGTGTGGTGTTAGAGATTACCAGTAAATATGCCTGATGTGAGGTGTAGTGTGGTGTGGTGTTACAGAGATTACCAGTAAATATGTCTGATGTGAGGTGTAGTGTGGTGTTACAGAGATTACCAGTAAATATACCTGATGTGAGGTGTAGTGTGGTGTTACAGAGATTAAAAAGAAGCACTGTCAGAATGCTACATTCAATTTGCAGTAATGACTGTCTGTATTCATTGATTTTCATTAGGGTGTGTTCATTTATAAAAATGTTGTCGATAAACATAAATTTATGCATCCAAGTTTATAAAAAACTAGCGGGTGAATACCCGACGTTGCACGGGAGAAGATGGTTATATCAATATATTTTCAGATATGATCGGCTCAGCCGTTTTCGAAATAGGTCAAGGTTACCAATTTCAAGGTCACCTCACACGGGCACCCAGATAAAGTCAAAATGATCGATGGGTCAATATACCCGCACATATGAAATTTTAGCCCCATCGCCCCAGCCGTTTTCGAAAAAATAGATCAAGGTCATCAATTTCAAGGTCAATGTTACCCCGCATGGGCACAGCACCCATCCCATGTTACTTGCAGGGATGAATTACTGTGTACAAAATTTGAGATCGATCGGTTGAGAAATGGCGGAGTTCACCCGGAACAAAGATAGATAGATCCAGACATTCGCATTTATACATTAGATATTATTAAAATAAAACATTGAGTACAAATGAAAATCGAAAAAGTGATTATTTATTGGAGTTTAACCCTCCAGGCCTTGCATTTTCAGGAGAGTGATTTATTCGCTCGCCAAATGCTCGCCTTAAAAAAAGTAAGGAGTGCGACAATTAGCCCTCCTGGCTTTAGAAAATAATGATTACCATAACAGCCTCTTCCTAAAACCTACATCTTTTCAAATCTCTACTATGTTAGTGGTCTCTGTAAGACGGCTATACTGCCCCTCCCACACATCTGGGCCTTGACGAGGCCCGGAGGTGTGGGAGGGGCAGTGTAGCCATCTCACAGAGACTACCTTGTTAGCAGCACCAAATAAGATGTACATAGCCCACTACAGACCTAGCAATTCAAATTTTTTGGCTTCGGCAGTCGTTTGCCGTAGCAAATTTTATCTGCTTCGGCAGTTACTACGGCATTTCTGGGAAGGCAATACATGCAGATGCCAAAGGCATCTGCAGCGAGTGATGTATGCAAAATTTTTTTAGCGGGGTTTGGGGGGGGGGGGGGTGGTGGGGGGGAGGGGGGATTCTTGTCCTAGGAAAATTTTGAAATATGCTATCAAAAGGAGCGTTCTCATGGCTTTTGGGGTGGAAATCCACTTGATATTTTGGATGACAAAATCAGTTTTTTTTACTTGAATCCACCCCTGCAATATCATATGCACAGTGGATTTGTCAGTTTGCGATTGAAATTTGCGGGACTGCAAAACGAATGAATTTCATCTGAGCTGAATATTGAGTAAAATACATTTCAAACTTATTTCTCAGAAAAAACATGCCGTTTGTTTACCTGTATTTATGTATGTTCCCTGGAATCAAAAAATGAATGTTGACCCATTTTCTATAAATGTAGAACTCAGTCTGGGAAACCCCCACACCTATTTATATATGGAGAAGATGCGCATGTGTATGGCGCGAATTCAATTGTTTTCGAGAGGGGTATCACAATAAACAAATCAATGACCGAAAGTTTAAGTAAGTGTAACGTTGGCTGCGAGTTTCCGTTTTCTGCTACCGGTGTGTGTCTCTCGTTGTGCACAGTGAACTACTGCATGTCACACATTCATCCAAACCTGTACCCAAAGTCCGTAATATAATTTTTTGGTTTGAGACATCCTGTGGAACAGGATGTACCAAACCAAAAAAATATATTACAGACTTTGTGTCCAAGTTTGGACAAGTCAAACACCACTGCGGATTATTTCTACTACGGCAACTGTGTGCCGTAGTCAGCGCCGTTTGCTTCAGCAAATCACTTCGGCAATGCTGATTGCCAAAGCCAATTGCGAGGGCTGCACTAGACAGAGTTAATTAATAGTAAGACTTTATTTTGCTACTCATCTCTCCCCCAAGCCACGCAAGGGGAGCGATTTTTAGCCCTCCTGCATTTTTAAGAGTGCCAGGCATGACCTTCTACACAACGAATTGGCCACATCCGCCCTCATAATATGCAAATTCAGCTGCTGCAAATATAATAGTTTTCAAAAATTTCAACAAAACCATACCATGTGACTCCTCTTTGGAACGAGGGTCACATGTGGTTTGTTTGAAATTTTTTGAAAAATTAATGAAAGTGTCAATGACACTGTAGCTCAACTTGACAAACTTGAACTTGGTAAGTTATAAATGAAATGGCAAAATTGAAGATCATTGGGACCAATGTCAGTTTTTTTGCCAGTGGCAACATTTTTTGACAGAAACCGAAGAAAATCGATAGCTCCCATCTAGAGGCCTCCCCAAACAAGCATGCCAGGTTTCAAAGCAAACCGATCATAAATGTGCCCTGTAGGGTGTACAAAAAGGAAATATTGTGGTCTGACTAGACTAAATTCTAAGAACGTTGGCCGTGGCAACATTTTTTGACGGAAATGGAAGAAAATCGATAGCTCCCATCTAGAGGTCGCCGTAAATAAGCATACCAGGTTTCAAAGCAATCTAATCATAAATGAGCCCTGTAGGGTGAACCAAAGGGAAATATTGTGGTCTGACTAAACTAAGTTCTAAGAATGTTGGCTGCGGCAACATTTTTTGATGGAAATTGAAGAAAATCGATAGCTCCCATCTAGAGGTCACCCCAAACAAGCATGAAAGGTTTCAAAGCAATCCGATCATAAATGTGCCCTGTAGGGTGTGCCAAAGGGAAATATCGAGTCTTCTGACTAAACCAAGTTCTAAGAACGTTGGCCGCGGCAACATTTTTTGATGGAAATTGAAGAAAATCGATAGCTCCCATCTAGAGGTCTCCCCAAACAAGCATACCAGGTTTCAAAGCAATCAAATCATAAATGGGCCCTGTAGGGTGTGCCAAAGGGAAATATTGAGGTCTGACTGAACTATAAGTTCTACGAACGTTGGCTGTGGCAACATTTTTCGCCGGAAATTGAAGAAAATCGATAGCTCCCATCTAGAGGTCACCCTAAATAAGCATACCAGGTTTCAAATCAATCAAATCATAAATGTGCCCTGTAGGGTGTGCCAAAGGGAAATATTGTGGTTTGACTAAACTAAGTTCTAAGAACGTTGGCCGCGGCAACATCTTTTGACAGAAATTGAAGAAAATCGATAGCACCCATCTAGAGGTCACCCTAAACAAGCATGCCAGGTTTCAAAGCAATCCGATCATAAATGTACCCTGTAGGGTGTGCCAAAGGGAAATATTGAGTCTTCTGACTAAACTAAGTTCTAAGAACGTTGGCCGCGGCAACATTTTTTGCCAGAAATTGAAGAAAATCGATAGCTCCCATCTAGAGGTCTCCCCAAACAAGCATACCAGCTTTCAAAGCAATCTGATCATAAATGTATCCTGTAGGGTGTGCCAAAGGCAAATATTGAGGTCTGACTAAACTAAGTTCTACGAACGTTGGCCGTGGCAACATTTTTAGCCGGAAATTGAAGAAAATTGATAGCTCCCATCTAGAGGTCACCCTAAATAAGCATATCAGGTTTCAAAGCAATCAAATCATAAATGTGCCCTGTAGGGTGTGCCAAAGGGAAATATTGTGGTTTGACTAAACTAAGTTCTAAGAACGTTGGCCGCGGCAACATTTTTTGACGGAAATTGAAGAAAATCGATAGCTCCCATCTAGAGGTCACTCCAGACAAGCATAAGAAGTTTCAAAGTAATCTGATCATAAATGCGACCTGTGAGGTGTGCCAAAGGAAATTGTGGACGTACGTACTAACATACTAACGTACGTACGTACGAACATATGCCGACGGACGAGAAGTGATGGCAATAGCTCAGCTTGACTTTGCCAAGTTGAGCTAAAAAAAATAATATTTGAAATAATAAATTTTGCTATCGTCTGCGTTAGGTAAAGGGTTAAAGACATTTTCAACAGCCAGGGTCAGAACAAATGATTTGAAGTCCATTGTTTATTATACCCTAAGGAAATGTTACTGAAATAGCACAACATGCAAACCCACTAGAAAAGTAATGGACCCTGTTACAAGTTATTTATAATTTGAATATGTCACTCTTTTGATTTTGACCCTCAAACAAAGGCAAATATTGCTCCACGAACTTCGTTTGAACAAACTTGATTATACACCACAAAAGGAAGCACCATACAAAATATTAAGTCATCATACCCACTGGTTCATGAGAAGAAGACTTTTTAAACATTTTGGAGCATTTTCTCCTACCCCCTCCCTATGGGGCTGGGCAAACTGATTTGAACAAAAAACAAAATGTGATGCCAGAACAAGCAATCACCTCAAATTTAACTGAAATTGGTTCAGCAGTTTTGGAGGAGAAGGTGCAAACACCTCTTCTGCTGAACCCTGTTAGGGCACTAAGGATATAAAAAAGTCCCCCCCCCCCCCCCCCCCCCGCCCCTCTCTTCCACACACACACTCACGATAATTTATCAATGGTGGGAAAAGTCGACTTTCAAATTTAAAGTCGATCAATTGGACCGACGATTAGTCGACTTTTTGCATAATCACGGCAAGCCTAATAAATTCAGACCACCAAAACAAATGTAGCTCCCAACCAGTTAAGTGACGATTTTAAAAGAATTTAAGACTTTTGGGGCACAGTCCCATATAGCCCACCAGCCTTAGCAGCTGCTATAAAAAAACATGGGAGGGTATCTTCCAAAGGTAATTTTACCAAGTTTAGTTGTGTTTTGTCAACTGGTTCTGTAGAAGAAAACAGATATGCAAAGCTAACAGACACCAAGTAATGGAATACAGCTGAAACTAGAAGTCCTGTCACGACTAGCGCAGAAAATGCTCGTTTGTTAATGAGCTCCTCACTGCGAAAGAATGAAGAAGTCTGAAATACACTAGAGGTACTGTGCACAAACTGAGCCAAAAGTGATACCCCCCGCACCTGAAATGTATGTTAGATTATCTCCCCTTGGAAATGTCAGAACGGAATTACACTATGCTGCAAGCGACGATTACATGAATCTCCCAGGTCCGAGGAACTGTGTCTCAAGATCGCTCACAAATTGCCGACGACTGTCGGAGAGTATGTCTGTGATCTGTGTCCGACATTTGATTAAAAACTCGGACAGTACGAGACAAATGGATTATCGACTTAATTGGTTTCTCGGACCGTACTGTGAAAAAGATTAAGCTTCACAATTATTATTGACATTAGATTTGAACAACTTTCTCTCAAGTTGCAAAAAGAAATTATGAAAATATTAAAACTAAATCAAGTTACGCCGACCATTTTTAACTCGTTGCGAAACGCTTCACAAATTATTATTACCCATTTAAACAACAATTTCAAAATAAACACTCGATTTCCCCATAATTGTGAAAACAAGATTACATGTATACATATAAATTAATATTAAATAAGCACAACCTTATTTAATATAAATTTATATATTTCTATAGGCGTTTTTCGCAGAGAGCGTAATCTATTCTGTTCGAAGATTGCATTTTTTAAAAAAATTGAATTGGATAGGCTGAGAAACAATAACCGAGAAAATAAAATCAACGTTCGTGGCTCAGAGCCCTTCGAAATATGACATGATACTGTTCCACCCTTACCTCCGCCGCCCTATAAATATGCCTATTTAATGTTGAATGACTGTCAATCCCCCCCCCCCCCCACGCATTACGCTAGGCCTAAGTGCATAAATTTCCCACGTAACGCGTTTTGCAGTGGACATCACTCTTCGCCGTGCAAAGATTCCTCAATGCCCCCCCCCCCCCCCCAACAAATCCATTTTGTGCCAATTATGCCACTGAATGCGAGTTTCCAAACAATAGTCGCCATTCTTTCTCAGTCTCAATCGACCGACCGCTACATGCTGTTTGGGGTAAATTGATAATTTTCATTCTTGGGAAAAGCTTTCAATCAAGGAGAACTGCCGGTATAATTAAAAAGAGCAGAACGAAGATTCAAATACTCATTTATTTATACTTATTCAACACAACAAAATGAAAGAAATAAACGTTTTGAACTGATATTCGCTCACATACGGTGATAATATACACGTGGCAGTTCGAAATAAAAAAAAAAACGTTCTCACTCATCCGGACCTTTACATTTCGCCCCATGCAACAGTCCATGTTTCTTATCATATACAGTACGTGACAAGTGTATCCTGTCTCAAACACCCGACACGGTGGGCGATTTTCTGAAAATCACCGGCCAATACCGTGTAATTTTACCAAATTAAACACGTGTGCAAATGGTGTTTAGATGTGGAAAAGATTAACTCCTTCTTGGTAAATCACAGTTGCAACGGTGATTCAGTGTGAAAAGGATTATTTCCTTCTTGGTAATATAATTAACTGGCTACCAACTGCGCTACTGCAAAAACGTGAGTTGAAATGGGGTTTGGCGAATATATAAGACTATTTAAACGTGTGTTGAATCAAACTGGTGATGTCTCATTGTGACGAAGAGATGTGCATTCAATTTTAGAAAAAATAAAAATTACCGCACGCGTTATCTGCATGAAAACGATCGTACCAACAAGTCCATTTCATTTTCGTTCAATACACTGGCCATAAAGGGATAGTGGTTTCAAACGCAATTGAATTCTGACCACAGAGGTTTTCAGGAAATCTGCCAATGTCACAGCCGATTTCGATCACACAGTGATTCACTGATTTTTCCATTGCAGCCAGCGCCTGCAGCGGGATGAGTAAAAATCCACTTTTCAATCGGATGTCTTTTGAACTGTACAGGACAAGTTACAGACAGAGGAAGGTCTGTAAATGTAAATTGCTACTGGTTAGTTTTACATAATGTTTTCTACTTCGCAGCCGTTGTTTCCTACCCCCCCCCCCCCCCCCCCCCCCCCCCCCCCCCCCCCCCCCCCCCCCCCCCGCCAGCCCCTCTCGAAAATGCCGGCATAGAAGTTATGGACAGAAAAACGACATGAACATAGTTATGCATCAATTGTCCCTCCCACCAACTCTCAATACCCCATTTCACTTCTCCGCCCTCTATTGCGCCATTCCCCAAAATTCTGGCGATTGAATGCCCTGAAGTTTCCAATTTGATAGAAAAAATACTTTCTATTCATCGCCTCAGTGATTTCTTGAATGACTTGATGCCGTAATACGCTTAGCTACGTCGGATGTCATTTACCACTTAATAAAGGCTTCGGTGCCCCGGTATATTGTGCATTACAAAATATTTCAATGTCTGTGGGTGCAACATTTTAAAAAATGTCAATCATTTAAATGCAAAAAATCTCCTTTTGCCATTCAAATAGTGGGTAGTTCTGCCATTCAAATAGTGGGTAGTTCTGCCATTCAAATAGTGGGTAGTTCAGATAAAAAGAAGAAAAAAAACAATGGAAAAGGCACTCTTAGACTAGCAGTAACCGTCCCCCTTTCGTGTGTTCACAGGTGCTTAATTACAGTAGTTTGTTTTGTAATTAAACTGGTGGCAGTTAGACGCTCACCGAAACTGGATTAAGTGCCGGGCATACAAATCAATCAGCTTCCGTTTATTGTGCAGGCCTTCTGAAGTTCTTGTTTACAAAAACAATGCTCTGATCTCACAATGCACCCCGAAAAGTAATTAAGTATTCATGAAATTGAATTAAATATTTTGAGAATGGCGTCAATTAATCCATTCCCGACTTGTGTATTGTTTCCCGACACTCTGCATTCCTTAAGTTCAGTGTACTCATAGTGACATTTTATTCTCATCACATTCAATAGCAGCCTTACCTTTTTCTGAATTCATGACGCATTTGAATATTGAAATTCCATTGCATCTTTATACGAACGCTTTTCATTTTGAGTCTAAGGATTTTGCGCGAGTGTGGTGAGGGAAGGGGAGCCCATCGGCAAGAATAACGTGTTTGAGCCTTTTACCCAATTCATGTAGCGGTGAGATGGGGGCGAACACAAGAGGTGTGCCCCTGAAACAAAAGAGAAATTCGAGAAAAAAAAACCCCTCAATTTCCTTGACTGAATCTGCTTGCGTCCATAATTTATAAGTTGTGGAAGGCATCAATAATTAGGCCACATCACGGGGGTGGGGGCACAACTGAAATGGGGGAGGGGTATGTGCCCATCAGCCCCCCCTCCCCCCCCCCCCCCCCCCCCCCCCCTGGTTACACCACTGAAATGCCCTCACGAAATATTTTTTTTAAATTATTTAAAAAAATATTGCCGCCCTCTCCAATAAGCCTGTGGAGTAAGTTTCAGTATGCCCACCCGTACTCCGCAATCTCTTTGGTGTAGTAAATAAATGTCTACATCTGTAGATCAGCACTCTTTGCTTCCAAGGTTTCCCGACAATGGTGTGCATTTATTTAAATCATGGTGTGTGTATGTACTCTTCTAAGGTTTCTCTTGGAACGGTTATTTTAAATGGAACTTGGTTTCAACTGCACGCCCAATGCAGAGCCTGTCATCCATCCAACAGCACATGTGGCGAGTTTCAAAGAACGTACGGTCTTCATGGCCCTGCCAAAATGATCCAACAGATTTAATGGTACTGTACTCATTACTAAGTTCCTAGGTAGGCCCCTGGGTGATGTATCCCTAACCCCCCCCCCCCCCCCCCCCCCCCCCCACACACACACACACACACAAACCGAGTTGATAAATAGATGGCTTCCGGAATATACAAAACGAGTTCAGTAAATCAAGTCTGGGCTAATTTACTGGATAAGTTATGTAATTTTCGGAAAACTGAAGACGAGTTGACGAATTCTGTTTAACTTTTTATGATCTAAAAATCGAAAGGTGCTAATTGTTCCAGTAGTAGGCCTAATCCACAGGAAATTTAACCATACCAAGCGTTCACTGAGCTCTGTGTATCAACATTGAACTGGTTCATTTTCTTCTACATACTTACAATGGAGGCTCTTATTACGCCCATTTAACCTAATTTAAACTGAGAAATGAAGGCAATGGGCTGTAACGGGACAGTTGGATAAATTTGTTATCACTATGCGCTCGATGCTGCCGTGCTTCCATAACCCATAATTAATAAGGGCACGACAGCATCGATCCAATAATACTATCAGATATCCTTTTTTCAATTTCTAAGCTTGTGCTGAGTACCTGTGTTTGTTTTGACATTCAACGTGATGGTGATATCATCGATAATTAGAAGATTCAATACGGGGAAAAAAAGCGAAAATCAGAAGCCGAGTCTAACCACTGTTTTGCAATGCACGCACGCAGAAAAATGAGAACTGAAGGCCAACATGCAGCCTAAACTATTTGAAATGAACAACACCGTCACAACGAAGTTTGAATAGAAATAATTGAGACTGAGTTCGCTATGACATTAACTTGACGTATAATATTATGATGACGTATTTTGTTCTCAACATTTTAAAACTGTATGTTAATTCAGTGTGAGGTGATTGAAAAATTCAAGAAGAATTGTCAGTGTAATGTATAGCTCATTAATGTCATTTTCGAGGTGACATTGTCGACAAAAATTGTCAGAATAAAATGTGCACGTGTCTGTAAGACTGCTTTGTTTTCTTGAGGTGGAGTTGATGTACAGAAGTTAATTACCGCTAATCTTTAAATTACACAATTATCTCTGAGATTACGCGACATGAGCTAATCCTTTTCTCTTGAAATGCCTCACTGGATTTAATTATTGCTAACTCAGTCGGCGTAATATCGGACAGGTTTAAATCTTTTCTCTCAACTCGGACCTGAGCGATTCATGTAATCGTCGCTTGCAGCGTAGGTATATATTGCTTCATGCACATCTCCATATGGAGTTCTTCCATTGTGTAAAGTTTCATGAAAATTCTTCAAACGGTTTAGGAGGAGTTGCGCTTTCAAGGATGGACAGACGGTATAAGTTGGATTACCTCCCCTTGGAAATGTCAGAACGGAATTATATTGCTTCATGCATATCTTCATATGGAGTTCTTCCATTGTGTAAAGTTTCATGAAAATTCTTCAAACGGTTCAGGAGGAGTTACTCCTCTGGTTGGTATTACTGACTCACTGATTATGTTCATCGCAGGTGATCTGATTCCACTATCTGTTGTAGACAGTCCACGATTTCGTGAACTGGTGGAAACAATGGACTCTCGTTATACGTTACCAAGCCGCAAACACTTGACATCCAAACTCCTCCATACCAAATGTTCACCCATGCAGTCATGTATAACAGAACAGCTTAAACAGGCACAGAGTATCTGTCTCACTATCGATTTGTGGTCCAATAGACAAATGAAGTCATTTATTGGTATAACAGGACATTTTGTACTTGACTGGACCATGCATTCTGTGATGTTAGCCTGCAAGAGGTTTAAAGGAAGTCACACTGCAGAAAATATTCATCAACAGTATGAGGAGACCTTGAGTTTATTTGATATTGCTGGAAAGATTACTAATATAGTAACTGATAATGCCTCGAATATGACAAAAGCCTTCAGCTTTGACCTCCCTGGATTCGAACATGATACAGAGTGCAGTGATGACAGTGATTCGGATGATGATAGTTCAGATGGGGATTCTACAAGTAAAAGTGATTGTGACAGCCTTCACTTGCCTGAGGCCCCAGAGCGTAACCCATGCTTTGCACACACTCTGCAGCTTGCTGTAAAGGATGGACTTGATCAGGCTGGATCTCATCTACAACGCGTGATTTCAAAGGCCTCAAAAGTTGTGAACTATGCAAGGAAATCGAATTTGGCTTGTGATTATCTAGAGGGGGAAAAGAGGCTTCAGGCAGCTAACACAACTAGATGGAACTCACAACTTATCATGATAAGATCCATTCTCAATGTACCCCATGATAAACTAAGTGCACTCAATACTGTGAAACTTACAACATATGAACGAAGTACATTACAGGAATTATGTGATATGCTGAAACCATTTGAGGTAGCTACCATGTTTGCTCAAAAAGAAAACAGTGTGTCTGCTAGTCTTGTTGTGCCTTGTTTTAGGGGCTTGAAACACAAAATAAAAATACTGTGTGCTAAATACAATGGTGGATTGATGGCAGGACTGAGAACAGCAGTAGATAAAAGAATGACACAATTTGAGGAAGGTGATGTTTACAAAATGGCTAGTGTGCTGGATCCCAGATTCAAACTTAAGTGGTGTTACAATGAGGAGGAACGCTCAGCTGTGAAAGCAAAGTTATTGTGCCTTTCTGAATCTGTGATAATTAGTGAGTCTGATCAGAAATCAGGCATTAAATCTCCTCCAAAGAAACGTCAAAAAGTAGACTGTGACCTTTTAGATTTTATGGAGAGTGATCCAACAGGGTCAACCCCTATTTTGACAGATTCTCATGTAACAGAAGTGAATGACTACCTTATGCAACCTTGCACTGAATGCAGTAGTATTAAATATAACATGTTATTTGACAAAGTTACATCTGTTAATTTAATTCCACTTTACAACCTGTTGATAATTTCATTGCTTGACATTACATTTATTAAACATATTTTTAAACCCTAATAAATAAATAAATAAATAAATAAATAATAAATTAAACATATTTTAAATCCATTCAAATTATGTTAAAATAAATAATCATCTATTATATGTTCTTTTATTGTTGTTCATCTTTTGCAAAAGTACTCGTACTCGTACTCGAGTACTTTGAAAGTACTCGTACTCGTACTCATGTATTTTCAAAATACTCGTACTCGTACTCATGCATTTTCAAAGTACTCGTACTCGAGTACTGAGGTCCATTACTCGCCCCAGCCCTGGCTTACAAGGATGGACAGACGGTATAAGTTAGATTATCTCCCCTTGGAAATGTCAGAACGGAATTATATTGCTTCATGCACATCTCCATATGGAGTTCTTCCATTGTGTAAAGTTTCATGAAAATTCTTCAAACGGTTTAAGAGGAGTTGCGCTTACAAGGATGGACAGACGGACGGACAGGGTGATTCCTATATACCCCCCCAAACTTTGTTTGCGGGGGGTATAACAAGAACGTTTGAGCTGTGCAATGTAAAATGTAATGTGCTATTAGCAAGGTCTGTAGTGAAATAACGAACTGAACTGATCAAATAGAAAGAAAATATTGAGACTACCATATGTGGAGGGTGGATTACTACGAAATCTGTGTGATCGATTTTTAACTCGGTAATTATTTACAATTTCCAAGAACAAGACACAAGAAGCACTTGCAAACTTTCATCACATGGACCACCGGGTTGTACCCGGTGGTCCATGTGATGAAAGTTACTTAGTTTGCAAGTGTTTCTCATGCTGTTTTTAACAGTTATGTACAAATACATTTCGAGTTGAGCATATATGGTGCTACTATTTAGTAATAAACTTTTTTCATTCAGTATATGGTATATGTAGTCTAATTTTAATATCTATTTACGTCATTGCATATACATATATCCCAGTAGATGTTAGGAATGATGTTAGTGATCCCTACTTACTAGTATAGAATTGTTGGGCACAATGCTTTTTTAACAGGAATTGAGTTACGCTAATGATAAATGGGGCAGTTTGAGTTTGATAGGGACAAAAAGTGCACTTACAGTTAAAACTAAAAGTCCTGTCATGAAATGCGCACAAATAGCACGTTGATATGCGCGTTAATGTACGTGTTATGGCCCAAGTAAAGCTAGCAAATTCTGTATATATGGCCTGAGCACAAGCAATGTTTCAGCCAATGGACCTCCGGGTAACCCGGAGGTCCATTGGCAGAAACATTGCATGTGTTTGCCATGAGTAACCAGGAGAACCTGCCATGCTTTGGATGCCATTCGATATGGCAATTGTGCGCAATTTCAACGCGCAATTAAGTCTACATAAGCGCACTATTCGTGACAGGACTTCTAGTTTTAACTGTACTCAACATACTATCACTTCAAAATAGTGTATAATACGATCACAGGTATTCTAGCTTCAACTGTAGCTCACACTGACTTTCAGTCATGTTTAGCAATAAGTTCTACTTACAACCAAAGATGGCTCATTATGTGTTACTTCTTCTTGACTAGCTGTGACTGATGTATTGGTTAAATCAATAATGGACTCATCAGTATCATCTGTTAAGTCGATGCAGGAACTGTTTTGAGCTGAAACAAACACAGGTCCATGACATACATACGATCAAGTCAATCAGATTCAATACAAAAACTTGCTGAAATTTCCCCGAGTTTCTCAAAATAAACAAGATAGGGTTAAATTGTTTATTGGTGATAGATACTGAGTGTGGTTTATTTGTTTATTAATGATAGGTACTGCGGGTGGGTTATTTGTTTTTCAGGGTATTTGATGACTGGATTCACATCGCAAAATGCCAGTCAAAAATGGCCAAATGCTAACCATTTTTCTTTCATATTGGCCTTATATTCACTATTTATCATCACTTTTTGAAACCAAGATGGAAACTGCTAATCAAATTTTTAAAAACAAAAAATACCCCGTTTTTTGGTGATAGGTACTGAGGATGGGTTATTTGTTTATTAGTGATAGGTACTGAAGATGGGTTATTTGTTTATTAGTGATATGTATGGAGGGAGAGTTTTTTGGTTTTTTGGCGATAGGTACTGAGGGTGGGTTATTTGTTTATTAGTGATATGTACGGAGGGAGAGTTTTTTTGTTTTTTGGCAATAGGTACTGAGGGTGGTTTATTTGTTTATTGGTGATAGGTACTGAGGATAGTTTATTTGTTTATTAGTGATAGGTACAGAGGTGGGTTAACTGTTTTTTGGCGATAGGTACCGAGGGTGGTTTATTTCTTTATTAGTGATAGGTACGGAGGTGGTTTATTTCTTTATTAGTGATAGGTACTGAGGTGGTTTATTTCTTTATTAGTGATAGGTACGGAGGGTGGTTTATTTCTTTATTAGTGATAGGTACGGAGGGTGGTTTATTTCTTTATTCGTGATAGGTACGGAGGGTGGTTTATTTCTTTATTAGTGATATGTACAGAGGGTGGGTTATTTGTTTTTTAGTGATATATATGGAGGATGGGTTGTTTTTTGGTGATAGGTACTGAGGGCGATTTATTTGTTTATTAGTGATATGTATGAAGGGTGGTTTATTTGTTTATTAGTGATAGGTACGGAGGGCTGGTTATTTGTTTATTGGTGATAGGTACTGAGGATGGTCTATTTGTTTATTAGTGATAGTAAAGAGGATGGGTTATTTGTTTTTTGGTGATAGGTACTGAGGGTGGTTTATTTATTAGTGATAGGTACGGAGGGTGTGTTGTTTTTTGGTGATAGGTACTGGGTGTGGGTTGTTTCTTGGTGATAGGTACTTAGGATGGGTTATTTGTTTATTGGTGATAGGTACTGAGGGTGGTTTATTTTTGTTTCTTGGTGATAGGTATTGAAGGGGGGTTATTTGTTTTTTGGTTCTTGGTACTGATGGTGGGTTATTTACTTTGTTGTGCTTGGTACTGAGGATGGGTTATTTGTTTCTTGATGATAGGTACTGAGGGTGGGTTATTTGTTTTGTGGTGCTAGGTACTGAGGGTGGGTTGTTTCTTGACGTTTTGGGTCACTTTCTGCATCACAAATATAAAGTCAAGTTTTAGACATATGTTTACAACTGTGAATGACTCACACCTCAAGTACTGGTTATCATGTCATTAAACAGTGCAGACAACTTGTAAGCTTCATTGAATATCTTCTGACTGATTGAGTGCTGGGAACTCATAATTGGGCATTATTCTGAAACAAGAGTTCCTGCAGGCAAGTTCTGATAAAATTCAAGGCTATTCAAGGCCGTTTCTCGACATGTTTCAGCATTTTTCAAGGCCCTGCAATAGCCAAATTCAAGGATTATCAAGGCCCTGTCTTCACTAGTTCTAACTAGGACCCTCCAGTCATTACCCCCATCCTCCCACTTCCCTTTAAGGGAAGTGGGAGGATGGGGGTGGGGGGGGGGGGGGGGGTAATGACCAGAGGGTCCTAGTTAGGTCTATGCCCTCACAAACTCTGACATATAAAGCTAATGTATACCGAGTCAAAAAAGAAAGTATAATAGAAACAAATGTGAAAAAATAGCATAAAGGAAGAAATATAATAGTTCTAATGTTGCATGTTTGTGGACAAGAAGTCGCGCAAAGAGTTTAATGACAGGTTGTTGTTGCCCACCCAACCGTATACAATTTTGCTACAGATTTCAAAATAGCACGTGCTACCCGAGAATGTCAAATTGAATGGGTGACAGACGATTTTCTTTGTGTTATGTTGTCATAGAGTGCCTGGGTTATTGAGAAAACACGCTAGTTTTTATCTTCTGACATTTTAAATGAAAGTGTCAATGACAATGTAGCTTAACTTGCCTGTGTGTTGTGTTTGATGAAAAGGATAATGTTCAATGTTTATGAAAGGATTATGAAATAAGACAAGAATTGTGATAATTGGAAATATGTTAATTTCTGTTCCCTGTATGCTATGTTTTTAATAAATATAATGTGAGGTGTAGACTGTACTAAAGAACTGAGGGGTGGGTTAATGCGGCCTTCACAGTTAATGTATGTGGCCCTCACAGTTAACGTATGTCAACAAAAGTTACCAATCTACAGTGAAATTATTCCAAAATGAGTCATCCTATCAAGTTACAATGAAATTCCTTCATAAATATGTCCTGTAGACTGTGCTAAAGGTTGACCAATTGCAACGAAAAGGGGACGTCCTCATCTCGACATTATACTGAGTCATTCTACCATGTTACAATGAAATCCCTTCACAAATACGACCTGTAGCCTGTACTAAAGTTTTTTGGGCTCAGGCAGCCATCTTGGTTGAATGATCGTACCAAAAGGGGACGTTCTCATCTGGGTATTATCTGGAGTCATTCTACCAAGTTACAGTAAAATCCCTTCATAAATATGACCTGTAGACTGTGCTAAAGGTTTTCGGGCTTCGGGTCCCTGCAGCCGTCACAGTTGACCAATCACGACCAAAAGAGGATGTCATCATCTAGGCATTATAAGGAGTCAACATAACAAGTTACAATGAAATCCTTCCATAAATACGTCCTATAGACTATGCTAAAAGTTTGCGGGTTTTGGGCTCGGGCAGCCATCATGGCTGAATGATCGTGACCAAAAGGGGACGTTCTCATCCAGACATTATTTGGAGTCATCCTACCAAGTTACAATGAAATCCCTCCATAAATATGACCTGTAGACTGTGCTAAAGGTTTTCAGGATCCAGACCCCTGTAGCCGTCACAGTTGACCAATCACGACCAAAAGAGGATGTCATCATCTAGGCATTATAAGGAGTCAACCTAACAAGTTACAATGAAATCCTTCCATAAATACGACCTATAGACAATGCTAAAGGTTTTCAGGTTTTGGGCTCGGCAGCCATCAAGGCTGAATGATCGCGACCAAAAGGGGACGTTCTCATCTAGACATTATTTGGAGTCATCCTACCAAGATGAGTAATCAGGAGAACATGCCGTGCTTTGGATGCCATTCGATATGGCAATTGCGCGCAATTCCTACACGCAATTAAGCCTAGATAAGCACACAATTCGGGACAGGACTTCTAGTTTTAACTGTATATGACCTGTAGACTGTGCTAAAGGTTTTCGGGTTTTGGGCCCGGGCAGTTGTCACGGTTGACAGATCGTGACCAAATGGGGAAGTTCTCATCTAGACATCAAACGGTGTCATCCTACCAAGTTACAATGAAATCCCTCCATATTAAATATGACCTGCAGACTGTGCTCAAGTTTTTGGGTTTTGGGCTTGAGCATCACGGTTGACAGATCATGACCAAAAAGAGACGTTCTCAACTAGTCATTATACAGAGGCATCCTACCTAATTACAATGAAATCCCTTTATAACACTGACTTGTAGACTGTGCTAATGGTTTTCGGGTTTTGGGCTCGGGCAGCCATACCGGATCGCGACCAAAAGGGGACGATCTGACAAGGACTATGGGGTGTAGCCTGTGCTAAAGGAAAATGTGAACAGACTCTCAGACTAACAGACTTCTGCTCGCATGATGGCAATAGCTTATCTTGACTTTGTCATGTTAAGCTAAAAATGCCAAGGATAACCGAAAATCAGCTGCGTGCCATTGGTATGCATGAGGCTGGGATACCTCCAGATGAGCTTGCTGCTGAGTTCGGAGTCACTGTGGCCACTATTTACCGTCTCATTGGAAGGTACAGAACCACTGGATCTACTGCCATCCGACCGCGTTCAGGTCGACTAAGAGTTACGACCCCTGCACAAGACTGACACATTAGGACGTCTCACTTGCGGGATCGCTTCCTTCCGGCGACGAGGACGAAAACAAATTACTCCTGGCAGAACTAACAATAGAATCAGTGCACAAATTGTCTGCAACAGACTCGCTGAACACGGCATCCGGAGTAGGCATTCATACCACGGACCAATCCTTACCCAACATCATAGTACTGTCAGAATGGAAAGGGTACGTCAGCATGTTTGCTGGATTCAGCAGCGTTGGAGCAGTTCTTTTTAGTGATGAATCACGATTTTGCCTATGGCTGATGGTAGGACAAGAGTGTATCGCCAACGAGGAGAACGATATTCTGATGTTTGCTTGAGGTCATGCGACCGTTTTGGCGGGGGAAGTGTAATGGTTTGGGCAGGAATTTCCTTGCACCATCGAACGCAGTTTATCTTCATCGATGGTAATCTGAATGGACAGTGATATAGGGATGAAATTCTCAACGCTGTTGTTGTTCCATTGTTCAACACTAATGTCAGATTGCAGTTATCCCAGCAAGACAATGCCCAATGTCATGGGTGCTGCTGTGACTTTCTTGAGGAGCAGAGCACCAAACTTCTTCCCTGGCTCCCACTTTCGTCAGATTTGTCACCAATGGAGCATCTTTGGGATCAATTGGACCGTCAGGTATGACTTCATGATCTTCAGACGTTAGGCAATTTACGCAATGTTCTAAGACAGGAGTGGAATGCAATACCACATGGCGACATCCAGACTTATCAGGTCCATGCACTGTCGATGTCTTGCCATCCAAGAGGCAAACGGTGGACATACACACTATTGACTGCATATGTGAAATTTTCATTTCACCCTATGTCTGAATTGGGACGTCGTGACGTAACGCTGGCAACAGTAAGAACATGAAATTATGCAAATTCAAACAGCTAGACTCGAAATATGAATTTACAATAATTTGCTTGGGATTAAAGTCAATAATACTAAAAAAATTGCTCCTCAAAGTTTATTATACTTTATTTTTTGACTCAGTATAGTTATAATTAGGGGCTTTGTAAGCATTTTTATTTGATGAAAATTCAAAGCATCCCGACACATTTTTCAGAATTTCAAGCCCTTGTATGACTCCTTGTCAAGTTCAAGGCCATTCCTTGAAAACAAGGCCTCGTGGCACATTTTTCAGGATTTCAAGGCCTAGGATGACCCCTAGTCAAATTCAAGGCCATTCCTTGAATCCAAGGCCTCCTGATGTATTTTTCAGGATTTCAAGGCCTTGGATGATCCCTAGTCAAATTCAAGGCCATTCCTTGAATCCAACGCCTCGTGACACATTTTTCAAGATTTCAAGGCCTTGGATGACCCCTAGTCAAATTCAAGGCCATTTCTTGACTTGAATGACCCCTAGTCAAATTCAAGGCCATTCCTTGAATCCATGACCCTGCAGGAACCCTGTGAAATACTGGTACCTCAACTTAAAGTTAAAGCCTTCATATTTTGTGGATGAGCTTCATATCATCTTTAAAGTAAATCATTCAGTCTTGTATGGATATGCCTCGTGCATTCGGCACTCTCCCATAAATTGAAACTAGGCTAAGATACATGAACAAATTTTTGTGACAAAAAATAATTTACCACTCCACCAGTTTAATAAATAATCCTGTTAACTGAATAAAACTCACAAACACAAAACCATTTACCATACCTTCAGTAAACAATATGATCTTTTAATTACATATAGGTTAGAGTAAACTCATGTTTATTGAATAAAATGATCAAAAGATACTGTGTTTTGCTGGTTACCTGGACATATTGTAACACCAGGACAGACAGTGCTGCAAAACTGGCTTTGAACAAGACTATCACTGATTTTTTAAGATTCTCTCCATTGACTAGATTGATTTATTTGTTTATTGGAGTTTAATGACACTTTAGACAGCCAGGGTCACCTCACGTCGGGATAGTTTTATGGTTGTGCAATGCACCTTAGCACATAGTGCCCCCCCCCCCCCCCCCCCCCATGGGCAATCAGGTTACAGTACAGAATATAATAAAGTGGAAACTGGGTCACGCTAATAACGCACTATCTGCATCATATTCGTATCTGAATATCGGGATATTTTTTTAGGAATAATGCGTCAGTTGATCGTGTGATTTGGCTGCTCAAATGTACTAATATGGCGATGCCTCAAAGAACAACTTACAAACAGTACAATGGAACATATTTAACAAGCCAAGACCAATAGCGGGTCTGGACCTGCGTCGCTGCATGCAATTGAATCGGCAAACAGGAAGTGGCTGCACAGCAGATCTGAAAATTGCATACACGATACAACTGATCATTATCAGGCTCCAGATGAAATATAAAATCAATCCCTTGCATAGAAGCCGAGAAAAGTTTGGCGAAAAATTTCAATGTTGAGTGGGTACAGTAAAATTTCAAAGTATTGGCAAACAGGAAGTGGCTGCACGGCAGATCTGAGAATTGCTTACACTATACAACTCATCATTATGAAGCAGCAAACCAAATATAAAATCATTCCCTTTCATAGAAGCCAAGAAAACTTTGATGGAAGAAGTGTTTCGGACGGACTGATGGACAGACTGACGGACGGAGTCAAGTGGTTACTAGACCTGCTCTGCAGCTAGCGACGCAGGTAAAAATAACACATGATTACATGTAATTATTAACAGCAATCATTTCAGTTAACCCCCTACATACTGATGCCAAAACATACAGATTTGAAGTAGCCATTTTTCCCATAATGCAACTGGAAATTTAATCAATTCAATCTTGTTTGACAGAGCTCATTGATTGAATTGGTTAAATTTCTAGTTGCATTATGGGAAATATTCACACCCTGAACTTTAGATATTTTGACATCAGTGCGCAGGGGGTTAAAGGAATGCACAAAGAATTAGTGATGTCATATCAATGCTAAACTGTAAACAAACATAAACACTCAAATAATTCTTAATGATCATTTCAATGCAATTACAAAAAAACAAGTACAGAAAGGCACGTTTTAATAAGCACAAAGCTAAAAAACAATCCTGTAATTAAACACAGTATTTTCCAGTGAGTTCATCAGTTTGTAGCGCTGGGTGGACATATTCTTGCTCATGTGTATATAATTCTGGATAAGTTTTGCATCTTGGGATGTTCGCCACAACATGGTGAAAATACCACTCTAATGCCATAGGAATATCACCAAAATAGGCACTAATGTGGTGTCATTAACAAATGTTTGTTTGTTTGTTGGTGGTTAACGTCACATATTTATGCACCATGGCTAATCGTGACACAACATGGAGATGAAGTCAAGTTTAGTCAATCGTTGATCAACATGTTGCCCATTTTAGAGGACTTTCACCCCAAGCATTGGTGACTGGGTCCTATTTTACTAGTAAAGCGGAACTGTGTCATTAACAAAAGAATATCGCCTAACTGTATACTTTGTTATAGGCTGTACTGTAGTATCTTGCCCAAAGACATCAGTGACTACAAACCACATATCAATAAGTACATCAAATCAATTTATTTATTTATTTATTGGTGTTTAAGGTCACATACTTCTGCATATTGGCTTATCATGACCACAACATGGATATAAAGTCCAGCCAATCGTTTATATCAATGTTTCCCATTTTAGAGGACTTCCATCCCAGGCATTGGTTACCGGGACCTATTTTACCAGTAAAACAGTAAACAAGCTTCACTTCCCAGGTTTCCCACGGGGAACATCAAATCAATGTGGCAAGCAGATTGGGGTGGGCCTACAAATAAGAAGCTTTAACGCTTCAGACAAAATATCGCTCATAATTTCCCTGTGTAATCTAACATTCTGTAATTTTGACACAATATCATATTGGTCATACCAAACTGACACAGTTTTTTTTGTATAGGGGTAGGGGGTTTGTGACCAGAATGTATTCTCTGTAAATGTCTGTTGACAATCAACACATTCTATTAGACTGTACTGATTTTAATGACATCAGATGGTGACATTATAGTATACTCTAAGAGAAGAACTTTACATAATCACTTCTCACCTGATTCTCTCGTTTCTCAAAGAAATCCACTTTTTTAATAAGTTTTAAGCCCCATACAGACACAGACGAGCAAATTTAATTTGTCAAAGAAGATGTGGCAAATAAAATTTGGCCGTGTGTACGAGAAAATTTGTCACATTTTCTTTGAACACATTTCTCTGTTCAATATCTGGACAGACATTGAACAAAGAAATGTGCCATATTTCTGCGCTTGGAGAAACTGTGCATGCATAGAAATACGTAAACAAGTATTGCATTATCCACCACGCTATAATAATTTGAAGTTAGAGAAGACTTTAGTGAATAGTACCACGATTTTCAAAAAATGTGGTTGTTTGACAATGCTGTATATTTACTTTTGGAAGAGTTGCAGAGTAAGGAGAGTCTATGGAATATAAAAAGCGAACTTTATAGAGATAAAAATAAGAAAAAGGCAGACAGCGATGAACTTTTGTCAGTACTCCATGAGGAAATTGGTGTTGGAAATTTATGTACAAAGCAGCACCGTCAGCAAATAAAATGTGTCGTTCCATACATGTTTCAAGAAGCAAAAAATGTGACAAATTTTATTTGCCACATTTTCTTTGACAAATTAAATTTGCTCATATGTACGGGGCTTTAGTTGTTTTTACTGCATCTCATTTTCAGAAAGTATTCCTGTCAATGGGTTGATTTACAGTATGGCAACCGTGGACTGGTCACTTTCCACGGGTGGTCAATATTTCTATGGACGCAATAATATTTGATATCAAACACTAATTATAGGAATAATGATAAAAAATTTAATTAATGAAGCACCGGGTACAGTTAAAACTAGAAGTCCTGTCCCGAATTGTGTGCTTATCTAGGCTTAATTGCACGTAGGAATTGCGCGCAATTGCCATATCGAATGGCTTGGCTTCTAAAGCACAGCAGGTTCTCCTGGTTACTCATAGCAAACACAGGCAATCTTTCTGCCAATGGACCTCCGGGTTACCCGGAGGTCCATTGGCTGAAACATTGCTTGTGCACAGGCCATATGTACAGAATTTGATAGCCTTGCTATGGTCATAACGCGTAGATTAACGCGCAGAACGACATGCTATTTGTGCGCATTTCATGACAGGACTTCTAGTTTTAAGTGTATAACCCGGTGCTTCGTGAATTAATATTTAGCTGATGATGATTTTTTATTATCTGGTAGATGCATGCGTGGACATCACCGACCACACATGGATTACGACCAGTTCACGGTGACTGTAATGTACACAATATTTGTAAACAACTTTTGGTATCTTTGTTCACTACTGTCTAGTTAGTTATTTCGATGTCTTGAACATTAGTGATGAACCGATTATCAAAACTTTCTATGAACTGATTACAGATTATTTCTCTGTCGATTATGCTGATTCCGACAGTTGAAATAGGACACAGAAGAAAATCTGTTGGTTCCTGTTATACTACAGAATTTCATTGATAAATCTCCAACTGAGAAAGCTTAATACCACACAAGTTCTCAGAGTATGCATATTTAGTGCTGGGCAATATTAACCAAAATAATATTTGCATTTTTGGGAGGTGGGGTGGGGTGGGGTGGGGGAGAAGATTGTTATTATGATACAATCACACAATATTGTTCTCTTGTGAATATTGTGTTTATTCCCGGTAAATAGTGTTAATATGGTTTTGTGTAAGAATACAATACACTTGGCTGTATTAACCAGGAATATACTGAGCACACATACTTTGTGTCTTAATTGAATAATAACTTTGATGTTAATGTGTGTTGTGAACTTGTGTGATGCATGGTTTACAGATTCACACGCAACATGTCAGCATTGAATGTTCAATTTTCAGCTTGTAAGTTGTTACCTCCCTTGATGTGTTTCTCCAATGTTAACACATACTCTACAATCAACATTGTAGAGGAACATCAAGCAGGGCATTTGATGACTGGATTCGCAACGCAAAATGCTATACAAAAAGGTCAAAATGCTAGCCATTTTTCTTTCATATTGGCCTTATATTCACTATTTATTACATTTTTTGAAACCAAGATGGAAACTGCTAATCAAATTTTTCAAAACAAAAATACCCCTGATCAAGGGAGGTAACTGAATTGAAAAATGAACTTGACAAACTAAAAGAACGTGTTTGTGACAGTCATGTGACTTACATGCTGCATAACAATCATCTGTCATTGAGTAAAAAGTGTTTTTGAGTTTTTTCTCCAATTTTAATCTCTTATTGTATTGTGTTTCCTGCTTCAAGAAGTACCACAGACTACCTACCAGCTGAACACATTTTATTCATTTGTTAACATGTACTCAATGAAACGTTGTGCAGTGCCATGATAGAAGGCCAGTGACTTTATCAGCCGGGAAATGGTGATCTCATATCGATCCTGTATTGAGCCCAAGTATGAACCAATGGGCTTTATTTTAACAAGCTTGTATCTGACCCCCCCATGAATGCTGTAAACCGAATATCAAAAGATTCTGACCATTGGTTCTGGAGAAAAGATTTTTAAAATTTTTGCAAATATGCTGACTCAGCATTTTTTCGATGCCCTCTACAGAACACACTAACATAACAATTTTTTTACCATACAATTCTACTGGTCCTAAGAATGCTTCGTACCAAATAACTGTTCTCTGTTCCGTTTGGTTAGGGAAATATGGCCGTTTGAAAATATTTCTATTTTTAGCTCCTTGCTTTTCCATGGGAATGCGTAAATGTTTTTTTTTTTTTGCACGTGTCAAGTGCTGATGACCCAATAATACCACATACCAAATTTGGTTCCAATCGAACCATCGGTACAGAAAATTGAAATTTTGGGCGAGGCCAAAAATCTAACCCCTTCCATTACAAAGCCAAATATTGATAATATTTGAAAGCGTGTAGAAAAAAAGTCTGGAAAACTGTAATTTTGATGAACCTTTCAAAGTCGAAGGGCCGTAATTTCAGTAAAAAATCAGTGGAGCAGAACTTGATCTGTAGGTCACCATGTTAGACAAACATACCAAAAATCAGCTCAATATCTGGAAGCATGTAGAGAAAAAGCCCGGAAAAACTGTAATTTTGATGAACTTTTCAAAGTCTATGGGGCCGTAATTTTGGTAAAAATCAGTGGAGCGGAACAAAACCCAAACTTGTTCTGTGGGCCACCATGTTAGACTAACATACCAAAAATCAGCTCAATATCTGGAAGTGTGTAGAAAAAAAGTCCGGAAAACTGCAATTTTGATGAATTTTTCAGAGTCCAGGGGTGTAATTTGGGTAAAAATCAGTGGAGCGGAACAAAATGCAAACTTAATCTGTAGGCCACCATGTCAGACTAACATAACAAAAATCAGCTCAATATCTGGAAGCATGTAGAAAATAAGTCTGTGAAACTGTAATTTTGATGCATTTTTCAAAGTCCAAGGGCCGTAATTTCGGTAAACATCAGTGGAGCGGAACAAAACGCAAACGTGTTCTGTAGGCCACCATGTTAGACTAACATACCAAAAATCAGCTCAATATCTGGAAGTGTGTAGGAAAAATGTCCGCAAAACTGTAATTTTGATGAACTTTTCAAAGTTCAAGGGCCGTAATTTCGGTAAAAATCAGTGCAGCGGAACAAAATGCAAACTTGATCTGTAGGCCACCATGTAAGACTAACATACCAAAAATCAGCTCAATATCTGGAAGCGTGTAGAAAAAAAGTCCGGAAAACTGTAATCTGGATGAATTTTTCAGAGTCCAAGGGCCGTAATTTGGGTAAAAATCAGTGGAGCGGAACAAAATGCAAACTTGATCTGTAGGCCACCATGTTAGACTCACATACCAAAAATCAGCTCAAAATCTGGAAGCGTGTAGAAAAAAAGTCCGGAAAACAAGTAGGACTAACTGACGGACGGATCACCAGTCAAAAACATTATACCCCCACAACTTTGTTGCATGGGGTATAAATATTAAGTCATTGTACCCACTGATTCATGAGAAGAAGATTTTTAAAATATTTTGGAGCATTTTCCCCCAACCCTCCCTATGGGGCTGAGTATGTTGCATTGAACAAAAATGCAATGCCCCTTCGGGACCATCACTCACACAAACTTTCACTTGAATTGGCCCAGTGGTTTTGCAGGAGAAGAGCAAAACATGGTGTTGATGGACGATGGATGGAAAGCGATGGGATTAGCTCAGCTTGACTTTGTCAAGGAGAGCTAAAAACAGATAAGACAGGAAAGCACCACTATATTTTTTCCTATAAGTTACCAGCATATTATACAGTGTAACCTGTTAAGGCGTAATAAAATTAAAAATCTGTTTCTCAGGCCCTCCCGCATGGTCCTTTTGGCTGCCGCATACCCTCTTTTTATGACCAATGCAAACTTGAAAAAATAAAAATTAAATGGTTTATGTCTGATGTTTTACACAAGTTTATAAAATTGATAAATTTGTCCCTTGAGTGCAACAAGGCTTTGCAATTATGAGGCCTAAAACATAAAATAAACCAAGAATATGAACTTCTGATGGCAAAGAAATAATTACAAAAATAAAATATAAAATAAAAAACCGCCCGCCCGCATGCAATTTTACAAAACTTGGCCTGAGAAACAGAACATCTACTTTGTGTGGCCTAATGAGTTACAATGTACCCTCTACTTGCAGGCCTGTTATTACAGTTGAAACTAGAAGTTCTGCCACAAAAAGTGCAGAAATAGCTTGTTTGTTAAAGCTCTCCCTACAGTAGAAGAATGAAGCAGTCTCAAATACACAAGAACGTTTGTGCTGCGCAATGCAAAATATAATGCGCTATTAGTGAGGACGGTCATGAAGTCACGAACGGAACAGATCAAACACAAAGAAAATATTGAGACTACAGTATATGGAGGGTGGATTACTACTAAATTGCTGTGGGATAGATTTTTGTGGAGGGTGGTTTACTACTAAATCACTGTGGGATAGATTTTTGTGGAGGGTGGATTGCTACTAAATCGTTGTGGAATAGATTTTTGTGGAGGGTGGATTACTACTAAATAGCTGTGGGATAGATTTTTTGTGGAGGGTGGATTACTACTAAATAACTGTGGGATAGATTTTTGTGGAGGGTGGATTACTACTAAATAGCTGTGGGATAGATTTTTGTGGAGGGTGGATTACTACTAAATCACTGTGGGATAGATTTTTGTGGAGGGTGGATTGCTACTAAATCGCTGTGGGATAGATTTTTGTGGAGGGTGGATTACTACTAAATCACTGTGGGATAGATTTTTGTGGAGGGTGGATTGCTACTAAATCGCTGTGGGATAGATTTTTGTGGAGGGTGGATTGCTACTAAATCGCTGTGGGATAGATTTTTCACTTTGTAATTATTTACAATTTCTGAGGATAAAACGCAAGAAGCACTTGCAAACTTTCATCACATGGAACACCGGGTAGCACCCGGTGGTCCATGTGATGAAAGTTTGCAAGTGTTTTTTGTGCTGTTATGAACAATTATAAATACTTCTCGGGTGGAGAATATATGGCGCTGCGATTAAGTAGTAGTCAACTCTTTTCATTCTGTTTATGCAGTCAAATCTGAATATGTATTTATGTCATTACACGCAGGGACCAGTCGTGAAAACAACTAGGGCGATTATGTCGCCCTTCAAAGCCCAAAGTCACCTAGAAAAATAGTCAGGGCGATTGCAAGTCACTCTCTAAAAATTAGCCAAAATGAGGAAAGGCTGAACTGAGAGATCCGAGGATTACATAAAAACAAATATTTTTAAGAATCGAATGTGCTTGATTGTGATGAACGAGCTTTTTCATTCATCAAATAAGTGACCATTTATTTGAAATCACAGGAGAATCAGTTATCCATTGTCGCTTTTTGTGGATATTTTATTTCTATTTTGTTCTGTTTCAGTCAGAGCTTCAAGTGTCGATATGAAAATAGGTGACTTAAGCGACTCAACATAATAACCCAGTTTGAGTGTAAGTTATGTTGCTTAGCATGCCAAAAATTCTCTGCAGACAATTATACACAACGGACGTATTTTCTAACACTGTATTTTTATTTCGTTTTGCTGACGACTGTTAGTGTTCGGCCATCTATTTCCAGAAAAACTCGAATGGAATTGAAACACATGAAAAAAAAGCTTTAGTGATGACAAGAAAAGCTTTGTACAGGCCTAAGTGTGCATATGAAGGATCTTTAAAAAAGTACATTCCAAGCAACCTTCTTACATCTGGTCCTGTTCACACTTTCAGACTTAGGAAATTATTAGCTTTGTAGGGTTTGGTGAAAGGCAACCAGATGTGGGTGCTGGGGGGATTGGCATGAAGAAGGGGGAGGGGTCATGAATGAGAGGGTAGCAGTGGGGGATTTTCCATCAATAATTACTTGGTGATTTTTTAACCTGTTGTATATGTAGATGCATCATAGACAACTGGACCTGGATTAATCAGGCGTTAATGGAGGACCACAAACCGAAAATATTAAGGGGCGGCAGAAGGTGGTACATAAATATTCTTAATTTTCCCCACTTGCCTATGAAGTCTCCATACTGGACACTGCAGTCTCCCTATTTTTTTTGGAGGGAGACATGAAGTCTCAAAAAATTCTCCCCTCGGTTGGTCCCTGATTACATGTATCTCAGTAGAGGTTAGGAATGATGTTAATGATTTCTATTTACTGGTATAGGATCGTACTGAGTTGGGCTCGCTTTTTTTTTCACAGGAATTGAGTTACATATACATGTACTCTAATGGTGCAGTTTGACTGGAACAAAAGAGCACTTATTCAGCATGTTATTATTTCAAAATAGTGCACGATACAGTCACAGGACATATAGTTTCAACCAAGCCAGAAATAAGAGGACTGTCATCTGCAAAATGAGGTCCCCAGAGGGTGAATTTAGTTATACTATCCTGAATACCCTCTGTGAACCTCAATCTGAATTAGGGTCTTAAAACTAAACAGAAAAAAGTACCCAGAAGATAAATTGGCCATTGTATGGGATAGCATCATCAAATTCACCCTCTGGGAACCTCATTCTGCAAATGTCAGACTGCTTATTTTCAGGCCTGGTTTCAACTGTAGAAAAAGACATCACACATGCCAAATGAATCCTAGAGGCTCAATTTACCAAGCCTACATATTTCAAATTCAGAGTCCCATAAACGAATTAATGATATAAATTCATGTTACCTTCTGAAGAATCTATCTCAACATCCACAAGTTCTAATACTTGTCTTCTATAATTTGGCCTAGCTCTTTCTCTTGGCATCTCTGTTGCTATTCAAGTAGAATAAAAAAAACTGTATAACCCTTTACCTAACATGAAAAGTAGATGACACATGCAAATAAAATTCTTGAATACCTCATTTTTTTTCATTTTTTGCATCAAAAACATAGCTTACGACCCTCTCATTGGAACAAGCTCGTTCCAATGAGGGGTCATATTCCAATGATCCAATGAGGGGTCATAAAACTATGTTTTTGACACGAAAATGAAAAAATAATGAAAACTGGGTAGCAATTTTTGTGAATAGCGCTGGCCGGTTTTGGCCGTTACGTTGGGTAAGGGATAAGTAACATTTTCAAACTGGTTAAGGCCTTTTTCGAAACTGCCATCTTGGCTTTTAATCTATGCAAGGTCACAGGTTGTGAGGTATAAACATTTGAAGAAAACATGTTGTAAGCAGTGCTTCGAACCCCATTACGTTCATTAGTGCAAATTCAAAGAACATTTATCCAAGGTTACCATTTGTTTAAGGCAATAGCAATATTGTATGAGAACTTTTCATTATTTTGAATCAAGTTCTTGTCGACTTATATGGTGTTTGAATGGACGCTGTGTCATGACTGTGGGTGTTAGCACTGTTTCGACAACTTTCGGGGATTTCCCAAGCCGAGAAACCTTGTGCAACGAGTGTTTCCTTGTTGCCACCTAAAACAAGTCCTCGCCTCTGAAAAGGCAGGAGCTTGGAATACTGTAGGAGCTTGGAATACTGCTGGCTAATATTTGCAGCGAAGCACTCGATTGTTGAGTCTTGGCATCGGGAAAATGTTTTCGAGAAAAAACATCAGCAAACATCTGCACACCATTCCAAAATTATTACACGATTTCTCGAACAAGCTTTTCGCAGCAATAATCAAATTTATTTGAAATCATTTGTATTCAGTTTAAGAACTCTGTGTTACCGCGACAAGAGGGTCTTCATGTGATTTGTGTAATAGATGGCAGCACAGAAAGGTGTAACACACGCATAACCAGTGAGCAGTACAGGTAAGCAGTTTGACAATGAGCAAACACTGATTGGACTTGTACTCAATGTAGTGAGCAGAATAGTACCAGTAACAGGGATGCGGAAGTACTCAACTTCACAATAATCAATTCACTTGTGGATATCATGGAAACAGCTCCAACGGCTGAAAGTACACTAATGGATATAACATTAGCAGGCACACCTCAAAGAGCTCTGTTGTTTTTAACAGAGTTGACAAATCTTTGCTGTAATCCTCATAGTCACCCTCATCCTCAAAAACTCCATTCTCATGGGGCTGCACGATATTCAAAACTGAATACCGGTATCGGTATTCAAAAAAATATCGTGGTATACCAGTATATCGAAAACTGTTCAGATATATGAACACAAGTACCACAATCGAGACTCGAGGCATCACAGTCGGAACGAATTAACGTGCCTTGATGATGCAGTTCGAAAAACCTTTACCCAATGCAGACGATATCAAAATTTATCATTTTCAAAATTAGTTTAACAGATTTTCCAATGAGGGATCACATGATACAGTTTTGTTGAAAATTTTGAAATTTATTTTTTCAACTGCTGAATTTGTATATTACGAGGGCACAAGCAGACGATTCCTTGGATAAAGGGATAATATTATTCATTCAGGGCTACAGTTAAAACACTCAAGACATCTTGAAAATTAAATTGTGGGTAAATAAATAATGACGATACCCCAGGGGGTATTTTCTCTCAGCTTTTTTGGTACATCAAATGACCGATGGCATACACTGTATGACTGTTACTTCCAATATTTCGGTGGCTTTGTCTGCTGTAAAACTGGGATTTGCAGCCGGGCAATATATCAAAGATATCATTCAGTATTGGTATTGGTGTGAGAACATGTATGTTGTTGAGACAGAATACCGTACCGATTAGGGCTGAAACAGTTGGCTCATTTTCACAACCGACTAACCGAGAGCTATAACCGGTTGATATCCGGTTATCCATAGCCATTATTTCACCGAATCCGGGATCAAAACTACAGGAATTGGAAAGCAGTATTATCCCAAACTATTCCGTAGTGTGTATACAAATGAACGTTGTCGACTATTCGACAACGTTCATTTGTATACATACTACAGAATAGTTTCTGCAGTTACACAGTACTCACGGAAATTGCCGATCATTAACGAAGCCTAGAAGCCAAAGTCGATTATTTCTCAACATATAGAGCGCTGGATCGAGGTGTAATCTATTCCAAAGGAGAAGTGGCAGATTTACTACATTTTAACCGTGGAATGACGATCACTATCAATATTTCGGATAATCAGTTGACGTTTTATTCAAATTGGTTAAGTAGGTAACCAGTTTCAAATCGATTATCCGGAAAACCATTTCAGTACTAGTACCGATACATAGGTAAATCATTCTAAATCGAACTTGAAATTTCAATACCACTACTATTTAAATTAGGGCTTAGAGGAAAAATGTTGAGGGAAGGGTGTTAAAAGTGCAATCAGAGTGTCTGGGAGGGGATGAGAGAGAGAGGGGTGGAGGGCAGGGTGATTGAGAAGTAGACAGTAGATATATAATGCATCATACTCGGGGTTAATCTAAATATCAAACTAACTCGAAATTGCTTTACTTTCCATTTTTGTTTCACCTCTTAATAGAACTCCTCTCTTTTTATTTTGGAATATGTTATCTGGCATTGTAGCCTAAGAAGTAGTGCAGCTGGGGTTTGTCCTGCAACAGTAACCCAATGTGGAGACATATTTACTAGAGGGCCTAGAGATCCTACACATACATTTAAAACTAGAAGTCCTGTCACGAACTGTGCGCTTATCTAGGCTTAATTGCTCATAGGAATTGCGCACAATTGCCATATCGAATGACATCCAAAGCACGGCAGGTTCTCCTGGTTACTCACAGCAAACACGGGCAATGTTTCTGCCAATGGACCTCCGGGTTACCCGGAGGTCCATTGGCTGAAACATTGCTTATGTACAGCATTTGATAGCCTTACTATGGTCATAACGCGTAGATTAACGCGCATATCGACGTGCTATTTGTGCGCATTTCATGACAGGACTTCTAGTTTTAACTGTACTGCCATATCCGGATGAACAACATCGGCTAAAGTGTGAGAGATGTGAAGAACAATGCCAAAGAAAATCTGTTTAAAGCCGTATCGGCTATTGTTAAAGAGGTAAATATATGTTCTTTCTTTCACATTTCAGAGTATTTTTTGTTCGGGTTCGCATTGCAATTTGCGGAGCAAGATCTCCCATGTGCAATCTAATCACCGAAATTTGGTTCGAATTGTGCGATTAAAACTTTTATGTGCTCATCCAATATTCCGATACAAAAATGGTAAAACTATAAATAAACAGTACTCCTCGGTTCGAATCCCACCTGCGGCAACCGCGTTGTGTCCTTGGGCAAGACACTTCACCCCGACTGCCTACATGGGGGCACGATGACGCTGTGTACTGAGGCGAACTGCACGTCGATGGTGCGCATGTCTTCAACCAATCTAACCCTGCCTGTGCTGCGGTGCAGAGTTCAGAGTTATGATGTTGGGGAGCTGACAGCTGCTCGTCGTTGCTCGGTGGTTCTCTCCGGGTACTCCGGCTTCCTCCACCTGTAAAACTGTCATGGTCACGATTAGCCATTGTGCATAAGTATGTGACCTTAAACACCAATAAATAAATAAATAAATAAATAAACAGTACAATACACCCAGGGACCGACCTGGGCACGCGCCAGTGCGTATTTGGTTCTGAAACATCAGGACCTGGCTCTTAAATCTCAGAAATAGGCTTCTCACTTGGCGCGTAACTTCTCAGATCATATTTTGATATTCTTTCGATGGATAATCGAGAGAGACACTCTTACATGTATTATATATATGATTATCATTTATCATTGTTGTAGAGTGCTAAAGTTAATACTTCAAGTCTTAATTACCAAGCATTAATCTTCACTGTGGTTTCTGATCAAGTCTTGGCTGCCTAAATAGGCAGCCAAGACTTGATCAGAAACCACAGTGAAGATTAATGTTTGCTATAGTGTACTACAAAACTGAAAATGATGAGAGCTATTACATACTTGCAGTGTGTGTTACAAACAGCAGTGTGACTCTGTAAATTGAAATCTGGCGCATGAATTGAAAAAATAGGCTCCGAGGCTAGAGCGTATTTTAAATAGTCCTGATCAGTCCCTGACACCAATTTACTTGGTCATGCGAAATGATACATTTAACCATCATTTTACAAGCGTTTTCTATGATGTTGGTGCCTATAAATTAGCGCCCTTGATGTGCAACAGTCATTCTTCATAGTAATCTTTCACAACTTTTTTCGTTCGGGTTAGGGCTGCACGGTATTCGGATTTGAGTATCGGTGACGGTACTGAAAGCAATACTGTGGTGTACCGGTATACCGTGAAACAGTTCAGATTGGAAGCAAAATAAAACTGAAATACCTTACTTTTCCGTAAGCCCTTGATAAATGCGATGTACAGTTAAAACCAGAAGTTCTGTCATGAAATGCGCACAAATACCACGTTGATATGCGCGTCAATGTGCGCGTTATGGCCCAAGTAAAGCTATCAAATTCTGTCCATATGGCCTGTGCACAAGCAATGTTTCAGCCAATGGACCTCCGGGTAACCCGGAGGTCCATTGGCAGAAACATTGCATGTGTTTGCTATGAGTAACCAGGAGAACCTGCCGTGCTTTGGATGCCATTCGATATGGCAATTGCGCGCAATTCCAACGCGCAATTAAGCCTAGATAAGCGCACTATTCGTGACAGAACTTCTAGTTTTAACTGTACACAGTCCCACGGTCCCAGATGAAAAAACAACTCATGTTGGGAAGTTTAATGCAGGAAGATAGGGGAAGAGGGAGCTACTAAGGGCAAGTTGAGCTGGCACTCAACATTGGTGAAATCCTATCCAAGATTGGACAATTTGTTCCTGGTAATTTTAGTACCTGGTCAGATAATAATAATCACAGAAGACAGGTATACTTCAGTCAATATTTATTTATTTCCAATGAGAACAGCAAGACGAATAAATGATAAATGTATAACAATGAATAAAAAAAAAATGCCGATAGGATCACCGATCCAATGTCGAGTTGTGACAGCACAAAAGTGGGTTTCATCATTATCAACTTATCGTCCGGAAACCAATGGTTTACAATTTACTATGTGAAGGGTCACTGTGACCCTGACCTTTGACCTAGTGATTCCAAAATAAACAGGGCTCTTTCTTGCACCAATGCCAACCTCCCTATGAAGTTTCATGAACGTAGGTGGAACCATTGCCAAATTATCATCTGGAAACCAATTGTTTACGATTTATTACGTTCAAGGTGACAGTGACCTTGGCCTTTGACCTAGTGAGTCCAAAATATATAGGGGGCTTCCAGTCACCTAGGCCAACCTACCTATGAAGTTTCATGAATGTGAGTCAAACCATTATTAAGTTATCTTCCAGAAACCAATTGTTTATGATTTACTATGTCGAAGGTCACAGTGACCTTGACCTTTCATCTAGCGAGTCCAAAATAAATAGGGTTCATCCTCTCACTGATGCCATCTAACTATGAAGTTTCATGAACATGGGTCGAACCATTATCAAGTTATCATCCGGAAACCAATTGTTTTGATTTACTATTTTCAGGGTCACTGTGACCTTGACCTTTGACCTAGTGGGTCCAAGATTAACAGGTTTCTTCCTCTCACAAAGGTCCACCTACATATGAAGTTTCATGAATGTGGGTTGAACTGTAGTCAAGTTATCATCCGCAACAAACTGTTTACAATTTACTATGTTCAAGGTCACTGTGACCTTGACCTTTGACCAAGCAAGTCCAAAATTAATAGGGTTCTTCCTCTCACCGATACCAACCTAGGCTACCTATGAAGTTTCATGAACATGGGTTGAACCATTATCAAGTTATCATCTGGAAACCAATTGTTTACGCTCGCCTGCCCGCCCTTCATCAAACTATAAGTCGAGTTTGACTTCGTCACAACTCGACTAAAAATATCTACAATGAGAACACTTGTTATCAAAGAGGAGAATCGTCTTTTCAGTCAAAAATCTTGACACAAGATTTTTACTTAATAATAATAACACTTTGGCCGGCCGCTGATTTGTTGCAGTTCTCGGGTGAGAAGGCCTTAGTTACCCATGTACTCCCAACTGCCTCCCTATTCCCACGCTTCTTCTCTCCTCCCAGCACTCAGAGACGAACTGCTTGATGACATCCCTTGCCCCACTCTTCCCAATCTCCCCGATTAGCATATTAACCCTCTCCTTTGAGTCTCTCACTTGAAGCACTGAACAGTGAACACAAACAAAATGCACTATTGAATTTTCCACAATGTTTTGTATTTTTAGAATCGGATATCACACACGCAATTGACACAGTGTAACAATAGCCTGGCTCAATAATGAAACGCTCATCGAGACAAGAGAGGTCGACCTTGCTTTTACAGGAGTTAAACTGACAAAGACTAATTTACTTGTATCCGAGTTTCTATCGGATGAAAGCGAGTAAACCGACTAATAATTTTATGGCTTATTTTCGTGACAATAGGTTCAATAACCTTGCAGAATCCATTCAAATCACTCATTTCCCCAGGGCAGTAAGTAATACTTCTATCTATAACTCAAAACATTTCTTTTTATTGATGATATCTCTTGCATTTAATACAGTTAAAACTAGAAGTCCTGTCACGATTAGTGCGCTTATCTAGGCTTAATTGCATGTTGGAATAGCGTGCAATTGCCATATCGAATGGCATCCAAATCACAGCAGGTTCTCCTGGTTACTCATGGCAAACATGTGCAATGTTTCTGCCAATGGACCTCCGGGTTACCCGGAGGTCCATTGGCTGAAACCTTGCTTGTGCACAGGCCATATGTACAGAATTTGATAGCTTTACCATGGCCATACCGCGTACATTAACGTGCAGATCAACGTGCTATTATTATTTATTTATTTATTTATTTATTGGTGTTTAAGGTCACATACTTATGCACAATGGCTAATCGTGACTGTGACAGTTTTACGGGTGGAGGAAGCCGGAGTACCCGGAGAGAACCACCGAGCAACGACGAGCAGCTGTCAGCTCTCCAACATCGTAACTCTGAACTCTGCACCGCAGCACAGGCAGGGTTAGATTGGTTGAAGACATGCGCACCATCGACGTGCAGTACGCCTCAGTACACAGCGTCATCGTGCCCCCATGTAGGCAATCGGGGTGAAGTGTCTTGCCCAAGGACACAACGTGGTTGCCGCAGGTGGGATTCGAACCGAGGACCTCTCGGCTTGCAGCCTGCACCTCTACCAACTGAGCCACCGCGCCCCCAATCAACGTGCTATTTGTGCGCATTTCATGACAGGACTTCTAGTTTTAACTGTATGTGTTTTCCCTATTTTCCCACATTATATATATTTTTATTTCAAGAAAACGTGATTTCAAATCATAATACCGGGCCCAAAAGTTGAATATCGTTATTCACGGTATACTGGTATTCACTTTTGACGGACGGTTTTTAACTGGTGATGATTTCAATACCGGTACCAACCAGTATACCGTGCAGCCCTAGTTCGGGAGGATCAATTTGAAATTGCAAACTGGAAGTCGAATCATGAACTGCAAGAGCATGTTTCAATCAATGATGTATTTATTTTTCATTGCCACCCCACGTGACCAGGGTACTCTAGCTTTTTATGTATTTGGTAAGGTTAGTTGTCACGAACATCCGAACATCAGATGACTACTTACATGAACCTATTTTCATCGGAATTACCAGTGCCTGTGACTAAAATCGTCTTTATTCGAAAACTGAAAAGTACATGTTGAAGGTTGTGCTTAGACTCAGAGGAGTCACTCACATTTGTAAAGTTAGGGATGGGGTTATGCTAGAAAATGAGCTTGGACACGAGTAACCAGGCAGTGCAATATGTGAAAGAAATTGGGAAATTTGGGAGGTGGGGGGGGGGGGGGGGCTGAATTTGAAATTGCTAATCGATTTTCCAGGACAGCGTTAAAAACTGCTAATCAAATTTTTAAAAACAAAAAAACTACCCTGCTTTTAACTATTTGAATATTAATGTAGGTAATTAACTTTTAAAGTACTGAATGTTGCTGCCTGCTAGTACGGAAATGGTTAACCGGATAACCAGTTTGAAACTGGTTACCTACCTAACCGATTTGAAAAAACGTCAACCTGTTATCCAAAATATCGATAGTGATCATCATTCCATGGTAAAGATAATAAATCTGCCGCTTCTCCTTTGGGATAAATTACACCTCGAAGCAGCTCTGTATATATTGAGAAATAATTGACTTTGCCTTCACGACTTGTTAATGATCGGCAATTTCCATTAGTACTGAGTAAACGCAGAAACTATTCCATAGTATGTATACAAACGAACGTTGTCGTGTACTCGACGACGTTCGTTTGTATACACACTACGGCATAGTTTGGGATATTACTGCTTTCCAATTCCTATAGTTTTGATCTCAGATTCAGTGAAATAATGGCTACGGATAACCGGTTATTAACCAGTTATACCTCTCGGTTAGTCGGTTGTGAAAATGAGCCAACTGTTTCAGTCCTAGTGCCCTGTGATGTGTCTTTCACACTTATTAGTTCTATCAATAATTAACATATTTTTATTTGTTCAATCACTGATTATAATAAAGGTAGTGTACATGTAGGACCCCTGCAAATATTCAATTGTTTGAGTCAAAGTTGAGTCGATCAACAAATTCGAGTCGAAAGTAAAATCACGAATATAAAAATCAAATATAAACAAGAGGCCCCATACGGCCTGAAACACTCACCATGAACAGAACACGATATAAACAGAGTCCAAGAATGAATCTACATTAACCCTTAGCACACTGGTGATGCAGCATAATTTTCTCCAATCAATCTGTTTTTCTCTTGTTTAACTATGAATTTAACCAATTATATCTTGCCTGACAGAGCTCATGAGCTCTGTCAAAGAAGTTATATTTGGTTAAATATCAAACTGCATTATGGGAAATATTTGCTGCTGAAAACTTTGCCATTTGACATCAGATTGCAGAGGGTTAAGCAATCCATCTTCAAAGGATACATTGTCAATCCTTGAGCCCCTCAGGAGTGACAAATAGTCTGAGCATCATGTCTTTTCTTCAGTTGATCATAATGTAAACTGTGGAAATCCCTATGAAGCCCATTGATACAACCTATGTGGATTAATCTTAGTTACACACCTCTAGAGGGTACTGAATACAAAATTTCTAATTCTTCAGCTACATGGCCAATTCTGGCTCCCAAAGGGAGCATAAATATTAACCAAGGCTGTCGATTGGAACACGGTTGAATCTGACCTCCATACATGCAGAGATTAGTGATGAACTGATTATCAAAACTTGCTATCAACTGATTACCGGTTATTTCTCTGCCGATTCCGATGGTTGAAGTAGGATACTGAAGAAAATCCGTTGGTGCCTGTTGTACTACAGAATTTCGTTGATAAATCATCAATTACGAAAGCTTAATACCGCATAAGTTTTCAGAGTATGCATATTTAGTGCTGGGCAATATTAGCCAAAATAATATTTGCATTTTGGTTGGGGTGTGGGGAAAAGATTGTTATTAACGATGCATTCACACGATATTGTTCTCGTGAAGTTTGTGTTTTATTCCGGTAAATAGTGTTAATACGGTTTTGTGCAAGGAAACAATACACTTGGCTGTATTAACCAGGAATATACTGAGCACACATACTTTGTGTCTTAAATGAATAATAATTTTGATGTTAATGTGTGTTGTGAAGTTGTATGACGCATGGTTTACACGTACATCAGAATGTGTTATTCAATGTTCCATTTTTCACCCTGTTACCTCCCTTGATGTGTTTCTCCAATGTCTACATGAACTCTACAATCTTTAGGAAACGCTGTTATCTCGTACCAATTACAGCTGGTAAATTCTATAATATCGCTGCTCTGCAAATTTTCTGCTTTGCACAACACATGTTTTTAATGGGGAAACTTTATTGAAATGGTCAGATATCAAGGGGATTGTTAATACTCAGTGTTAAATATAGAATAACCGGAAACTGACGGTTGTCATAATCGGCCAATGCCTCATAACCGGCCGGTTCTGATTGCCGATTCCGATTATCAGTTCATCTCTAATAGAGATATTGTATACCAAATATGAAAGCATTCTGACTGTTGAATCTGAAGAAGAAAATTTTTGAAGAAATTTCTTTACACTGCATTAAGTTAAAATTTGGGCTACCATAGGGAGCCCAAATATTAACCCCGGGAACCAATTTGAACAAACTTGAATATGACTCCCATAGAGATGTTGCAAACCAAATATGAAAGGATTCTGACAAGTGAATCTGAAGAAGATGATTCCCTCATATTGTACTAAGTTAAATTTCGGGTTCCCATATGGAGCCCAAATATTAACCCAGGCACTCGAATTGAACAAACTTGAATCTGACCTCCCTATAGATGTTGTATACCAAATATGAAAGCATTCCGACTGGTGGATCTGAAGAAGATTTTTTAAGAAATTTCCTCATATTGCACTATGTTCAAATTTGGGCTTTCATAACGCGTCCAAATATATACCTAGGGACCCCATTTGAACAATCTTGAATCTGGCCCCCCTAGAGGTGTTGTATACCAAATATGAAAGCATTCTAACTGGTGGATCTAAAGAATATTTCTAAAAATTATCCCCCATATTGAACTAAGTTAAAATTTGGGCTTCCGTAGGAAGCCCAATTATTAACCTAGGGACTTGGTTTGAACAATCTTGAATCTGACCCTCATAACAATGATGTATACCAAACATTAAAAGATTCTGACTGGTGGTTCTGAAGAAGAATATTTTTAAAGAATATTCCCCATAATGCCTTAAGTTAAAAATTCAGGCTCCTGTATTGAGCCCAAATATGAACCAATGGGCTTCATTTTAACAAACTTGTATCTGACCCCCCTATGGATGTTGTATACTGAATATCAAAAGATTCCAACCATTGGTTCTGGAAAAAAGATTTTTCTTAATTTTTGCAAATATGCTGACTCAGCATCTTTTCGATGGCCTCTACAGAACACCCTAACATAACCGATGGCAATTTTTTTTTACCATTCAATTCTACTGGTCCAAAGGATGCTTCAAATCAAATAACAGTTCTCTGTTCCGTGTGATTTGGGAAATATGGGCGTTTGAAAATATTTCTGTTTTTAGCTCCTGGGGTTCCCATGGGGATGCCGGAATTTCTTTTTTTGCACGTGTCAAGTGCAGCTGTGCATATGACCAGGGGTCGAAATGTTCAAAAAAATTTACTTGTCACCTGTGACAAGTAATTTTTTTTTTCTCTTGTCACCCATAGAAACCAACTTGAACAAATTGACTTTCAATACATTTGCCCCCCCCCCCCCCCCCCCCCCCCTTTGTGCATTTCGCAGATTTTTTCGAGTCAATTCAAAATTTAGTCCTGGGAAAATTTTTACAAATTTACCCAGGACTAAATTCTTTGCAGATGATGATGAACACGTTGTCTTTCAACTGTTGTACAGTTACCCTGACATCGCATGATGTGTATGCATTAATTTTCAATCAATACCAATGATGTTTTAATTTAGTTAAAAATGGAAACAAGTTTTCCCCAGACAACACTAGATGATGACGAGTACGCACAGAATCTCCCTCAATATCTATCTCGGCCAGAACAAGTGAATTTATTTTTTGGTTGTCGCTGGTAGGAAATTACTTGTCAGCGACAGTAGACAAGCGTTATTTCGACCCCCGATGACCCAATAATACCACATACCGAATTTGGTTCGAATCGGACCATCGGTTCAGAAAATAGAAATTTTAGGCGGGGCCAAAAATCTTAACCCTGTCACAACAAAGCCAAATATTGCTTCACGAACTTCGTTTCAACACACTCAATGAATCTACACCTCAAAAGGAAGCTCCATAATATATATCAAGTCATTGTACACACTGGTTCATGAGATGATTTTAAAAATATTTTGGAGCATTTTCCCTACCCCCTCCCAATGGGGCTGCGCATGTTGAGTTGAACAAAAATGCAATGCCCCATCGGGACCATCACTCAAACTTTCACTTGAATTGGCCGAGTGCTTTTGGATGAGAAGACCAAAACATGGTGTTGACAGACGTCGGACGGACAGCGATGGGATTAGCTCAGTTTGACTTTGTCAAAGTGAGCTAAAACAAGAAGAATGTTACTAAGGTAACGCATGCCTCCCCCCTCCCCCCCCCTGTGACCTTCACCTTGCAGATGCAGCAGAAACTATTATACGTGACACACCTCCTGACTGTCCTTAACATTTGTAAAAAGTTTAACAATTGTACTATGATTCGTTTCTGAGTTATGGCTGAGACACGAATATTGACCAATTTTTAGTGTGACCTTGAAATGTGACCTTGACCTTGAAGGAACAGTATGTGCCAAGTGTATTACGTCTCAATCACCAGCCCCCGTGACGAGTGACAATCACATTTTTCAGCCGGTGTCACACGGTGTTGATTTTTGGACACCGTGGCATGGCATGAAAAGGATTATGAAGATCAAATCTTTGTTCCGTGAAAACAGAAGTTAATTAAATTTGAGATTACAAAGGATTTATACATGGGTATTTTTGTGACCCTGTGTTCAACCGTTACGCTTTGAGTATGTGCTTCTGTCAACTCTCAATTCACAAAATAATTCACACGTGGCTATTTTCTCTCGATATTTTATCACATGAAGAAAAAAGAAATAAATTGAAAATGCTTAACAAAGCGCTAACCCAGAGTCGATGTTTTCTTTCCCAGGTACGAAAACTGCACATTCTGTTTGTCTAACCCAGACTAGCCTAACTAAATATTATTTATGCAGTTGGTAAGTTTACCCACCGAAAATTTATTTATTAAATCAACCTGGACTCTGGGTTCGACTCGTATCTCAACTGCAGTTTTGAAATGTGATTCAGGCGGTGCGAGGGGGAAAAGTGCACAGTGGAGATTTTTTTCTGTTTAAATCACAACAATCTATAGCCATTACAAGACAGAAACAAAAGACAGGTGAGTTGAGAACGAGTAGGTACCACGGTGCCGTTCCCTCGGCGAACTGCGAGTGTCCCTATTTGCCCCACTGTCTTTCTTTTCGCCATTTCATGGTAGACCCTTTGTGTGAATGAACACTTCTATGTCTAGATCCTGAATAATAATAATAACTCTTTGTCTAAACATAAAATGTCAAGTAAAATCAATACATGTAGGCCCTATTTAAGATGGCTCAGACTCAGAAAAATAGGCCGATGAAATAGTCAGATGTGTACCCATACGCGCAACTAGTAGAAAGCTGTATGACGAAGGGCCACCACAGATGCTGATATTATGTACACCATACAAGGTATGGGAACATATAGAAATGGATTGGAGGAGTGTCTAATTTGAGGGATAAAGGGTTAATATCTCCGGATCAAATTATCAGATTTACATAAAAAACTATACAGCACAGCACATCAGTAACCTGAATAAATATATAAAGAAACATGACAATCGGATTGATCTTTTTTGAGTTATCTCATGCCAAAGGGATTGGAGGAATTTTCAATTTGAAGGATAAAGGGTTAATATCTCCGGATCAAATTATCAGATTAACACCAAAAACTATACAGCTCAGCACATCAGTAACCTGAACACAAATATAAAGTAACTTGACAATCCAAGCAATATTTTTCAAGTTATTGAATGCCAAAGGGATTGGAGGAATTTTCAATTTGAAGGATAAAGGGTTAATATCTCAGGATCAAAATAACAGATTCACACCAAAAACTATACAGCTCGGCACATCAGTAACCTGAACACAAATATAAAGTAACTTGACAATCCAAGTAATATTTTTCAAGTTATCGAATGCCAAAGGGATTGGAGGAATTTTCAATTTGAAGGATAAAGGGTTAATATCTTGGGATCAAATCATCAGATTTACACCAAAAACTATACAGCTCGGCACATCAGTAACCTGAACACAAATATAAAGTAACTAGACAATCCAAGCAAAATATTTTTCAAGTTATCGAATGCCAAAGGGATTGGAGGAATTTTCAATTTGAAGGATAAAGGGTTAATATCTTGGGATCAAATCATCAGATTTACACCAAAAACTATACAGCTCAGCACATCAGTAACCTGAATACAAATATAAAGTAACTAGACAATCCAAGCAATATTTTTCAAGTTATCGAATGCCAAAGGGATTGGAGGAATTTTCAATTTGAAGGATAAAGGGTTAATATCTCAGGATCAAATTATCCAATTTACACCAAAAACTATACAGCTCGGCACATCAGTAACCTGAACACAAATATAAAGTAACTTGACAATCCAAGCAATATTTTTCAAGTTATCGAATGCCAAAGAAATGGATATGGATGCCGGATGGACAGACGGATGGACAGACAGACGGACGGACAAAGGATGGACGAACGACCGATGGTCACCCCGGATGCCGGCATTATGTGTACCATACATCAGGCTTCGGGCCCCTATAGCCGTCACAGTTGACCAATCATGACCAAAAGGGAATGTCATCATCTAGGAATTATATGGAGTCAACCTAACAAGTTACAATGAAATCCTAACATAAATACGACCTACAGTTAAAACTAGAAGTCCTGTCATGAAATGCGCACAAATAGCACGTTGATCTGCGCGTTAATCTACGCGTTATGACCATAGTAAGGCTATTAAATTCTGTACATATGGCCTGTGCACAAGCGATGTTTCAGCCAATGGACCTCCGGGTAACCCGGAGGTCCATTGGCAGAAACATTACCTGTGTTTGCTATGAGTAATCAGGAGAACCTGCCGTGCTTTGGATGCTATTCGATATGGCAATTGTGCGCAATTCCTACACGCAATTAAGCCTAGATAAGCGCACAATTCGGGACAGGGCTTCTAGTTTTAACTGTATGGACCATGCTAAAGGATTTGGGGCTCAGACAGCCATCAAGGCGGAATGGTTGCGACCAAAAGGGGACGTTCTCATCTAGACATTATTTGGAGTCATCCTACCAAGTTACAATGAAATCCCTTCCATGACCCTTAGGCTGTGCTAAAGGTTTTCGGGCTTCGGGACCCTGTATTTATTTATTGGTGTTTTTAAGGTCACATATTTCTGAACAATGGCTAACCATGACCGCGACAGTTTTACGGGTGGGGGAAGCCGGAGTACCCGGAGAGAATGACCGAACAACGGAGAGCAACTGTCAGCTCCCCAACATACCAACTCCACACAAGCAGGGTTAGCATTGGTTGAAGACAGGTGCATCATTGACGTGCAGTATGCCTTAGTACACAGCGTCACCATGCCCCCACGTGGGCAATGGGGGTGAAGTGTCTTGCCCAAGGACACAACGCGGTTGCCGCCGGTGGGATTCGAACTGAGGACCTCTCGGCTTGCAGCCTGCACCTCTACCAACTGAGCCATAAACATGACCTGTAGACTGTGCTAAAGGTTTTTGGGCTTTGGGCTCGGGCAGCCATCATGGTTGAATGATCGCAACCAAAAGGGGACATTCTCATCTGGGCATCATTCGGAGTGATCCTACAAAGTTACAATGAAATCCCTTCATAAATATGACCTGTAGACTGTGCCCAAGGTTTTCGGGCTTTGGGCCCCTGAAGTCGTCACAGTTCACCAATCACAACCAAAAGGAGATGTCATCATCTAGGCATTATATGGAGTAAAACTAACAGGTTACAATGAAATCCTTCCATAAATACAACCTATAGACTATGCTAAAGGTTTTGGGCTCGGGCAGCCATCAAGGCTGAATGATTGCGACCAAAAGGGGACGTTCACATCTAAACATTATTTGGAGTCATCCTACCAAGTGAAGTTACATTGAAATCCCTTCATAAATATGACCTGTAGTCTGTGCTGAAGGTTTTCGGGCTTCAAGCCCCTGTAGCCGTCACAATTGCCCAATCGCATCCAAAAGGAAACGTTCTCATCTAGACATTATATGAAGTCAACCTACCAAGTTACAATGAAATCACTTCATATGACCTGTAGATTGTGCTAAATGTTTTCGGGCTTTGTGCTTGGGCAGCCATCATGGTTGAATGATCACAACCAAAAGGGGATATTCTCATCTGGGCATCATCTTGAGTGATCCCACGAAGTTACAATGAAATCCCTTCATAAATATGACCTGTAGACTGTGCTCAAGATTTTCGGGCTCTTGTTGCCATCACAGTTGACCAATCACGACCAAAAAGGTTTGTCATCACCTAGGCATTATATCAAGTCAACCAAACAAGTTATAATGAAATTCTTCCATAAATACGACATAGCCTATGCCAAAGTTTTTTGGGCTCGGGCAACTATAAAGGCTGAATGATCGCGACCAAAGGGGACGTCCTTGTCTAGACATTATTTTGAGTCATAATACCAAGCTACCATGAAATCCCTTCATAAATATGACCTGTACATGTAGACTGTGCTAAAGGTTTTTGGGCTTCATGCCCCTGTAGCCGTCACAGTTGCCCAATCATGTCCAAAAGGGGACGTTCTCATCTAGACATTATATGAAGTCAACCTGCCAAGTTACAATGAAATCCCTTCATAAATATGACCTGTAGACTGTGCTAAAGGTTTTCGGGCTTTGGGCTCGGGCAGCCATCATGGTTGAATGATCGCAACCAAAAGGGGAATTCTCATCTGGGCATCATCTGGAGTGATCCTACAAAGTTACAATGAAATCCCTTCATAAATATGACCTATAGACTGTGCTCAAGGTTTTTGGGCTTCGGTCACAGTTGCCCAATCACGTCTAAAAGGGGATGTCATCATCTAGGCATTATATGGAGTCAACCTAACAAGTTACAATGAAATCCTTACATAAATATGACCTATGGACCATGCTAAAGGTTTTTGGGCTCGGGCAGCCATCAAGGCTGAATGATCGAGACCAAAAGGGGACGTTCTTATCTAGACATTATTTGGAGTCATCCTACCAAGTTACAATGAAATCCTTTCATAAATATGACCTGTATACTGTGCTAAATAAAGGATTTTGGATTTTGGGCTCGGGAGACCAAAAGGTGACGTTCTCATCTAAATTATATGAAGTCAACCTGCCAAGTTACAATGAAATTCCTCCATAAATATGACCTGTAGACTGTGCTAAAGGTTTTCGGGTTTTGGGCTCGGGCAGTCATCACGGTTGACAGATCATGACCAAAAGGGGACATTCTCATCTAGGCATTATGCAGAGGCATCCAACCAAGGTACAATGAAATCCCTTCATAAATACGATCTGTAGACTGTGCTAATGGTTTTCGGATTTTGGGCTCGGCGACCAAAAGTCTTAAAGGGGACGTTCTCATCTAGACATGACCCCAAACCTGCATATGAAATTTTGTGACGATCAGACAAGAACTGCGGGGTGTAGTCTGTGCTAATGGAAAATGTGAACAGACTCACAGACTTTGTCAAGTTAAGCTAAAAACTAATTTCCGGATTTTGGTCCAAAATTTTCGAAGTCCCACCCGGACCCCAAATTTTCAGTGTAAAAAAAAATTGTTTTTTTTGTCTTAAAATTTACCAAAATGCATAAAAACAAAAAACTCATTTACAGATTTTTTGGAAAAGTTTAAAAATTTATAGTAATTTATATATTTTTTATACTTACCAATGACCCAGACTTAGCTGGTGCTAACTCTAACAAAACCAGGGCCAAACACAAATTTTGCCCCCAATCCCCAAAATTTGCATCCAAAACAAAAAGAAATCATGTCCTAAAGGACCTCCATACTACGCCTCTACTGCGCATGCGCAGTGACGCAGACGTCCCGAAATTGGCGCCAATTATCATTCTTACTGGCAGTGCCTGGTCAGCGCTATGTACTCAGCGGGGAGGCAAGAGTTCCCAACTCCAGGGAGGGCCATCCCCTTCTGGGTCATTGGTAAGTATAAAAAGTTAAAAAATTTATAGTAATTTATATATTTTTTATACTTACCAATGACCCAGACTTAGCTGGTGCTAACTATAACAAAACCAGGGCCAAACACAAATTTTGCCCCCCAATCCCCAAAATTTGCATCCAAAACAAAAAGAAATCATGTCCTAAAGGACCTCCATACTACGCCTCTACTGCGCATGCGCAGTGACGCAGACGTCCCGAAATTGGCGCCAATTATCATTCTTACTGGCAGTGCCTGGTCAGCGCTATGTACTCAGCGGGGAGGCAAGAGTTCCCAACTCCAGGGAGGGCCATCCCCGTCTGGGTCATTGGTAAGTATAAAAAGTTAAAAAATTTATAGTAATTTATATATTTTTTATACTTACCAATGACCCAGACATAGCTGGTGCTAACTCTTAAAATATAGGGCCAAACACAAATTTTGCCCCCCAATCCCCAAAATTTGCATCTAAAACTAAAGAAAACATGTCCTGAGAGGCCCTCCACACTTCGCCCCTACTGCGCATGCGCAGTGTCAAGGACGTTCCGAAATTGGCGCCATTTATCATTCTAATAACCAGTGCCTGGTAAGCGCTATGTACTCAGCGGGGAGGCAAGAGTTCCCAACTCCTGGGAGGGCCATCCCCGTCTGGGTCATTGGTAAGTATAAAAAATATATAAATTACTATAAATTTTTTAACATTTTTATACTGTACCAATGACCCAGACATAGCTGAATAGTAAAAAGGCTGGAGGGCCAAGGACATAGAGCAAAATGGAATACGCTCAATAAAATAAAATAGATTCATCCCCTGTAGGGAAAAGAAGTAATAGGCCTTACATGTATCTTTCTTATTTATGATAAATTAGAAAGATACAACACCTTCCAAAAATTGAGCTTCATACATCCATGTACTCTATTAATATCCAATAATCCTTATACTAATAATTTTTAAAGTAAGCCAATAATAAAGTAAGTCTAGAGAATAGAGACTCTTATACTCCTAAAAGTGTGTGAGAATTGCATAATCATGTCCGTTGACATATGCAATATTCAAAAGCTATACTTTAAAAACTAAGACTTGAATGAATTTTATAAACTTAAACTTCTCACTAAACAACCATCCCAATAACAGCTCAGAATTACTAACTCCGGAGGAGGTATCCCCTTGTTTTCATAGTAAAAACAGGTGACCCAAGGGAACACCCTCCCCCCCCCCCTTTTTCTTGCCCTGGGTCAAATAGCCCAGAGCGAAGAGGGCAGCCGAACGGAGACACTGCCGAAACAGACAGCCTACCTAGCTATAGTAGCAACTGTTAAGTGAATGACATTCTGAGCAGTAGATAATAGACCTAACAATAGAGGCCTCCAGAAATGGACTCGATATTTCTGAGATAAAATTCATGAATGGATGGCTGAGCGCAATGAGCAGCCTTCAAAAATCTACAATAGCAACACTATTAATGTAAGCCCAAGAAGTAGAAGAACTCTTACTTCATGAGCCGAAATCTTAAGCACAACTGCTAAGCCAATGATATACCATAAGCAGTACGCTAGTTAATAGAATCCATTAACAATAAAATGGAGCGTAACGTCCTTCTACTAGACATCAAAGACAGAAGAAGCTTACGCCCTTGTAATAAACAGATATCTGTTTATAAATACATAAACTGTACCCGGAAAGAGTAAAGGCCTATGCCCATACGAAGACGGAAGGACCTTAAAATAATAGGTTCCGGATAATAGGAGCCTAACTCTTATGCAACAATCCAACCTAAATAGTAACGGAAGTATTGATTCCGAAACTATGAAAGTGAAAATCATCCATCGATAGTGCATGAAACTCACTGACTCTACAGTAAAAGAGAAACCAACAGAATTACTGTCTAAAAGGTCAGAATTTGAAAACTACTGTTTCCAGAGGCTCAAATGATTACTTAGCTAAATAAGAACCTGAAGTTAAAATCCGTATAGGAATTTAATCTAAAGATTCTAAGTCTATTTATCAAAAAGTTACTAACTGACTTAGATAAAGAGACAAAAGACTCAATTGTAAACTATCGTAGAGTGCATAGGTATGAGGTAACATAAACCTATAACCTAAATAACAACAGGCTGCAGTAGATCTTGTGGAACAAGTATACTAAAAAATAGCAATGAGTAATATGGAGGGATCAACCATATGAACATAATGATCCCTACACCACGACGGAAGAGCCTCCACTTTAGTCGCATAGAATAGCGAAGAAGAGGATCTCCTATAGTAAGAAATCGCGTCCAAAGCTCGTCCAGTACAGTGCTTACAATGCAATACGGACCACACAACGGAATACATGAAGGTTGCGACCTTGCTGGTTGTGATAAAGATGACACGATTTACCCAGTGAAAAAAGATCCTCACATAGAGGAAGATTTCACGTTAAGATCCACAGTAGACAAGAGAGTAAATTACTCATGATCTCTGTGAAGATAGAGATGCTATCAACAGAAATGTATTGTGGTTGTTTATCTTAGCAATACCTGCTAAAACAACAGCGCCGGAGGATACGCGTATCCTATCATTCCGTCCTATAGATCAATAGAGCATTAACAGTATTAGCTCAGAGATCTGGACAAGCCAACACATACGTCTGCAATTGATTAGCAAGCTGTGTCATAAATAAAACATCATTGGGGGCTCCCATAGATAGCAAATCTGATTGAATACTTGTTTGTTGAGAGTCCATTCTGACAGCAACAAGCGACCCGTAAGAGAACGGGAGTGCGATAAAACAATCAGACGACCCAGAATATGACGGACCAAAACTGAACTTGGTGTACTATAACCAACAGACGGATTCTTTCCATTAAATTGAATAACGGAAACGAAAGAGTGCCTCCCTGGTTCCGGAGATACGCCACTACTGTCGAATTAAAGGACAGGAATTTGGGCATGCGTTTCTGAATAATGTTCATGCAATGACATAAAGCAAGCCTAAAAAACATTATTCCGCGGAAGTTAAACTGATAGCTAAAAGACTGCGGAACCCAAAGACCCTGGCACTTCGAATCCGTAGGGATCAGTATATATCCCAATCTGTTTGACTGGCAACCGTCATAACAGCCACACTCGGGTCCGGCAACTGCGGCGGCACTCTCTGAGTCAACCACCGAATGTTTGCCCCAGTCTGAATCTCTTGTAACACTAGATAGACAAGAGAATGTATAAATCAAGCAATTCATGGATTGCCGGAAAGTTGCCGTCGAAGAGAAGCTCCTCCGAGAACGAAGCGACTCTGAGAGAGTTCTTAACCTACTATCCACGCGCGGATGTAGCTAGGGCTGCATCACGTCTAACCAACTCCAATCAGCCACTGAAGGGCGGAGTTATACGTGAACAAACTACTGCCCTCAAAAGAAATTACATTGAGAATAATATCCCGTAAATCTTTTCTTGAAGACGTAAAGATAACGCCTCAGTAAGGCGGATTACGTATAATAAAGCGTCTAAGTTAAGTCTACTATACATAATGTCGTTCCCAACATTGAAATTGGAAAAGACATAAACGGCGAAAAAGAATATATGCAGTCTTTAATCACACCGTCTAGACGCATATGAACTCTCGGTATGCCCTGCTCTGCCAAAATAAACTATATGTAAAAAAGATAAAATGGCAGAAATGAGCCACGCGGACAAGAAACTAAACTATCATGCTTAGTAGCAGGCTTGTATATATATATAAATATATATAGCGTCGAAAAATAAAACACATGTTGTAATGACAATATTGGACTGCGTCGGTAAGTCAGGGACAAAGTCCCTGTACCGATCGAAAAATCCGAGTCCAATGACGCTATAAGTCTCTTATCCACGATCGCAGCAATGAAGTCCGAAAAATAATCACTGGAAGAAATGCCAGAAGATATGAAAGGCATCTTCCGATACTACTAAAGGGAAAACTCGAAATCTTTCGAATCCCTTTCGCCATCCTGTCGGACCCTATAAGCGTTCGGTTGTCTGTAGCTTGATGCAACCGTGGACCGCACCGACCCAGCGCCGTCGGATAATTCCTGATTCGACCGAGAAACCGTCAATTGCTGGGATGCTGCGAAACAACTGTGCTAACTCGGATAGCACGTCCGTCACTGAGGCCTGAGGAGCAGCGGTCTTACGATGCATTGCCGCAGGAAGCTCCGAGATCGTTACCCCGTGCATACTTCCAATATGCGAGCGAACGGAGTGTATAGGCCTCGTGTCCCTTGGCTACCGGATGGCGCGACCTATTCGCTGTGGAATCACTGAATGCCGAAACTGATCGGATACTCGAGGTCACGTAGCCAATGTGCGGTCGTGTGCCCTGCTGTGAGGATGAGGAAGCATTAAAGACAGTCTCTCGGACTGTCAATATAACGGAGCGTCCCGAGCAACGGACATATGCTCCGAATGTAAAATATCTGAACCACAACATGTGGTCCCCTATGTTGTTGGCTTCCTCCGATCTGTCCTCAATCTGCCGTCACTGGGTGAGTACTAAAGTAATTAAAGTGCTCGCATCACCCAAATCTCCTTCCTAGACCGCAACGGACGAACCCGGCAGCCGAACCATTCGATGAATGTACGCTACACCGGGTGAGCTAGCGAATGTCACTCCGTAAGCGATAGACATATTCCATGAGCACTTATTGCCGCTAACTCTTCATTAACTATGACGACAGAGGCACACTTTTGAAAGACATCTCCATAACTCTTCGAACAAGAAACCAGAAATGCTTGGATAGCAAGCATAAAATAATAATATATATAGCGTCGTTCAATAATTCGAAAGTTTGTGTGACATTATTGGACTATGTCGGAACTGAGGGACGATGTCCCTGAACCGAACCAAAAATTTCTAAGTCCACCGACGCTATCAGTTTCTTATCCGGCATCGCAGCATATGTTGTTCCGAAAGGGAAAGCTTGAAATCCACCGAATCCCTTTTGGTATCCCGTCGGACCGGATGAAACTTTCGGACGTCCGTACCCGCTTCCGCGGAGCGTCCCTACCCAGCATCGTCGGATAAAATATATGCGACAGATTCAGTTGATGCTGGGATGCTGCGATAAACTGTGCTATTAAGGAAAGCACGTCCGTTCCCGAGGCCTGTGCAGTAGCGGACTTACGATGCATTGCAGCTGGAAGCTCCGTGTACGTTGACTCCCGCATACTTCCTATGCGAACGTCCGGAGTCTGCAGGCCTCGAGTCCCCGGCTACCGACCCAGCGCTGTCGGATAATTCTCGATCCGACACCGTTTCTGTCGGCTGCTGGGATAAGCTGTGCTATCTGCACTAGAATGTCCGACGTCGAGACCTGCGGAGGCGCGGTCTTTCGCTGCTTCGCCGAGGGCAGCTCCGCATCAGATGGCTCCCGCATACTTTTCCTATGCGAACGTCCGGAGTCCATCGGTCTCGAATCCCTGGCTGCCGGATGGTGTGACCTGGTCGCCGAAGAATCCTTGATCGGCGAAGCTGGTAATATATCGGCGGTCACGCAGCCAAGGTGCGGTCGTGTGCGCTGACGAGAAGAGGAAGCCTTAGCAGTCTCAGCGGACTGCCTATACAACGGAGCGTCCCGAGCGACGGACGTATGCTCCGCTAACGACACATTTGTACCACAACATCTGGGGCCAGATGTTGTTGAACGAGAGAGGGGCCTCTCTCGCTTGCCGTCCGGATGGACCGGAACGAGCTATGAACCGGACTAAAAGGCTTCCTCCGTTCTCCCTCCGATCCGCCGTCACTGGGTGTGCATTAAGTTAATTTTATAGTGCTCGCATCACCCGAAAATTCCTTCTAGACCGCAACGGACGAACCCGGCTGCCGAACCATTCGGTGAATGGACGCTACACCGGGCGAGCTAGCGGACGTCAAAGGCCGTCGAACCTACTAGGGTCCTCTTAGGCAATTGGCGTATTATATGAGCACTTTTCCGCTAGCCCTTCATTAATTGTGACGACGGAGGCACACTGTTGGAAGACATCACAGATACATCACCCTAATCTTGATCGTCTGAAATAGAAATTGATAAAGTAGAGTGACCCTGCGGGGAAAGGACCGGAGTGTCCAAATCCCCAACAACATACCGTGACATACGCTTCCCATATTGTCATCGAAATCATACGATACAGAACCGGAGTTAATGCGAGTACACTGACCACATATAGAATGATAATAAGGTCAGAGGAAGACTTCCTCTTAAAACAATTGATCAATATCCTTTCAATGTGAAAAGAAAACAAGTCCTGGTACTCGCACTAACCGCTGGCAATCAAAATACATAATAATAATATGATCCATTAATATAGAAAAAATAATTGAAATCAAAATATTTTGAAAAAATATTTTTTCAGAACAGCCCAAGTTTCTGAAAAGTAACGTTGAGCCCCAATGGATCCCAAGCCTAAGTGTGGACAAAAATTTTAAAAATATTTTAAACAATTTCTTCAACACTTACGAACAATAATAATGTATCTAGTTATGATTAAAATAACATAAAGATATTATTATTTAGAAATCCCCCCCTCACACAGAGGGCTGTTGTAAATGTAAACAATGAGTGTAAAAACACTAAAGTAAGACTCCAGGCACCCAGGCCCGAAATCAGTTACCAAAAATACACCATCTGATGCAAAACAGAGACTTCCAGGGAAGAAACTGCAGAACATCAGATGGTAGATGCAGAACACAACGCCTAACCACCCGTAGGTGAAGACGTAAACATGGGGAAAGAACAGAATTCATTCTGTTATTCAGCTAAACTCCCAAGAAATTTTAGTAATAATAATTACAGAAAATTATGCCAAAAGCATGGGAGAATAACAAGGGGGAACTTAAAGGACAGGGAGAGAGGAAAAACACTTGAAAAAACAGTGTAAGTAAATAATCAGAATGACAACAAAATGGCTGCTGCCTTGAAAATAGGTAACTTAACATAATTTCATTAAAAAATTTTAAGTTACAGCCCTGATAATATTCTGTCACACATTCTTTTCCTCTCCTCCTTTTCTATCCTCCTTAGAATCACCATTTCACTAATATTTATGTGTCTGGCATCATTTAAACTGAGATTTAAAAGCACAAAGATCAGTCAGATGTTAACTGATGAAGGGCCAAACTTAGAATGATAAATGGCGCCAATTTCGGAACGTCCTTGACACTGCGCATGCGCAGTAGGGGCGAAGTGTGGAGGGCCTCTCAGGACATGTTTTCTTTAGTTTTAGATGCAAATTTTGGGGATTGGGGGGCAAAATTTGTGTTTGGCCCTATATTTTAAGAGTTAGCACCAGCTATGTCTGGGTCATTGGTACAGTATAAAAATATATATAAATTACTATAAATTTTTTAACATTTTTATACTGTACCAATGACCCAGACTTAGCTGAATAGTAAACAGGCTGGAGGGCCTAGGACATAGAGGAAAATCCAATAAGCTCAACTATATAGTAAAGAGGTAACCCCTTAAGGAGAAAAGGAGTATTAGGCTTTACATGTATCTTTCTTATTTAATATTAAATTAGAAAGATACACTACCCTTAATAATTGAGCACAATAACATTCATGTTCTCTATTAACATCCAGTATAACCCTTATACTAATTATTTTTAAAGCAAGCCAATAAATAAAGTAGTCCAGAGAATTGAGACTCTTTATAGTCATTTAAAAGTGTCCGAGTATTGTATATTAAAGCCCGTTTGACACTTGACATATACAAATGCTTCACACCGAGCTACACTTTAAAAATAAGACATGAATGAATTTAAACATTAATATTACACTTTAAAACCATCCCGGAAGCGACTCAGAAATACTGACTTGGAGGAGGCATTCCCTTGCTTTTCACTATAAAGCAGGTGACCTAAGGGAACACCCCCCCCCCCCCCCTTCCCCTTGCCCTGGGTCAAATAGCCCAGAGCGAAGAGGGCAGCCGGACGGAGTCACTGCCGGAACAGAAAGCCTGCATAACTATAGTTGCAACTGTTTAGTGGACGACATTCTGAGCAACAGATAACGGACCTAAACAATGCAGGTCTCCAGAAATGGACTCAATATTTCTGAGATAAAAATTCGTAAATGTGGATGGCTGAGACCAATAAGCAGCCTTCATTAAATCTGTAATAGCAACACTATTAGCATAAGCCCAGGAAGTAGAAAGAGCTCTTACTTCATGAGCAGAAATCTTAAGCACAGACTGCTGAGAAGATAAATCTTCATAAGCAGTACGGATAGTTAACTGAATCCATCTAGCAATAGAATGGACTGAAATATCCTTTCTATTAGGCATCAAAGACAGAAAGAAACGTTTCCGTCCCTTTCTGATAAACTGAGATCTCTGTTTATAGATACGTAATGCTCTAACAGGACAGAGTAAAGGCCTACGCCCGTCTGAAGACGGAAGAGCCTTAATAACAATAGGTTCCGAATATTTATTAGGAGCCTGATTCTTAGCTAAAAAACCCACGTTAGTAGTGAAGGTGATAGTATTCCCAACACTACAATAATGAGAATCATCCACCGATAGTGCATGAAGCTCACTGACTCTTCTAGCAGAAGAGAAAGCTAAGAGAAAAGCTGTCTTATAAGATAAGAATTTGAAATCTACTGTCCCAAGAGGTTCAAATGGCTTTTCCTTCAATTTAAGAAGAACCCAAGCTAAATTCCACTTAGGAATTAATCTAAGAGTTCTGGGTCTATTTATCGAAAAGTTTCTAACCAACTTCGATAAAGAGACATTAGATCCAATTTGTAAACTATCATGATGTGCATAGGTATCAGATAACATAGATCTATAACCCTTTATAGTAACAGGCTGCAGTTTGATTTCGTCAAACAAGTATACTAGAAAGTTTGCAATGTCTGGTATAGAGGGATCGAATATATCTACAGAATGATCCCTACACCAACGACGAAAAACCTTCCACTTAGCCGCATAGTTTAGCGAAGAGGAGGTCCTCCTACAGTTAGAAATCGCGTCCACTGCTCGTCCTGTAAAGTGCTTGCCATGCAAGAAGGACCGCACAACGGAAAAGCGTGAAGGTTGAGACCTTGCGGGTTGTGATGGAGTTGGCGCGATTTCCCCTGCGAAAGAAGATCCTCCCGTGGAGGAAGCTTCCGCGGTAGGTCCCACATTGCATTGAGATTGTTTTATCTTTAGCAATACTTGTTGAATTAACGGCGCTGGAGGATACGCATATCCTATCATTCCGTCCCAAGGGATCGACAGAGCGTCTACTGCAAATGCTCTTGGATCCGGACACGGAGACACATACGTCTGCAACTGATTGTTGAGATGTGTCGCAAATAAGTCTATCATTGGCCGTTCCCATTGGTAGCAAATCTGATTGAATACTTGTTTGTTGAGAGTCCACTCCGACGGCAACAAGCGACCCTTTCGTGAAAGGGAGTCTGCTAGCACATTCAGACGACCCGGTATGTGACGGACCGAAAGAAGAACGTGATGTTCTAACGCAAACAGAAGGATTCTTTCCGTTAGATTGAACAACGGAACTGAATGAGTGCCTCCCTGATTCCGTATATACGCCACTACTGTCGTATTGTCGGATAGGATTTGGACATGAGCATCGTGAATAATGTCCATCCAGTGACGTAACGCAAGCCAAATTGACATCATTTCCTTGATGTTTATGTGCTTGCACAGGAATTGCGGATCCCAAAGACCCTGGCATCTCGAATCCGTTGGGATTAATGATGCACACTAACCTGTTTGACTGGCATCCGTCATAACGGTAAAACTCGGATCCGGAAACTGCAGCGGAACTCCCTGAGTTAACCACTGAATGTTTGCCCAAGTCTGAATCTCTTGTTTCACTTGATCTGACAAGAGAACGTCTACATCGAGCGAATGAATTTTCACACTCCAATTCTGAGTCAGGAAAATTTGAAGAGGACGTGTGCGTAACCGCCCCATCGGAATGAGATCCGCGGCGGCTCCGCACAGACCTATCAGTCTCATAAATTCTCTCGCCGTGACTTTGTCTGCGTGCAGACAATAGCGAGCGTAACAACTGACTAATTTCGCTCTGGTTAACGGCAGACGAACGAGATTGTTGTGCGTCTCGAAGCTCATTCCCAGATGAGTGAATGACTTGGACGGCACCAGATCCGACTTCTCCTCGTTTACTATAAAATCGAGACGTCGGAGCAATAGAAGAAGATTCTGAACATCGTTCTGAAGCGTTAACTCGTTGCCGTACCTCTGAAGAATGTCGTCCAGGTAGGTCGACGTTACCGCAGACGAATGAGCTCGAAGTAGATCATTACCGAGTTCATTACCCGAGTGAAAGCCCAGGGTGCTAGATTCAATCCGAAGCACATCGCCCGGAATTGATACACCACTCCTAGGACTGCGAAGCGTAGATACTTTCGGAATGTCGGATGTACCATGACGTGAAAGTACGCATCTTTGAGATCTATGCTCGTTGCATAATCGTTCACCCGAATACTCGCTCTGACCGATCGAATCGTCTCCATATAAAACTTCGGAGCGACGATCAGCTTGTTTATCCAGCTCAAATCTATGACTGGACGGAACGAGCCATCTGGTTTCGGAACCAGAAACAGATGGCTGTAGAATCCCGGAGATTCCTGGTTTTCTACGACCTCTACCGCGTTCTTCATTAAAAGAGACTGGACCTCTGATAACAGAGCGTCTCTTTTCTGCGGATTTGACGGAAGATGAGTCCACTTTGGACATCGAGTTAATGGAGGCTTTCGTTTGAAGGATATCTTTAGACCTTCCGAAGTCACTCCTCTCACCCAAGGGTCGTCCGTAATCGACGCCCATTCTTGTGAAAAGCTCGACAACCTTCCGCCAACCGGAACGCGATAGAGGTTTAAGCCATCACCTCCTGGACCTGCGAGGCCTGCGGTAGGAGAAACCACGTCTTCCACGACCCGCACCTCGCCCCGTCGACCTCGGGGCGTCCGACCGATTGTCCCGGCCTGAAGGACGTCCCGAACGAGAGTCGCTATCCTGACGGTCTCTCGAATAAGACCAAGAGGACGCACCGCAACCTCTATAGGAACCTCTCTTGGGCGCATTAGACCCAGAAGTGCCTGTCTTATTCGTGTCTGCTGTATCCGACTTCTTAGGAGCAGATTTGAACAACAGAGAATCCTTAGCTTTCTTTGTAATTTTATCATAAATAGCGGAAAGCTTGCCGTCAAAGAGAAGTTCTCCTGAGACCGAAGCGACTCTAAGAGAGTTCTTCACCTTAGAATCCACTAATGTGGATGTAGCTAGGGCTGCGTCACGTCTATCCAACTCCAGATTTGCCACTGAAAGGGCGGAGTTACACGTGGAATAAGCTACTGCCCTTGAAAGAAGTCTTAAAGAGGATTGTATATCCTGACACTCTTTCCCCTGAAGGCGCAGTGATAACGCCTTAGTAAGGTGATCTGCGTAAGATAAGGCATCTAAATTGGCTCTGTTAGACGCAATAGCTGTTTCCAACACCGCGGTTGGAATAGAAGCTGACGACGGTAATGATAGCTCTAAGTCTTCCGCCTCGTCGTCCATACGCAGAGGAACTCTCGGTATACCCTGTCCTGCCGTATCGAATTTATTCCTTGCATTAATGAAAGGCAGGTTGAGAGTATTAGCGGACAAGAAACCTGCTTTCCCCGTCCTGGAAGCAAGTTTAAATATAGCGTCGTTCAATAATTCAAATGTTCTTGCAACATTATTGGACTGCGACGGAAACTCGGGAGCGATGTCCCTGAACCGCTCAAAAAATTCAGAGTCCAATGACGCTATAATTCTCTTGTCCGGAAGCGCAGCAGTCTGGCCCGACGGAACAACTTGAGGGAGAAAGTGCCGGATGAAGTCCACGGCAGCTTTATGTTGTTCCGAAAGGGATAGCTCCAAGTCATCCGTATCCCTTTCACCATCCGGTCAGACCTCATGATGTTCCCGGTCGTCCACCCCCGATGCTTCGGCGGAGCGTACCGACCCAGCGCCGTCGGATAATTCTCGATCCGACACCGTTTCTGTCGGTTGCTGGGATGCTGTGATAAGCTGTGCTATCTGCACAAGAATGTCCGGCGTCGAGACCTGCGGAGGCGCAGTCTTTCGCTGCTTCGCCGAGGGCAGCTCCGCATCAGATGGCTCCCGCATACTTTTCCTATGCGAACGTCCGGAGTCCATCGGTCTCGAATCCCTGGCTGCCGGATGGTGTGACCTGGTCGCCAAAGAATCCTTGATCGGCGAAGCTGGTAATATATCGGCGGTCACGCAGCCAAGGTGCGGTCGTGTGCGCTGACGAGAAGAGGAAGCCTTAACAGTCTCTGCGGACTGCTTATACAACGGAGCGTCCCGAGCGACGCACGTATGCTCCGCTAAAGACACATTTTGTACCACAACATCTGGTCCCAGATGTTGTGGTACGAGAGAGGGGCCTCTCTCGCTCGCGGCCCGGCTGGACCTGGACGAGCTAGGAACCGGACTCAAAGGCTTCCTCCGTTCTCGCTTACTATCCGCCGTCACTGGGTGTGTATCTATTATGTTTATAGTGCTCGCATCACCCAACATTTCCTTTTGGACCGCATCGGACGAACCCGGCTGCCGAACCATTCGGTGAATGGACGCTACACCGGGCGAGCTAGCGGACGACATTTGTCTAATCTCCATGAGCACTTTTGCCGCTAGCTCTGAATTCATTTGTGACGACGGACGCACACTTGAAGAAGATAACATGGAAACATCACCCTGTTCTGGTTCCTCTGAAATAGAAACTGAGAGAGCAGAGTGACCTTGCGGAGAAAGAGCCGGCTCCGCTCTTTCTCCAGAAACAACATATCGTGACATACGTTTCCAATGTTTCTCATCCCAATGTTCACATATAGGACAGGGATTAATGCGAGAACACTGACTACAATTAATACAATGATCATGAAAGTCAGAGGAAGATTTCTTCCTATTACAATTTGAACAACGTCCCTTCATTGTGAAAGAACAACAATAAGTCCTAGTTACTCGCAAAAACCCCTGACACAAAGATACATAATAACATGATCCATTAATAAATGAAAAAACAATTGCAAAACAAAATAATTTTGAAAAAATATTTTTTCAGCGAAGCCCAAGTTGCTGAAAAGTAACGTTGAGCCCCGATGGATCCGGTGGCAAAGTGTGGTCAAAAATTTTAAATTTATATTAAATAATTAATGAGACACTTTCGGATAATACAAATGTATCTTATAGTGAGATAAACTACAGCAAAGGCAAACAGCCCCCCTCAAAAAAGGCTGTTGCCAATGAAAACAAACAGTGTAAAAACACCAGAAAACATGACTCCAGGCACTGAAAAAACTGGCCCGGAATCAGTCATCAATTACACTCTATCTGATGCAAAACAGAGACTCCCAGGGGAGAATCTGTAGAACATCAGATGGAAGATGCAGAACACAAACGTTATACACCCATGGGTGAAAACGTAACTATGGGGAAAGTTAAAAAATTTATAGTAATTTATATATTTTTTATACTTACCAATGACCCAGACTTAGCTGGTGCTAACTCCAACAAAACCAGGGCCAAACACAAATTTTGCCCCCCAATCCCCAAAATTTGCATCCAAAACAAAAAGAAATCATGTCCTAAAGGACCTCCATAGTACGCCTCTACTGCGCATGCGCAGTGACGCAGTCGTCCCGAAATTGGCGCCAATTATCATTCTTACTGGCAGTGCCTGGTCAGCGCTATGTACTCAGCGGGGAGGCAAGAGTTCCCAACTCAGGGAGGGCCATCCCCGTCTGGGTCATTGGTAAGTATAAAAAATATATAAATTACTATAAATTTTTTAACATTTTTATACTGTACCAATGACCCAGACTTATCTGAATAGTAAACAGGCTGGAGGGCCTAGGACATAGAGGAAAATCCAATAAGCTCAATTATAAATAAAGAGGTAACCCCTTAAGGAGAAAAGGAGTATTAGGCTTTACATGTATCTTTCTTATTTAATATTAAATTAGAAAGATACACTACCCTTAATAATTGAGCACAATAACATTCATGTTCTCTATTAACATCCAGTATAACCCTTATACTAATTATTTTTAAAGCAAGCCAATAAATAAAGTAGTCCAGAGAATTGAGACTCTTTATAATCATTTAAAAGTGTCCGAGTATTGTATATTAAAGCCCGTTTGACACTTGACATATACAAATGCTTCACACCGAGCTACACTTTAAAAATAAGACATGAATGAAATTAAACATTAATATTACACTTTAAAACCATCCCGGAAGCGACTCAGAAATACTGTCTTGGAGGAGGCATTCCCTTGCTTTTCACTATAAAGCAGGTGACCTAAGGGAACACCCCCCCCCCCCCCCCCCCCCCCGCCACCCCCCCCCCCCCCTTCCCCTTGCCCTGGGTCAAATAGCCCAGAGCGAAGAGGGCAGTCGGACGGAGTCACTGCCGGAACAGAAAGCCTGCATAACTATAGTTGCAACTGTTTAGTGGACGACATTCTGAGCAACAGATAACGGACCTAAACAATGCAGGTCTCCAGAAATGGACTCAATATTTCTGAGATAAAAATTAGTAAATGTGGATGGCTGAGACCAATAAGCAGCCTTCATTAAATCTGTAATAGCAACACTATTAGCATAAGCCCAGGAAGTAGAAAGAGCTCTTACTTCATGAGCAGAAATCTTAAGCACAGACTGCTGAGAAGAAGATAAATCTTCATAAGCAGTACGGATAGTTAACTGAATCCATCTAGCAATAGAATGGACTGAAATGTCCTTTCTATTAGGCATCAAAGACAGAAAGAAACGTTTCCGTCCCTTTCTGATGAACTGAGATCTCTGTTTATAGATACGTAGTGCTCTAACAGGACAGAGTAAAGGCCTACGCCCGTCTGAAGACGGAAGAGCCTTAATAACAATAGGTTCCGGATATTTATTAGGACCCTGATTCTTAGCTAAAAAACCCACATTAGTAGTGAAGGTGATAGTGTTCCCAACACTATGATAATGAGAATCATCCACCGATAGTGCATGAAGCTCACTGACTCTTCTGGCAGAAGAGAAAGCTAAGAAAAAAGCTGTCTTATAAGATAAGAATTTGAAATCTACTGTCCCAAGAGGTTCAAATGGCTTTTCCTTCAATTTAAGGAGAATCCAAGCTAAATTCCACTTAGGAATTAATCTAAGAGTTCTGGGTCTATTTATCGAAAAGTTTCTAACCAATTTCGATAAAGAGACATTAGATCCAATTTGTAAACTATCATGATGTGCATAGGTATCAGATAACATAGATCTATAACCCTTTATAGTAACAGGCTGCAGTTTGATTTCGTCAAACAAGTATACTAGAAAGTTTGCAATGTCTGGTATAGAGGGATCAAATATATCTACAGAATGATCCCTACACCAACGACGGAAAACCTTCCACTTAGCCGCATAGTTTAGCGAAGAGGAGGTCCTCCTACAGTTAGAAATCACGTCCACTGCTCGTCCTGTAAAGTGCTTGCCATGCAAGAAGGACCGCACAACGGAAAAACGTGAAGGTTGAGACCTTGCGGGTTGTGATGGAGTTGGCGCGATTTCCCCTGCGAAAGAAGATCCTCTCGTGGAGGAAGCTTCCGCGGTAGGTCCCACAACAGACACCTGAGTAGATTTATCCACGGTCTCTGTGGCGACAGAGATGCTACCAACAGAATCTTGCATTGAGATTGTTTTATCTTTAGCAATACTTGTTGAATTAACGGCGCTGGAGGATACGCATATCCTATCATTCCGTCCCAAGGGATCGACAGAGCGTCTACTGCAAATGCTCTTGGATCCGGACACGGGGACACATACGTCTGCAACTGATTGTTGAGATGTGTCGCAAATAAGTCTATCATTGGCCGTTCCCATTGGTAGCAAATCTGATTGAATACTTGTTTGTTGAGAGTCCACTCCGACGGCAACAAGCGACCCTTTCGTGAAAGGGAGTCTGCTAGCACATGCAGACGACCCGGTATGTGACGGACCGAAAGAAGACCGTGATGTTCCAACGCAAACAGAAGGATTCTTTCCGTTAGATTGAACAACGGAACTGAATGAGTGCCTCCCTGATTCCGTATATACGCCACTACTGTCGTATTGTCGGATAGGATTTGGACATGAGCATCGTGAATAATGTCCATCCAGTGACGTAACGCAAGCCAAATTGACATCATTTCCTTGATGTTTATGTGCTTGCACAGGAATTGCGGATCCCAAAGACCCTGGCATCTCGAATCCGTTGGGATTAATGATGCACCCCAACCTGTTTGACTGGCATCCGTCATAATGGTAAAACTCGGATCCGGCAACTGCAGCGGAACTCCTTGAGTTAACCACTGAATGTTTGCCCAAGTCTGAATCTCTTGTTTCACTTGATCTGACAAGAGAACGTCTACATCGAGCGAATGAATTTTCACACTCCAATTCTGAGTCAGGAAAATTTGAAGAGGACGTGTGCGGAGCCGCCCCATCGGAATGAGATCCGCGGCGGCTCCGCACAGACCTATCAGTCTCATAAATTCTCTCGCCGTGACTTTGTCTGCATGCAGACAATAGCGAGCGTAACAACTGACTAATTTCGCTCTGGTTAATGGCAGACGAACGAGATTGTTGTGCGTCTCGAAGCTCATTCCCAGATGAGTGAATGACTTGGACGGCACCAGATCCGACTTCTCCTCGTTTACTATGAAACCGAGACGTCGGAGCAATAGAAGAAGATTCTGAACATCGTTCTGAAGCGTTAACTCGTTGCCGTACCTCTGAAGAATGTCGTCCAGGTAGGTCGACGTTACCGCAGACGAATGAGCTCGGAAGTAGATCATTACCGAGTTCATTACCCGAGTGAAAGCCCAGGGTGCTAGATTCAATCCGAAGCACATGGCCCGGAACTGATACACCACTCCTAGGACTGCGAAGCGTAGATACTTTCGGAATGTCGGATGTACCATGACGTGAAAGTACGCATCTTTGAGATCTATGCTCGTTGCATAATCGTTCACCCGAATACTCGCTCTGACCGATCGAATCGTCTCCATATAAAACCTCGGAGCGACGATCAGCTTGTTTATCCAGCTCAAATCTATGACTGGACGGAACGAGCCGTCTGGTTTCGGAACCAGAAACAGATGGCTGTAGAATCCCAGCGATTCCTGGTTTTCTACGACCTCTACCGCGTTCTTCATTAAAAGAGACTGCACCTCTGATAACAGAGCGTCTCTTTTCTGTGGATATGACGGAAGATGAGTCCACTTTGGACTTCGAGTTAATGGAGGCTTTCGTTTGAAAGATATCTTTAGACCTTCCGAAGTCACTCCTCTCACCCACGGGTCGTCCGTAATCGACGCCCACTCTTGTGAAAAACTCGACAACCTTCCGCCAACCGGAACGCGATAGAGGTTTAAGCCATCACCTCCTGGACCTGCGAGGCCTGCGGTAGGAGAAACCACGTCTTCCACGACCCGCACCTCGCCTCGTCGACCTCGGGGCGTCCGACCGATTGTCCCGGCCTGAAGGACGTCCCGAACGAGAGTCGCTATCCTGACGGTCTCTCGAATAAGACCAAGAGGACGCACCGGAACCTCTATAGGAACCTCTCTTGGGCGCATTAGACCCAGAAGTGCCCGCCTTATTCGTGTCTGCTGTATCCGACCTTTTAGGAGCGGATCTGAACAACAGAGAATCATTAGCTTTCTTTTTAATATTATCATAAATAGCGGAAAGCTTGCCGTCAAAGAGAAGTTCTCCTGAGACCGAAGCGACTCTAAGAGAGTTCTTCACCTTAGAATCCACTAGTGTGGATGTAGCCAGGGCTGCGTCACGTCTAACCAACTCCAGATTTGCCACTGAAAGGGCGGAGTTACACGTGGAATAAGCTACTGCCCTTGAAAGAAGTCTTAAAGAGGATTGTATATCCTGAAACTCTTCCCCTTGAAGGCGCAGTGATAACGCCTTAGTAAGGTGATCTGCGTAAGATAAGGCATCTAAATTGGCTCTGTTAGACGCAATAGCTGTTTCCAACACCGCGGTTGGAATAGAAGCTGACGACGGTAATGATAGCTCTAAGTCTTCCGCCTCGTCGTCCATACGCAGAGGAACTCTCGGTATACCCTGTCCTGCCGTGTCGAATTTATTCCTTGCATTAATGAAAGGCAGGTTGAGAGTATTTGCGGACAAGAAACCTGCTTTCCCCGTCCTGGAAGCAAGTTTAAATATAGCGTCGTTCAATAATTCAAATGTTCTTGCAACATTATTGGACTGCGACGGAAACTCGGGAGCGATGTCCCTGAACCGCTCAAAAAATTCAGAGTCCAATGACGCTATAATTCTCTTGTCCGGAAGCGCAGCAGTCTGGCCCGACGGAACAACTTGAGGGAGAAAGTGCCGGATGAAGTCCACGGCAGCTTTATGTTGTTCCGAAAGGGATAGCTCCAATTCATCCGTATCCCTTTCACCATCCGGTCGGACCTCCCGATGTTCCCGGTCGTCCGCCCCCGATGCTTCGGCGGAGCGTACCGACCCAGCGCCGTCAGATAATTCTCGATCCGACACCGTTTCTGTCGGCTGCTGGGATGCTGCGATAAGCTGTGCTATCTGCACTAGAATGTCCGACGTCGAGACCTGCGGATGCGCGGTCTTTCGCTGCTTCGCCGAGGGCAGCTCCGCATCAGATGGCTCCCGCATACTTTTCCTATGCGAACGTCCGGAGTCCATCGGTCTCGAATCCCTGGCTGCCGGATGGTGTGACCTGGTCGCCGAAGAATCCTTCACCGGCGAAGCTGGCAAAATATCGGAGGTCACGCAGCCAAGGTGCGGTCGTGTGCGCCGACGAGAAGAGGAAGCCTTAACAGTCTCTGCGGACTGCTTATACAACGGAGCGTCCCCAACGACGGACGTATGCTCCGCTAAAGACACATTTTGTACCACAACATCTGGTCCCAGATGTTGTTGTACGAGAGAGGGGCCTCTCTCGCTCACGGCCCGGCTGGACCTGGACGAGCTAGGAACCGGACTAAAAGGCTTCCTCCGTTCTCGTTTACTATCCGCCGTCACTGGGTGTGCATCTATTATGTTTATAGTGCTCGCATCACCCAAAATTTCCTCTTGGACCGCATCGGACGAACCCGGCTGCCGAACCATTCGGTGAATGGACGCTACACCGGGCGAGCTAGCGGACGACATTTGTCTAATCTCCATGAGCACTTTTGCCGCTAGCTCTGAATTCATTTGTGACGACGGACGCACACTTGAAGAAGATAACATGGAAACATCACCCTGTTCTGGTTCCTCTGAAATAGAAACTGAGAGAGTAGAGTGACCTTGTGGAGAAAGAGCCGGCATCGCTCTTTCTCCAGAAACAACATATCGTGACACACGTTTCCAATGTTTCTCATCCGAATGTTCACATATAGGACAGGGATTAATGCGAGAACACTGACTACAATTAATACAATGATCATGAAAGTCAGAGGAAGATTTCTTCCTATTACAATTTGAACAATGTCCCTTCATTGTGAAAGAACAACAATAAGTCCTAGTTACTCGCAAAAACCCCTGACACAAAAATACATAATAACATGATCCATTAATAAATGAAAAAACAATTGCAAAACAAAATAATTTTGAAAAAATATTTTTTCAGAGAAGCCCAAGTTGCTGAAAAGTAACGTTGAGCCCCGATGGATCCGATGGCAAAGTGTGGTCAAAAATTTTGAATTTATATAAAATAATTAATGAGACACTTTCGGATAATATAAATGTATCTTATAATGAGATAAACTACTACAAAGGCAAACAGCCCCCCTCAAAAAAGGCTGTTGCCAATGAAAACAAACAGTGTAAACACACTAGAAAACATGACTCCAGGCACTGAAAAAACTGGCCCGGAATCAGTCATCAATTACACTCTATCTGATGCAAAACAGAGACTCCCAGGGGAGAATCTGCAGAACATCAGATGGAAGATGCAGAACACAAACGTTATACACCCATGGGTGAAAACGTAACTATGGGGAAAATAACAGAAAACATTCTGTAACCAAGCAACTCTCCCAGGAAATTTTAGAAATGAAACTTCTCAAAAATATGCCAAAAGCATGGGAGAATTGCAAGGGGGGACTTTAGAAGGCTAGGGGAGAGGAAACACTGAATAAGCAGTGCAACAATTAGCAAGAATGACATTATGACAACAAGAGGCCCATGCCTCGAAAATAGGCAACTTAACATAATTTCAACAAAAAATTTTAAGTACAGCCCTGATTATTTTTTGCCACTTCTTTTTTCCTCTCCTCCTTCTATCCTCCTTAGAATCACATTTTCTCCAAAAATTACGTGTCTGGCATCCTTTAAACAGAGATTTACAAGCACAAAGATCAGTGAGATGTTGACTGATGAAGGGCCAAACAGAGAATGATAATTGGCACCAATTTCGGGACGACTGCGTCACGGCGCATGCGCAGTAGAGGCGTACTATGGAGGTCCTTTAGGACATGATTTCTTTTTGTTTTGGATGCAAATTTTGGGGATTGGGGGGCAAAATTTGTGTTTGGCCCTGGTTTTGTTGGAGTTAGCACCAGCTAAGTCTGGGTCATTGGTACAGTATAAAAATATAACAGAAAACATTCTGTAACCAAGCAACTGTCCCAGGAAATTTTAGAAATGAAATTTCTCAAAAATATGCCAAAAGCATGGGAGAATTGCAAGGGGGGACTTTAGAAGGCTAGGGGAGAGGAAACACTGAATAAGCAGTGCAACAATTAGCAAGAATGACAACAAGAGGCCCATGCCTCGAAAGTTGAAAAATTTATAGTAATTTATATATTTTTTATACTTACCAATGACCCAGACTTAGCTGGTGCTAATCTCCTTAATTCAGGGCCAAACACAAATTTTGCCCCCCCAATCCCCAAAATTTGCATCAAAAACCGAAAAATACATGTCCTATATGGCCCTCCATACATCGACTCCTCTGCGCATGCGCAGTGTCGAGGAAGTCCCGAAATTGGCGCCAATTATCATTCTTTCAACCAGTGCCTGGTAGGCGTTATGTACTCAGCGGGGAGGTATGAGTTCCCAACTCCTGGGAGGGCCATCCCCGTCTGGGTCATTGGTAAGTATAAAAAATATATAAATTACTATAAATTTTTCAACATTTTTATACTGTACCAATGACCCAGACTTAGCTGAATAGTAAATAGGCTGGAGGGCCTAGGACATGAAGGAAAATCCAATAAGCTCAATTATGTATAAAAGAATATCCTCTCCAGGAGAAAAGAAGAGATAGGCTTTACATGTATCTTTCCTATTCATAATAAAGAAGAAAGACACAACACCGATCAGTAATTGAGCATAATAATCAATGATCTCTATTAACATCCAGTATAACCCTTTATCCTAATATTTTTAAAGGTAAGCCAATAAATAAAGGAATTCCAGAGAAATGAGACTCTTTATATTCATTAAAAGTGTCCGAGGATTGTATATTAACGCTCGTTTGACACATGACATATACAAATGCTTCACACCGAGCTACACTTTAAAAATATTACATGGATGATTAAACATTATCTTACACTTTAAAACCATCCCGGTACCGACTCAGAATTACTGACTCTGGGGGAGGTATTCCCTTGCTTTTCACTATAAAGCAGGTGACCTAAGGGAACACCCGCCCCCCCCCCCCTTCCCCTTGCCCTGGGTCAAATACCCCAGAGCGAAGAGGGCAGCAGGACAGAGTCACTGCCGGAACAGAAAGCCTACATAACTATAGTTGCAACTGTTTAGTGGACGATATTCTGAGCAACTGATAACGGACCTAAACAATGGAGGTCTCCAGAAATGGACTCAATATTTCTGAGATAAAAATTAGTGAATGTGGAAGGTTGAGACCAATATGCAGCCTTCATTAGATCAGTAATAGCAATACAATTAGCATAGGCCCAAGAAGTAGAAAGAGCTCTTACTTCATGAGCTGAGATCTTGAGAGCCGACTGCTGAGAAGAAGATAATTTTTCATAAGCAGTTCGAATAGTTAATTGAATCCATCTAGCAATAGAATGAACAATAATACCCTTTCTATTAGGCATCAAAGACAGAAAGAAACGCTTACGTCCCTTTCTGATGAACTCAGATCTACGTCTGTAAATACGTATTGCTCTAACAGGACACAGTAGAGGCCTACGCCCATCAGATGATGGAAGGGCCTTAATAATAATAGGTTCAGGATACTTATTAGGAGCCTGATTCTTAGCCAAAAATCCAACATTAGTGGTAAAGGTAATAGTATTACCGACACTACGGTAGTGAGAATCCTCCACAGATAGTGCATGAAGCTCACTAACTCTTCTAGCAGAAGAGAAAGCTAAGAGAAAAGCTGTCTTATATGTTAAGAATTTGAAGTCAACTGTGTCAAGAGGCTCAAAAGGCGCTTCTTTTAGCTTAAGAAGAACCCAGGCCAAATTCCACTTCGGAATTAATCTAAGGGTTCTAGGTCTATTTATCGAAAAATTTCTAACTAACTTAGATAAAGAGACATTAGTTCCAATCCTCAAGCTATCATGATGTGCATAGGTATCAGATAGCATAGACCTATAACCCTTAATGGTGATAGGCTGCAGATTAATCTCATCAAACAAGTATACTAGAAAGTTTGCTATGTCTGGAATGGAGGGATCATAAATATCTACTGAATGATCCTCACACCACTGACAAAAGACCCTCCACTTAGCAGCATAGTTTAGCGAAGAGGAGGTCCTCCTGCAGTTAGAAATCGCGTCCACTGCTCGTCCTGTAAAATGTTTTCCGTGCAAGAAGGACCGCACAATGGAAATACGTGAAGGTTTAGACCTTGCGGATTGTGATGGAGGATGCGCGATTTCCCTTGCGAAAGAAGATCTTCCCGTTGAGGAAGCTTCCTCGGCATGTCCCACAACAGACACCTGAGTAGATTTATCCACGGTCTCTGTGGAGACAGAGATGCTACCAACAGAATCTTGCATTGCGATTGTTTTATCTTGAGCAATATCTGCTGAATCAACGGCACTGGAGGATACGCATATCCTATCATTCCGTCCCAAGAGATCGAGAGAGCGTCTACTGCAAACGCTCGAGGATCCGGACAAGGTGACACATACGTCTGCAACTGGTTGTTGAGATGTGTCGCAAATAAATCTATCATTGGCCGTTCTCATTGGTAGCAAATCTGATTGAATACTTGCTTGTTGAGAGTCCATTCTGACGGCAACAGGCGACCCCTCCGTGAAAGGGAGTCTGCTAAGACGTTCAGACGACCCGGAATATGACGGATGGAGAGAAGAATCTGATGTTCTAATACAAACAGAAGAATTCTTTCCGTTAGATTGAGCAACGGAATGGAATGAGTGCCACCTTGGTTCCGAATATACGCAACTACTGTCGTATTGTCGGACATAATTTGCACGTGTGCATTCTGAATAACGTCTATCCAATGACGTAGAGCAAGCCAAATCGACATCATCTCTTTGATGTTGATGTGCTTGCTTAGAAACTGCGGATCCCAAAGACCCTGGCACTTCAAATCCGATGGGCTCAGTGTCGCGCCCCAGCCTGTTTGACTGGCATCCGTCATAATCGTAAAACTCGGATCTGGCAACTGCAGTGGAACTCCCTGAGTTAACCACTGTATGTCTGCCCAAGTCTGAATCTCTTGTTTCACTTGGCTTGACAAGAGTATGTCCGTTTCGAGCGAATGAATCTTCACTCTCCAATTCTGAGTCAGATAGACCTGGAGAGGACGGGTGCGTAGCCGCCCCATCGGAATGAGATCCGAGGCAGCTCCGCACAGACCTATTAGTCTCATGAATTCCCTCGCTGACACTTTGTCTGAGTGAAGACAATAGCGAGCATAACAACTGACTAATTTCGCTCTGGTTAACGGCAGACGAACGAGATTGTTGTGCGTCTCGAAGCTCATTCCCAGGTGGGTAAATGACTTGGACGGCACCAGATCCGACTTCTCTTCGTTTACTATGAAACCGAGACGTCGGAGCAATAGAAGCAGATTGTGCATGTCGTTCTGAAGCGTTAACTCGTTGCCGTATCTCTGAAGAATATCGTCCAGGTAAGCCGACGTTACCGCCGACGAATGAGCTCGGAAATGAGTCATTACCGAGTTCATTACTCGAGTGAATGCCCAGGGCGCTAGATTCAGACCAAAGCACATCGCTCGGAACTGATAAACAACACCTAGGACAGCGAAGCGAAGATACTTTCTGAACGCCGGATGTACCATGACGTGAAAGTATGCATCCTTGAGGTCTATGCTCGCAGCATAGTCGTTCACTCGAATGCTCGCTCTGACCGATCGAATGGTCTCCATATAAAACTTTGGAGCCACGATCAGCTTGTTTATCCAGCTTAAGTCGATCACTGGACGGAATGAGCCGTCTGGCTTCGGAACCAGAAAAAGATGGCTGTAGAAACCTGGAGATTCCTGGTTTTCTACGACCTCTATCGCGTTCTTCGTTAAAAGAGACTGGACTTCTGATAGAAGTGCGGTTCTTTTCTGACAATTTGACGGAAGCTGAGTCCATCTTGGACTTCGAGTTAATGGAGGCTTGCCTTTGAAGGACAGTTTTAGTCCTTCCGAAATAACCCCTAGCACCCAAGGGTCCTCCGTAATTGATTCCCAATTGCTTGAGAAACTTGACAGTCTTCCGCCCACCGGAACGCGACAGAGGTCTAGACCATCACTTCCTGGATCCGCGAGGCTTGCGGTAGGAGAAACCACGTCCTCCGCGACCCGCACCTCGCCCCGTCGGCCTAGGGGCGTCTGACCGGTTATTTCGGCCAGCATAACGGCCCCTAGTCGAGTCGCTACTCTGCCGGTCTCTTGAGTAAGACCTAGAGGACGCATAGGAACCTCTATAGGAACTTCCCCTGGACGAACTCGTCCCGGAAGTGCCTGGCCTACTCCTGTCTGCTGGTTCCGATTTCTTGGAAGCAGACTTAAAAAGCAGAGAGTCCGAAGCTTTCTTTGTTAATTTATCATATATATCAGAAAGCTTGCCACTGAAGAGAAACTCTCCAGAGACCGGAGCGACTCTAAGAGAGTTTTTCACCTTACTGTCCACGCGTGTGGAAGTAGCCAAGGCCGCGTCACGTCGAGCTAACTCCAGATTTGCCACTGAAAGGGCGGAGTTATAAGTGGAAAACGCTATGGCCCTGGACAGAACTCTTAAAGACGTTTGTACGTCTTGAAATTCAGGTCCTTCAAAGCGTAATGACAACGCTCTAGTAAGGTGATCTGCGTAGGAAAGAGCGTCTAAACTAGCTCTGTTAGACGATATCGTCGTTTCCATCGTAGACGACGGAAGTGACATAGACGACGGCATGGATATATCAAGGTCTTCAGCCTGGTCGTCTAAACGCAGAGGAACTCTCTGGATGCCCTGACCTGCCGTATCAAACTTGTTCCTTTGATTAATAAACGGCAGCTGTAGAGCAGAAGCCGGTAGGAAGGCTGACCTGCCCGTCTTGTTGGCAAGTTTATCAATAGCGTCATTCAATAACTCAAAAATCCGAGAGACATTCTTGGATTGTGACGGAAATTCCGGGACAATGTCCCTAAACCGATTAAAAAACTCGGTGTCCAGTGGCGCTATTACCCTCCTATCCGGCTGCGCAGCATTTTGGTCTGGCGGAACAACTTCTGGAAGATAACACCAGATGAATTCTACAGCTATTTTATGTTGTTCCGAAAGAGAAATATCCAATTCATCAGAATCCCTTTCGCCATCCTGCCGGACCTCATGTAAATCATGTAAATCTCGGTCGTCCGCACCAGATCCAGCGGCGGAACCTACCGACCCAGCATCTTCTGACATTTCATGTTCCGACAGAGGCTCTGACGGTTGCTGGGATGCTGCGATTAACTTTGCTATCTGTGATAGCACATCTGTTACAGAGGCCTGGGGAGCGGCGGTCTTACTGGTTTTAGCCGCCGGAAGCTCCCTGGACGTTGCATCTTGCATACATCTTTTATGTGAACGTCCGGACGAAGAAGGCCTCGAGTCCCTGGCTACCGGATGGCGTGACCTGGTCGCCGAGGAATCCCTGGTCGGCGAAGCTGACTGTAATTCACTGGTCACGTAGCCAAGGTGCGGTCGAGTGTGCTGCTGAGAGGATATGGAAGCCTTATAGGTAGCCTCGGCGGACTGCCTATATACCGGAGCATTCCGAGCGGTGGAAGTATGCTCCGACTGCGTAACATTACGGACTACAACATCTGGTCCCAGATGCTGTTGTATGAGAGAGGGACCTCTCTCGCTTGCAGCCCGTGTCGAACTGGACAAGCTAAACACCGGACTGTCAGGCTTCCTCCAATCCATCCTCCTTTCCGTCGTCACTGGGTGTGCACGTGGATGTTTTATAGTGCTCGCAACACCCGACTCTCTGTGCTGGACCGCAACGGGTGAACCCGAGTGCTGCCCCATTCGGTGAATGGACGCAACCCCGGTCGAGCTAGCGGACGTCAACCCCTTCGGGCTCCTTTCAGGGAATTGACGAATCTCCATGAGCACTTTTGCCGCTAGCTCTTCGCTTGTATGTGACGACGGAGGCACACTTCTGGATGACATCACGGAAACATCACCCTGTTCTTGTTCCTCTGAAAAAGAGAGTGAAACACTAGAGTGACTCTGAGGAGAAAGAACCGGAATGGACCTTTCTCCAGGAACAACATACCGTGACACACGTTTCCAACGTTTTTCATCCCATTTGAAACACACAGAACAAAGATCAGTGCGAGTACAGAGAGAACAATTAATACAGAGATCATGAGAATCATAGGAAGACTTCCTCCTATTACAATTTGAACAATAATCATTCATAGTGAAATGTAAACAATCAAAGTACTCGCACTAATCCTTGAAAATAAAGATACATAATACAACAATCCATTATATTCATTAATAAATAATGATTTGAAAAGAAAAAATTTAAAAAAAAAAAATTTTTTTCAGAAGAGCCCAAGTTCCCAAAGGGAACCCTGAGCCCAATGGATCCCAAAAAAGCCTTAGTGTGGACAAAAATTTAAATTCATTTTGAAAAAATTAATGAGACACTTACGGACAATATTAATGTATCTTACTATGAATAAGAGATGCAGAAGACAAAAAATCACTATCAGCAGTAACTGTTGTCAACCTAAGCACAAGTGTCAACAAACCGGAAACATGACTCCAGGCACTGAAACAAACATGGCCCGAAATCAGTCACCAATTAAAACACTATCTGATGCAAAACAGAGGCTTCCAGAGAAGAAACTGTAGAACATCAGATGGTAGATGCAGACCAAAACGCCTAAACACCCCTAGGGTGAGGACGTAAACATGGGGAAAAAACAGAAATAAATCTGTTACCAAGCCAAAACTCCCAAAAATTTTTAGTAATAAACATTACAAAAAATTAAGCCAAAACATGGGAGAAAAGCTAGGGGGGAATAAGGAAGGTAGAGAGGAAACACTGATCAAACAATGGTACTTCATAGCAAGAATGATAACATCAGGGCCATGCCTTGAAAAAAGGCAACTAGAAATAATTTCATAAAATAATTATAAGTTACAGCCCTGAACATTTTCTTGCACTAAATATTTTCCTCTCCTCCTAATGTATCCTCTTTATTTCCACCATTTCACTCATGAATATGTGTCTGGCATCATGAAAATTGAGATTTGGAAGCACAAATAACAGAGAAGTGTGACTGTTTTGAGGGCCAAACTAAGAATGATAATTGGCGCCAATTTCGGGACTTCCTCGACACTGCGCATGTGCAGAGGAGTCGATGTATGGAGGGCCATATAGGACATGTATTTTTCGGTTTTTGATGCAAATTTTGGGGATTGGGGGGGCAAAATTTGTGTTTGGCCCTGAATTAAGGAGATTAGCACCAGCTAAGTCTGGGTCATTGGTACAGTATAAAAATATAGGCAACTTAACATAATTTCATCAAAAAATTTTAAGTACAGCCCTGATTATTTTTTGTCACTTCTTTTTCCTCTCCTCCTTAGAATCACATTTTCTCCAAGAATTACGTGTCTGGCATCCTTTAAACTGAGATTTACAAGCACAAAGATCAGTGAGATGTTGACTGATGAAGGGCCAAACAGAGAATAATAATTGGCGCCAATTTCGGGACGTCTGCGTCACTGCGCATGCGCAGTAGAGGCGTAGTATGGAGGTCCTTTAGGACATGATTTCTTTTTGTTTTGGATGCAAATTTTGGGGATTGGGGGGCAAAATTTGTGTTTGGCCCTGGTTTTGTTAGAGTTAGCACCAGCTAAGTCTGGGTCATTGGTACAGTATAAAAATATATATAAATTACTATAAATTTATTAACATTTTTATACTGTACCAATGACCCAGACTTAGCTGAATAGTAAACAGGCTGGAGGGCCTAGGACATAGAGGAAAATCCAATAAGCTCAACTATATAGTAAAGAGGTAACCTCTTAAGGAGAAAAGGAGTATTAGGCTTTACATGTATCTTTCTTATTTAATATTAAATTAGAAAGATACACTACCCTTAATAATTGAGCACAATAACATTCATGTTCTCTATTAACATCCAGTGTATCCCTTATACTAATTATTTTTAAAGTAAGCCAATAAATAAAGTAGTCCAGAGAATTGAGACTCTTTATAGTCATTTAAAAGTGTCCGAGTATTGTATATTAAAGCCCGTTTGACACTTGACATATACAAATGCTTCACACCGAGCTACACTTTAAAAATAAGACATGAATGAATTTTAACATTAATATTACACTTTAAAACCATCCCGGAAGCGACTCAGAAATACTGACTTGGAGGAGGCATTCCCTTGCTTTTCACTATAAAGCAGGTGACCTAAGGGAACACCCACCCCCACCCCTTCCCCTTGCCCTGGGTCAAATAGCCCAGAGCGAAGAGGGCAGCCGGACGGAGTCACTGCCGGAACAGAAAGCCTGCATAACTATAGTTGCAACTGTTTAGTGGACGACATTCTGAGCAACAGATAACGGACCTAAACAATGCAGGTCTCCAGAAATGGACTCAATATTTCTGAGATAAAAATTCGTAAATGTGGATGGCTGAGACCAATAAGCAGCCTTCATTAAATCTGTAATAGCGACACTATTAGCATAAGCCCAGGAAGTAGAAAGAGCTGTTACTTCATGAGCGGAAATCTTAAGCACAGACTGCTGAGAAGAAGATAAACTCTCATAAGCAGTACGGATAGTTAATTGAATCCATCTAGCAATAGAATGGACCGAAATGTCCTTTCTATTAGGCATCAAAGACAGAAAGAAACGTTTCCGTCCCTTTCTGATAAACTGAGATCTCTGTTTATAGATACGTAACGCTCTAACAGGACAGAGTAAAGGCCTACGCCCGTCTGAAGACGGAAGAGCCTTAATAACAATAGGTTCCGGATATTTATTAGGAGCCTGATTCTTAGCTAAAAAACCCACATTAGTAGTGAAGGTGATAGTGTTCCCGACACTACGATAGTGAGAATCATCCACCGACAGTGCATGAGGCTCACTGACTCTTCTAGCAGAAGAGAAAGCTAAGAGAAAAGCTATCTTATAAGATAAGAATTTGAAATCTACTGTCCCAAGAGGTTCAAATGGCTTTTCCTTCAATTTAAGAAGAACCCAAGCTAAATTCCACTTAGGAATTAATCTAAGAGTTCTGGGTCTATTTATCGAAAAGTTTCTAACCAACTTAGATAAAGAGACATTAGATCCAATTTGTAAACTATCATGATGTGCATAGGTATCAGATAACATAGACCTATAACCCTTTATAGTAACAGGCTGCAGTTTGATTTCGTCAAACAAGTATACTAGAAAGTTTGCAATGTCTCGTATAGTGGGATCGAATATATCTACAGAATGATCCCTACACCAACGACGAAAAACCTTCCACTTAGCCGCATAGTTTAGCAAAGAGGAGGTCCTCCTACAGTTAGAAATCGCGTCCACTGCTCGTCCTGTAAAGTGTTTGACATGCAAGAAGGACCGCACAACGGAAAAACGTGAAGGTTGAGACCTTGCGGGTTGTGATGGAGTTGGCGAGATTTCCCCTGCGAAAGCAGATCCTCCCGTGGAGGAAGCTTTCGCGGTAGGTCCCACAACAGACACCTGAGTAGATTTATCCACGGTCTCTGTGGCGACAGAGATGCTACCAACAGAATCTTGCATTGAGATTGTTTTATCTTTAGCAATACTTGTTGAATTAACGGCGCTGGAGGATACGCATATCCTATCATTCCGTCCCAAGGGATCGACAGAGCGTCTACTGCAAATGCTCTTGGATCCGGACACGGAGACACATACGTCTGCAACTGATTGTTGAGATGTGTCGCAAATAAGTCTATCATTGGCCGTTCCCATTGGTAGCAAATCTGATTGAATACTTGTTTGTTGAGAGTCCATTCCGACGGCAACAAGCGACACTTTCGTGAAAGGGAGTCTGCTAGCACATTCAGACGACCCGGTATGTGACGGACCGAAAGAAGAACGTGATGTTCTAGCGCAAACAGAAGGATTCTTTCCGTTAGATTGAACAACGGAACTGAATGAGTGCCTCCCTGATTCCGTATATACGCCACTACTGTCGTATTGTCGGATAGGATTTGGACATAAGCATTGTGAATAATGTCCATCCAGTGACGTAACGCAAGCCAAATTGACATCATTTCCTTGATGTTTATGTGCTTGCGCAGGAATTGCGGATCCCAAAGACCCTGGCATCTCGAATCCGTTGGGATTAATGATGCACTCCAACCTGTTTGACTGGCATCCGTCATAATGGTAAAACTTGGATCCGGCAACTGCAGCGGAACTCCCTGAGTTAACCACTGAATGTTTGCCCAAGTCTGAATCTCTTGTTTCACTTGATCTGACAAGAGACTGTCTACGTCAAGCGAATGAATTTTCACACTCCAATTCTGAGTCAAGAAAATTTGAAGAGGACGTGTGCGTAACCGCCCCATCGGAATGAGATCCGCAGCAGCTCCGCACAGATCTATCAGTCTCATAAATTCTCTCGCTGTGACTTTGTCTGCGTGCAGACAATAGCGAGCGTAACAACTGACTAATTTCGCTCTGGTTAACGGCAGACGAACGAGATTGTTGTGCGTCTCGAAGCTCATTCCCAGATGAGTGAATGACTTGGACGGCACCAGATCCGACTTCTCCTCGTTTACTATAAAACCGAGACGTCGGAGCAATAGAAGAAGATTCTGAACATCGTTCTGAAGCGTTAACTCGTTGCCGTACCTCTGAAGAATGTCGTCCAGGTAGGCCGACGTTACCGCAGACGAATGAGCTCGGAAATAGATCATTACTGAGTTCATTACCCGAGTGAAAGCCCAGGGTGCTAGATTCAATCCGAAGCACATCGCCCGGAATTGATACACCGCTCCTAGGACTGCGAAGCGTAGGTACTTTCGGAATGTCGGATGTACCATGACGTGAAAGTACGCATCTTTGAGATCTATGCTTGTTGCATAATCGTTCACCCGAATACTCGCTCTGACCGACCGAATCGTCTCCATATAAAACTTCGGAGCGACGATCAGCTTGTTTATCCAGCTCAAATCTATGACTGGACGGAACGAGCCGTCTGGTTTCGGAACCAGAAACAGATGGCTGTAGAATCCCGGAGATTCCTGGTTTTCTACGACCTCTACCGCGTTCTTCATTAAAAGAGACTGCACCTCTGAAAACAGAGCGTCTCTTTTCTGCGGATTTGACGGAAGATGAGTCCACTTTGGACTTCGAGTTAATGGAGGCTTTCGTTTGAAGGATATCTTTAGACCTTCCGAAGCCACTCCTCTCACCCAAGGGTCGTCATTAATCGACGCCCATTCTTGTGAAAAGCTCGACAACCTTCCGCCAACCGGTACGCGATAGAGGTTTAAGCCATCACCTCCTGGACCTGCGAGGCCTGCGGTAGGAGAAACCACGTCCTCCACGACCCGCACCTCGCTCCGTCGACCTCGGGGCGTCCGACCGATTGTCCCGGCCCGAAGGACGTCCCGAACGAGAGTCGCTACCCTGACGGTCTCTCGAATAAGACCAAGAGGACGCACCGGAACCTGTATAGGAACCTCTCTTGGGTGCATTAGACCCAGAAGTGCCTGTCTTATTCTTGTCTGCTGTATCCGGCTTCTTAGAAGCAGATTTGAACAACAGAGAATCCGAAGCTTTCTTTGTAATTTTATCATAAATAGCAGAAAGCTTGCCGTCAAAGAGAAGTTCTCCGGAGACCGAAGCGACTCTAAGAGAGTTCTTCACCTTAGTATCCACTAGTGTGGATGTAGCTAGGGCTGCGTCACGTCTAACCAACTCCAGATTTGCCACTGAAAGGGCGGAGTTACACGTGGAATAAGCTACTGCCCTTGAAAGAAGTCTTAAAGAGGATTGTATATCCTGAAACTCTTTCCCTTGAAGGCGCAGTGATTACGCCTTAGTAAGGTGATCTGCGTAAGATAAGGCATCTAAATTGGCTCTGTTAGACGCAATAGCTGTTTCCAACACCGCGGTTGGAATAGAAGCCGACGATGGTAATGATAGCTCTAAGTCTTCCGCCTCGTTGTCCATACGCAGAGGAACTCTCGGGATACCCTGTCCTGCCGTATCAAATTTATTCCTTGCATTAATGAAAGGCAGGTTGAGAGTATTAGCTGACAAGAAACCCGCTTTCCCCGTCTTGGAAGCAAGTTTAAATATAGCGTCGTTCAATAATTCAAATGTTCTTGCAACATTATTGGACTGCGACGGAAACTCGGGAGCGATGTCCCTGAACCGCTCAAAAAATTCAGAGTCCAATGACGCTATAATTCTCTTGTCCGGAAGCGCAGCAGTCTGGCCCGATGGAACAACTTGAGGGAGAAAGTGCCGGATGAAGTCCATGGCAGCTTTATGTTGTTCCGAAGGGATAGCTCCAAATCATCTGTATCCCTTTCACCATCCGGTCGGACCTCATGATGTTCCCGGTCGTCCGCCCCCGATGCTTCGGCGGAGCGTACCGACCCAGCGCCGTCGGATAATTCTCGATCCGACACCGTTTCTGTCGGCTGCTGGGATGCTGCGATAAGCTGTGCTATCTGCACAAGAATGTCCGGCGTCGAGACCTGCGGAGGCGCAGTCTTTCGCTGCTTCGCCGAGGGCAGCTCCGCATCAGATGGCTCCCGCATACTTTTCCTATGCGAACGTCCGGAGTCCATCGGTCTCGAATCCCTGGCTGCCGGATGGTGTGACCTGGTCGCCGAAGAATCCTTGATCGGCGAAGCTGGTAATATATCGGCGGTCACGCAGCCAAGGTGCGGTCGTGTGCGCTGACGAGAAGAGGAAGCCTTAGCAGTCTCCGCGGACTGCCTATACAACGGAGCGTCCCGAGCGACGGACGTATGCTCCGCTTGCGACACATTTTGTACCACAACATCTGGTCCCAGATGTTGTTGTACGAGAGAGGGGCCTCTCTCGCTCGCAGCCCGGCTGGACCTGGACGAGCTAGGAACCGGACTCAAAGGCTTCCTCCGTTCTCGCTTACTATCCGCCGTCACTGGGTGTGCATCTATTATGTTTATAGTGCTCGCATCACCCAAAATTTCCTCCTGGACCACATCGGACGAACCCGGCTGACGAACCATTCGGTGAATGGGCGCTACACCGGGCGAGCTAGCAGACGACATTTGTCTAATCTCCATGAGCACTTTTGCCGCTTGCTCTGAATTCATTTGTGACGACGGACGCACACTTGTAGAAGATAACATGGAAACATCACCCTGTTCTTGTTCCTCTGAAATAGAAATTGAGAGAGTAGAGTGACCTTGCGGAGAAAGAGCCGGCATAGCCCTTTCTCCAGAAACAACATATCGTGACACACGTTTCCAATGTTTCTCATCCCAATATTCACATATAGGACAGGGATTAATGCGAGAACACTGACTACAATTAATACAATGATCATGAAAGTCAGAGGAAGATTTCTTCCTATTACAATTTGAACAATGTCCCTTCATTGTGAAAGGACAACAAGTCCTAGTTACTCGCAAAAACCCCTGACACAAAGATACATAATAGCATGATCCATTAATAAATGAAAAAACAATTGCAAATCAAAATAATTTTGAAAAAATATTTTTTCAGCGAAGCCCAAGTTGCTGAAAAGTAACGTTGAGCCCCGATGGATCCGATGGCAAAGTGTAGTCAAAAATTTTAAATTTATATTAAATAATTAATGAGACACTTACGGATAATATAAATGTATCTTATAGTGAGATAAACTACAGCAAAGGCAAACAGCCCCCCTCAAAAAAGGCTGTTGCCAATGTAAACAAACAGTGTAAAACACCAGAAAACATGACTCCAGGCACTGAAAAAACTGGCCAGGAATCAGTCATCAAAATTACACTCTATCTGATGCAAAACAGAGACTCCCAGGGGAGAATCTGCAGAACATCAGATGGAAGATGCAGAACACAACGTTATACACCCATGGGTGAAAACGTAACTATGGGGAAAATAACAGAAAACATTCTGTAACCAAGCAACTCTCCCAGGAAATTTTAGAAATGAACTTTCTCAAAAATATGCCAAAAGCATGGGAGAATTGCAAGGGGGGACTTTAGAAGGCTAGGGGAGAGGAAACACTGAATAAGCAGTGCAACATTTAGCAAGAATGACAACAAGAGGCCCATGCCTCGAAAATAGGCAACTTAACATAATTTCATCAAAAAATTTTAAGTACAGCCCTGATTATTTTTTGTCACTTCTTTTTCCTCTCCTCCTTCTATCCTCCTTAGAATCACATTTTCTCCAAAAATTACGTGTCTGGCATCCTTTAAACTGAGATTTACAAGCACAAAGATCAGTGAGATGTTGACTGATGAAGGGCCAAACAGAGAATGATAATTGGCGCCAATTTCGGGACGTCTGCGTCACTGCGCATGCGCAGTAGAGGCGTAGTATGGAGGTCCTTTAGGACATGATTTCTTTTTGTTTTGGATGCAAATTTTGGGGATTGGGGGCAAAATTTGTGTTTGGCCCTGGTTTTGTTAGAGTTAGCACCAGCTAAGTCTGGGTCATTGGTACAGTATAAAAATATACTATTTTTTCAACTGCTGAATTTGCATATTACGCGGGCGGATGCAGCCAATTCGTTGGGTAAAAGGTTAAGTATCTTCTTGCCCATGGACATAATGCTGTTACACCTAGTGGGGATCGAACTGTGGACCAATGACGTAACCATCGACCCACCGTACCCCAAACACATCACTGATCCACCATGCCCCAAGCACATCAGTGATTCACCATGCCCCAAACACATCAGTGATCCATGACCACCATGTCCCAAACACATCACTGATCCACCGTGCCCCAAACACATCACTGATCCACCATGCCCCAAGCACATCAGTGATTCACCATGCCCCAAACACATCAGTGATCCACGACCACCATGTCCCAAACACATCACTGATCCACCGTGCCCCAAACACATCACTGATCCACCATGCCCCAAATACATGAGCTAGGATAAGATAAGAGCATTGCAGAAACTCATTCACCCTCCAACCCTGGCTCTGCAGCTTTGGAACATAACTGAATGATTACAAAGAAGGAAGAGTCATCAAGAACAAAATGTTCACAGAGACGACTTGACTTGGAGATGTTGTGATGAGAAACAACAAGCTAAAGGCACAGCTTCAGGTACAGTTAAACCTAGAAGTCCTGTCATGAATTGTGCACTTAACTAGGCTTAATTGCACGTAGGAATTGCACGCAATTGCCATGTCGAATGGCATCCAAAGAATGGCAGGTTCTCCTGATTAATCATAGCAAACACAGGCAATGTTCCTGCCAATGGACCTCCTGGTTACCCTGAGGTCCATTGGCTTAAACATTGCTTGTGCACAGGCCATATGTACAGAATTTGATAGCCTAACTATGGTCATAATGTGTAGATTAATGCACAGATCGACGTGCTATTTGTGCGTATTTCATGACAGGACTTCAAGTTTTAACTGTACTGGCAGAGTTCTTTTCGAATGAAAGTGACAATAAATTACGTTTTAGTCTCTGATTTTATTTTAATAAAATGAAAATATGTGTGCCGTCTGTAAGATCAATCTTTTCGCAGACCTGTCTTTTTGAAAATCACAGGAGGGCAGTTGCTGGTTCTCCTTGATCTATATTCAGATGGGCACAAGCCCATCCTGATGGTCTGGTAAATACCATCAGAATCAGACTATTGAGGAGGACAGTTACTTGTTCTCCTCAGCAAAATTTCAGACGGGCTATAAGGATCTGGAGCACTCGCCCTCCTCAGAATGACAGACCTGTTTTCCCGACAAAACAACACCTCAAAGTAAATGAATGGACATAAGTGGAATATACAGTTAAAACTATAAGTCCTGTCACGAACTGTGCGCTTATCTAGGCTTAATTGCGCATAGGAATGGCGCACAATTGCAATATCGAATGGCATCCAAGGCATGGCATGTTCTCCTGGTAACTCATAGCAAATACAGTCTATGTTTCTGCCAATGGACCCCCGAGGTCCATTGGCTGAAACATTGCTTGTGCACACGTCATATGTACAGAATTTGATGGCCTTACTAGATGGTCATAACGTGTAGATTAACGTGCACATCGACGTGCTATTTGTGTGCATTTTATGACAGGACTTCTACTTTTAACTGTATTTGAACAGTTTGAAAAATTGAGGTAGAAATTCTGAGGCCTCCCTTCTATATTATAATATTATTTACCGGTCCTCATAAACACTGGAATGACACGAAATGACACAGGAATGACATTGAAAAATAAAATTTTACCGTAAAAAAGAAAAACCACTTAAACCAGGGCCAAGAACTTAATCATAAGTGACCATTTTTTAAGTATTTTTTGTTCCCAACAGACTGAAAAGTGGGCGAGTATAGATACTAAGTGAGTGTTTGAACAATGCAGTCAGAACTTGATTGGCGGTAATTGCATTGAGGTGGCTGATTGCTAATTATTTATTTATTTATTGGTCTTTAAGGTCACATATTTATGCACAATGGCTAACCATGACCGTGACAGTTTTACGGGTGGAGGAAGCCGGAGTACCAGGAGAGAACCACCGAGCAATGGCGAGCAACTGTCAGCTCCTCAACATACCAACTCCACACAAGCAGGGTTAGCATTGGTTGAAGACAGGTGCACCATCGACGTGCAGTACGTCTCAGTACACAGCGTCACCGTGCCCCCACGTGGGTAATGGGGGTGAAGTGTCTTGCCCAAGGACACAACGCGGTTGCCGCAGGTGGGATTCGAACCGAGGACCTCTCGGCTTGCAGTCTGCACCTCTACCAACTGAGCCACCGTGCCCCCGGCTGATTGCTAATCCCATTATTTGTGAAAGATAAACAATGAGTTAAAACTATGAGTTGATGGTCTGAAAAGAGAAAGTACAGTAAAACTAGTCCTGTCATGAAATGCGCACAAATAGCACATTGATATGCGCGTTAATGTACGCGTTATGGCCCAAGTAAAGCTATCAAATTCTGTACATATGGTCTGTGCACAAGCAATGTTTCAGCCAATGGACCTCCGGGTAACCCGGAGGTCCATTGGCAGAAACATTGCATGTGTTTGCTATGAGTAACCAAGAGAGTCTGCTGTGCTTTGGATGCCATTCGATATGGCAAATGCACGCAATTCCAACGCACAATTAAGCCTAGATAAGCGCACAATTCGTGACAGGACTTCTAGTTTTAACTGTAAATATTTTTCCTTGTTTGTTTTTTATATATTGTTTTTTCTCTGCAGAAGCGCGATTGAAACACAATTAAAAGCCCTACATAACAAAACACTCAACAGACTACAGGCAGGATTTCTGCTAGGGGGAAAATTTGTGGGTCTGGGAGTTTAAAGAAAGTGAAACTCAGATGCCGAAAGCGTGTGCCGCACGTGCCAAAGGCATGTGCATATAGAGGGGGGCTTGGTTCTCCTCCCAGGAAAATTTTTATTTTTAGGTGCTCTCTGGGGGCATTCTGGTCGCTAAAATGCTGAATAATTGAAGTGGAAAATATGTATTTTTTCCTCCTACAATTCTCTAGATTCCCACGGAACACAAAATACTACATCTGGTCGGAGGTTTCATAAAAATACAAATCCAAAACAACACAAAATCCACAAATCCTGACAGTGACTGCGACGCTTGACCTCAATTTTTTTTATACAACCTGATACGTGCCAACATAAATAACTGGAAATGCAGAGAGAACGAAATATTCGAAAAGAACCATGATGCTGACGTGTGATGTCATGCACGTGCAATTACATCATTTATCGCTCGAAATAAAAGCCAGTGATTTCGGACCAAACACGACAATTTGAGTCTGAAATTTTATAGGTGACATTTAGGATTTGAACTTTGTTTCCCCCTCTCATCTGGGGGTTATAAAGTATCAGGTTGTCGCCAGTAATAGTAGGCATAGTATACAACATAATTATGCCTATATTACGTGGAAACAAAGGATCCTGGGTGTCGTTACGATACAGTATTGTACTCGACATTTTAACCACCAGCTTTTCTGACTGATCATAGTATGATTGACGGGGGAATGGGTCTGGTTGACGGACCCGCAGCCGGTCTCGCGGAAACCCTGCTACAGGATAGTGAATTAATGGTAGAGCTGAATGAACACTAAACCCTTAACAGAAAAACAAAATAAGTCACAGAAAAGTAAAATTATTCAATAGAATTAAATTGGAGATGTTTCAACCAGCAAGTTCTAGTGTCGAACATTCCATTCCTCTGATTTCCACTCTTGATCTGTCATTGTTATTTCGGACCATTATAAAAAAAAGTATTGCAACACATCATGGTACCCTAATTTTATACCATAATGTGTCACATTACTTTCTTTCAAGGGTTCGAAATAACCATGTCGGAGTCTGTCATTCCGGATGTTTCACCCAGCATGTTTTAGCGACAACCATTCCATTCCTCCAATTTCCACTCTTGATCTGTCATTGATATTTGGGACCCTTATAAAAAAAAAGTATTGCGACACATCATGGTGCCCTAATTATATACCATAATGTATCACATTACTTTCTTACAAGGGTGCGAAATAACCATGTCAGATTGTGTCATTCCTGATGTTTGATCCAGTAAGTTTTAGTGATGACTATTCCATTCCATTCCTCCAAGTTCCACTGTACAGTTAAAACTAGAAGTCCTGTCACGAATTGTGTGCTTATCCAGGCTTAATTGCGCGTAGGAATTGCGCGCAATTCCCATATCGAATGGCATCCAAAGCACGGCAGGTTCTCCTGATTGCTCATAGCAAACACAGGCAATGTTTCTGCCAATGGACCTCCGGGTTACCCGGAGGTCCATTGGCTGAAACATTGCTTGTGCACAGGCCATATGTACAGACTTTGATAGCCTTACTATGGTCGTAACGCGTAGATTAGCGCGTAGATCGACGTGCTATTTGTGCACATTTCATGACAAGACTTCTAGTTTTAACTGTATATCTTTTGTTAGTTAATCAACAAAATACACTTTGGGGTCGAGAATTGCGATCTGAATGTACATGTAGTGGCTACCCCTCTACATTAAGATTCTTCCCATTCAAATCTGTGGAAAAATTCCCCATCAAGTTTTTATGAGAACTCAAAACTTGAAAATAGGAATATATATCAAGCTTATTACCAGCTGCATTCGATAGTACACATATTTCCTTACATTTGAGTTTATTGATCCAAACTATGTTTTATCCTTTCATTATCGATATTTGAATACTCACGAAGCATCAACGAATATTTCGATATCGTCCATGTTTTTGTCTAAATATTAAATAGTAAAAACAATAACCCGGTAATGGCGCTGAAACGCGAATGTGGTCGAGTTTCCAATTCTGCATCGATGAAAAGGTCTATTCATTTTGGTGCCATTACCGGGTTATTGTTTTTAATGTTTAATATTTAGATAAAAACATGGACGATATCGAAAGATTTGTTGATGCTTCCAGGGCTTGACAATTGGGGAAACCTATAGGATGGGTCGCCTATAGGTTACGCAAAAAGATTTTTGGGAGACCTTTTTATAGGTTAACCAAAAAATAGTTTCATAATTGGAGATTTGATTGGAAGATAATGACATACGACATGTAACAATGATAAAAGATAAATTATTATAAATCATAATGACTTTTATTTCTCAACAAAATTCACATCCCCAAATCTGCCAATTATAATGGTTAACCAAGAGGTTAAGCCTTTACCTATCAAAATGGCAAAAATACCCAGAAAATTAGCCTAAGTGTGGCTTACACAACCCCACACATCATGGCAATTTCTCAATAAATCCATACCAATATGGATATCATTGGAACCAGCTGAATCAGCTGGTTCCAATGATATCCATATTTGTATGCTTCTACTGAAAATTTGAGACAAAGGTTTTAATCATGAAGTTCAGGATATTTGGGGGAGAGCTATGGGAGGTAAAGGGTTAACCCCCCAAAATTGGGACAAAAAATCAAAAGATTAATGAACATGTGATGGGGCAACCTTCAAATGGGTCCATCAAAATTCTGAATTGTCAAGCCCTGTGCTTCGCGAGTACTCAAATATCGATAATTAAAGGATAAAACATAGTTTGGATCAATAAACTCTGCCCAAGTGTAAGGAAATACGCGTACAGTTAAAACTAGAAGTCCTGTCATGAAATGTGCACAAACAGCACTTCGATCTGTGCGTTAATCTACGTGTTAAGTCCATAGCAAGGCTATCAAATTCTGTACATATGGCCTGTGTACAAGCAATGTTTCAGCCAATGGACCTACGGGTAACCTGGAGGTCCATTGGCAGAAACATTGTCTGTGTTTACTATGAATAACCAGGAGAACCTGCCGTGCAATGGATGCCATTCGATATGGCAATTGCAGGCAATTGCTACGCGTAATTAAGCCTAGATAAGCGCACAGTTCATGACAGGACTTCTAGTTTTAACTGTACTATCGAATGCAGCTGGTAATAAGGGCGAAAGTGTGATGTATATTCCTATTTTCGAGTTTTGAGTTTCCATAAAAACTTGATGGGGAATTTTACCACAGAGTTGAATGTGAAGAATCTGAATGTAGAGGGGTAGCCACTACGTTTCAGTTTGCAGAACTAGGTAAAATACATGTCATTCCATATCATTTCTATGGCATTCCAGTGTTTAGTACTAGGAGGCTGTATTTACACCTAGTTATGCTTGTCTGATATAATTGTATTATTAAATCGTTTGTAATGAGCCCCTGTGGTTCATGGATGCCTAAAACAGAGAAATGTGAAAGTGACTTTAATTGGAAAGTTGGTGCAAGCTGTCAGTTGGTAAGGTTACTTGTCTCATTTGGTCATTGGGAAGACTTGTCCCAATGTCTGTGATTGTGAACGTTTTGACCATGGCATTGCCACTGTAAAATAGTTAAAAAATATCCAACAGACATTGCTGTGATTGGATCTGAACCCATTGAACATTTTACAACTTTCCAATTAACGAAAAATGAAAACGTTATTCCCGACGCAGAGCTGGAGTATATGGGGCAACCATACACATACAGGTTGGGACATTGTGAATCAGTGACAATTTTTGTGGTAATTACATAAAACAGGCATGTCGTCTGGAATTAAAAAAAAAAGAACTTAACAAAAAGGGTGAAATGTGAATCTGATGCAGGAACAAGTCTTCTGTAACATCAAACTCCCACAAACAAATCATTGAATTGGAGACATCTGTTTTTTAAAGAGTTTATCAGTTTATCACCAAATAATGAAAGATGTCATTTGGACTTACATTCAATGAACGGAGAAGGAGTGACAATGCGCATGATCGGGATTTGCAGCGCGAAATTTCAATCAGTTGGAATTCCCAATGAGCTAAATTAGTAAATATAAAAATATGACCGGGGCCCCAGATGACTGTGGGGTCCTCCTAAACATCGATGGCCACCGTTTCATGTATCAATAGGTATCAGGACAACTCGTACCCACGGCAACTTGTACCAGTCAAGTCGTACCCAAAATTGAAATTTGGACGACTCGTACCCATTTTCAGCTGGACAACTCGTACCCAAGGTTGGACAACTCGTACCCATGGCTGGTCAACTTGTACTTGGTGTTTAATTGTATGGGCGAAGGCAGTTAGTGGCCTAATAACTATAGAAACGGGTTTTTTGCTTTTGTTTGATCCGTTTAAGGTGCTATAACAGTAATGGAAATCAGTTTACTTTGAAATTCCTTCGTCAGAATTCCACGAATTTGAATGAAATATACACAAATTTTACGTCTAAATGACGGCTGTGATACACAGAACAGGAAACATATATTCATTGACCGTACTTTGTTGAAAACAGGCGCTGGTCAGTGTTTCCTGGAAGTCTGCAATCGTATTCGTACGAGAACCGGGGTGAATGACTCCCCCCCCCCCCCCCCCCCCCACCCGGACACCCGGTTTCTGCGCTTCAATATTGGGAAATAGAGTACTGGAAAAAACTAAAAGGCCTTGCATCTAGGACTAAGCTCTGCAAATTATCAAGGTGAAAACCATAGCCTTCGTCACATTAACTCTTGCCTTTCAGGACTAATTAGTAATGCCACTCTCCACCTTTAGATTACTTTTCGTGTGGCAAAGTTACATCACTGGTGAGGCGCCACTCCGGTCAGGCGAGAAAGGATTTCGTTGTAAATTGAGAGTACAGCCGGATTTTGTACTTGAAGCGTAGCACATTTACCCGCTCGGAAGAAAACGGCAAACAATGACCAGTGATAGACTGAATCAAGAAGATCACAAATGATGTTCATTTAAAAAAAAATTCAAGTAAAAAGCTCTAATACATCTCTCTCTATGAGTCTACCAGGTTGCATCAACTGATTTCTGTCGGAAATTTTATGGTCAACACCGACACACCTGGAAACTCGACAGTCATTTCATTTAGACTTACCCGGCAGTGACAGGTGTGAGTTCATGAAGAATTATTTTCTATCATCTATTACCTTATAGTCGATTGGTGTTTAATTTTCTTCCAATTATCTGTGCATATTATTATCGCCAATTAAGTTAATCTTCCAGTTGGGAGGTGTGTTTTTCTAACAATTATCTTCCACGACAATCATGAAAATTGAATGATAATTAGCATTTTTGTAAGGTTTGCAATTGGACTATAAAAGTGAATCTCTCTCTCTCTCTCTCTCTCTCGATGTAATTTGTAATTTGACCAGGAAAGGGACTTCTGATGGGCCCCGATCGCGTCAGACATCGCGTTAATCCTTCAACCAATGAAGGGGGGGGGGATATGTGGGGGAATGGGCGCCGATCGCATCTATTTTGCGTTAACCCCTCAACACGTGAAATGCTGGGTATGGCTACCAGTACAACAAAATATGACGTAGAAAAGCCCTCAGACGTTTAACGAAGAGCCAAAGATTACCCGATTTTTTTTTTTTTTTGGGGGGGGGGGGTGGGGTCGTCTCCCGTATCTACACCACTGTATTAATATATAATTTAAATATTTCCTGTTTTTTGAATTGCTCTCTTGATGAAATGTTCATACCGACGAAATTGACTTTCGGCGAAGTCTGTTCTGCTGAGATAAATGCTAAAAATGGAAAGTCTTTGCCTTTATGCACACCCGTTGAAAGCAGACACTCATCTTCTCAAGTCCTTCAGCCAATATTCGCCTTCGCCCATACAATTAAAGACCAGGTACATGTTGACCAACTGTGGGTACGAGTTGTCCAACCTTGGGTACGAGTTGTCCAACTGTGGGTACGAGTTGTCCAGCCGAAAATGGGTACGAGTCGTCCAATTTTGGGTACGACTTGACTGGTACGAGTTGCCGTGGGTAGGAGTTGCCTAGAAACCGTATCAATATACATGTGCATGTATGTACAGTTCTGCTCAATGCCTGCAGGAGGTGTAAAAGCAATTATCGTATTATCAAAAAGACAACTCAAATTGGTAGCCATCATGGTGATTGTTTTGTTTTTTTGTTAACGTATTTTATGAAAAATAAATTCAACTCCCTGAGGTCTTATTCTCAATCTCATATTGTTCGAGCCAGGTTTGCTCACTTTAAATCCCGGAATTTTACGGAAATCGGCCAGACTGATTAGATAGTCACCTGTAATTCAGCCTGAGAGTAAAAGATTTAAGTCATAATAATAACACTTTGGCCGGCCGTTGATTTGTCGGGTATCAGGACAACTCGTACCCTGGACGATTCGTACCCTGGACAATTCGTACCTTTCCTTGGACAACTCGTATCCCGCTCTGGAAAACTCGTGCCCCTCTCAGGACAACTCGTACTCCGCCTCTGGACAACTCGTACCCCGCCTCTGGACAACTCGTACCCTGACCCGTAAAGGATTCATACCTGGGATTGGAGACTACATGTGCAAAAATAAGGAAGACTATTCAGGAAAATCACATTTGACATTTATATTTTCAAGAAATATATTACAAACGAAAGAAAAGATACAACACACGATCACTCTCGTTCGAACAAATGAAACACAAAAATGCACTAAAAGTTGCGCGACACAAGTGTATAAATAACTGAACTGCGGTTTAATTCCTCTTTTTCTCAATTGTATTTCTGCATCTGAGCTTAATTAACTGTTTATAAATAACTGAAATGCATCTGAGCTTAATTAACTGTTTATAAATAACTGAAATGCATCTGAGCTTAATTAACTGTTTATAAATAACTGAAATGCATCTGAGCTTAATTAACTGTTTATAAATAACTGAAATGCATCTGAGCTTAATTGTTTATAAATAACTGAAATGCATCTGAGCTTAATTAACTGTTTATAAATAACTGAAATGCATCTGAGCTTAATTGTTTATAAATAACTGAAATGCATCTGAGCTTAATTAACTGTTTATAAATAACTGAAATGCATCTGAGCTTAATTAACTGTTTATAAATAACTGAAATGCATCTGAGCTTAATTGTTTATAAATAACTGAAATGCATCTGAGCTTAATTAACTGTTTATAAATAACTGAAATGCATCTGAGCTTAATTAACTGTTTATAAATAACTGAAATGCATCTGAGCTTAATTAACTGTTTATAAATAACTGAAATGCATCTGAGCTTAATTGTTTATAAATAACTGAAATGCATCTGAGCTTAATTAACTGTTTATAAATAACTGAAATGCATCTGAGCTTAATTGTTTATAAATAACTGAAATGCATCTGAGCTTAATTAACTGTTTATAAATAACTGAAATGCATCTGAGCTTAATTAACTGTTTATAAATAACTGAAATGCATCTGAGCTTAATTGTTTATAAATAACTGAAATGCATCTGAGCTTAATTAACTGTTTATAAATAACTGAAATGCATCTGAGCTTAATTAACTGTTTATAAATAACTGAAATGCATCTGAGTCTAATTAACTGTTTATAAATAACTGAAATGCATCTGAGCTTAATTAACTGTTTATAAATAACTGAAATGCATCTGAGCTTAATTGTTTATAAATAACTGAAATGCATCTGAGCTTAATTAACTGTTTATAAATAACTGAAATGCATCTGAGCTTAATTAACTGTTTATAAATAACTGAAATGCATCTGAGTCTAATTAACTTGGATGAAACGGATCACTTTGAGATGAAATTATTTTCCACATTTTCTTACATGCTATCACTCTATTTCATCTTCCATATTAATTAATAAATTATACTCAGATGCAGATAATGCAATTACGGGAAAATACGAAATACAAAAATGAATGTTATTGAAAGGCAGAGTTAATTCGTGTTTTTCCTGAATTGTATTTTCTGCATCTGAGCTTAATTAACTGAGATGAAATGGATCGAAAGCATGGTAGAAAATATGTGAGAAAATAATTTAAAGTGCTCCATTATCTCAATCAATTAGACTTAGATGCAGATAATACAATTTGGGATGCACAGGGACGATGTGGGATTGAAATCCCTTGTAACCCACATAACTTTATTTGTTTATAGCTTTATTTGCTTATAAATCCACGAGGGTCGGGAGCGAGAGCCAATAACCAGGGCACGTGCATATTAATTTTCCAGTATATATACAGTTGGAAAAAAATTCTCTTTTTATTGATATTTGCCGTCTGCTTGTGTTATGATAAGAGTTTACTACATCAGTCTGGAGTTTTACGGACGGTTTTTCAAAGTGAATTCAATTTGATAATTAATCAATACAAGTGAATAACAGGGTAGTGTTGTGTAAACACTCCTTCTGTTGGGTATTGCTTTCAATAAAACAAAACAAATAATGTAACATATGTCTTTGTTATTGGTCATCCTTTTCGTATGTTTCTTTTTATCTCTTTGATTCTGTCGAACTCATTAGACCACTGGAGGTTCAAGACTCAATTGTACTTTCTGAGATATTGGACTTACCATTTTAAGATAATTCACGATACTATTCGTACCTGTACACTAGACAATTCGTACCTTTACATTGGACAATTCGTACCATTACGGAAGACAATTCGTACCTTCATATTAGGGTACGAATTGTCCTGGGTACGAATCGTCCAGGGTACGACTTGTCTAGGAACCATTTGTCGCGGTTCTCGGACGAGAAGGCACTTGGTTACCCATGTACTCCCAACTGCCTCCCTATTCCCACGCTTCTTCTCTCCTTCCAACACTCGGATTTTTTCCCCTCAGCTCCAGGGACCGCGACATCGGCTTGAGCAACAGTGACCCCCAAACGTGCCACCAAGGTACTCTCCAAAACCAGGCTTCTCTTTATCACGCAGGCCACCCAAAGATCTCTTTGATTTGACCCCCTTTCGCCAATTAAGGTTACCATCCTCCATGACCCTTTCTCTGACGATTTTTTTACCCTGGTTTGCTCCAACGTCTAGGTCCGAGATCTCCAATTAGTAGTTCTCTATTAGTTCCCTCACTTGGACCATCCATCCTGTCTTGATAGCAGGAACATTACTTTACACCATCGGCTGTCGGGGAGATTTACCAAATAATTAAGATAACCGAGTTTCAATAAGTCTATCCTGTCCTTGAACCTCATCCACCCAAGCTGCCCCTGATTGCCTCTAGTGCCGCGGCATTACTCGAACCCATTATCCATCGGCCCGCGTCGTTCTGCAGGATGTCCAAGCTCTTTACAGCCGTCTGGTTTAGGGGTACCACTTCCGTTCCATATGCTATACTTGGTAGACCCACCATTTCCCAAATGGTTTTCCCCACGGAAACCTTATTGAAACTGTTTCTCCCTATAAGTTTCATTTGGTTAAGGATTCGCCTCCCCTTCAGAATCAATTTATTTGTGTGGTTTCGGTAGATGCCTCTTCCTGTGATGTTTATATTTACTCCCAGATACTCGTAGTCACCTGTCTCTCCCACACTAAGATGTTTGCCGCTACCTTCCGGAATACAGAACTCCCCCACTCTCCACGTTCGAGTGGGGTCCACTTTGCGGCCCACGTGTATAACTTTGCTCTTGCTTTCATTAAGTTCGAGTCTCCATTTGCTACCATATTTCCCAACAATTCCCAGCTTTTTCTCTAGCCCCTCTTCGCTTTCTGACACTAGCACCATATCGTCTGCAAAAAATAGCCCTGGGATCTTCAAGTCCCCAACTGTTATCCCCTCGTCGCTATGCAGGAGTTCATCTCCTAAACCTTTGATGTACAATGCAAAAAAAATTGGCGAAAGGATACACCACTGTTTTAGGCCTATCTCCATGGGCACACGTTTTGTTGTTATGTTACCCAGGTTAAGTTCACTATGTACATCATTATATAATGCTTTCATAATTCCAACAAACTCGCCTCCCAAGCCAGAGCCTCAAGCTTGCGCCACATACCCTCTCTCCATACTCTATCGTACAGTACGTGGAGAGTGTATTATCACTGAATCACATACAGAGTGGAGAATCCACCCAAGCAATAATTGCAAATTTGTTGCAAAGCATAACAAGCACAAGCAAAGTGTCAGCCAATGGACCTCCGGGTTAAACCCGGAGGTCCATTGGCTGAAACATTGCTTGTGTTTTTAGTCGATATGTACAAAATTTGAAAGTTATGGTTTGGGTGACAACTCCACTCCGCGGGTGATTTAGTTGCAATCCACTCTCCACGTACTGTATGCCTTTTTAACACCCAAAAAGGCCATAAATATCTTTTTATTTTTTGCTTTTGCGGATTCTATCATTTGGGATAGCGTGAAAAGGGGGTCAGTGACTCTCCTTCCCTTCCTGAAGCCATTCTAGATCTCTCCCAAGAAACCCTTCTCCTCAGTCACCTCCTCTAATCTCCCATACACCTCCTCTAATCTCCCATACACCTCCTCTAATCTCCTCTAATCACCTCTTCTAATCTCCCATACACCTCATCTAATCACCTCCTCTAATCTCCTCTAATCACCTCCTCTAATCTCCCATACACCTCCTCTAATCACCTCCTCTAATCTCCCATACACCTCCTCTAATCATCTCCTCTAATCTCCTCAATCACCTCCTCTAATCTCCCATACAGGACTTTACAGAAGACTTTTCCTAATCACCTCCTCTAGTCTCCCATACAGGACTTGACAGAAAACCTTTCCAATGTTGCTACTGACAGAGATCCCTCGATAATTATCCAAAACGTCTTTTTCCCCCTTTTTGTGAATAAATGTCACTTTACTTTCTCTCCACTCATTTGGGACCTTTCGTTTTTCTATGGCTAAATTGAATAGGACAGTTAGGCTTTCCAAGAGTTCCTCTCCCTTTTTTTGGATAAACTCGTTAGGAATTTCGTCCAACCCCTCCAGCTTTTCCATTCTTTGATTTTGAGATCACCTTTCGCACCTCCTCCGTTTAATTTCGCTGCACACGAAGTTCGATAGATTTCCCTCGACCTGGTTCGGACACTCCGGTGGGTTCCACATGCCCCATCGCTTACCGTTTACCTTTTCCCAGTGCTTGACTATTTCTAATGGGATTTGATGTTGATCGTCTGTAACTCTGCCATCTACTTTAATATGCTGTGGGTTACCTCCTTTGTTACGTTTATTCACCCATTTCCAAAATACGTTCGAACTCGACCCCCCCCCCCCCCCCCACCCCCTGTCATTCTTATCGTCCTAATAACACTTCTGTTTCGCACTCTCCGATTATCGTCTTTAATCTTGTTTACTTTATTTCGTGTTTGTTGGTATTCTTCCTTTGCTACCGTGGCCTTGTTGCTTTCCACCCCCTTAAGTTTTCTACTTCTCCTGTGTGCAGCACATTTAGCTTTTCTACCCTTTATGGCCCTTTTCAGTTCTTCGTTCACTCTGTACCCAAGTTCCCGTGTTGGCACCCTAATCTTTCCTACACTTTCCTTCCCTGCCTCCACTAGGATCGCAACTATGGCATCGGCCATCTTCTGGACACTACCCCCCTTGTGTACGGTTGCAAGCTTTGGTTTCAGTTTTTCTTCGAACTTCGTCCAGTCGGCATCCTTTTTGAGTTCCCAAATCTCCTTGAAACTTTCTTTGCTTTTCTCTAGGTTTTTGGCCCTCATCGTCACTGTAATCAAGTTGTGATCACTATCCAACCCCATTTTGCCCTCATCATCCACTTCTACCCCTTTCACCTCCCTCCATAAATTACTGTCTGTGAGAATATAGTCGATTACTGATTTTCTGTCGTTCCTCTCCCAGGTCCATTTCCCCTTGCACCTCGCGTCTCTGTTCAGAATCTTCAGACCAAGCTCATTTGTGAAGTTCAACAGCTTCCTTCCATTCCTGTTGACTTCCTTGTCCCCGCCCTCTATGCCTTCTTCCTTATCACCTATGTGTCCATTAAAGTCACCCACCAGAATTATACAGAGCCCCCCTCATATAAGATACATTTTCCCCGTTTTTGCTCCGAATTCGTCGAATACTTATTCAAAAATTGGATGAATATGATTATCCAAAGCTTAAATAAATAGAGGATATGGAATGAGTGTTTTTCTCATATAATATTTATGAAACGAGTCTAAGAATTTTCCGTTTTGGCGAGCCTCTGGCGAGCGCAAACTGAAAATTCAGACGAGTTTCATAAATAGTATATGAGAAAAACACTCATTTCATATTATATTTATCATATGACACACACACGCACAAATTAATTTAGCCACTTAATATGACTTTTTAACCCATCACCTAACTTGAGTTGCAGACGACACTTGGAAAAAACGTCCTTTTCATTTTTTGCTTCCAAAACATAGGTTATGACCCCTCATTGGAACGAGCTCGTTCCAATGAGGGGTCATGATCTATGTTTTGGCAGCAAAAAGTGAAAATATAAAAAAATGAATGGCGTTTTTCTTGTAGGTAAAAGATTAATACAATATAACCCATCCTAAATAGGACAGATAAAGTAAATTCTCCCTACTGAAATTATGCAAATGTGACCCAGTTGTATTTTGTTTAGCCAATCAAGTTGTCAAGTTTTGAAATTGACCAATGAAAGCTCCCAACTCTAATTTGATAAGATTATACTTATACTGGAGTTGAGCGGTCATCCTTATGACGATCGCTTTCATTCATTGGATGGGGAAATGGACTTTGACCTATTATATGCTTTTTGCTGAAAAAATCCATTTAATTTACAAAACTAAGTGTTGGAAACGGTCACTCCATACCAAATAAATATTGGAATTATATTTTTGAACGTGATAATTGTGGTTAAATCGGGTGACCATCGGTAGCCATCAGTGACGATCGCTTTCACTCACTGAAGAGGGAAATTGATTTTTACCTATCAGAAGGTGTGAGCTGAACAAAATCAATTAATTTCCCAAACCAACTGCTAAAGACGATCACTCCTCGCGAAATACAGATAAATTAATGGGAATTATACTTTTACAGTCGGCAAATATGTTTGAAACGGCTTGAGTCGAGTGGGGGGTCTGGACAAAATGTCCGATTGCCAAAATGTCCTAGACAAAATGTCCGATTTTTTGGACGAAATGTCCGATTTCATTGGACGGAATGTCCGATTTTTTTGGACATAATGTCCGATGTCTTTTGTGCACCAGCAATTGGTAGCTCTGGCTGTAATGTATCACGGCAACTGTTGCAACTCCAAGGAAATGATTCCTGTTTCTTCATAACTCTATACTCAGGCCTTGTACTGCCAGTGCCACATATCCTGTGTTTCCATCTATTACAAATAACATACAAAAATGCTTTCTGTAGCCGTCTTACTTCTTCTAGTGGGTTCAGATCCCCGAGAACCTCCAGCTGGAAAATGGCGAGGAATTGGTCTGCCTTCAGGGGGAACGATGTCTAGTTGCTGTATGCGGCCTCTAAAATACCATTTCCAGATAAGGGTTGTTATACATGCCTCTTTTGATTTTTCAAATAATACAAAAACATATCACTAAAGTTTACTTTAATATTTTGTTTCAAATACGCGCGACCTCTGTGTTTATTTGTTGGGAAAGTATATTCATGGTTCAAACTTTTCTTACAAGTGAGAATCAATTAGTAACTTCAAAAGAGATGTACCAGTTAGTTGGAGGGAAGCAAAAATTACAGCTATCTTCAAAAATGGAAACAAAAGTCTACCGTCAAACTACAGGCCAGTCAGCCTAACAAGCATTCTCTGCAAGATCATGGAGACAATCATAAGAAAAAGAATTATAGAACATTTAACTACTCACAATGTACTCAGCAACAAGCAATTTGGTTTCGTGAATAGAAGATCCACAACGTTACAACTATTGAAAGTAGTTAAGGACTGGTCAGAAATCCTGGACAATGGAGGCGTCATCCACTCGATATACATGGATTTCATGAAGGCTTTCGACAAGGTCCCCCCACAAACGCCTATTAAGCAAGCTCAGAAGTTACAAAATCAACGAGAAAGAATGCCGATGGGTCGAAGCCTTCCTAAACGAACGCAGACAAAGAGCCGATATCAATGGCACCCTCTCCGAATGGCACAATGCCACCAGTGGAATTCCGCAAAGTTCAGTACTTGGCCCTGTACTCTTCGTCGTATATATAAATGACTTACAAGAAACAGTTAACTCTAACATCTTTCTATTTGCCGATGATACAAAATCTACAACAAACAAAGAAGATATACAATCAGACCTCAACAAACTGGTGGACTGGAGTGACAAGTGGCTTTTAAAGTTCCACCCGGATAAATGCAAGGTGATGCCAATCAAACCTAGAACAAAAGAGGACATGTCCCCGACATACAACATGGGAAACCATGATGGTGGCATAACACAGCTGGAGGTAATAAGCAGCGTAAAGGACAGCGGCGTAACAGTTGACACACACCTAACCTTCGAATACCATATCCAGCTCCAGGTCAACAAAGCAAGTAAGATAATGGTCTTAATAAGAAGGTCCTTCCAGTTTCTCGACGAAAAAATATTTGTTCTACTATTTAAAGCGCTTGTCCGCCCAAACCTAGAATATGCAAACTCAGTATGGGCACCATATAAAAAGAAAGACATTGATTGCATTGAAAATGTACAGAGAAGAGCTACAAAACAAGTGCCCAGCCTTAAACACCTGTCATACCCAGATCGACTCAAAAAGCTGAGACTGCCAACCCTGGCATATAGAAGATACGGAGTAGACATGATCGAAGCCTATAAAATCCTATCCGGAATCTATGACCCGAATGCATCCACCAACATACTTACTGTGAGTGGAAACAGAACAACAAGAGGGCACTCACTGAAACTAAAGAAACAGAGATGTAATCTTGAGTCTACTAAACACTACTTCTCCAATCGTATAATCGACACATGGAACAGCCTACCAGAGGATGTTGTTACAGCTAGAAGAAACTTGATAGATTTTGGCAATCCCAACCAGTAAAAATTGACCATGATGAGCCACTAAGTAACCGAACCGGAAGCCCAGCAAATATATATGTAGATAGTGTACAGACCCATTGTGTAGATAGTGTACAGATTGATGATACAGATCTGAATATAGAGGCAAATGATGCCTGCGTTCAGTCATCACCTAAGGTACCTAAGGTAAAAGAACACCTATGGCTTCACTATCAAAACAACGTGACGAATCATGTATGAAAAGTCAAAATTACTAAATAAACAAGTAAATTCAAATTCACTAATTTGTTTTTTTCATTGTTTCATTTAAGTTTTCGCCGTTGTGTTATGTGCACTGTATTCTTCAATTTATTTTTTTTCAAACGTTACATGGAGGATTAAATTAAAATATTCAGGATATATTGGAATATACTTATACAATAAAGGTAAGTCAGTAACTGAATATTGTTTTCGTACATTTTGTCCAATTATCATCGGACATTTTGTCTAAAACTATCGGACATTTTGTCTAAAAAGATCGGACATTCTGTCCAGTCATCGGACATTTTGGCGATCGGACATTTTGTCTAGTAATCTCGAGTGGCCATCTGTGGCGATCGCTTTCTCGCACTGGATGGGGAGATAGACTTTGAAGTGTTATAATGCTTTTTCTGAAATGAAGTAATAAATTTACAAAACCAATGAATGGAAACGGTCGCCCTACATCAAATAAAGATTATTCATTGAAATTAAGTCTTTAATCTTGATAATTGTGGTTAATTCGGGTGGCCATCGGTAGCCATCAGTGACCATCGGTAACCGTCGGTGGCCATCGGTGTTTAGGAGGATCGATGACAGTTGTGCTGAACAAAATAAGTGAGGAAAAACAATTTAGTTTGAAATTGCCAAGTCTGAAAATCTTTAAATATCAAATCAAATAAATATACTCAAATTAAAAATCAAAATGAAAGTTGTGGTACGTAGAACGTGCGACAGTGAAATATATTCTTTCAATCAGATAGGTAGCCAGGATTCTATAATGGGGGAGGGGGGGGGGGGGCATAACCAGTTGTTTGTTTTTGGGGGGAGGAGGGGGAGGGGGGCAACGTTGACTTTTGAAAGGCCGTTGAATGAACTGGGTTTCGGGGGCCTCTCTTAGTCCTAACTAGGATCCTCCGGTCCTAAGATTATCAGGACCGGAGGGTCCTAGTTAGGACTAGCCCCCACCCCACACCCCCTAGAAAATTTTGCAAAATTTAGTGCTCAAAGGGCGAATTTGGGGTATTTGTAGCGTGTGTAGCCACTATATTGGAGACCATTGTGGACCTCTATGTTGTGTAAAATTTGCATTGGGCCAATGGGTTTTTTGGAGGGGGGCGGTGGGTGGGAGGGGCGGGGGCAGTGAAAACTCTAGCAGACCAAGCCCCAGGCCTGATCGTAGCTACGCCACTGTTTTTAACCCAAACAGCCGATGACTAATATTTCATGAGAATAGCTCGTAGCTAAATGTGATTAAGATATCCAAGAACAATGCTAGGAATTCAAAATACTTGAAGAACCAACCTGGGGGAAAATGCCACTTTCTTTATTTATTGCGGTTCAACGACAATTTCGACAGCCAGGGTCACCTCGTGTACTTTTACGGATGCAGGAAGCCAGAGTACCCAGACAGACTCCCCAATTAATATACTACAGTTAAAACTAGAAGTCCTGTCACGAGGTGTGCGCTTACCTGATATCTAGGCTTAATTGCGCGTAGGAATTGCGCGCAATTGCCATATCGAGTGGCATCCAAAGCACGACACGTTCTCCTGGTAACACAGGCAATGTTTCTGCCAATGGACCTCCGGGTTACCCGGAGGTCCATTGGCTGAAACATTGCTTGTGCACAAGTCATATGTACAGAATGTGATGGCCTTATTATGGTCATAACACGTAGATTAACGCACATATCGACGTGCTATTTGTGCGCATTTTATGACAGGACTTCTACTTTTAACTGTAACTCCACACAAGCAGTGGTTGAAAACAAGTGCACATCGACATGCAGTACGCCTTAATGCTCAGCGCCACCGTGCCCCCACATGGAAATTCGCGATTAAGTGCCTTGCTTAAGGACACAACGCAGGTACCGGGAATCGAACCGTCGTTGACTTTTCGGTTTTAAGTCCAATTCCGTAACCACTGAGCCACCACGCTGGCGCGTTCCCCAACGTAAATGCCAATACTGTCAGAAAAATGTCTTTTGGTAAGAACACAATTAGTATGCGTTTCATGCCACATTGGATGTATTTCATCGGTGGATCTCTTGCTACGTCATTGTCATGTGAGTCAGTGACGGCATGTTTGGTTGTCATAGTAACCCATGAGGGTGGTCATGTTGGGACGTCATCCCACAGTGATACGTGGTCTCAGTGAGCATGCACAGTGCATATTGTTAGGGTGACACGTGTTTCCATCGTTCATTTTGTATTCAAGAGGCCGCCATCTTGGTTTTTAGTGCCACACGGTTGCTATGTGACCCCCCCCCCCCAAAAAAACAAAAAAAACAACTCTAATCCGAAGGAGGTGTAAACGGAGGTTGTGCTCCATTAGAGCATATTTAATTACACAAATATAGACCCAACAACTATTTTTACTAGTTCGGATTCTTTCCGAATCTCTGCTTCTATCCATGTATCCATGTTATTATTGTTCTGTCTGCCCATCCTTTGTTGATGAATATACCCCAGTAGCGTTGAATAATCTGTCAATTGGAAAAGTTTGTGCTTATTGTTACTATTTTAGCTTTTCGGGTCTGTTCTGACTAGTTCTCGCCCTATTCTGGGTACTCTCGTTCTTCTTCCTAACAACATGGGTCACGTTTTGTTTATCTGGATCATTCAATCAGATCTCTTTAATGAAACTAACTACCCAATCAGATCACCTATTTCATTTAAGCCCACCCACTGTCACATTGTTCTCTTATACAAGGATATGTAAGAATAATTTCGGCAGTCAATGACTAGTGACTGGAACAGCCTTTGCTCTAACAACCCGAATCATGTCGAGCAAATAAGCTATCGAGTAGTGACTCAAACAAGCATCGCTCGAACGACTCGAACCCAACCGAACAAATGAGTTATCGAGCATTTGCTCGACCCAGTGGCTCCTCATACTACTCTACGACTCGTCACGATATTTAAGGATGCCTGTGACATGGCAATGTACTATTGGAGGATACCTTTTGAGGATACCCTATAACCCTTTACCTAACATGAAAAGCAGACGACACTTGCAAAAAAAAAAATTCTTGAAATACTAATGTCTTTCATTTTTTGTCTCAAAAACATAGGTTATGACCCCTCATTGGAACGAGCTCGTCCCAACGAGGGGTCACAACTTATGTTTTTGAGACAAAAAATGAAAAAATAATGAAAATTAATTGGCGATTTTTTTAGAATAGCGCTGGCCGGTTTTGACCGTTACGTTGGGTAAAGGGTTAACGATACCTTTTGGAGGATATCTATCTGAAGATAGTTATGGCTTTCAGCTCCTGGATTCTAGACCACCCATCACCTCTATAGCTCCAATACCAAAACTTGTCCATTTCCACTATCATCTGTCCTATGTTCAGTCTGTATAGCATTCACCTTTAGTATGGTGTTCTACCAGTCTTGCAGTCTTGTGCCATTACTATGGGCTACCACTATTCTATTCTGTGTCTCAACGATTACTAACTTGTGGTACTACTACGACCCTCAGTACATCAACCCTTTACCCAACGCATATCAACCCTTTACCCAACGCAGACGATATCAAAATTTATTATTTTAAATATCATTTTTTCACATTTATCAAAAAATTTCAACAAAACCATAACATGTGACCCCTCGTTGGAACGAGGGGTCACATGATATGGTTTTGTTGAAATTTTTTGAAAAAATAATATTTTTTCAACTGCTGAATTTGCATATTACGCGGGCGGATGCGGGCGATTTCATTGGGTAAAGTGTTAATACCATAAACGGTCCGAGTTTTATAGTACTGTCATTCAACGACTGCTTGCTCGAACAACTTTTGCATACCAATTCCAAGTTTCCCGAATAAGCTGTCGGGCAATTACTCCATGAGCAATTGATCGAACGACTCGAATCCCATCGAGCAAATGAGCCATCGAGCAAGTGATCGATCGAGTTGCTCCCTATACTCCTCTACGACTCATCTGGGTATTTCGAGATACCTATGACATGGCGATGTATCATTTGAGGATACCCTTTCTAGACCATAACCTTCATAGACCCAATGCCACTACTGCTGACTTTTGCATAGTCATTTTGATCTGCCTGTCCTATGATCAGCGTCCTCTGTTTTCACCATACCAATAGTCATCTACTACCCTCGCACTCTTGTACTGTTACCGCCTTGTACCATTACTATTGGCTATCACTATTCAATCCCGTGTTAGAGTGTCTCACTACTACTAACCTGTTACACTAGTTAGGTTCTCAGTATCTATCATTACATTAGTGTCCACACGGATCCCATTTCATATCATTATCAAAGTTGTCTTCACTATCTGAAGGGGGAATACAGTCTTCTTACAGTACGTGGAGAGTGGATTGTAAGTAAATCACCCGCGCAGTGGGGTTATCACCCAAGCTATAACTTTCAAATTTTGTTCATATCGACAAAAAAACAAGCAATGTTTCAGCCATTGGACCTCCGGGTTTAACCCGGAGGTCCATTGGCTGAAACATTGCTGGTGCTGGTTATGCTTTGCAACAAATTCCCAATTATTGCTTGGGTGGAATCTCCTCTCTGCGGGTGATTTAGTGATAATACACTCTCCACGTACTGTACTCGAACAACGTTTTCATACCTATTCCAAGTTCGTCTATTAATTGTGCTATCGAGCAGTGACTGGGAAATTATTGCTCAAATGACCCAGAATGACCTCACATATGACTCCACAACTTATTGCGGAAAAGGGGGTTCAATGTCCTAAAAGGGATTGTGTAGGTGGGATGAAACACGGATCATGATTTCAATATCGAGCAGAGACTGGAAAAGGCATTGCTCGAAGGACTCGAATCTTATCGAGCAAATGAACCATAGAGCAATTGCTCGTACGATTGACACCACAAACGACTCGATGATGCATATGGGTATATGAGGATACTTATAACATAGTGATGTACTATTGGGAGGTACTTTTTGAGGATTCCGTTTGAAGGATACTTGTTGGACTCCTTAATCCGGTGGAAGTTGATAAGAAAATACATGAGAATATGTAACATTCCATTCATTTTTAATCTGATGCATTGTTCACAGTATACAATTACTTTGTTCCTTTACAGTTCAATTGTTCAAGGCATCTTCTGAATCGAATGTATGATTGAGCGGTTTGTAGTTTCTCTCCCTTCTTCCTGCATCACGGGATAACCATTTCGTCACCAGGGATGTGGCTAGAGGGTTTCAGCTGGGGGTGCCACCGATGTAAATTCCAACTGTGAGTGGTTTCGATAGGTGGTTGCACTGCAGCGCTGGGTGATATCTTTTAACCCTTTACCCAACGAATCGCCCGCATCCGCCCGCGTAATATGCAAATACAGCTGCTGAAAAAATATTATTTTTCGAAACATTTCAACAAAACCATATCATGTGACCCCTCTTTGGAGCTAAAATTAAAAAAATGATATTAAAAATAATGAATTTTGAAATCGTCTGCGTTAGGTAAAGGGTCATGAATCCTTCTGAAAATTTTCACTAGTCCTGAAACGGAAAAAGCATCATTTATAATGTATCTGGGGCAGAAAATTTACCGGATTGATGTCAGAGTCGAAATTTTGAGGCCCTGTCAATTTTAGAGTAGGAAATTTGAAACTCCAGTTTCCAGTTGGAAATAAAAGATCAAAATTTCTCATCATTTGTTGGAATTTTAATATTTTTCATGAACAATGTTAATTTATTGAATTTCCAACTATTTGATTTTTGACCTCGGAATTTCCAACTATTGAAAAAAATACTCCTAGATGGGGGGGGGGGGGGGGGGACACCCCACCCACCCCCTGTCACATCACTGTTCGTCACAGACTTTATGTTGTTCTTAATTGTGACTTCTTCCTGTTGTTTCACTCTGGCTAGGTGTTTATTCTTGATAAAACATGTTCGCTCTTTGAACGTTGGTGGATTGCTTTTGTTAGCTGTTTGATTTCTTTTGCGCGCAGCAGATTTGTATGGTTGGTTTCTTTGCATGCTGGTGTACGGTTGGCATCTTTCCTCTGGGTAGCAACATCTCTCTTGGGCTGGGTTACCTTTGGTATCTCTTTCGTTCTCTTGTCTTCGGGCTGCTTGGTAGTTTGAGTGGTAACTTCAGTCTTTTTCAGTTCGTCCTTAATGGGTTCTGTCTCTGGAGCCTCATTCATTCTCTTGTCTTCAGGCTGCTTCTTGTTGGTGATTAACCAATAAGAATTTGCATCTCCTTGTCGATTAGTTGAGCACATAATCTGCCGGTTGTGAGTGCCGATGTCAGATAGTTACAACCAAAAGGAGTAGTATGTTTAAGAATGCATGGAGCAGGGTTAATTTTACAGTACAGTCAGGTTGATTGGTTTTTTGACCTGAACAGTATGCCACTGTGTGTATTAAACTAAATATACGGCATCAGTGGAAACAAGTTAACAGCGCTGCGTCTTTGATCAAAGATGATCTGCTGATGTCGCATTTCACTGAGCCATCACACAACACGTGGGGTGTGTGTCATAAGCAGGAATCGAGGGGAAGATTAGACCAATGAGATTAGGCCAATCTTGAATCTTGCTAATCATTGTGGCAACTTATTAAGATTGTTACTGCTTGAGTGCGATTGTTAAGGGGTCGTCCAACCTAATTTTGGTCAATTTGTTGACATTTTTCCCAATGCATCAGAAGCAGATAAGAGAAGTAAGGAAAGACAAATTATGTATCAAAATAATGAGTGAAGTGCATAGAAAAGGTACATATAATTTTTTTCATGAAAAAAGTGAATTTTATGATTTTGAAGAAGATTAATTTGCCAATGGCGTAAGTAACGAACCGGTAAAACCACCAAATAATCGATAATTCGAAAGCTTTGTCCTCAATATAATGATAACATACTACAGACTCGGAGAAAGCATTTTTTTGACACACACTCTGATGGGTTTTGATGTTTGAATGTAATAACACCAACACAAATTTTGAATGTTCCGGATGTGGCCATGTTTAAATTATGTTTATTCCGGTCATGTGATTACGATGTGGTTCTTGCAGAAATACTCAATTTGGGCAATCATAAGAATGCAAGGACGTGATCACGCCCTTTATTTGTTCGAGACAATGTATGAGCGGATTTGCAAACAGGTGACAGCAAATACTTGAGCTGTTAATGTCATAACTGCATAATATGGTTCGAAATTCCCTCTCGTGTTTACAGGCCGTCTGGACCTTTTTATTGACAAAAAGTCTGAATTATTGCGCACTAGAAAGACAACACGAACCACTTGTAAAAAAATAACCGAGTGTATAAAATCGGGACAATACACATAAAATTAGGCAATATTCATAACAAAGTAAGCAGAATGCTTCGGAAATCACTTTTTCACGAAATATATTCCAAGTGACCTAGAACTATATTGAGCGTGTTAATTTCTCCCGATGTTGCGAAGTTATTTACGTCCTAGTAACCATGGAATTTGTCGCGGCTGTCTTTGATGTCTGCAAAGGACCGATTGAAGATGGGTTGAAAATTATGCATTCGCGCTTTTAAATAAGGTGCGCTTGGACGATGCTGAGAATTGAGTTTTTTCTTGCAACCAACCATACTAACACAAGCGTCGATCAGTGTCTTTTGTCATCGTTTTACACTGACAAATGTGACAAATCTCCTTCACCGGAAACCATCCCCCAATTTGCATATCACAATAAACACAACCGCTGTCACCGAGTGTCAGCGTGGCCGTGTGGTCAAAACCGAAACGAATTATCGAATGCTCGGCCAATATTAGCTGCAATTGGCTTTTAAACAAATGAAATACACGAAATATTCGCAATTTCTTGATTATCCATGCCGAGTTACTTTTTAACCAGACCACATGCGTTCAGTTTCGTTTGTCGGCATCAAACTGATATTGTTTGTGGTAATTAAATAGTACGAGAAGGCGAAGGAAGCCAAATATTTCCCATCATCTATTAATTAATTAAAATTGATAATTTCTTTTATTTTACTGAAATTATGAATTGATAAGGTGGGTGTGTTGCGATTATTATGCCCCAGACCTAGAAGTTGGAAAATCAAAGGTGCATCTAGGGCCGTGCAGTGGTGACCCCTGTCCTCTTAATCTTAGTCTTACCCATTCATCATTACATGTACCAACATTCTCCCTTGTATCTCAACCATTGCTACTCCAATTTGAAGGATATTTGGTTTTGTGATCGAGCATCATGGGGAAATAATGCCTCTGCAGCTGCTGTAGCATGTGTTTCTTCCCACATTTTTTTCAGAGTTGTGGTACTTTTTCACTCTTTTGAGTCAGAAAAATTTGTTTATAACTAGTTGATTTGTTACAATTTGTTGCAAAGTGCCTGCTAATACCCTCAATTGTATTGCTACAGAATTTTCTGGTGAAGATGTTGTTCCTATTACTTATCAAGCAACAACCTAATGAATATTCTGTATAAAGCTACCAATCTGATGTTTGACACTTTTATCGGAGCTGTTTTGAAGGCTTGTGGAACTCAAAATGTTGATTATGGCAGGACTTTTCTATTCACCCATTAATCGATAAATTAAGTGTTATAGTTGGAAGTAAGAAGCATGAAAGGTCCAGAACTAAAAGTCTAAAAAGAACGTTTTGCAATATGTAACATGATTTTTGCAGATACACTTATTTGGAGGGTTACCTGTCTGATAGTGTTTGGAACATCTGTGGCCAGGATCTTCAAAAATAAAAAAAGAGTTAAACTTTGAGAAAAAAGGCATATGCCTTGAGTGCCGGAGGTAGAGTCATACAAGGAAGAGAGCCCCCCCCGCCCCCCCCCCCCCCAAAAAAAAAAAAAAAAAAATGTGTTTGTGTCAAATGGAGCTCACTTGTCACATTTTGGGGATTGTTTTGTGTACTGCGTTCTTGAAAAAATATGTGAGACCCTCTGGATGTGCCCTTCTGATCTCAATATGCCAATAAGCCTCCTTGGTGAAAGTACATATGTGAGACCCTCTGGATGTGCCCTTCTGATCTTAATATGCCAATAAGCCTCCTTGGTGAAAGTACATGCAATAATGGTTATGTAAGGTTGATTTGATGTGTTTTGAATAACAATGTACTTTCAAGTCCATTAGATGGTTTATTGCAGTGACAGGTTACAGTTACCCTTATTTCTTCTCCAACAGATATCCCGAGTGTATTGGTGTCCAAGAGTAAACAAAGCTATTATACTTATTGCTAAACCAGACAAATTTAACAATTTAATCACTATCAAATTGATGCATGGGATAAAAGGGGTTACAGTGCAAGGGGTTTGTAAATATATTTATTCAACTACAATGTATGACTTTGCAGTACATTCTACATAGGAGAATATCATAGTTTCTTTCCAAACCACCACAGTGACACATACATCTTTATATTGGGAGATACTCTTTTGTCCTTCCATACTTGTTCTGCTGGACTCCTTCAAGTTGACCTTTGTTGAACTCCCCAAATCAAAACATAAACAAAAGAAAATGTCTGCCTTCAATCAGTGAGCACTCCACATATAACATTTGGTCTCAATCTTTATTAATTCATGAATTAGGAAAAGATTTCTTCGAGTATGTACTTAAATGTTTATAGAATACAGCTGTTATTTTATTTTGAGGTATTTTATTGTGAAAATTTTGTTCTCTTACTTATGCCATAGCAGACTTTCAGGTGGTGCTATTTACACATGGCAGCAGTTCCATGGCAAATTTCAGTTTCCACATGTTCTATGTTTCATTCCAAGCATTTTGGTATATCATTTATTGGGGTTATTCATTTTGGGTCTTTTTTAGACTTGAAAGAAAATTGCATGAAATTTAACCAAAGTTGGGTTGGACGTCCCCTTAATCAAACGTAAATACAAACAATTTTGATCCATTTGTGTTCTATGTAACCATGGGCATTGACCGATGTTCAAACACCTGTACCGATGGTCAACCGATGGCTTAAATTCGGCCGATGTCAGATGCGATTCCCGAACATCGGTTAATCACTATTTCTTATATTTTGATCTTCGTCCATCCTTGAATCTTCATTCTCTTGAATATTTCGTCCTCTGAGTTCCAATGTGTTCTACGTGCCAGTAGGCACGCCAGTAGACACGTTAGTAGACACGCCAGTAGGCATGCTATTAGGCACAGGCACGCCAGTATACACGCCAGTAGGCACGCCAGTAGACACACCAATAGGCACGCCAGTAGGCACGCTAGTAGACACGCCAGCAGACACGCCAGTAGACACACCAGTAGGCTTCCAGTAGGCACACCAATAGGCACGCCAGTAGGCACGCTAGTAGGCACGCCAGTAGACACGCTAGTAGACACGCCAGTAGGCATGCTATTAGGCACAGGCACGCCAGTATACACGCCAGTAGGCACGCCAGCAGACACACCAATAGGCACGCCAGTAGGCACGCTAGTAGACACGCCAGTAGACACGCCAGTAGACACACCAGTAGGCTTCCAGTAGGCACGCCAATAGGCACGCCAGTAGGCACACCAGTAGGCTGCCAGTAGGCACGCCAGTATGCACGCCATTAGGCCCAGGCACGCCAGTAGACACGCCAGTAGGCACGCCAGTAGGCTGCCGGTAGGCACGTCAGTGGGCACACAGAACGCATTGGAACTCAGGGGACGATTTGTCTTCTTTGGTACGTTCTTGGTGGGATCTGACTTTGGTATCTCTTTCGTTCTCTTGTTTTCAGGCTGTTTCGCACTCTGAGAGGAAACTTCATTCTTGTTTTGGTGTGTATAATTTGTTGTACCTAAGTCTTCTTCGGTTCGTTCTCGACTGGAGCTGTCTTTGGGATCTCTTTCGTTCACTTGTTTATAGTTTGAGTGGTAACTTCATTCGTCTTGTCGGACTCTTCGTTCTTTATCTATTCTTAGGGTAACAATCGACACGTGCCATAAGGCGTATCCACATATCGTTGTTTCTTTCTCCCTACACAATCTGTGTAGTGGGCTGGGATTCTTTTCTTGCCTCCATGGACCGTACGATTCACTTGGGCCAATATTTGGGAAGTCGGCTTCAATAGATATGTGTGTGTAACTCATCTTTGAGTCTGAGCACTGTTAACACAGGCATCTTTACTCTTCGGCGTTCAGAACAGAAATGAGTTATTTTTTCTGTGAATGTTCATTTTTCTTTTCCGTCGGCGACTCAAATTTCTTTTTGGATCTTAATCTTCTTAATCTTCACCATCTTCCACTTTGAATGAGTATTTTGACATAAGGTCGTCGATCAGAAATTTTTGCTTTTCCAATGCGTATTTCTGGGATTCTTCAAAGAAGTACAGTACGTGGAGAGTGGATTGTAAGTAAATCACCCGCGGAGTGGGGTTATCACCCAAGCTCTAACTTTCAAATTTTGTTCATATCGACAAAAACACAAGCAATGTTGCAGCCAATGGACCTCCGGGTTTAACCCGGAGGTCCATTGGCTGAAACATTGCTGGTGCTGGTTGTGCTTTGCAACAAATTCGCAATTATTTCTTGGGTGGAATCTCCACTCTGCGGGTGATTTAGTGATAATACACTCTCCACGTACTGTAAGTCTACTCCTCATCTTCACGATGATGTTGGACAGTCTCTTGAATTTTCTTGTGTATTGGATCCAGGGAAATGTTTTTAATATAAATCAGCACATCAATATATTTTGCGTCGACGGCTTCTCTGACAATCTTTTGAAGTGGCATATATGCCGCGTTAACCCTTTACCTAACATGAAAAGACATCTCCTCGTGAAGATCGGAGCCTGGCGCGCCTCATTAGGTGTGAATCCTTTGCTTCAAATGGGGTTTTGAAATGCATTTGGCCAGTAGGCACATAGAACACATTGAAACTCAAGAGACGACATGTTTTGTGTGTGATTCGTCTTTTATCCGATAATATAATATAGTTTATCCTTTGGTAAGGTTAGCCTCGGTATTATGTGTTTGTATGGGATCAGCCGAGCTCTCTCGATTTTTGTTAATGACACTTCTTGGCACAATCACATATGCATTATATCAAGTCATCATTAGCCGCCTTGATCATAGGCTTGCATTCACACCTACCAGCATGAGAATCGCACTAGTTTTCTATTTCTGTTCAGTCTTTCAGTGTACTTCGGTTTCCTAATGCGTTCAAAAACTTCTTCTAGCCGCTCCAAATGTTCCTGAAACGTGCTAGCATAGATAATGACGCCATCAAGATAAATCAAGCACGTTTTCCAATGGAGCCCCTTAAAAACGAGCTCCATGATCCTCTTGAATGAGGAAGGGGTCCCAGAAAGGTCGAACGGGAGCACCGTAAATTCATATAACTCAGTCCCCGTAGTAAAAGCCGTTTTCTCCCAAGAAGACGGTGTCAGCTCCATCTGACAGTACCCCGATGCCAAATCCAATGTGGAAAATCACTTTGCCCCCAACATCCCCTCTGAACGTTCATCAATACGGGGCAAGGGATATGCGTCTTTACTGGTAATCGCATTTAATTTACGGTAATACGCACAAAACCTTAGACTGCCATCCTTCTTTTTTACTAGAACAATGGGTGCGGCCCAGGGACTGTTGAAGGGTTGAATCACCCCATGATTCAACATAGACTCTACTTGCTCCTCGACTTCCCGTCTCTTATGAAAAGGAAGCCGATAAGCCCATTGTTTAATAGGGGGCGATCACCCGTGTGAATTTCAAGCTTGACAATATGTACGTCCTAAATCTCCTTTAAGCAGTATAAAAAGATCACGATTTTTTTCTAACATCGAATTGGCCTGGTCCAGCTGTAATTTTGTCAGCACATATGGGTCAAACATTTGTTTTAAAGAAAATGTTTCTGTTCCCAAAGAGGGAGGTGGCTCATCAATGGATTCCTCCATAACCTCAATTATTTCTAATGTCGCAACAATTTCACCTTGATTGACGCATTGAGGCGTACCCGGCAAATTAATTAATCTAATCGGAACTTCCTGTTGCTACTTTAGGTCACAAAAACTTCGGCCCAACATTAATCCATGATGTTTGTCAATAAACTTTGCATGAGCCTCGCACAAGCCCTGCACGATCAATGGATTGTCCACACGTCCCTCTACGAGGAGGCACGGTCAATCCCTCAATCAACAAAACGTGAATTTGGTTCTCTGGTTCCGTAAGATATTTAAGGGGAACTCAACTCCTGAATTTTTTATGATGTTTTTATATAAAAATAGTTCAACATCGGAACCATGCAAAAAATCCATTCCTAAAATTGCTTCAAAAGTAAAATCAGCTGCATGAAAAGTATAATCAATCTGATAACTACCAACTTCAACAGATGAATCAATCAACCCTGCAACCTTCAAAGGCTGACCATTTGCCCCCAAAATCTCACTAGGCGCCTCCCGTAATGCCGAGGGCTCAATTCCCATAATTTTCTCTGACGTTTTGGAACTCAACAAACTTACTGAAGATCCGGTATCTAGGAGAAAATCAACCTCCTGTCCAAAAATTTTAAGTGTAAGATAAACATGACTAGCTCTACGTTTTGGGAGGGTCCTAAGTTTTTCTGAATGAGGTTTGACGCCAACTTCAGTCCCTAACCTTTTAAATTATTTACATTATCTTTTAAAACCTCACCTTTTTGGCCCTTCTGACCACGACCCCTCCCCCAATCCAACTACCTCCACCTAGAATTCGATCCCCACGACCCCTAGGGTGATCATTCCGAAACCCTTGACCTTGCAACTCACTTCTTAACTTTTGTTTATCAACTTTCATCTCCTGTAACTGTTTTTGCAGATCTTGTACCATCTGAGTTAACGCCCCCAAACTTCCGGGGTCTACTGACTCATTAACCACATTAAGAGATGACGTAGGAATATCGACCCTTTTATTTGACTCTTCTTCTAATGCCAGCCGGACTGCCACATCCAGTGTCTCCGGTTTTGCTCTAGGTACCTGCATCCGGGTTTCATTATCAGTCAAGTCTGATATAAAACTTTCCTTGGCCAAATAATCCCTAACCAACAGAGGCGCCTCGGGATATGCTTTTCTTACCAACCGTCTAATACGACTGGCCAACTCAGGTAAGGTCTCCTTATGAGACCTCCGTCGGCACCGCAACTGGGCCCTATAAATAGCCGTTCCCCAATAGGGGTCAAATCTATCCTTTAAACTTTGCATAATTCTAGAGGAGTGTGCCTTAACAAACGGGTCCAAATCCTCGTAAAACAGAAGAGCAGTACCCCTCAACGAGACTACCAAAAACAATTGGGTAAGGTCCTCCGACCATTGGTTAATCAAAAGACATTTTTGAAAATGGGTCAACCAGTCAGTTATACTGGTCGAACCATTATGAGTATCCGGCGAAATTATCGGTTTCCTTGGAAACCCTTGGTTTCGATATTTATAATCCGCAGCACCGAAACCATACATAGAATCTGGTAGTTGTGTATCATGACCCAAATTTTGCATATCGCTCCTGGACTTCAGCCAATAGCGTTTTATTTGTGGCACAACCGGCCTAGGGTGTGTCGGTGTCGCAATCACGGGCGATCCCCGCAAACCCCGTCTAGGTGCGCTACTTACTTCTACCCTCTCTTTCTGACTAGATAGCTTCTTAGAAGTGATGACTGGTTTTCTTCTAGGGGTCTCACAAATATCATCCAACTGCTCCGAATGTGCCTGTAATTCTAACAAAGTTCTCTGTAACTCACCCCTTTCATAATCAAAACAAATCGAATGGGCTCCTGTACATGTCTCTCGGGTGTAGGGTCAGGAGTATATAAAGACTCGGGAACTCCCCGAGTATGTTTAGGTCTTGCCCCATGTCCTGGCAATTCATCCGAATGAAGTCGCAACCTCGACCTTCGAACATAGTCATCCGAATCGTAATCAATTCCGGTCGCCATTTCACAACTCAATAACAGATTTCCAGTAACTTCAACCGATGGGCACCCACCAGCTAATACAAATTTAACAAAAACAGAAAAAGAACAATCTTGTCAAATGAACCCTAATGGATTATAATATCCTGTCGGCGATGCCAAAAACGGTAACAGACCCCACTAATCCCGCCCCTCTTAATTCACACCACAGGCGGTGCCTTATGAGGTTTTGAGTGAAACCAGTGCTACAAGTCTTTCTCCAATAAGGAAGACTTGCACAGTGGCTCCATTCAAAACAATAAGAGGGTCCCTATGGGGGCTGCAGTTTGGAAAAACGTAAGGGCCTAAAGAATCAGATACGATTCCCCTATATCCATTCTCTAGGGACTAACAAATCTAAGGGGTTCAAGATTATATTGAATGTTAATATATTTTTATAGACACGATTAAAATGAAAGTTAATATATTTTTATTAAATTCCTATACATACAAGACCCTAAACATGTGTATTATAAAGTTTAACTCGTGGGGATACTGTTTTACCTGGACCTAAAAAATTCAATACCCTCTGGTCACTAAAGGACTTTTAATCCTATTAAACCAATGGAGGTTTGTTGTGATGAGCGGGGCTTGCTTACCAAGGTATACAAGCCCCGCTCCCCATTATGGTTAACGCGCTTCTTCACCACAATAATGTCACTTGACGCGTACAATCTTCCTCAATGCGCGAATAAACCTGCTATGACGCTTACCTTACCCCAAGTGAGCTGAAGTAATCTGTAATCTGTTATGGTTTCGCGTACTCTACGGAGTTCCGCCACCCAAAACACCGCGCCCAATCCTGTTCCGGCAATGCGCACTCAAATAAGTCCCGCTACCAAAACACCGTGCCTATTTCTACACTCACAACAAAATCAATAAATTATCCAGTACAAACCTCAATGGAGGTGAGCTGGCCTTCCATGAAATTCATTGTACCAACTTGTACAACATTTTAATACGCGTATATATAAAAATCAGTAACACCTCCCGCGCGCTAATAAAAGGAGTCAACCATTACACCACAGCAACCATCTTTATTGATGCCAGTAATTGTTATTGACCAATCAACTTCAATATTTAGTGACCGTATATGAGACTGTGTATCATCGAGCTGACCGTATATAGATCTTATATACGGTCAGTTCCGACATTTTGTTTTTGACATGCAACGCTTGCTTCGATGTTTTTCCTAATTTCGCGTGTTCAACGAACAACAAATAATTTCGCGTGTGTGTCTGTTGAGCAACGTACAACTATAATACGTTTCTTCCAGTCTTTGAGAAATTTTAATAAACAAATGTAAATAAATACAATAAATAAACCACTAAAACGACATGTATAGAAAAATTAATATCACCATTAACAACAAATAATGAATGAAACTGTTCCCACTTACCTTCTTGAAAGAATTGTTAATCCATTTGCTCCATTTGCTCCAGTTGGTTTATTTTTCCAGTACTTAACACTGAATTAAAGTTGTTAATTGTTAATATAAATTCCTGTTTATTGTGAAGAAAACTCGTTGTTTCAGCGCCTGCTACTAGCGTGACCTTCACATGACGTAAACCGGGAAATTCCCTGATAGTGATAACAGAACATTTGCGCTAGGAATCTGGGTACACTTTTGGTTGTGTCTCTTTCAAAGGACTGTCATAATAAATACGTTATGGGGCTTTCAGTGGGCGGATATGGTGTGATATAAGGCTCAGCAAGATCAATATTAGGCTCGGCCTTCGGCCTCGCCTAATATTGATCTCACTTCGCCTTATATCACACCATATCCGCCCACTGAAAGCCCCATAGCTTATAATATCTGGTCCTCACCAGAAATTAAATGTCGAAAGTAATGAGCAAAGCGTACGATCCAGGCTATGTCATGTTTACAACACAAATTCCCTCAATATTCCAATATCTGCCCATGGAAGGGGGGGGGGCGGGGCGGGCGAGGGGGGGGGGGGGGTATAACGGCCAGTCAATACGAAGGAGAATTCGAAGGACTATCCATGAATTCTATCCAAGAAAATTCCATGAATTCCCCCAAACCTGTCTAATAATTTTACATCGGTCAAATTTGAATATTCTCCAGAAGGAGTAACTAAAAAAATTACCTCCCAGCTGCTCAGATTCAGATTCAGATAATTTATTCACAGTACACATAAATAATGGTAACAAATTCATATATTTCATAAGTTTAGTAAATAGTATACTGTATGGGGTTACATAGCCAGATTGGTTGTCCACCTGTCACCCCCTGGAAGGAAGTGTAGTTGCAAACGGACTGTGACCAAATGGTTAGGGGAAAAAGTATGTGACGCTAAGTTGGAACTGGGGCTAAATTTATTTTCGTTGCTAAGATTTATTTACAGGATGTTTTCCGGCTCAAAAGCCAGTAGGAGATCGGTGGTTAGAGATTGGTACATTGGTACAAAACTAGCCGCGCTTGGTGGCCACTCCATTGCTCGGTGCCAGGTCCCATCAAGCACTCGACGTCGTCAATGGCGAACAACGCATTCAGAGGGCATCATGTTTGGGGTGCTCTACGAAAGCGCCTGCAGACATGTCTCGCATCTTTATTGTGCTTGGATCACCTTCTGAGCGCCAGCAGTGATGCACCTCATTTCTCTCCATGGACTTAGCCCACAGAGAATAATGAAATACATCACCCCAGCGCTCAGCAAGTGCTCTTCTACATTACTGGCAACAGATTCTTATTGGGGTGCTGAACGTATTTTGTGGTGTACTTATTGGGATGAGCAGCAAGTTTGACCAAGACGATGGTTCCAGATAAAATTAGAGTACGTGTATTGCGTTATGAAACACCTGTTAGGGTTATTGTAGATCACAAGTTTACTAAGTGCAGTCAGGGCAGTAGGGATTGTCACAATTGACAAAAGTGGAATAAGATGTAAGAAATTTGGATGTCAAGTTATTCTTAAACTCGTTTCTGTGAATGATATTACGAGTTGCGTCGTCGACAGCGTTCCAAAGTTTCGGAAAGGAATATAGAGGGAGTTTATCAAGAGATTTTGTGCGGGTTTTCTCTATATGTAGGAGGCCAGATTGTCTGGTAGTCCTACCAGATTGATTGTCTACTACCCTAAATATGTCATTAAAGGAGGCCGGTAATCAGCCGTTTTTCCAGTCAAAGACGAACAGCAAAGCATGTAATTTAAACAAATCATCAACCTTAAGTAATCTATCTTTCTTGAATAGGGGGTCTGCATGGGCTTTGTATTTTCGGTTATTAATTATTCGTAGTGATCGCTTTCGCATGATCAAGAGTTTCTTTGTGGCCCTGGAACTAACCCATATCTGGACTCCGTATAGCAGTTGGCTGTGTATTAAGGCGCAGTATAGTGTTTACATGGCCCCTATTTACGTAACGGCCAGCACTATTCTCAAATATCTCCAATTAATTTTCATTATTTTTTCATTTTTTATCTCTAAAACATAGGTTATGACCCCTCATTGGAACGAGATCGCCGAGCTCGTTCCAATGAGGGGAGGGGGGGGGGGTGGTCATAACCTATGTTTTTGAGACAAAAAATGAAAATAATAGCTATTCAAGAATTTTTTTTGCAAGTGTCGTCTGCTTTTCATATTAGGTAAAGGGTTAAACAACAACGAAGTCCCCATTACACCCACGGCAAAGCGTCTTCGTTTGCGCGCACGGATACATGACACAATTGTTGATTGAATAATTCACTTGTGAAGTTATCGTTTATAATCAAACCCGGAAATCCCAGTAAATCACACTTTGGAAAGTAATAAACAATATTAATCGATTTTCTATCAGTTTTTCAATATATAATAGTATTTCTCCGAATCATCTGGTCGTTTAAATTCTTTGTTTTCTTTTATGATCTCTTCGAACCTCGTTTCCCCAATTTCGACATATGCCTCACAATCCATAACAAAATGTTTTGTTTTTCGCTCTTTATTTCACCGGCGTCGCACACCTGGCATCTCCTATCATTTCGGGAAAATAAATAAATGACATCAGTCCGTAGGAGATATGTGTTAGCTGATGTGGCATAAATCTCCGTTCTCTGGCTCAAACGCACTTCAGATACATTGGTGCAGTTAACATAGGTATTGGGGTTGTGTCACTGTAGATTTGTGACGGAGGTGTGTATCTTGCATTTTGAGACTGAGCCCAATATTGCAGTTGGGCTGCGCGTTGAAAATATTAATTGGTCTACTCCACACATTCACTCCGCAGCCATTAGAACTTAATGGAATTATGATGTACCATTCTTCTGGGACGGAAAAGCGACCGCTGGGGTTCAAAGGGTTAATGGCCTAGGCCTTGATGGGCCAATCCTGACTTGAGCACAATTTCGTTTGTGGCGTTTTCTTCTTTTTTGCTTGTTCGCTTTTCTAGTCGGGTCAGTAAGGATTGGAGGCGGGTCTCTAGGTTGGCAGGTATTGATTCCAGGCGTTTTTGCATATCGCGATTGACTAGCTTCATCGACAATTACTTCATGGACGGTGTGCTGAAAATGTTCGGCAGTTGCGAAACTGTTTTCATTGAAATGAGTAAAATTCTTTAGAATGTTAGTCACAAGAGGTCCATTTTGCAATACTTGTTCGTTTTTTTCAAAAATCGTTACGCTGGTTGAAAACACGAATATCATGTTCACTCGGCCTTGTGTTATGCTGAAATGAGGGCTTTTCTGATATTGCACACAGCTCGACCGTCGAAGTTTCTCTGTCACGTTGAACGAATTGCTATCAACGTTCCGAATAATGTGAGTTTTATCGCCGACGTTTTCAGTTGCAGATTATGTAAACGGGGCATGCCTGTCAGCCCTGAGTTGCACAATGCTCCTGTTAACCAGGCCTGGCATTCTTAAAAATGCAGGAGGGCTAAAAATCGCTCTCCTCACATGGACTAGAGGAGCGATTAGTTCTCCTCAAGCTTACATAAGCTAAAAGTGGCAACATGAAGTTGTACTATTAATGAATTCTGCCTAGTGGGCTTTGTACATTTTATTTGGTGCTGCTAACAAGGTAGTCTCTGTGAGACGGCTACACTGCCCCTCCCACACCTCCGGGCCTTGGCAGTCTGGCCATCTCGCAGAGGCCACTAACATAGCAGTGATATGAAAATCTGTTGATTTTAGGAATATGATGTTGTGGTAATTATTATGTTCTAAGGCTATTTTTCGCCCTCCTCAATTTTTTTAGGCGAGCAGTAGGCGAGCGAATAAATCGCTCTCCCAAAAATGCCAGGCCTGTGTTAACTGATTCAATACTCTTCTTATGTTCAGAGTTGTAAGTTACGCAGTCTTCGAGGAAAACTGCCGTTGTATCGAACAAATAATTCGTCACCAAGCAAAGTTTTTCCACTCGGTATGCCAACACAATTTTCTTTGAGAAGGGTAGTTTCACCACGCGAACTCTGAGTTTCTCATTGTTCTTGGATTTGATCACCAAGTGTCTTCGTAAATTTGCTATTCACAGTTGAGAACTCTTGAAGAAAACGTTTATATGTTACGTACTCTGTTTTTAGTTCACCATATTTGTGCTCCCATTTCTCTTGCATTTGTTGAATTTCATGCAAGTGCTTATCTTACAGCATGGAATATTTTCTTTGGCAAATCTCCAGTTTTTCCTCCCATTGTTTTTTGATTCCAGCAATCTCTTCGTCGTGTTTTTCTTGTAAAACACAGTTTTCATTTGTATAGATTCCCCACTGTTTATTCGTATCTTCTACTGCCATCAAGTATTTGGGCTCACATGAGTTTTCTCTTTCACCTCCTCCGTGAGAAGAAGAACGACATTGTACCAGTCATCGTTTCCTACTTCTGGCTCTCGTTTTTCAACTGTGTTGGGAGTTTGAGTACCTCGGTACTCGATATTCGTTGTTTATCTTACAATCAACATATATTTTGTCTGTATTAACTCCGCAACTGTCGTGTAGCCGACCCTCTGATACAGATGTTTCTATCGGGGGTCGAATACAAGCACGTTCCTTTCGCGTGAGTTCCATTTTTTTTTCTTTTCGTTCATCCGTACGAATAAATAGTTCGTTATATATTCGTCTACATTCTTGACTTATCCCCAATATATTGTAAGATAAAATTATTACTACCGTTATGTGGATGTACAAAATATGTATCCGAGTCTCGCTCCGGGTTCTAAGGGTAGATCACGACTCGTCTTCGACTCGTCGTGATCTGCCCTCAGAACCCGGAGCTCGACTCGGATACATATTTTGTACATCCACATAATGGTTTTAATCTCTTTTTATCAGATGACCGAACATTTGGTAGAGGCATAGTTATTGTGCCATCTGGAAGCAAATCAGACCAAAAATCAATGGATAAATTCGTCTTCGATATCAAATCATCCAGTTCCAGAACACCTTGTCACCCTTTGCGTTTAAGTAATTTGTGGGCCGTCTTTTCGTCGATATGCTTGAAATTTTTCCCGCGAAACGGTTGACGTTGCTATTTACGTCGTGACGTCATGATGCGCACGCGACGCCATAGAGATGTTGACCGCTGTTATTGTCCAGTATACAATCTGACATAACGTTTTTCGGGTCAGGGTGTGTCGGGCTTCTCGTTTGGGGAGAGGGGGTGATATGGTAGTAGTGGTATATGTGCATGTAGGTCCCAAGTTAGCCCTTAATACTATTAATCCACCTTATGCTTCATATTATCCTATGTCTGCTATAGCTAAGTCAAGCAGTAGGGCGGGTGCGTGGTAGTGTGGTATTGCGAGATAGTCATTGGTGATTAAAGTTGGACAGTATAGGATGAATGATCTGTTGGTCTATTACCCTCCTTCGTACTATTAACCTACCGAATCCTTTGTATTATCTTATGGCTGGTATTGGTAGTTTAGTGTTAGGCCAGGCAGTATTATACTAGGTTGTTTAGAACGGGTGGCATAGGATGCATGGTATATACCCCTGTAGGTAAAGTCCTCGATATTATTAACCAGCCGATTGCTTTGTACTATTCAATGGCTGGTATAGGGAGTACGTTATGGCAGGTCAAGTGGTAATGTGGGGTGGGGGTGGGGGTAATGCCTGGCAGTATAGAACTGCGGTATAGTATGGACGATATATACCTCTGTGGGCCCCTGCAGGTCCCATGTTAGCCCTTAGTACTATTAATTCACCTGATGCTTCATGTTATCTTATGACTGGTATAGGTAGTATGCAATGCTAGGCATAGGGGTATTGTGGGTAGGGGTACTGCCTGGTAGTTTAGAACGGTACTATAGTATGGGCTGTATATACACCTATAGGCCCCCTGTTAGTGCTTGGTACTATTAACCAACCGATTGCTTTGTTTTATTATATGGGTGGTATATGTAGTACGTTATGATAGATCTAGTGATTTTGTGGGGGTGGGGGTTATGCCTGGCAGTATAGAACAACAGTATAGTATGGACAATATATAGCTCTGTGCCCCCTCCCCCCCCCCCCCCCCCCCGAAAGTCATTGATACTACTAATCGACTTAATGCTTTATGTTATCCCATGACTAATATAAGTAGTATGCAATGCTAGGCTAAGAGGTACTGTGGGTAAGGGTAATGCCCGATGTAAAAACAGAGAATCCATATTTTACGGAAAACTTTATATGTATACAGGGGAAATCTGATTGAACATTTTGAAGCCTTGAGCGAAGGTATAGCTAGGAAGTAATGGATGAGATATGGGGCAGAATAACAGAAGTACACAGATGTAAGGTTTCTACAACAGGTATCCTCCAACAATACCAGACCATAGGTATCCTCAATTTAGTATCCTCAAAAGGTATCCTCAACTGATACGTAGCCATGTCATAGGTATCCTCAAATACTGAAATGAGTCTAAGAGTCGTTCGAGGAGTCACTCGAACGAGCAATTGCTCGTTGGCTCATTTGCTCGATGGGATTCGAGTCGTTCGAGCAATAGTTGCGAGTCACTCGACATAAGACGGAATCCCACTTTTGGAATCTCTTTTTGGAATCCCATTTGTGGAATCACTTTTTCGAAAACGCCTATGGCCATGGAATCCCTTTTTTCTGAAATGAGTCTAAGAGTCGTTCGAGGAGTCACTCGAACGAGCAATTGCTCGTTGGCTCATTTGCTCGATGGGATTCGAGTCGTTTGAGCAATATGCCGAGTCACTCGATCGAGCAATTACTCTAAAGCTCATTTGCTCGATGTGATTCAAGTCATTCGAACAATGGTTTATCAGTAACTGCTCGATTGCTTATTGGGTCGGGGTATGCTTTTGATATACACAAGGGAGATAACTGCATTATGGGAAATCAAGCACTGGTAATTATAAGACTTGGACGAGAGAACCAGAGATAGTTTGAACTGGATAGACTGTTAGTGATAGAGAAACATATGCAATAGGCATTAAAAATTACAATTCTAGGAATAATGCTATACACACAGATTAGAGATGGGCTTCAGTAGTATGTCTCGGGCTTTTGAGGGGTTAGTTGCAGGACCCCGGTGCAGGACCCCGGAAATGACGTCATGTCACGTGACCTAGTGCCGCCATGTTGTGTTGTCATGGTAACCCGCATGAGCGGCCATGTTGTGACGTCATCTCCATAGTGATACGTGATGTGAGTGCGCATGCGCAGCGCGTGTTGTTAGGGTGATACGTGTTTCCGTCGTCCATTTTGTATACTGGAGGCCGCCATCTTGGTTTCTATGGTAGCACGTGATTGCTATGTTACCCAATTGTTCTGCAATACGACGGGGTATGTTTGGAGGGTGTGTTCGATTGAATCGCAGTAAATCTAATTACCACAAACAACCCGACAATCTCTCCAAATCACCAAAATCCACCCGAAATCACCGAAATTGACTTAATTTGATACGGATTTCCCATTTTGTCTGCTTAGCACGTAGTGCTATAGTACCGAGGGGTTCCATGGGGGTGAAAAGCCCGAGACATACTACTGAAGCCCATCTCTAATCTGTGTGTATAGCATTATTCCTAGAATTGTAATTTTTAATGCCTATTGCATATGTTTCTCTATCACTAACAGTCTATCCAGTTCAAACTATCTCTGGTTCTCTCGTCCAAGTCTTATAATTACCAGTGCTTGATTTCCCATAATGCAGTTATCTCCCTTGTGTATATCAAAAGCATACCCAAACCCAATAGCAATCGAGCAGTTACTGATAAACCATTGTTCGAATGACTTGAATCACATCGAGCAAATGAGCTTTAGAGTAATTGCTCGATCGAGTGACTCGGCATATTGCTCAAACGACTCGAATCCCATCGAGCAAATGAGCCAACGAGCAATTGCTCGTTCGAGTGACTCCTCGAACGACTCTTAGACTCATTTCAGAAAAAAGGGATTCCATGGCCATAGGCGTTTTCGAAAAAGTGATTCCACAAATGGGATTCCAAAAAGGGATTCCAAAAGTGGGATTCCGTCTTATGTCGAGTGACCCGCAACTATTGCTCGAACGACTCGAATCCCATCGAGCAAATGAGCCAACGAGCAATTGCTCGTTCGAGTGACTCCTCGAACGACTCTTAGACTCATTCCAGTATTTGTGGATACCTATGACATGGCTACGTATCAGTTGAGGATACCTTTTGAGGATACTAAATTGAGGATACCTATGGTCTGGTATTGTTGGAGGATACCTGTTGTAGAAACCTTGCATCTGTGTACTTCTGTTATTCTGCCCCATATCTCATCCATTACTTCCTAGCTATACCTTCGCTCAAGGCTTCAAAATGTTCAATCAGATTTCCCCTGTATACATATAAAGTTTTCCGTAAAATATGGATTCTCTGTTTTTACATCGGGCATTACCCTTACCCACAGTACCTCTTAGCCTAGCATTGCATACTACTTATATTAGTCATGGGATAACATAAAGCATTAAGTCGATTAGTAGTATCAATGACTTTCGATGAGGGGGGGGGGGGGGGGGCACAGAGCTATATATTGTCCATACTATACTGTTGTTCTATACTGCCAGGCATTACCCCCGCCCCCACAAAATCACTAGATCTATCATAACGTACTACATATACCACCCATATAATAAAACAAAGCAATCGATTGGTTAATAGTACCAAGCACTAACAGGGGGCCTATAGGTGTATATACAGCCCATACTATAGTACCGTTCTAAACTACCAGGCAGTACCCCTACCCACAATACCCCTATGCCTAGCATTGCATACTACCTATACCAGTCATAAGATAACATGAAGCATCAGGTGAATTAATAGTACTAAGGGCTAACATGGGCCCTGCAGGGGCCCACAGAGGTATATATCGTCCATACTATACCGCAGTTCTATACTGCCAGGCATTACCCCCACTCCCACCCCACATTACCACTTGACCTGCCATAACGTACTCCCTATACCAGTCATTGAATAGTACAAAGCAATCGGCTGGTTAATAATATCGAGGACTTTACCTACAGGGGTATATACCATGCATCCTCTGCCACCCGTTCTAAACAACCTAGTATAATACTGCCTGGCCTAACACTAAACTACCAATACCAGCCATAAGATAATACAAAGGATTCGGTAGGTTAATAGTACAAAGGGGGGTAATAGACCAACAGACCATTCATCCTATACTGTCTATCTTTAATCACCAATGACTATCTCGCAATACCACACTACCACCCATCCACCCTACTGCTTGACTTAGCTATAGCAGACATAGGATAATATGAAGCATAAGGTGGATTAATAGTATTAAGGGCTAACTTGGGACCTACATGCATATATACCACTACTACCATATCACCCCATTTCCCCAAACAAGAAGCCCGACACCCCCTGACCCGAAAAACGTTATGTCGGATTGTATACTGGACAATAACAGCGGTCAACATCTCTATGACGTCGCGTGCGCATCCTGACGTCACGACGTAAATAGCAACGTCAACCGTTTCGCGGGAAAAACTTTCAAGCAAACCCAATTTCCCCATCATCTTTCCACCACTTACCCATAATATATACCTATAGCCCCACGCATACATATATCACTATACTTGCCATAGCATACTATATATGCAGTACGTACACTATTTACCGGATCTAGCTGCAAGGAGCCGTACTTTTGCACCCCCAAAGTTGCACCCCCAAAAGTCCGGTTCCTATGGGAATTTAACACTAGCTGCACCCCCAAAAGTCCGGGTAATGAGGCACGATCGGGTACATGCTATACTACTGTCGTCTGCTTTTCATGTTCGGTAAAGGGTTAAATGAATACTTACAGACGAGTGTCCAGTCAATGAACAATACAGCTTGCAGTGAGCTGTACTCATGATTAATCAGTCACAATGACAATATATACAAACAATGACCGACAAAACAAGGGTCACCAAAACAAAGGCTCACAGTCCACAGAATAAAATTACAAACTTGAATCTTGCATTTGAGATGTACACAAACAAAAAGAAAACAAAAGCATCATCCTTTTTTATCTATTTATTAAGGTTTAACGAAACTTTAACAGCCAACGTCATATCGTTTCGGTGACAGGTTTACCGGGGAAGAGAGAACCACCGATCAACGACGAACAGCTGCCATCTTCCCAACATCGTAACTCCGCACTGCAGCACGGTCAGAATGGTTGAAGACATGTGCACCTTCGACGTGCAGTACGCCTTAGTGCACGGCGTCATCATGCCCCCATGTGGACAAGCTAGGTTAAGTGCCTTGCCCAAGGACACAACACGGGAGTCCGAATCGATCTCTCAGACGGCCACCCAGCCAAGGACTAAACGGGCTCGACTTTGCTTAACTTCGGTGATCTGACGAGAACCGGTTACCGCAACGCCTCCTTTTCTATACATTATACAACGCCTCCGCGCCCCCATCCTTTTCTATACATTATACAACGCTGTTGATAAACATGAATTATTTTACAAGCAAATTGAGATGGCTAAACTTTCCTCTCCATCGGCGTTGAAAAAGTATTTACAAAAATTCTCTGATTCTCTAAAATTACAATATATACTGTACAAAACAAGTTAAGTACCTGCCCCCCCCCCCCCATAATACCTGTGGGTGGGTATACGAATAGCTCATATTATGACGTTCTGCATTCCTCTATCGGATCGAGCATACATCCTCAAAACTGGAGAATATTTGTTGGCTATTGACCACTTCACTGCCGTGTGCTTATAGAGAAATGAGACAACATCACAGTTAGAGAAATTCGGAAGGTCATGGACAGCATGCCACGCCGATTAACCATTTCCCAACGTAACGGCCAAAACCGGCCAGCACTATTCTAAAAAATCGCCACTTAATTTTCATTATTTTTTCATCTCAAAAACATTGGTTATGACCCCTCTTTGGAACGAGCTCGTTCCAACGAGGGGTCATAACCTATTTTTTTGAGACAAAAAATGAAAAAAAATTAGTTATTCAAGAATTTTGTTTGCAAGTGTCGTCTGCTTTTCATGTTAGGTAAAGGGTTAAGATGTGTTAGATATTCTCGAGGCTGTTCCATCAGGTACTGCACAACGTGAACGTTTTTTAACGTCGTGATGACGTACGCGGTGCCTAATACTCATTCAATAAAAAAGAAAGGTCAAGAAACCCTTGCTTTGCCAATAAGGCATATTCCCCCAACTGCAAATAGCAGGTTTTCTCGGGAGAATTTACCCATTTACTGTATACCCACTGGTATTATAGGGAGGTGGCGTGGGGGGGGGGGGGGGGGTATTTTTTTTGGACAGTATGCAAATTATCAAACGAACGATGGCAAAATTTGAAAATCAAGCAGCGATGAGATATCGCCCGATCCAGGTATGCGTTCGTATTGTTCCTTGGAGAAACATTTTGAGAAAAATCAACAAGAAACCGAGAGAAATTTTGTGAAAAAAAAACGAAATTCCTCGAGTCAAATTAGTCGCGGCGACGCCAGTGTTGTAAAATGTGGATAAATCAGAAATCCAAATGATTCATTGAGGGTTAATGACACTACGTGGAACATGAAGCTAATCCGCAATGAACGTCTTGTCAATATCAATTCCTGTCAATGAATGGCAACAAAGGGAGATTGTCAGTCAGTGAGCGTATCAAGGGAGATAATATGTTATAACTGTGCATTGGGTTATGAACCACTGAACAAATCCCATTGACCATAGTGTTAACCTTTCACTCTCTGTACAACACACCAAGTTGTTTTGAAAAAAATACCTATACATCTACAAAGTACATCATCTCATGAAAAAATTAATCAGGAAAAAAATATATGTTGCCACGGGAAATTTCAGTTTAAATTTCGAATTTTCACAACTACCGTATGGTCTTGCACTGAATGACCTTCACACTTTTTTCCCCATGCCTCATGTTTTTGAGAGATTCTCACACATTCCAGCAACAAATTACAAACAAACTTATTAATCCTTTCTAAAGTGGACGAATCAAAATTTTAATTAATGGTTTCAAAGTCAAAATATATTTAACCAATCAGCTGATCAGCCCCATTTAATCCTACTCACAACTGTCAAATGCTTCAAGTCACGTGTTCACTTATTTACTAGTTCATTACCATTAACCCAACAGATATTGATGAACATAAATAAGGAGAACAATCAGTAAAAGAGTTCGACGAACTTGCGCAAATCGTTAGATACCACTAATTTCCATCGAAAAACAAAATCGTAATTCTAAGAAATTTCAACGTGTCATGATAGCTTGCATAGAATATGGCAAATGTGCCGTCAGCATATAATAATAGTGTGTTGTATTAAAGCGACTTTTCTCATTATTTTATTTTAGACGGGGTTGTATATCGATGCTTTTTCCGTCCGATGACGTTGACAGAAAGAAATTTACAATGTAAACAAAACCGACATTTTTTGAATTTACCCCCATGCAGCTATGTCGCTGTGTTTTGAAGAATTGTGATGTCTTAGCGTTGGTCTTGGATATGTAAAGCAGATTTGGCCACAAGTTGTTCTCGTGAAATATTATTTAATTATCAGTTCTAGTACGAATAGGGTAGCAGAGCCAAGCAAACTTCCAGGAACCAGTGGTGCCAACTCGTCGCGTGAGAACCATAAGGTTTGTATCTTCCAGGGGAAGATAGAACCTTATTTTTCTCACGCGACGTACTGTCAACTCTATGAGTTGAATACACATGTTTCGTGTTCTGTATATCTCAACCTTCATTTTGATGTACATAATTTGTGTATATTTAATTTAAATTTAAGGAATATCAGAGGTGGAAATTTAAAAATAAACAAAATTCTCTTACTTATATTGCACCTTAACAAATGGTTTTACACAGTAAAATTCCCGAATGTCTAACAGAACAAGAGACGTTTATCTTCATTGTAATTCCTGCCATCGTTAGTAGTGACATAATTCTACAAACCCGTTTTATTTGAAGAAAAACGATAAACAATGTCATTTTCGATCTCGGTCTATTTGCCTTGATCGAATTTACAGAAAACAACTCTGAGATGTGTTCGATGTGTAGCGGGAGCGGTTTATGGTCGTTGCGCACGCGTAGCGTGGATACAGAATGTTCTAATTGACCCACTTCCGGTAATTAAAGCACGGTAAGAGTGATTTTACCTGAGATTATGGCACGGAGCTGACCGATTCTCAGCCAATCAAATGACGAATTTAGAAAGAGCAATGGGATCAAATTTAACTCGCGAATTACAAAGAGAGCAATCACTTGACTGGACTGGTTACGTGAAATAATTCATGAGAGGTGAAGGACGTTGTACAAACACGAGTGCGCGAATGCGCACGAGTGCTTTACAATATAGTCCCTCGCCTCGAATGAATTATTTCACGTAACCAGTCCAGTCAAGCGATTACTCTGTTTATTACTATTCATTATTAACGATAATTATATTTTTAACGCGTTACGTAACGTAACGGCCAAAAACGGCCAGTGCTATTCTCAAAACTCGCCAATTATTTTTCATTATTCTTCGTTTTTTGCCTCTAAAATATAGGTTATGACCCCTCGTTGGAACGAGTTCGTTCCAATGAGGGGTCATAACCTATGTTTTTGCGACAAAAAATGAAAATAATAGTTATTCAAGATTTTTTTTTTTCGACTAATTCTGCGGCTTTGTCCTCTGTAAACGCAAGCCTACAGTAGAGGAATATAACCCAAGGCACGATTCGATATTGGTGTTGGTGTTTTCATGTATGTGGCGGACACCGAATACCGTACCGGTACTGAAGTAAATTATTAAAGAAATACCGAATCCGAAACCGAACTTGAATTTTCAATACCGCCGAGCTTGAACAAATATACGGCAGTGTTGAGGTGTCAACTAGAATTATTTTTTAACCCTTTACGAGCTCGTTCCAATGAGGGGTCATAACCTATGTTTTTGAGACAAGAAATGAAAATAATAGTTATTCAAGAATTTTCGTTTGCTTTTCATGTTAGGTAAAGAGTTATAAAATTATTTTTTAACCCTTTATTCAACGTAACGGTCAAAACCGGCCAGCGCGATTCACAAAAATCACCAATTGATTTTTTCACTTTTTGTCTCAAAAACATAGGTTATGGCCCCTCATTGGAGCTCGTTCCAATGAGGGGTCATAACCTATGTTTTTGAGAAAAAAGTGAAAATAATAGTTATTCAAGAATTTGTTTGCAAGTGTCGTCTGCTTTTCATGTTAGATAAAAAGTTAAAAAATGCAAAAAAACCCAAAACAATGAAGTCCCCATTACACCCGCGGCAAAGCGTCTTCGTTTGCGTGCACGGATACCTGGCCCAATTGTTGATTGCATAATTCACTTGTGAAGTTATCGTTTATAATCAAACCGGGAAATCCCAGTAAATCACACTTTGGAAAGTAATAAAATATATTCGATACATCGATTCGGCGCGTCAGTAGTATAGCTCGTATGTTTGAGGGAAAGGTTGCCGGACCTCGGTGCCGGACCTCGGAAGTGACGTCATGTCACGTGACCTAGTGGCGCCATGTTGTGTTGTCATGGTAATTCGAAATAGTACAACTTGGCGGGTTTATTTGGGTAATTAAACGAGGATTCTGAGAAAATCCGAACCAGAAAAAAAATACTCTTCTACAAAGGAACATACCCCTGGTACTATAGCACTACGTGCTAAGCCGATAAAATGGAAAAGCCGTATCAAATAAAGTCAATTTCGGTGATTTCGGGAGGATTTTGGTGATTTGGAAGGATTGTCGGGTTGTTTGTGGTAATTAGAGTTACTCTTCTACAAAGGAACACACCCTCAAAACATACCCTGTCCTGTTGTAGGCCTTACGTAACATAGCAATTACGTGCTACCATAGAAACCAAGATGGCGGCCTCCAATACACAAAATGGACGACGGAAACACGTATCACCCTAACAACACGCGTTGCGCATGCGCACTCACACCACGTATCACTATTGAGATGACGTCACAAGATGGCCGCTCACGCGGGTTACCATGACAACACAACATGGCGCCACTATGTCACGTGACATGACGTCACTTCCGAGGTCCGGCACCTAGGTCCGGCAACCTTTCCCTCAAACATACGAGACGTACTACTCGCGTCAAATTATACTTACTGATGGTATATCACCTCTTGAGCATTGGACACAGAGTCATTGTCCTTGTACTGCAACTAAACCACCTTAAATATACGATCGTGCACGCTAAAAACTAAAGTGTTAAAAACTACACTTGAAGAGCTGTATTTAACACTTACTAAGTGCTGAACTAGCACTTTGTTCAAGTGTAGATATCCCAGAACTTGACAGGTGTTACAATAATACCACTTGACAAGTGTAATGTCGCGACACTTAAAAGGAAACAACGCAGATGACGCGGATCAGGCTCGAACTCTCGAGCCTGATCCGAGTCATCTGCGTTGTGTCCTTTTAATTATGTACCCACCAAGCGCAAATCAAATTATGGACGATTCTGGAAGAACCACAGTAGTTAGGGGAGCCACTATAGACCCAAGCATTTTTAACACGGCGTTTTCCATAGGCCCCATAGGGTTAGTGTTAAATTGTGTAACTTATAGACCCAAGATTTTTAACACTGAATTTCGCATAGACTCCATAGGGTTAGTGTTAAATTGTGAAACTTATAGACCCAAGAACTTATAGGGACAAACCTGAATGCGCTGGTGGCACAGCGCATTCAGGTTTGTCCCTATAAGTTCTTGGGTCTATAAGTTTCACAATTTACCACTAACCCTATGGAGTCTATGCGAAATTCAGTGTTAAAAATCTTGGGTCTATAAGTTACACAATTTAACACTAACCCTATGGGGCCTATGGAAAACGCCGTGTTAAAAATGCTTGGGTCTATAGTGGCCCCCGCATCATGCTTTATGACCAGATCCTATAGTACATTTTTGCTTATAAGTTTTTACTGGAGGATAAGGGAGCTGTTTTTTGTCTTTTTTGTATAACAAAGACTTGGTTGTGTACATGAGAAGATATCTCTTTCTAATATTGTGGGTAGCCCTTAGAAGGGCTGCCACGAAGGCACATTTTGAAATCACACTCATTTGTGAGAGTAACAAATTATTGATAGGTTGGAATGACAAACAGAGATAATAAGAATTAGGATAAATGAGTTTATAGTTGTATCCTGATTTTTTGTCTAGCTAAAATTCAATAACTTGTATCCAGATTTTTAGGAATCCTCATGAGATTTCACTTAAATCTGGATACAGGTTATTGGATTTAACCTCACATTTTTTATACCGTCGTTCTGGTTGCCAATTAAGATCAGGATACAAGTCAACTTTCTTCACCCGGTATTTCTCCAGTTCATAACCGCGGGCAGCTAAGAACTGTCTTATCCCTGCCTTTCGCTCCAACTCATCAATAAGCTGCTGCCCCCACTGTCGAGTGTATTTCTGAGGTCCGCCACTTCTCCTCATATGGCCGAAAATATCTTCAGCTAATTGGCGTCTCCGTGCTTTCTCTCTCTCTACTCTGATAGCTTCTTCTTCTAATCGGCGGTTCCAATCAGCGTCAGACATTTCTCCGGACCTCCACATTCTGTATTCATTCATCTGTAGCGAGTACTTCATGTTGTCTCAAAATGAATTGTTTGGAATGCGTGTTCGATTTTATAGACAATTGCGAGGATCGAAAATGCACTGAAGAACGCTCACGCGACAATTTTATCGAGTGCGGGAAATAATTGTTGACGTCGGACGGCTGTGATAGTAAACGTCTGTTATCAACAATTTTTTCCCGCGAAAATTGTTGACGTCGGACGGCTGTGATAGTAAACGTCTCTTATCAACAATTTTTTCCCGCGAAAATTGTTGACGTCGGACGGCTGTGATAGTAAACGTCTGTTATCAACAATTATTTCCCGCACTCGATAAAATTGTCGCGTGAGCGTTCTTCAGTGCATTTTCGATCCTCGCATTGTCTATAAAAACACTGCTGGAATATCATAACGTCATTTTTCTTATCATCAATCATGAGAATTGAGCTCTACATCGAGGTAAAGATTCCATCACTAGAAGGTGAATGTGGGACCCGAGAAGTGAAGAAAGAGAGAGAGGAATGCAATACTATTCCACCGCAAGAAGTGAAGATGGAGAGAGAGGAGCGTAATACTATTCCAAGGAGTAATCTGCGAAGATTGGCAAGAAAAGCTGGGGTGAATAATATCTCACCATTGTCACTTGATGAAGCTGAAGCAGCCTTACACTGTTTTGTTCGAAAACTGATAAGAGATACCTATCATTATACAACAATTAGGAGAAGAGGATCACAACATCTCGTTAATCAAAATGATGTCAAGAGAGCCGCAAAGAGAAATGGAATAAAGTTGGTGAACTAAACATTTTTTGTTTAGTAAAAACGGCCCTTATAAGGGCCACCATATTCTTAAAAAGAGATATCACGTTTGCACACTTTAGTGGCACATTTCAGTGCTCAATTCAAAAGAGGTTAACCTCATAGCTCCCACGCTAGATTTCCCTGTCATGGCATATTTTTATGTTTGCAAATTAATTTTGTTTTCTACCTAAATGTTTTTGTGTGTAAACATTTAGGTAAAAACAAAAATAATTTGCAAACATAAAAATATTTTTTTCTGTTTTGGAAATTATTTTTCTGTCTTGCAAGTTTTTTATTTTATAAGACAAATATTTTTTTGTGTTTGTAAATTAATGTTATGAAAAACTTTTTCATAACATTAATTTACAAACACAAAAAATATTTTTTTCTGTTTGCAAATTATTTTTCTGTCTTGCAAGTTTTTTATTTAAAAAGAAAAATATTTTTTGTGTTTGTAAATTAATGTTATGAAAAAGTTTTTTTCATAACATTAATTTACAAACACAAAAATATTTTCTGTGTTTGTAAATTAATGTTATGAAAAAAACTTTTTCATAACATTAATTTACAAACACAAAAATACTTTTTTCTGTTTACAAATTATTTTTCTGTCTTGCAAGTTTTTTATTTTATAAGAGAAATATTTTTTGTGTTTGCAAAATGAATGTTATGAAAAAAACTTTTTCATAACATTCATTTACGAACACAAAAATATTTTTTGTGCTTGCAAAATAATGTTATGAAAAATGTTTTTTATTTTTGTAAATAAAAATCTTGAGTTGGAAAAAATTTTCCCCTGTTTAAATAACAACAAAATAATATTACCTTTTTTCAAATCCGAAAATTTTATTCCATGAATATTTACAGATTTGTAAATGTCTTTTATGAAAATGTCACTTTCAAAAACTGTTTTCAATGTTTCTTGGCAAATTTTCCTATTTTAGAATTATTGTCTTTAGCTTTTCGTTTTCTTGTAACTTTCTTTGGTGGTTCCTCTTTCTCTGGAAATAATACTTCTAACTCATCATCTATTTCCATTTTTGTTTCTTTGGGTATATCCATATTATATAATAATGTATCATCATTATCATCAAACTCTGGTAACACAGGTTCTGCTAAGTCAACTTTCTTATTTGTAAAGTTTATATGGGGAGGTGGTGGTAATGGTAGCGTGCTCATCCCCTGTAAAGTGTGGTTGTCAATGTCTTTTTCATCAAGTTGTAAGTTGAAACCTGTAATCGGTAATCTATCTTCTGTATGCTTTATGTATTCTGACCATGGATAAACTTTTACCGGTCCTCGTTGATCAACAGCTGGTGAACCCCATCTTGGTTGAGACACAGAGTTATTCGATAGCTTTTTCAATCTGCATTCATTTATCCAATGTCCTCTCTGATTGCAATAAAAACATGGCCCTTTGTCTGAACATGTATTCGCCCAATGTCCTTTCTGATGACAAATGGAACAAATCATCTCTTTAGGTGTTGATATCAATTTATAAAGTTCATTCACAAGTCTTCTAACTTCTCCCCATTTAGATGGTTTATAGTAAATACTTTTAGCATCACTTGCTTTTTCTAATCTTGGATCTGTAACTCTATCCATCTTTAACTTTTGGAGCGTTTCAAAAATATGTCTTGTCTTCTTGAAGTCAAAAGCAAGTGTGAAACATCTTAAGATTCTTCCTCCTTTTATACTTTTTTAATGTACGTTTAATTGTACATTTAAATGTTCAATAATTGCATTTACACACAATTGTTTAAATATACATTCATTTGGTTACAAACAGTTATGCTATCTCTTACACTCAATAATCTCTGGATACTATATTGCTGTTGTTAAATGTGTTTTAGTGAATTTAATATTGACTGAAAGATACACTAACAAATAAAATATTTACCATAGGAATATTTCCCATAGAGTGAATGGATTACATTTTATAACTTTTCAAATGTGTATAAGAAACATTTATTAACAGTATAATTCAGTGGGTATTAAATGTACATTTAAATGCACAATTAAATGTACATTAAAGGAAAATATAAAAAGTGGGGGAATCTTAGGTTGATTTTGACTTCAAGAAGACAAGACATATTTTCAAAAGCTAGAAGACGATAGAAGAAAAAGATGAAGAGAGCCATTGACGAATCCAGTGAGACAGAGAGTGAAGTAGATTACAAGAAGCAGAGAGTAGAATCAGCAAGAGACTTATACACCATCCACCCACTCCTACAAAAAAACATCAAGAAAATTCCATTCCAAATCACATGTATGCAGAATAACCTTTAAACAATTTAATCAAAAGAATCCATTTGACACCCTTGGAAAAGTCTTTGACAGTTTGGTAGATGATATTAAAGAAGAATGTGGAGTAGAAGACAACGATCCAATGAGAATATCAGTTGACCATCCAGGATTAGAAATAGGTATATTTATCCCATTTACTAAGGCTTCAGGTATCACTGGTAACACCATATTAGATGAAATAGAAAAAGTTGTACAATCAAATGATAACTTTACTATCCATGATGGGCAATTATCTTTAGAAATAACTCACACTTCTCTACCACAAGGGACTGGGCGACATGCACCAATTGCATTTTCGTCTGTTGATAAAATGGTTGGAAACAAGAAAAGTATTATTGAAATTAAAAATGTTAATGATTCATTGTGTCTCGCACGGGCCATTGTAGTCGGAAAGTGTTATGCTGATAGAGATAATTCAGAACTTCTGCAAAAGAAATGGAAAAATATTAAACGTTCTGATAGACCGACACAAGAGTTGGAAGCTAAGGCATTGATGGACAAAGCAGGTCTTGATTATAATATTCCTTGTGGATATGAAGAATATCATAAAATACAAGACCTGCTTTACCCAGAGTATGTCATCAAAATTCATCCACAGTATGCAAAAAGTGAATTTTTATTCAAACCTCCAGTTACCACCACTGATAGTAAAGTTATTCATATTTACCACCATGACCAGCATTTTGATACCATCACTACAATTACAGGGTTTTTAGGATGTCACTACTATTGTAAACTTTGCAGTAAAGGGGTCCAACAGAGAGAACGTCACATGTGCCCTTTTGGTTGTATTTGCTATGCTCCAACAAAATGTATTCCTGAACATCCCATCACCTGTTACAGTTGCAATAGACAATTTAGAAGTCCATTATGCTATAATAACCATATAACTAGAAAGGGGAAAGAAGAAAAAACAATTTGTCAATTAGTTCAAAAATGTAAAACATGCAATTCACTAATATATCCAACAAAAGGAAAGCACATCTGTGAAGGATTCAAAAAATGCAAATATTGTCAACAAGTAGTTAATTCTGATCACCAATGTTTCATTCCAAAATACACTTCACCCGAGGATGAAAAAATACCAAACATTCCATTTGTATTTTTTGATTTTGAAACCACACAAGACTCAGGAGTTCATATCCCAAATTTCTGTGTTGCTCATCGTGCATGTGGTGAATGTATTTGCAAACCTATAGATCAAGAATGTATTTCCTGTGACAAATTTGGATATCGGCAATCAATATTTAAAGGGGAATCTACTTTATCAGATTTTTGTGACTGGCTTTTCAGTAAGGAACATAAAGGGACAACAGCTATTGCTCACAATTTAAGAGGTTTTGATGGACAGTTTATTTTAAGGCACCTCATTGAAACTGGTACAACAACTCCTGATGTAATTATGAATGGGAACAAAATTCTTTCACTTAAAGCTTGTGGTATTAGACTTATAGATTCTTTAAATTTTCTTTCAATGAGATTGGCACAATTTCCTAAAACATTTGGCTTGACAGAATTAGCAAAAGGTTATTTCCCCCATTTGGCAAACACACAAGCTTATCAAAACTATGTTGGCCCTTATTTAGATTCAACATTGTATATGCCAGATTCAATGTCTCCAGCAGCCAGATAAGATTTTATCAAGTGGTACAACAAAAAATTTACTAGTAATGCCAGATTTGATTTTCAAAAAGAAATGGAATTATACTGTAAATCAGATGTAGATATCTTGCGTAGGGGGTGTGGGGAATTCAGACAAAAATTTATAGATAGTGATGGCATAGACCCCTTGAGAGAAGCATTTACCTTAGCCGATGCATGTACAAAAGCCTGGAGAAAAAATTCACTTCCAGATAACAAAATGGCAATCATTTCAGACATAGGTTACCCTGCTAAAGTCAAATACTCCATTAAAGCCATTAGATTTTTACAGACACTTGCACAGGAAGAAAACATACATATTCAACATGCACTCAATGGTGGGGAAGTTAAAATAGGGGGGTATTATGTTGATGGGTTTCACAAAGATACAAATACAATCTTTGAATTTTATGGATGTATGTGGCATGGGTGTATGACATGTTACAAAGACAATACACATGAGAAAAATCCAATCAATTTGCTAAGTTACCAAACTCTATACAACAATACACAGGAACGCATACACCATTTAGAATCATTAGGGTATAACATGAGAATAACATGGGAACACGAACTTGATCATTTTTGCGAATCAAATCCTGAAGTAAAATCAACAATAAATTCATTTTTTCCAAACATGGATCCTATTAAACCACGTGAAGCATTATTTGGGGGGAGAACAAATGCCATTAAATTACATCATAAAATAGACCAAAATACAGACAATGAAATAAAATACATAGACATCTGTTCACTCTATCCTTATGTCAATAAACACAGAGAATATCCAGTAGGTCACCCAGATATACTCACAAAGGAAAACATAAACATGAATAATATAAGACAGTACAGGGGACTTATCAAATGTAAAGTTTTACCACCGCAATCTCTACACATGCCAGTATTACCAATTCATTGCAACAAGAAAATGGTTTTTACACTTTGCAATACATGTGCAGGACAAGAATTAGACAAATGTGAACACACACCAGATCAGCGTAGTATTACAGGTACATGGACATCTGTTGAACTTTTTAAAGCATTGGGGATGGGGTACACATTACTTGACACTTATCAGATTTGGCATTGGGAAGAATGGTCTTCAGAAATTTACAAACATTATGTGAACAAATATTTAAAAATGAAACAAGAAGCTAGTGGATATCCAGATTGGGTGAAAACAGAAACAGACAAAGATACATTTAAGAAAGACTATGCTCAAATTGAAAACATACATTTGGAAAATATTGAAAAAAATCCAGGACAAAGATCATTTGCTAAAACCATGTTAAACTGTTTATGGGGGAAAAGTGCACAAAACAATTTAAAAACAAAAACAGAATACATACAAGACCCATCAAAATATTTTGACCTGATACAAGATAAAGACATCATTATTAAAAATGTTGAATTGTTTGATCATGATAAATGTATTTTAGTCAATTACACAAAGTCTACAGATGTTTATGAACCTCACAAATCAGCTAATGTTGCAGTTGCATCTTTTGTCACAGCTTATGCACGAATGGAATTATATAAAGTAATAGGACGTTTGGGTAGACGAGTATTATATTTTGACACAGACAGTTGTATCTACATTCATAACCCCTCACTTTGGAATCCGCAAGTTGTAAACAGTAGGTTAGGTCAATGGACAGATGAACATCCAGATGCAAAAATTATTGAATATGTAGGTTTAGGTCCAAAAAATTATGGTTACAAATACATTAAAGATGGTCAAATACACACTTCATGTAAAGTCAAAGGAATAACATTAGATTACAATACATCACAGAAAGTCAATTTTGAATCCATGGTGGAATGTGTACAAGACAGACACAATTACAAAATGAACATTGAATACACACATAGAATTAAACGCAACAAGAACAGACAAGTCACAAGTGAAAAACAAACCAAAACATTCAGATCTGTGTACACAAAACGTTTTGTAGTGGATAAATATGACACAAGACCTTATGGGTTTAAGGTATAAAAGCACCTTCAGATTTCTCATTTCCACTTTGAACACTGAGCAGGCAAGATGTCTCTACCACTCAATCCTACTTATCCTATATACTTGTCAGAGTTAAGAAGACTTTCGAGTTTTAGTATGACTACAAACCCTATTTTAAAATCCAAGAAAGAAGACTTAGCTAAAGCTGGATTTTTCTATATAGGAGATGGTAAAGTAAAATGTTTTGTATGTGGACAAGGTTTAATGAATTGGGAAGAAAAAGATATTCCTTTGCAAGAACATGTTAAGTGGTCACCAAATTGTTCTTATATTCAACTGATAAGAAATTGTCAATTATACAATCCACCAACAAGTATGCAAACACCCCCAGATAAAATATTATCAGTGATGGATTATGGATTCACTTTAAATCAAATATTTTCAACAATGAAAAAATATGACAAGTGTTTAGATGATTTTCCAGATTCTAAGTCTTTATTTGCACTCATGGTGCTAAATGATCAAAGTACATCATTTAGTACCATAATTGCAAGACAAGCTGCAGGACAATTCAAAACTAAGTTTGATAAAATGTTTTCAGATAATGCAGGAAATGATTTTCCTGACCGTCCTGATGTATTTTGTGCATCAGGTAATATAGTACCTGATGGACAAAATACATCAGAAGAGACAAAAGAATCATCACTTTGATTTCAACCATGGAACCAGTAAGACGTATGTTAGACAACAAGATTACACGTAAGGCATTATTATATGCATTTCAATTGATCACTCCTGGTTATCTAACTATAACAAAAGAGTTTATTCATAATCAATTGGGAAAAGATGAAATGTATGGGGAATTTTGTAATGCATTACAAATCATGAATGCTTTTTACAAAGATAATATAGAAAATATTTGGACAAGAGTTGTGTGGGGTAATATAATTTATGATAAAGAAATCATTAATTACTTGTATAGACAATGTGTACCACAAATAGATAGAAGAATAGATTCTTCAGAAACTGTATTTGAGTTAAAAGCACCCTTAAAACGAATACCTACTAAAAGACATGAAGAAGGTATGGAATCAGAAAGTATATAAGTGAGTGATTTGACAACTCTTATTCACACACAAATACAATTATGGCATCGAGTGAATGTTTATTGTTTCAACACCCTTGTAATATCTTTATTTCGGGACCTAGTGGTTCAGGAAAAACAGAATTTGTCAAAAAGCTTATTGATATGAAACATGACTTATTTCAAATTCCCCCACAAAAAATCATTTGGTGTTATAAAGAATGGCAAAATACATATACTTTACTTAAAGAAAGTGAAGATATTAAATTCATAGAAGGTATCCCTGATGATGAATATGAAATTGTCAGTGATGTCACTATTCCCCATCTTGTAGTTTTTGATGATATGTTAGGAGATAAAGATGAAGAAAAAATTAAATTATGGTTCACACGAAAAGGACATCATAGAAATGCAAGTGTCATTTACATTACACAAAATATGTTTCAACAATCTAAATCTAGTCGTACCATAAGTTTAAATGCACATTATATGATTTTATTTCAAAATACCAGAGATAAAGGGCAAATTAAAGTATTGGCAAATCAAGTTCAATTACCACATTTAAATGCATGTTATCAAGATGCAACAAGTATTGATCATGGTTATTTATTAATTGATTTTCATCCTAGAACTCCTGAGTCTTTGAGATTAAGAACTGATATTTTTCATCCTTGGGTAACACAAAATGAACGTGGCCCTATCATTTATACAAAACTATAAATTCCCCATGTTCTAATGAGTTGATGTTAGTTAGTCAAAGTTTGTCAACGACTACACATCATCATGGTATCGTTCATACAATCTTTGGAACAACTTGGTCAAGAAACAAGTCCATTTGCAAGACAAAAATTACTTAAGAAAGGTTTTAAGAAAATTTTAAAATGGTTTACATTAGCAAGTAGAATCATACTTAATAAGAAAATTAAATTGCCAAAACAAACTTTAACTTATATGGATAAACATAAACAAGATCTTGAACAACTTGCAAATCCCAGAGTTGATCTTGCAACAAAACGAAACATTATTTTAAAACCAGGAGGTGGTGGATTTTTTGGTGGTGTTATCATTCGTAATTTAATTCGATGGGATGGTCATAAGACAAGTAGATCATTCTATTCACCATTCAAAAAAACAAAGAGTAAGAAACAAAAGTCACCTAGAAGCAAACGAAAATCCCCTAAATAATTCATCAAATTCTAGAGAGATAAAAAATCAACGAAAGGTAGGACCAAAATATATGTACACAAATTTTGAAATTGCACCTCATAGATCTCCATCTACAAAAACAAAAGCATTACTTGTGAAAAATCTTCAAAGACAAAGAAAAGTATCACCACTTAAGTTAACACGTGTAGTGTCAATAACAAAAGATGGTGTTAAAAATCATGAACCAATGTATTCTCTACAAAATACACAACATGTACCATTAAAAGAAAAGATTCCCACAATGGCACGTTTTACAGCTTTAAATACACCTAAACCTGTTAAAGGGATAAGGTCTTACTTTAAGTGAAATAAATAAGTTTGCACATGTATAAATAGCATTACATTTTTATATTTGTTTCATTTAATCATTAGATTCTATAAGAGCAAGATGGTGAGACAAAATAAGAAACAAAAAATTCCTTTAGTTAAAAAATATGGTGGTATGTTAATAGGTTTAAGTCAAACTCCTCCAGCATTTCAAAAACAAATTATGAAAAATGCACCTAAAGAATTAATTAATTGTGTGTCAGAATGCTGTCATAATCTTTTAAAAGGCAACATACATCTAACACAAAGTCAGAAACAAAAATTACATCCAAAACGTCAACAACTATGAGCACTCGCTAGTAAATCAATAACTCTTAAAAAGAAAAAACAAATTTTAAATCAAAAAGGTGGTTTTTTACCATTACTTGGTTTACTTGGACCTGCTATAGGAGTTGCAACAAATCTTGCAAATAAATTAGTCAGTAAAACATGAAAAAGATGGCTATTGTACCTTATCAAATGTTAGAAGATATGCAACGTTTTAGAAATGAAAAAGCTCAAAGACCAAGATTACCACCTAACCCACAAGTTACAAATACTGCACAACTTCAAAATGATTTATCATCTGTGTTAGGAAATTCAGAGTTGTCCAAAAGTGAGAAAGAACAAAGTATGGGGAAACTTTACAAAAATTTCAATTGTCACATAAGAAGGCATTACAACCAACATTGGTTCCATTGCCTGAATCAGGAGAAAAATCATTATTTTTACGAGATCGTATTATAGAAAGTGTCCCTGTTACAATGAGACGTAAAGCAACTTCATTATTATCTGCTTTATCATCTCATCCACACATGAGTTGGGATGATCAGGGTGTATTAAGTTACGATGGAGAAGTCATAAAAGGTTCAAATATCATAGATTTAGTGAATGATGTTCTTAGACACCGAAAAGGTTTTAAACCGAGTGGATGGGAAATGTTTAGTCGTGGATTAAAAGATATAAATATCCCTCAAGATTTTGTTGGTAATCGTGAACGTTGGTTATGGATGAATAGACAACCTATACCCAAACCCAGTAAATATCAAAGTTCTCCAGAAGATAGTTGGTCTGAAACTCCTCAATCACCCCCTCCAAAACGTAAAGTTCGTCGAGGTCATAGAGTGCAGTGGAGTGAAGACACACCAAAGTCAGCACTAAAGCGTAAATTGACAAAACGTAGATTATCTGAAAAATGGGAGGCTTATTGAATGATTTATTAACTGAAGTATATTACAATACAAAACATCCTGCTGGTTATGGTGGTATACACAAATTGTACAAAGCAGCTCATAGTAAAGATAATTCCATCACAATTGATCAAGTGAAAAAATGGTTGAAAGGAGAAAGAACTTATACTTTACATAAACCCATCCGTAAAAAGTTTTCAAGACGAAAGACTATAGTGGGTGGTATTGATCACCAATGGCAGATTGATTTAGCAGACTTACAAAGTTTACAATCTTACAATGACCAATTTCGTTATTTAGTTTGTGTTATTGATGTATTTTCCAAATATGCATGGGTAATACCCATTCACAATAAATCAGGAGAGACCTTAACAAAATCTTTTCAGAGTATTTTGATAACTTCTGGACGTAAACCTTTATCATTACAATCTGATAAAGGTTCTGAATTTAAAAATAAAGATGTACAAAAATTTTTAAATGACTGAATTTTTTTCATAGCATGTTCAGTAAAATTGATATTACACTGAATGGCAATCTTATCACCACCAATACAGATCTTTATCCTTATAGAGCATTTTTTGAGAATTTTCTTAGTTATTCAAGAGATGTGAAAAAAACACATCTAGCTGCTAGTGAGATGTGGTATACAGATACTCCTGGACACCACGCAGAAACAAGTAAAGCTTCGTCTAACAAAGGTTTGACTGAACGAGCTAAATTAATTGGTGGTAGCAAAAATGTACAACTAAGAGGAAAACTGCATTTAGATCTGTTTGTGCAAGATAAGTATTTACCAAATGGAGTTGAGATGAGAATTAAATTGCATCGTGCTCCAACTAAATTTTGTTTGATTGGTAGTGAAAATGGAAAAATAGAAATTCAAAAAGCCATATTCAGAATACCGGCATTGGATTTATTTCCAAAATTTGCGAATGATCTTAATGCACAAATAGATCGAACAAATTATAAAATGCCCATAAGACGTAGTGAAATTAAAACTTTTACGATTGGAAGTGGTCTTCGTTCAAAAATAGAAGACTATCTGTTTCATAAACAGATGCCAAAACGAATTATTCTTGGTTTAGTTAGTAATCGAGATATAAATGGAGATATTGGCACTAATCCATTTAATTTTCAACATTTCGATTTGAATAAGTTGGAAATCACAATAGATGGACATTCCATTAAAGCACGTCCCTTTGAACCGAATTTTGAAGGTGGACTTTATCTAAATTCATATTTATCATTGTACGAAGCTATGGGCTATTTTGGACAAAATCAATCATTTAATTTATCTTTGCAGGATTATGCAAAAGGGAATACTCTTTGGGGTATTGATTTGACACCTGATCAGAGTAGTAGTGGGCCCTTGGCTCACCCAATAAAGTCTGGCAATCTTAGGTTTGAACTTCAGTTTGCTCAAGCTCTTCCAGAGGTGATCAACGTTGTTGTCCATGCAGAATTTGATAGTGAAATAGAAATCAACAAATTCAGAGAAGTGATATTTGACTATTAAACAAGATGAGTCAGTGTGAATATTGCAAGATGTGTAAAGAAAAAATACAAACATTATTTCAAGAATGTGTAGTGATAGAACTGACAAAATCCATTCAACAGAAAATGAAAAATATCTCTGAAGAAAATCGAACCAACACAACAACATTAATAGATATAAACATTGCAGAGTGTTTACAGAAAGTGTGTCCAGTGACTATACTGTATAATCTACACAAGAGAGCAAGAAAAATAAACTTATTAGAATATTGTGCTCATATGGACTTTGAAATAGACTGCCAAAAAGACATTCAAAAGTGGGCAGATTTAGTTAAAAGAGACTGGTCATATTATACAGCATATCTTGATTAACGGCTCCGTGCCAGCCTTTCCAAGGCTAAGAAGATGGAAACCATACAATTACAAACTATACTTGACAGTTCTCAAAGGTTATCATCCTTAAATGGAAAGGTGTGTTCAAAAGACTTGTTACCAAAACAAAAACCTAAACACAGACAAGCATATATTGTGAACACAGATTCATCAAAAGAACCAGGAGAACATTGGATAGCAATATATTTTAAAGACAATCATTCTGCTATCTACTTTGATTCATATGGTTTACCACCAATAGATAGAGACATATACAATTTCATAGTGAAAAATACAGATTCCTGGACAATAAATACAATGAGACTACAAAGTGAATTTACTGCTGTGTGTGGAATGTACTGTATATTTGCTTTAGATCATCTTGCAAGAGGATATGATTTAGAGACAGTTCTTACTATCAAATTTGATCCAAGAAATTTCCAAGAGAATGATAGAGATGTTCGACGATGGTTTGAGCAAACTTATAGACATTATTTGAAATAACTGTAAATATCAGGTGTCAAAACAATCCCACAGAGGTAATTTTTTACATCTTTTAGTTTTTTAAGTTTTTTTTATTAAAGTCAATTATCTATTATATAATTTTCGCCAGACATTTGTGTAACAGAGAGATAGGGTTTTTTAGTTATTTGTTATATTTGTTTCAAAATCAGATCACTTGAGTGATATCAGTTTTTTATCTGACTCCCAAGATTTTTTCAAAAAATCTTGGCTGTCAAATAAAAACTAGCATAAAAAAGAATCTTGATGTAAATAGGTTTTCTCATGGATAGGCAAACTCAGATCTCGGTGTATATATGTTCAGATTTCATTTCAATATAATGATTCAACTTTAAATACAGTTTTGTGTTTTGTTAAAACCTCTGTGATAGTTTAGTCGATTTTGTTAGGTTAGTCCTATAATCCCTTTTTTATCACCGTGTCCCTATTATTTCCCAACAGTAAAAAAGAGTTAAGAGTCACTTCTCTTTTTCACTGAGAGTATTAGGTTTTAATATTGTATGCATACTTATCAAAAACTTTTATAGTGTAACCTGATATACAGTTTATACTGTAGAGAAAATTTTGATTGCTAAACATACAATGAATACTATTCTTACTATAGAAAAAACAACTATCACAGAGAGTTCGACCACAACGCGAATCACTAAGTTTTTTTTATTTTGTGCATGTGTTCTTGTGTTTTATTGTGAGCATAATTTCCTGATGCTCACAACAAAACACAAGAAGACACACAAAATGCCATTTCCCCATTTATAGAAGTTGTATGCACAAAGTGGAGAGATGACAGCCCAATACCACATGGATACCCCTAATATAAAATGATTTTAAAATAATATAGACATTGTGTCACACTCTAGGGAAGGAACTGTTTTTTTGTCTTTTTTATAACAAAGACTTGGTTGTGTACATGAGAAGATATATCTCTTTCTAATATTGTGGGTAGCCCTGAAAAGGGCCGTTTTTAAAAATCTTCAGATCCGTAGAGAGCTATGTGGTAAAGCCATCTCTTCTTCGGTGAAGAATTCACCTTCCCACACATCTATGGTTGTTGCTAGCATCTCTTCATCTGTAAAGCAATCTTGCTCCCATGTGTAGCTTTTCCCCACAAGAGCTTCCTCCTGCAAATGTACGGGGAGATCAAACCAGTGTTTAGGTCGATTCTTGTACTGGATCTCCCCGAACGGACGTGTGGCGGCTTTAACGAAAGGGTGGTCTTCAATCTTCTTATGTTGTTCTTCCATCGAAAGTGTTGCCGACCACCACTTTCTCAAAGCCAAGGCGAATTCTTCATCGGCCCTCTGTTTCTTGGTTCTCTCATAACTCTCTACGGAACTGTAATCAATCTTTGTTGCCTCCATGTCTTTTTCCTCTCTGTCAAAGATAATTTCTTGAGTCAGATAATGAAATGTATCCAAATCCTCAACTCACCTTCTTTTTATAGACAATGCGAGGATCGAAAATGCACTGAAGAACGCTCACGCGACAATTTTATCGAGTGCGGGAAACAATTGTTGATAAGAGACGTTTACTATCACAGCCGTCCGACGTCAACAATTTTCGCGGGAAAAAATTGTTGACGTCGGACGGCTGTGATAGTAAACGTCTCTTATCAACAATTGTTTCCCGCACTCGATAAAATTGTCGCGTGAGCGTTCTTCAGTGCATTTTCGATCCTCGCATTGTCTATAAAATCTAAAACGCATTCCAGACAATTCATTTGATAAAAAGCAATCGCCTGTTCTGCATTCAATCATGGACGAATACAATATATTAGCTGATTTTAACGATTTAATTCGTATTGACAACTCATTGATGGCACCGCAGAGAATACCAAACCAAAAGGATACCATACCAAGTGAGAGGGTGAATAATTCTTTTTCACAAGATGAAAAAAATGAAACATTATTACAGAAAATCCTGGAGACTCTACAAGACATGAAATCATCTCACCAAAAGATTGTTCTCTCAGCTGATAAGATTACAGTTCCTATAGAATTCAAAGTGTCGTCTCTTCCTTTAACAGTACCATATGAGTTGACAGAACCGATACCTCAACCTCTGAAAAAAAGGGGACGACAAGCACGAAAACAGTTAGTAACTACATCCACACAAACAGATAAAGTCATTCAACAACCTATTCTAGACAATCAGAGTGAGGAAGAATCTGATGATATTGTTAAACCTAAAAAAACGAAACGGGTACGATTCGATGGTCATGGGCGATATATGAAAAATATTGCTAACTGTTGAGTGACTTACACTACATCAAATCAAAAACAGCCCTTTTCAGGGCTACCCACAATATTAGAAAGAGATATCTTCTCATGTACACAACCAAGTCTTTGTTATACAAAAAAGACAAAAAACAGCTCCCTTATCCTCCAGTAAAAACTTATAAGCAAAAATGTACTATAGGATCTGGTCATAAAGCATGATGCGGGGGCCACTATAGACCCAAGCATTTTTAACACGGCGTTTTCCATAGGCCCCCATAGGGTTAGTGTTAAATTGTGTAACTTATAGACCCAAGATTTTTAACACTGAATTTCGCATAGACTCCATAGGGTTAGTGGTAAATTGTGAAACTTATAGACCCAAGAACTTATAGGGACAAACCTGAATGCGCTGGTGGCACAGCGCATTCAGGTTTGTCCCTATAAGTTCTTGGGTCTATAAGTTTCACAATTTACCACTAACCCTATGGAGTCTATGCGAAATTCAGTGTTAAAAATCTTGGGTCTATAAGTTACACAATTTAACACTAACCCTATGGGGCCTATGGAAAACGCCGTGTTAAAAATGCTTGGGTCTATAGTGGCTCCCCTAACTACTAACCACCAATGCTAGACACATGGGAAGTGCCATCCATTCAAGTTTCAGATGTCTGACGATTGTAATGTCTAAGTTCTTAAAGCATTGCACTTTGAGTGTTAAAATCAAACCCTAAGAGTTAGAATGGGTTTAACACCTTGAAAGTGTCAGTTTTAACACTTTAGTTTTTAGTGTGTGTCGAAAATGCTAACTAAAAATTTAAAACAAATGTTCATTGAGACGTCGCATCGTTCACATCTCGCACCCTACATGTATTGTGCAAGAGACTAAAACAATTATAAAAGAGACTATGGCGGAATTGGATCAGCAACAACGTGTTCTGCGACTGGGATGTATTTTATGTCACCGTAGTTGAACGCGGATGGCCCAACAACTTTCAACGCCTTCTCTGTAGACATTATTCCAGGACAGGCTAGTGTTATTACAGTCACTCGAAGTCCGTAACGAATATCTTCTGTAGGAACAGCATCCCCCGTGTTTGTATCTAGAATACAGATAAGATCAGGGGTGCAAGCCACCACGCCACCATTGTCAGCAGGTGCGTCTGTTGTTGTCTTGGCAACTAGGTACTCATTCTGGAGTAATATAACTAGAGATGAACCGCTGTATTCATTCGTCCCCTCTATCAACAAGTCTCCTCTTGAAAACCCACCCGACACTTCTCTATTTACTTCCACGACTTTCCCAACTATCAAGATCTTTCCTTTCTCTGTCTCGAAAATGGCGTCGATAAAACTTGATTTATGTGATCTTGCTTCTAGAACAGCATTGCCAAGCCTCCACGCTCTGCTCATAGAGTAAGGGGCAGTATAGTATGTTAACTTTTCACAGCTGATGGGGGAGATGGTCACACCGCTGCAGCATCCCATTTCTACACACTTTGTTCGAAAATGATTTTCAACGCTTTTAGCGCAATCAGCCGTTAATATGGTAGATGTTTTCCCCATATCGTCTGCCACACATCCAGGGGCAAACCCATGCCCATATATAAATGGACCAAACATCTGAATTTCTGGAAATGCTCTTCCCATTCCATCACAGTCGACGACTGGTAAGTTTAAGTCAGCTCCCACATAGAGAGGAACCATGGAGTTCAAGCCACCGATTTCAGCACTCATTAAAGCCACGATTGAAAAGGGTCCTTTAGAATCCTTTGAATCAATCACTGGAAGGTCATCTATAAAGGTCACTTGACCTTCCTGCTGGACTAAATCACTTATCTCACCCGACACAATACCCTCATTATAATGGTGACAATTGTAGAGGTTCTGTAAGGTCATTAAGGCTTTCTGAATTTCTGTATTTGATGTCATTTTTTCATTCAAAATAACAGGAGCTCCCATGAACGCCACATTTGCAACAACGCCTTCCTTTGATGCTTTGAGGCGATCACATGAGACAATTTTTATCACCTTGCCGTCACGTAAAGCCCTTTTTGATAGCAAGTAGCCAAGGTGAGGGTTCCCTCCTCCACCACAGCCGAGTATTCCAGCACCAACATTGATACAGTGTATATCATATTCTTGTAGTATCCATTCTCCGGTCGTAACGTTAATTTGTGGTTTATAATCAATAGGCTTATTGCTATGTGTTTCAGGAGATAATGTTTTACCAGCTGCTGTGACAGTCTGTTTCTGTTTCTGTGTGACGTTCTGATCGTCCATCATATCCAATAACGCACTGGTCTGTTCTATGTTTACTGTAGAACTACTTCCTGATTTAAATTGCAGCTTACCGACGGCTTTAATCTTCATACGTGTAGCATAACCAGGTAAGTAGGAAAGTGCAATGTCTTGATAATCGATTATCTCAATAGTATCCTGTATGGCACCATTGTTCATCGCACGATTAATTGTCTTCTGTGTTTCTACCTTACGTGCTTCAGATCTAGCCTTGACATAGAAACGCTTCTCAATTGTTTCTTTTGTTTTTTCATCTTCCCCTTCAGTTTCTTTCTTCATCTTATCTTTGTCTAGAAAATCGGTTATATTAACTACTTCGTCAACATATCCTGACGTATGGCAAAGTGCAGCTCCGATGGCGTTGGCGACATCAAAGTGTTGTGGAATGTTCACTTCAGACACACCCTTGAGCTTTCCGTGAGGATTTATGAGGATACTCCCTCCACCAACTAAGATGACCGGAGCTTCCCCTTTGCTAGTTTTTACTTGATCTATTGCGTTTTCTACCATTTCCTGAATTTTTATCGCAGCCTTTTTAACCAAGTCTCTAGGCAAGTTTTCTATTGCGCGTTTGTTTCCAATCTTCGCCAAGCCGTGTGCTACAGCTATATCGGTGGCTGTTACAACACGCTTTTGATCTGCATCAGCCTGCCCTTCGCTGAATACCAAAGCCTCATGTCTTATTAAATACCCAGCACTGAGCGGCCCAACTGTAACACTAGAAAGTTGACCACTATCTGCAAATATTCCATCAACATATGAACCCCCACCAAGTCCAATACTAAATATGTCCGGCATAACAAAATTAGTTCGAACCCCACCAACATTCACATGAGAGGCAGCCTCCCGTGGAAACCCGTTTACTAGTACCCCGATATCAGTTGATGTTCCACCAACGTCAATAACAATACAATTCTTCAACCCAGAAAGGAAGGCAGCTCCACGCATACTGTTAGTTGGACCAGATGCTATCGTATGAACTGGGAACTTTAATGCATTTTCTTCACTTATTAAAGTACCGTCGTTTTGAGTCAGAAAAAATGAACAGGTCAATCCAATTGTCGTTAGTGCTTCTTTGAAACCACTGATGGTATTTATGCATAATGGTTTCAAACATTCATTCAATATTGCAGCATTTTCACGTTCGAGTAGGCCAAGTCCACCTATTTCATCTGAGAGAGTAACAGATAAACTTTTATCCAATTGTTTTATGATGTCGTACGCTTCTTGCTCTTGATCGTTTCTAACGGGCGAAAAAATGCCTGACACCACAATATGTCTTATCTTATTCGCTGTAATCTCTTGTACACATGTCTTAATTTCGTCTGGTTTTACGTCAGTAATTACCCTTCCGTCATATTGGTATCCACCGTTAACCAAATGAACAGTCCCTTTGATGGCATCACACATATCTTCAGGAATGTCTGTAAAGGGAGGTAAGGACGTGGACGATGAGCCACATAGTCGGATAACTGAAACCTGTGCCAAGTCTTTCTTCTGAATCAAGGCATTTATAAAGTGTGTGGTCCCAATATGCACTTGGTGCACAGAAACCGTTCCAACCTTCTCGCAGGCAAGTTTCAATACTGTTAGTATGGCGCGTTTCACACCTGAAAAATACGAAACGAATAAAATGTCAGTTTGATTATCAATGGATTGGGTGGTTGAAATTATAAAGCAAATAACTTAACTGATATTTTGATCTGTCATAGCAAGAGTAGTGGAGGCTGACGATAATATACTATACGGTAGCCGTGGATTGGTCACTTTCCACGGGTGTGCAGTATTCCCAGGGGTGCGATAACATTGCATTCTAAACAGGGGGAGGCCACCAAAAATTTGCAAGACGTGACGTGGGGGTGGGTGGGTCTCTTGAGTGCGACAAAAATGTGCATTTCCAACTTGTGCAATTTTTTGAATTTTTTAAAAATATATCAATATATCAGCTAATATATACCATCATTTGTGTTTCAAACCTTAAAGATGATGTTGTACATCACACTCTTAACATAAATACAACACCAGGAGGTTTTATATGTAAGAATATTGGGCTTAATCTGGGAAAATGTCACACGTTAGTAGGGGGTGGGTGTCTTGTTCGAAATGTAGAAAATGTGCAGATAATATTTTTGGAACAATCCAAATGAAAATTTGTTCCCGTACATGTGCACCTGCTCTGGTCAAGCCTGATAATGAACAGCTTGTCATTTGTAGATTGGGGCCCACAGCAGCCCACAGTGGTTTAAATTGGTGGTACCAGTTTATCCCTTTACCTAACATGAAAAGCAGACGACACTTGCCAAAAAATGATTGAATAACTAATTTTTTTCATTTTTTTGTCTCAAAAACATTGGTTATGACCCCTCATTGGAACGAGCTCGACGAGCTCGTTCCACTGAGGGGTCATAACCTATGTTTTTGAGACAAAAAATGAAAAAAATAATAAAAATTAATTGGCGATTTTTGAGAATAGCGCTGGCCGGTTTTGGCAGTTACGCTGGGTAAAAGGTTAAGAACATTATGAAAACCCCCCTAAAGACAGCTACGTTTACTAAGTTTATAAGTTTATTTTGGATTTTAATGGGAGAGTGGGGGTGGGTGTCTGAGAACGGTAGTTGAAAATTTGCACGTAGTGGGTGGGTGGGTGTAAACAGGAGCCGAATAAAAAATAGGACGTCACGTCTTGCAAATTTTTAGTGCCCCCTCCCCCCCCCCCCCCCCCCTTGTTCTAAACACTAATTATTGGAATAGTCATTAAAATTTTAATTAATAAAACACTGAGTACAAGCCTGTGGTGCACCATTAATTAAAATTTTGCTGATTATGATATTTATTACCTGGTAAACGAATGTGAGGCCATCACTGTCCACGTGTGGATTACGAACAATCCATGACGACTGAACGGTACGAAGTATTAATGCTGGATCGAAACTGTTCTGTAACACATTTTAGCAATTTAGTGCCAAACAAAGTGTTTGGTCCCAAAACGGGGGGGGGGGGGGGGGGGGGGTGTATGTGTGTGTGTGTGTATGTGTGTGTGTGTGTGTGTGTGCGTGTGTGTGTGTGTGTGGGGGGGGGGGGGTCGCTATATAATCCACATAAATTGATCTAGTTTCCAAAAAAGAACTGGCATTTATTGTTTTCAAGGGTGAACGGACAATTTGTCATGGACAAAATCCCACAAAAAACTGCATCACAGTTGTGACCAAATCTCGGAAGGTGAAAAGGACGACCACCTAAGTTATATCTATGCCACTGATTCATTTGATGGTCAGAATGATGTCGGTGGTTCTCGTCAGATCACCGAAGTTAAGCAACGTTGAGCCTGGTTAATCATCGGATGGGTGACCGTCTGAGCGATAAAATCGGACTCCCGCGTTGTGTCCTTGGGCAAGGCACTTAACCCCGATTGTCCACATGGGGGCACGATGACGCCGTGTACTAAGGCGTACCATCGACGTGCAGTGCGCCTTAGTACACAGCGTCATCGTGCCCCTATGTTGACAATCGGGGTTAAGTGTCTTGCCGAAGGACATAATGCGGGAGTCCCAATCGATCGCTTTGACTGTCACCCATCTGTTCCGATTATCAATCAAATCACTTCCGCGTATCAATGATTCAGTGCGTTGTTTACTTTCAAGCATCAATTCAAGGTTGAAACGAGTGGAATTATTAAATTCTGATAAAAGCGTTTAATAAAAAGAAAATCTAGTGTTTTTGAGTGGATACCGAAAATTATCTCACTTGCAATCGAGACAAATAAACATTTGTCTCGGTCACTCATGTATTCTATGTACACCAGTGCTCTCAACCAGCGTTTATTATATACTACTCAAAGTTTGCTAAGCACCAAATATTTGACACATCATTGTGAAATTTGCTTGCGACATATTTGCGACATTTTTGATGGATATGACTGAGGAATGTATTGAGATGGTCCCCGGTGTTTACATTAGCTCTCTTGACAGGCAAACGTTTCGTGACAGTCATGGAAAGCATGTACCCGCTGAATTTCATGATGTTTTCGTGTAGTGTCTACATTTACATGACACGTGCAGGGTATTCAGTCTTCATTTCAACCCAAACCCTTGTCATTTAATGATTGCATATGGCATATGCAAATGTAAGAAGACATTTGTCTGAAGCAGACATGTGGCGGGCTGTAGGGATGGTGGAACAAGGGGCTACCCATCGTCAGGTTGGTGAAGCCCTTCGTGTGCACCATATGGTGATCAACTGAGCCTGGGTAAAACTTTAGCAGTATAGTGCACCAGTAACACGGTCTGGTGGATACAGAGACATGGCCACATCTAGCTGAAAACCGGTTTTTTATCATTCAGGCCCGTAGGAACCGCTTTGACACAGCAACACAGCTTCGCAGAATGCATTCGGGGTAAATGTTTCGACGCATACTATCCAGGCAAGGTTGCACGAAGGTGGTCTCCGATTGAGAGGACCATGTATTCGCATTCCGCTGTCACAGAACCACCTCCAGGCACGATATGAATGGGTCATGGACCACGTTGGATGGACCACAGACGATTGGCGACCTGTCCTTTTTACAGATGAGTCAAAGTACTGTCTAGACCACACAGATAGGCGTTCTAGGGTATGGAGAAGACCAGGAGAGCGATTCCATGCAGCCAAAATTGCTGAGCATGACCGCTGTGATGGAGGGTCAATCATGGTCTGGGCGGCATCAGCCGGGATGGACATACAGAGCTCTGTGTCCTTGAACGTGGTACATTGACTGCACAACGGTATATTGATGAGATCCTGGATGTCCACGTCAGATTGTATGCAGGTGCAGTGGGTGATAGATTCATTCTGATGGACGATAATGTCCGTCCTCATGTTGCCAATGCTGTCGGAGAGTACCGACAGAGGGAGGGGATTGGGCGTATGGACTGGCCAGCAAGATCCCCTGACCTCAATCCAATCGAACATGCCTGGAATGAGTTGCAGCTTGCAATTTCATACCGTCCAGTCCAGCAAAGAAGTGTCCAGGAGTTGGTGCCATGCTGGTCCAAGAATGGAACAACATACCACAAAGGACCACCGGGAACCTGATTGAGAGCATGAGAAGGCGTTGTTAAGCTGTAATTAGCAGTAATGGGTTTCATACTCGATATTGAAGCCACACCAGTTCGCTCCGTCAACTTTTTGGCATATTGAAAAATTTCCTCTTTTACCAAAAATATCCATTTTCTATGGTTATCGTATTCAAAAGCTAAAAAATAATGTCAAACACAAATAAAATTTTAATTTCTGTACTTAAATAATTAAAGATATAATTAAATAAAAAGTATATACACTTTTCATAACAATATGTCAACTAAAACGTAAAACATGTAGTTGGATGTACTTGGTGCTTAGCAAACTTTGAGTAGTATATAGTCATTATTGCATGGCTTGAAGTTACCTAGCCAAGAATAGTGGTCCTCGATAATAAATAGTCCACGCAACTAGTCATCGATAAACCATGTAATAATTATTATTTATATTTATTTATTTATTGGTGTTTAAGGTCACATACCTACATCATACAAGGTGAGCAAATTGAAGTAAATTCCAGTTTGACAATCTTCACTTACTGGTTACACGGAATGTTTCCGATATAAACAAAGAAAAACATTTGTACCTCAAATTTTTTATTTATTTATTTATTGGTGTTTAAGGTCACATACGTATACACAGTGGCTAATGGTGACCGTGACAGTTTTAAGGGTGAAGGAAGCCGGAGTACCCGGAGAGAACCACCGCGCATCTACAAGCAACTGTAAGCTCCTCAACATTCTAACTCTGTTCAAGCTCCGCTCAAGCAGGGTTACAGCGATTGAAAAAATGTCTCCATCGACGTGCAGTACGCCTTAGTACACGGCGTCATCGTGCCCCATATAGGCAACCGGGATAAAGTGCCTTTCCCAAGAAAACAACGCAGGTCGACCCGGACGGTTTAACAATTATTATATTAAATCGGATAAACCGAGAATGAATCTTGCTAACCGTCAGGATAACAGTCTTAGGCACACCACCTGGTTTCCAGGACCTTGCCTAAGATCAGTTCACGGCATATTGGCCATATTTACCATGTCGAGAGCAAATAAGTGTTCGTGACACCTCCAAAAAGATTATTTGCATTATGCTAGAACAGCATCATTGTGATAATTTCACTCTTGTACTTCGAGATAAGGAAGAAGAATTCCTAGAAACTATCCCTTAAAGATCCTTGTCATGAGATTAAGAATATTATATGGCTATTTTCAGAAATAATATAGGGCACGGGAATAGTGAACGGCTATTTTTAGAATCCTCGATAGGTACAACTATAGGAAATGGTTTAATACATAACTATCAACCAGAGGAACGGAAGGTCACGTGAGATATAATATGTTATTATAAGGCCTATACTTGGCATCAGGGTATAAAACTAAAATCTGTGTAACACCATGTCGACAACATGTCTATACAATATCCACAGATTGGGCACTATATGGTATATAATCTGTGTAACATCATATCGACACCATGTTGATGCAATATCCACAGATTGAGCACTATATGGTCTATAATCTGTGTAACATCATGTCGACACCATGTTGATGCAATATCCACCGAGTGGGCACTATATGGTCTATAATCTGTGTAACACCATATAGACAACATGTCGATACAATATCCACTGATTGGGCACTATATTGTCTATAATCTGTGTAACACCATGTCGACTACACATCAAAACAATATCCACAGATTGGGCACTATATGGTCTATAATCTGTGTAACACCATGTCGACAACATGTTGATACAATATCTACAGATTGGGCACTATATGGTCTATAATCTTTGTAACACCATGTCGACAACATATCGATACAATATCCACAGATTGGGCGCTATATGGTCTATAATCTGTGTAACACCATGTCGACACCATGTCGATGCAATATCCACAGATTGGGCACTATATGGTCTATAATCTTTGTAACACCATGTCGACAACATGTCGATACAATATCCACAGATTGGGCACTCTATGGCCTATAATCCGTGTAATACCATGTCAGCACCATGTCGACACCATGTCGATACAATATCCACAGATTGGGCACTATACTGTCTATAATCTGCGTAACACCATGTCGACAACATGTCGATACAATATCCACAGATTGGGCACTATATGGTCTATAATCTGTGTAACACCATGTCGACACCATGTTGATGCAATATCCACAGATTGGGTACTATATGGTCTATAATCTGTGTAACACCATGTCGACAACATGTCGATACAATATCCATAGATTGGGCACTATATGGTCTATAATCTGTGTAACACCATGTCGACACCATGTCGATACAATATCCACAGATTGGGCACTATATGGTCTATAATCTGCGGAACACCATGTCGACACCATGTCGATACAACATCTACAGATTGGGCAATAAATGGTCTATAATCTGCGCAACACCATGTCGACACCATGTCGATACCATATCCACAGATTGGGCACTATATGGTCTATAATCTGTGTAACACCATGTCGATGCAATATCCACAGATTGGGCACTATATGGTCTATAATCTGTGTAATACCATGTCGACACCATATCGATACAATATCCACAGATTGGGCAATATATGGTCTATAATCTGTGTAACACCATGTCGACACCATGTCGATACAGTATCCACAGACTGGGCAGTATATGGTCTATAAACTGTATAACACCATGTCGACACCATGCCGATATAATATCCATAAATTGGACACTATATGGTCTATAATCTGTGTAACACCATGTCGACACCATGTCGGTGCAATATCAACAGCTTGGGCACTATATGGTGTCGATACAATAACCACAGATTGGGCACTATGTGGTCTATATGACAAGATTGTTCCCTGTGTCTATATTCGGCTGTCGTCTTCTTTGTCCCTTTTCAAAAGTGCAGTTCATCCCCTCGTATACATTTCCAACGGAAGTACCCGGATATACTGTGAAGTACCCGGATGTAGGAATCACATGTTTCTACGACAACTATTCCCGAAAAGGTATCCTCAAACGGTATAAACGTTTCAGAAGTATTCTCAAATACCCCAATTTGCTCGTTCAAGTAATTACAGGGTAAATTATTGGCTTGAAGAGTGTCGACTCGTTCGAGTAATGCCTTTCTGTATTCTCAAATACCCAAATTTGCTCGTTCAAGTAATTACAGGGTAAATTATTGGCTTGAAGAGTGTCGACTCGTTCGAGTAATGCCTTTCTGTATTCTCAAATACCCAAATTTGCTCGTTCAAGTAATTACAGGGTAAATTATTGGCTTGAAGAGTGTCGACTCGTTCGAGTAATGCCTTTCTGTATTCTCAAATACCCAAATTTGCTCGTTCAAGTAATTACAGGGTAAATTATTGCCTTGAAGAGTGTCGACTCGTTCGAGTAATGCCTTTCTGTATTCTCAAATACCCAAATTTGCTCGTTCAAGTAATTACAGGGTAAAGTATTGGCTTGAAGAGTGTCGACTCGTTCGAGTAATGCCTTTCTGTATTCTCAAATACCCAAATTTGCTCGTTCAAGTAATTACAGGGTAAATTATTGGCTTGAAGAGTGTCGACTCGTTCGAGTAATGCCTTTCTGTATTCTCAAATACCCAAATTTGCTCGTTCAAGTAATTACAGGGTAAATTATTGGCTTGAAGAGTGTCGACTCGTTCGAGTAATGCCTTTCTGTATTCTCAAATACCCAAATTTGCTCGTTCAAGTAATTACAGGGTAAATTATTGGCTTGAAGAGTGTCGACTCGTTCGAGTAATGCCTTTCTGTATTCTCAAATACCCAAATTTGCTCGTTCAAGTAATTACAGGGTAAATTATTGGCTTGAAGAGTGTCGACTCGTTCGAGTAATGCCTTTCTGTATTCTCAAATACCCAAATTTGCTCGTTCAAGTAATTACAGGGTAAATTATTGGCTTGAAGAGTGTCGACTCGTTCGAGTAATGCCTTTCTGTATTCTCAAATACCCAAATTTGCTCGTTCAAGTAATTACAGGGTAAATTATTGGCTTGAAGAGTGTCGACTCGTTCGAGTAATGCCTTTCTGTATTCTCAAATACCCAAATTTGCTCGTTCAAGTAATTACAGGGTAAATTGTTGGCTTGAAGAGTGTCGACTCGTTCGAGTAATGCCTTTCTGTATTCTCAAATACCCAAATTTGCTCGTTCAAGTAATTACAGGGTAAATTATTGGCTTGAAGAGTGTCGACTCGTTCGAGTAATGCCTTTCTGTATTCTCAAATACCCAAATTTGCTCGTTCAAGTAATTACAGGGTAAATTATTGGCTTGAAGAGTGTCGACTCGTTCGAGTAATGCCTTTCTGTATTCTCAAATACCCAAATTTGCTCGTTCAAGTAATTACAGGGTAAATTGTTGGCTTGAAGAGTGTCGACTCGTTCGAGTAATGCCTTTCTGTATTCTCAAATACCCAAATTTGCTCGTTCAAGTAATTACAGGGTAAATTATTGGCTTGAAGAGTGTCGACTCGTTCGAGTAATGCCTTTCTGTATTCTCAAATACCCAAATTTGCTCGTTCAAGTAATTACAGGGTAAATTATTGGCTTGAAGAGTGTCGACTCGTTCGAGTAATGCCTTTCTGATAACTAATTTGCTCAAAAAAATATGAGTCGTTCGAAAAATATCTGTTCCACTCATTGCGCGAATGTCTTCCCGATTCCGAATTCATTATACACAAGGGAGATAACATTGTATTGGTAGATACAGACTATGGGAAATAAAGCAACCTGATTGGACATTTTTGGACTTGGGTGAAGGCGGGATTCGAGACCAGAGGTAGTTAAGACTAAATAGAATGCTAGGATGAGAGTAGCAAAAGCAAAAAAAAAAAAAAAAAAAAAAAAATAGATAAATGCAGGGGATTCTGGAAAAATCCGAACAAGATAAATAGTTGTCGGGTTGATGTGGGTAATAAGTCATACTGCAGTTCAATCGAACACACCCCAGAACACACCACACTCCACCATACAAACTAAAATGGCGACCCTCAGTAAGCACAATGGATGATGAAAAGCACATGTGACCCGACAACACGCACTGCCACCACGTATCACCGTGGTGATGAAGTCACAATATGACCGCTCGCGTGAGTTACCACGACAACCCAATATGACGTTGCTGGGTCACATTACTAAGATGTCACTTCTCAGGTGTTATTAATATTCATCTCACAAAAACCTAGTCCACCACGAACTTGTTGTAGTCCCCCCCCCCCCACCCCACTCCCCCACCCTATACTGTATATATAACCACAGAAACTGTGCTGAATACATGGTCATAAAAAATAAATAATTTCATGCAAGTTAAAAAAAACCCTCAATATACAAATTTAGAAAAGTAGAAAATGGGGAGTTGATTTCATTCGGCGAATGAAAATTCAATTTCTGATGTCTACGAGCACAAACTTTCAGCTAGAGGACCTCATTGTTCATAGGAACTTTCTAGATCTTTAGATTTCTGTCCTTACTCCCATCCACCTTTTATAAAGTAATGGTTTATTTACTATATAAGTGATCGTAAATGTAATTGCACTTGAGCCATTTGGGCCTTCATTACCATTTTGTACTACAGTTAAAACTAGAAGTCCTGTCATGAAATGCGCACAAATAGCACGTTGATCTGCACGTTAATGTACGCGGTATGGCCACAGTAAAGCTATCAAATTATGTACATATGTTCTGTGCACAAGCAAGGTTTCAGCCAATGGACCTCCGGGTAACCCGGAGGTCCATTGGCAGAAACATTGCATGTGTTTGCTATGAGTAACCAGGAGAACTTGCCGTGATTTGGATGCCATTCGATATGGCAATTGCGCGCTATTCCAACGCGCAATTAAGCCTAGATAAGCGCACTATTCGTGACAGGACTTCTAGTTTTAACTGTAATTCACGTTATTTTCTTCAGATAGCCGCTTTATAAGTTGAACTACTCTCTTCTTTTACTCTTTAATTACCTTGCAAATCTGTTCAGGCGCGTATCCAGAGGAGGTGCGACGGGTGCGAACTCACCTCTCCACAAAATGGGTGTTCCACTTGAAGGACTATCTCGCATTAGTGATTTTAAAATTTTGATAAAATGGGGCGATCTCTCTTATCCCGATACATCGTATAATCCGTAGTTTATCCACCGAGAACACGATGTATCGGGGTAAGCGGTGCTGAAACAAACATAGTTCTGCATTTAGTCTCTGTGAAACGCATAGGCATTACATTGATACAATTTTATAGTCACGGCTGTAAGTGCTAAGGCGTTCACAGAAACTAGTTGCATGATTCTGGTGTTACAGACTCTATATATCACACAGAACTAATCGCTGTTTAATTTCTGCCAGAATCACACATTAACAGAATTACATATATAGGTATAATATGTGTCTAGAAAATAAAATATATCTCAACTTTAACGATATATTTTGTGTATAATTTTTCATATGCAATAGTGCAAAAGTGCTCAGTATATTTTAGATCCCAAGTTTCATATAATATTCTCAAAGATGCTTCCACAGAGCTACACTTGATGTTCAGGTTTTAAAATTTAATCATCCGTCTCCACTTAGTGCACCCCCTGAACAACATTCCTGCTACGCGCTTGCTGTTTAACCCTTTCTCGGCTGTGCAGTTTTGTAATATCTTGTACTGAACCATATATTGATAGAAATGGTGTCAGAGTGAAACAAAATTAAAACGCAGTTTGTAATTTTAAAACCGTTATTCAATATTGTTACATTATGCGGCAATCTCATTCAGGTACTCGGGCTTGACAGAGTTAAACAATGCTTACAAAATTACTCCCAGCCCACACTCCGTAAATCTAAATAGAAAAGACGTTAAGTCTACTTGAATTTAGTTCCTATTTAATGGACTGACCATGTAGTCCAAACTTTGCCCCACAGGTCGTTATAAATACTGTTTTTGTGCCACCGGACGACAAAACTAAATGTATAACGGCCTGTTCGGCCAAGTTTGGACTACTGAGCACGTTGTTGCCTCGGGCATTTCGAAATTTAAAGATCTCATGCTTGACGTCATGTCACGTGACCCAGATACGCCATATTGGTTGTCATGGTAGCCCGCTTGGGGGGGGGGGCATCGTGTGACGTCATTACCATAGGGATACGTTGTTCTAGTGCCCACGCGCAGCGCGTGTTGTTAGGGTAATACGTGTTTCCGTCGTCCATTTTGTATACTGGAGGCCACCATCTTGGTTTCTATCATAGCACGTGTTGCTATGTGATCTAAAACCTTCTAATGGGACAGGGGTTTGTTCAGAGGGTATGTTCGATTGAATAGGAGTGCATCTAATTACCCAAATAAACCCAACAATCCCTACAGTCTACCAAACACGACTTTATTTGATACGAATTCTTCAAGGATCCTACTTTTTATTGTAGCGCGTAGTGCTATAGGACCGCTCAAAAGAATCGGAGTAACTAACCAACCAGATTGCCTGATTCTTTTATAATCTTTAAGCAGAGTTATAGTTATCTCCCTTGTGTACAACAAAGACCTACAAGATTCTCATCATCTCGGTATCGAATTGCCACGTTCTGTGGAATCCCCTTTTGAGAATCCCTTTTTGGAAAACATCTGTGGCTATGGATTCCCGTTTTTATCGTATGAAGCCATGAAAGCCCTGAGAAAATCCCCCAATGAGGTCTAATTTACTATCCCTCTTAGCCTCATTTCAGTATTTGAGAATACCTAAGACATGGCGACGTACTATTGGATGACACCTTTCGAGGATACCTTTTGGAGAATCCCTTTTTGTCGTATGAGGCCATGAGGGCAATGAGAAAATCCCTCAATGAGGTCTAATTTACTATCCCTCTCAGCCTCATATCGATATTTGAAGATACCTATGACATGGCGACGTACTATTAGAGGATACTTTTCGAGGATACCTTTTGGAGATTCCGTTCTTTGTCGTATGAGGTTATGAGGGCTATGAGATAAATCCCTCACTGAGGTCTAATTTACTATCCCTCTTCGCCTCATCTGGGTATTTAAGATCCATTGTCGTATGAGGCCATGAGAAATCCCTCAATGAGGTTTCATTTACTAGCCCTCTTAGACTCATTTCGGTATTACAGGATGCGTATGGCCCAGATCATATACAGCTCATATACAGCTCCTAGTTCCGATATGTCTCATATACAGCTCTTATACACTATCTGACCACCCATCATCTCCAAAGCTCCAAGCCTTCTACTACTGACTTGTCCATAGTCACCATCATCTGCCCTATCATCAGCTTATGCAGCAACCACCCCAATACTATAGTCTTCCACCGATTACTTCAAACTTGTAGCACTACTGTAGACATGCTGGCTATCTCAATCTCGACTTTAACCTCGATCAAGGTTCAATCAGATTGCTTCATTTCCCCGTATAACCCGTATACATATAGAGAGGCTATATGAGGAATTCCGTAAGTGGGATTCCTGGCCGATTCTGTGAAGCTGGATTCCGTGTTTGAACATTTTAACACACGAAGGGATTGATAACGCCCAGTTAAACTATTATTGCAAGAACCTGAACAGAAAACGTGGCAATTCGATACCGAGATGAGAATCATATAGGTCTTTGTTGTACACAAGGGAGATAACTCTGCATAAAGATTATAAAAAATCAAGCAATCTGATTGGTTAGTTAACTGCAATAAAGTGAACTCAATGAATGAGCTAGATAAACGAAACGAGAATCGAATTACGTGAAATGGGGTAAGAAATATCACAAACCGGCCAGACAAGCTAACTATAGTAGCGAACCTGTTCCAAATGACAGGCACTTCTACTCTACTGGAGTATACTCCGATTCAATCGAACGACCCTACAGTACTGCGTGGTGCTTTTTTAAGTTCGATTCTTGGAGAATCCGTATCAAATAAAGTCGTTTTTGGTAGTTTGGAGAGATTGTCGGGCATATTTGGGTAATTCGATGTACTCCTATTCAATCAAACATACCCTCCAAACAAACCACTGTCCTTTTAGGCTTTAGGTCACATAGCAGCCACAGACTACCAAGATGGTGGCCTCCAGTATGCAAAATGAACGACGGAAACACATATCGCCCCAGCAACACACGCTGCGCATGCGCACTAGAACCACGTATCACTAAGTTAATGACGCCACAAAATGGCCCTTCACGCGGGTTATCATGACAACCAAACATGGATCAACTGGGTCACGTGACATGACGTCACACATGAGATCCTGCATGAGATCCTGCAAATGATCCCTGTCCAGGTACATGGCATACTGCTACCGTCAGCGTTTGCTTCCAAACGGTATGTTTCTGTAGCAGCGAAAGGGTTAAATAAAAAACAAAGAATGAAAAAAAAAACTAAACAAAACAGAAAGCGCTTGTTGGTTTGTTCTCATCTGATCTATCAATTAGTTTAAAATAATTCGACAAAATCGGCCTTTTCAATTTACTGAGATGCCCTCTGCGACATTGTAACTACATTTGGAGTTCGTCGGTTGATTTTTGTAATGAACCTTTCCATTGAAACAATTCGAAACAATCGAAAATTATACACCTGTTCTACACATTGACTAGCAATATTTATCACTGCTTGAACCCCCTCACGCGACATCGACTGAGAACTTCCAGCTTTCTCAAAGTTCCGCGATAAAGGTATTGAATTTACAACATAGGCGATTGACTATTCAACGGGTGGGTGTGGGGGGGGGGGGGGGGGGGGTTGTATAAGTCATCTGGTCATCTCGTGTATTTATTTTTTATTTATTTATTAGTTCTTATGGTCATTTTCAGCAACATAGACATGTGGTCAAGTTTTTCCTATAGTTTATACACATGCGCCTCACGTTAAAGGACTTCCACCATAAGTGTTGGTTGATGAGTCATTTACTGATAAAACAGAAGTTGTTCATCACAGCACAAAAGCACTGCTCCACTTCACGGGCAGTAGTCTTGTATAACTAGTTACTGTAGAAGTTTGGGGAGTAATTCACTCTAAAATCAGTTGGGTTAAAAGTCAAACAAATTAACTGTGTTCAGTGAATATGAACCCAATTGGGTTCATGAACCCAATTGAGTTCATATTCATTCAACTCAGTTGATTTGGGTTAATTTTTAAACCAACTGATTTTAGACTGAACGCATGTTTTGATTTTCTAAAATATTAACTTCAAAAACGAAAACTTATCGTAAGGAGCGGAATGGATGGGGATGGGAGTGGTAGAGCCACACCTTCTCATGCAGGAAACAAATCCACAGTACCCTCTCCTCCCATAAAAATCCCCAGTTTTGTGATCTGCATGTCATCTAATGAAATTGTAGATGACAAACCAGACTTGGTGAAAATTGGATTTCTTTTGAGCTTTAAAATATCCCCCAATGGCGCCATTTGGGGCTTAGTTTTCAAAGAATTCCCCAGTGCACCCCCAATTCCCCGGTCGTACCAACGCGTAGGGGACACCAAAACCCCTCCGTAACTCAAGATTTTGATTTTCGTGATATGCCTGTGGCATAAAAATGAATGGATTCCCCAGACGATCTCTGATCTATCCTCCGCCTCGGTATAGATACTTGGCTAAAAAACCCACGAAAAACAGCATCCCAAGTTTGATTGCTTACAAATCCACATGGAGGCCTAACATTTTCCACCGAGGTGACTCCAGCTCCTTATTCCTTATTCCTTATTCAATATTCAGTAAACTGCCGAGAAGCATTAAACAAATCCCACCGTAGGGTGGCACACCACAAACACTATTACCAGAGGGGTCAGCCAAACCGGCCAACCACTTCCAACCGTCCAACCAAGAGGCTTAAAAACAGGGGTTTTGATTTTCTCGGCCGTTTGAAGGAATAGAATCAAATAAATACCACCGTATGGTGGCACACCACAAACACTATTACCAGAGGGGTAAGCCACCCCGGCCAACCACTTCCAACCGTCCAACCAAGAGGCTTAAAAACAGGGGTTTTGATTTTCTCGGCCGTTTGAAGGAATAAAATCAAATAAATACAACCGTAGGGTGGCACACCACAAACACTATTACCAGAGCGGTCAACCACTCCGGCCAACCACTTCCAACCGTCCAACCAAGAGGCTTAAAAACAGGGGTTTGATTTTCTCGGCCGTTTGAAGGAATAGAATCAAATAAATACCACCGTAGGGTGGCACACAACAAACACTATTACCTGAGGGGTCAGCCACCCCGGCCAACCAATTCCAACTGTCCAAGCAAGAGGTGTAAAAACAGGGGTTTTGATTTTCTCGGCCGTTTGAAGGAATGGAATCAAATAAATACTACCTTAGGGTGGCACACCACAAACACTATTACCAGAGGGTCAGCCACCCCGGCCAACCTCTTCCAACCGTCCAACCAAGAGGCTTAAAAACAGGGGTTTTGATTTTCTCGGCCATTTGAAGGAATGGAATCAAATAAATACCACCTTAGGGTGGCACACCACAAACACTATTACCAGAGGGTCAGCCACCCCGGCCAACCTCTTCCAACCGTCCAACCAAGAGGCTTAAAAACAGGGGTTTTGATTTTCTCGGCCGTTTGAAGGAATGGAATCAAATAAATACCACCTTAGGGTGGCATGTCACAAACACTATTACCAGAGGGGTCAACCACCCCGGCCAACCACTTCCAACCGTCCAACCAAGAGGCTTAAAAACAGGGGTTTTGATTTTCTCGGCCGTTTGAAGGAATAGAATCAAATAAATACCACTGTAGGGTGGCACACCACTAACACTATTACCAGAGGGGTCAGCCACCCCGACAACCACTTCCAACCGTCCAACCAATAAGCTTAAAAACAGGGGTTTTGATTTTCTCGGCCGTTTGATGCAAAATATTCAAATAAATACCACCGTATGGTGGCACACCAGAAGCACTATTACCAGAGGGGTCAACCACCCTGTCCAACCGCCGCGAACCGTGATAGTGGGGGACATAGTAGCCACTAGGTTCGCCCTCAAGCTTCGGGTGCGGTCGTCTAACAGCTGTACGAGATGGGGGAGGGCCATTGTAGCCCATCCCTATAAGCTAGGACCCGGGAAGAGGCGTTGTTGTTTGGTGATATGAGCTGGATTTGAATATAGAAACCATCAGTTCGTGTCAAGATTGATCACGGCGTGCCATGTTCATCATAGCGTCGTATTACACGGCTGGAACCCCACGTTGGCTCGAGGTTACGGGCTCAGGATTGGAAATATAGCCTCCTGCGTCGTGCAGGGGTGTGGTCTCCACATAGTGGAACACATATAGAGGAATGAGTATTGGTGTTCTCATTTGGCTGTGCGCCAGGTTAAGCGGTTCGGGGAGAACTCAATTCCCGCATAGGTTATTGTTTGCCCTATGCTCCTTCGAGGGAGCTTGTTTTTTTGTAAATTTGAAGGCAGTGAGTATGTATAAGTACCACTCTTTCTAATATTGTGGGTGGCTCTGAAGAGGGCCGTTAATTAGCGTAGTGTAGGGTCTACATCCAAGATTTTTTCTGGTTGGTGGAAGTGGATTCATCCGGTTTGTCCATCGTTTGTGGGTAAGTAGTTGCTTGAGGTGCTGCTTGCAGCAGTTTGTTTTGGCTGCCAGCAGTAAAATCTTGGCAGCCGTGTCCGCAATCTTCTGTTCGTCACCACTGCCAGTGTGCAGGCCAGGGTCTTTGGCAGCCAACTGGTTAAGGTGGTTCAAAATGGTGTCTTTGGCCGCCTGTTTATACTTCTCCACCTGGTCAAACAACTCTGCGTCAAGCTCCTGTTGGTCAGGAATGCTCGCGGCGAATGGAGGACGAGAGCCGTAGGTCCAGTCAGGTGATTCGATATGTTTGATTCAATAGAGGGCGTACATCGTTATCTGTTCCCTCAAAGCTTCCTCTCTATGCTTGGTATGATCTAGTGGTGGCATAATGATTCTAGTATGCCTAAGTGGAGGCTGGTACCGTCGTGCCGACGTTCTGTGCTGGTAGTTCGATCTACGAGATGTTCTAATTGGTCGCATGGTTCGAAGCAGAAGTAGTTATGAAAGCCTAACTAAGACTAAACTAAAAGAATGGTTTTAGCGCGCCAAAGGCGCGCAGGGACGGTTGGGACAAGCCCGTTTCGACCCATCTCTAACTGTTTCATAGTGGTACTTTTGCTTTTAAGTTCTCTGCATCATGTCTGAGTGTGTTAAAGGAGGAAAATGAGAGGGTTAACGGCGTTTGTGCTTCTTGCTTCTCTTCTTCGAGGGAGGAGGCTGTGACGGTGATGTTGTAGTAGATGTGTTTGTGTCATTTAGAATGGTCGTAGTATCAGGTGGAATGGTAGTTGGTGGAAGGTTGTATGTTGCTCAAAGTTTTGTTATGGCCCGGTGCATTCTTATCTTTCTTGGATGCTTTTGGTGATCTCGTCTATGTCATTCGGGTTCTTCCGAGATTGCATGTTTTCTGACGGTGGAACAGATTCGGCGTTCTGGTCCTGGTTTTCTGGTCTGGAAGGGAGAGGTGAGTGGGGATCTGCAAGTGGCGAGAAGACAGCTTCCAATTCCATCTCAGACTCCACAGGACTTTTCTCTTCGGCGCGCAAAAGCCATTTCATTCGACGAACGTCAAGGTCGAATAATTCACTGGAGGTGAGAAGTATGTGACTGGTTATTAAGGTTGTAGTGGAAGAGAGCATTGGTTAAGAGCGTGACCCACATGTTGTGTGGGAGGGGCGTTGGAAGCCCAGGGTAGGTGCTCATCCAAGACGCTCTATCCTCGTACAGTTAAAACTAGAAGTCCTGTCATGAAATGCGCACAAATAGCACGTTGATATGCGCGTTAATGTGCGCGTTATGGCCCGATTAAAGCTGTCATATTCTGTACATATGGCCTGTGCACAGGCAATGTTTCGGCCAATGGACCTCCGGGTAACCCGGAGGTCCATTGGCAGAAACATTGCTTGTGTTTGCTATGAGTAACCAGGAGAACCTGCCGTGCTGGGGATGCCATTCGATATGGCAATTGCGCGCAATTCCAACGCGCAATTAGGCCTAGATAAGCGCACTATTCGTGACAGGACTTCTCATTTTAACTGTAGCTGGATGCGAATTGTGGTGGGTATCAGGTCATGCGTTTATGGTAGTTAATTGCCTGTAGTAAATGTGCGCATCGAGCCCCAGCCCCATGTGTGTGTGTGGGGAGGGGACAGCAAGTAGACCGTAGGCTGGTAAAGGTTAATTGTGGTGGGTTGTACTGCTAATGGAAGAACGGATGGTCGGTGGGTGGGTCTCTCTGATACTATGCCTTGTAGGCGGTAGTTGGGCACATAGTAGGGTGTCATTGAGGTTTGTGCCGCGTTTGAAAGCCAGAATTGGAGGTTCCGGGAATATTCTACGCAGTGGGGTACTGCTGTATATGAGTTCCCAATATTTTAGGAGTGCCTCCTTGATGTTAGAAATGTACGAGTTGAAGGCGGTAGTGAAAACCAGAGGTGGCTCCATGTAAGATTTATTTCCTGCATGGTGTAACCGCATGGTAGGAGTTTATTTACAAACCATTCTTTGTGGTATGTATAGCGCGTTTCACGTGAGTTGTTGCGTATAAAGCGTGTCAGTTCACCCTTGATGGCACCCGTTAAAGTAGCCGGGGGTGATCGGATTGGCGGTGGAGGTATTGGAATGAATCCGTTGGTTTGATGGGGAGGCGCACATCCAGAACGCCGGTGGCTTGGAACCTATCACCCTTGTAAATCTCGGTATCAAGGAACGTGACTTTGCTGGTCGAGGCTTCATATACACAGCGAAATGTCGGGTGTTACTGGTTGGCTCTTTCCATGAATCTATGCAGGTCCGCTTCGGATCCCGTCCAGATGATAAAGGTATCATCACGATATCGGAGCCAATTGTGGATTTTGCCCTGGCCCATTGAAAGTAGTGTGGTCTCAGAGGTATAGGCCGTGAAATTGGCGGCTATTTCAGGATTGGCCTTACTGTCCATGACTGCTCCCAATGTTTGGATATAAGACTGTCCATCAAACTGGAAGCAGTTGCGCTCAAGTATAAGCTTAAGGGGCGTTAGTAGTGAAGTAGTCCATGGTTTGGGTATGAGATATGGTAAATTATGGTTCTCAATCAGAGCCCGTTCGACAGCTGCCATAGCTTCCTCGTGCGATATGTTGTGTACATATTTGCAATGTCGGCAGAAATGGAATCAGGAGGGATATGTGCCTCCTCAATGAGTTGGATGAAGTGGGAAGTGTCCCGTATATACGTGTGTTGTTTCTTCACAATCGGAACCAGGAAAAAGACAAGTTGACCGGATATATAGGTAGTGGGGCTACTGCAACCCGCAATTATCGGCCAACCCGTTGTATGCGGGTCCTTGTGTATCTTTGGTAGAAGGTAGAGGACAGGCTGTTTGGTCGTGTCCAATTTAGGTTGAAGCAATGTATGCATTTTATGATCAATCTCGTGGTTACTGTGCATGCGTTCCAAGTGATTCCGGACGTCGAGTGTGGTACGTGCCGTTATATCACGGGGAACGGTTTAAACTGGAGGGCCGAGGTAAGTTGACGATGGCCCACAGCTACATGGGTAGTGCGGTTGATTAGAACAGTTAATTTGCCTTTATCTGACTGTTTGGTGACAATGTCGCGGTTCCGCCGGAGGCTATTTAGCGCAATTCGCTCCGCCCTGGTCATATTATTGAGGCAGATGCGGATGCGCGAGGGGTTAAGACACCGTAGGAGTTCTATTTTCGTCTTAGATAGGTATGTTTCCACTGTAACATTGTGACAAGTGGTTGGAGCGGTATTGATCCTCTTGTGCAAGGGGTTAATAAACCGCTGCTGTTGGTCAGCATCTATAACTCTCAATCTCATTCTATTGTGAAGCAATTGGATATCTTCATTGAGGAAGGATTTGATAGGTTTTGGAGGCGTTGGTATGAATTTGAGGCCCTTGTCGAGTACAATCTTCTCAGGTATACTGAGGAGCAACGTGAAGTTAGTTACTTATTCCTTATTTGACATTTGACATTTTTTATTCCATCAAAACAGAAAAAATGGCATCTGCTGTACGGTGGCAGAAATGAAGACGAGTTGATTGATATGTTGCCCTCCCCATATGACCCCTCTTTATGGGGCAACCAAGGCCCTAAAAGTGACAACCTCCCAGAAAACCTTCTAGATAGGCAAATCTGATCAAATAAAAGGCGCTGTAGGGTATCACAAATAAAAACGATTTGATTGACATGTTGCACGTCCCCATATGACCTCCTCTTTATGGGGCAACCAAGGCCCTAAAAGTGACAGCCTCCCAGAAAACCTTCTAGATGGGCAAATCTGATCATATAAAAGGTGCAGTAGGTTAACTCGAGTTTAACGCGAATTTATCGGCGATGTTAACGCGATTTTATCCGCTAGGTTATCGCGACTTTATCCGCATTGTGGGCGAGTGTTAATTCGTCAGGTTAACGCGAGTTTGGCGCGAGTTTATCCGTGAGGTTAGCGCGAGTTTATCCGCAAGGTTAACGCGAGTATAACACAAGTTTATCCACGAGGTTGACGCGAGTTTAACGCGAGGTTAACACAAGGTTAACGCAAGTTTGATAGGAGTTTATCCACTAGGTTATCGCGAGTTTGGCGCGTGAATATCCGCGAGGTTAACGCGAGTTTACCCGCGAGGTTAACGGAAGTTTATCTGCGCGGTTAACGCGAGTTTTGCGCGAAGTTTACGCTTGTTAATCTACGAGGATGACGCGAGATTAACGCTAGTTAACCCGCGAGGATAACGGGTGTTAATCCGCAAGGTTAGCGGGAGTTTAGCACGAGTTTACCCACGAGTTTTAATCTCGCGTTAACGTTGCGGATAAACTCGCGTTCAACACGCGCTAACCCCACGGATACTCTTGCATTAACCTCGCGTCAAACTCGCGCTAACGACGCGGATAAACTCCCGTTAAACTCGAATTAACCTCCCAGATGAACTGGCGTTAAACTCGAGTTAACCTTATTTTAAACACGCGTAAACCTAGTGGATAGACTCGCGTTAATCTCGCGTTAGCGTCGCACATAAACTCGCGCTAATCCTGCTGATAAACACGCCCTAACCTCGCGATTTAACTCGCGTTAATCTCGCATTAACCTCGGGGATAAACGCGCGTTAACCTCGCGGATTAACTAGCGTTAAACTCGCCTTAACATCGCGATAACCTCGCGGATAAACAAGCGTTAACCTCCAGGATTACTTTCCGTTAAAGTCGAGTTAAACTTACTTTAATCTAGAGGTTAGACTCCCGTTAATCTCGCGGTTAAACTCGCGTTCGTGTCGCCTGGATAAACTCACGTTAACCTGACGTTAACATCGACTTTAAACTCGCATTGAACTCGAGTTACTCTCGAGGATAACCTCGCGTTACCCTCCGGATAAACTCACGACAAACTCGAGTTAACCTCGCGGATAACCTCACGTTAACATCGCGTCAAACTCGCGATAGTATCGCGGATAAACTCGCGATAACCTTGCCCATCAATTCGCATTAATATCGAGGATAAACACGCATTAAACTCACAATAATATCAGGGATAAACGCGCATTAAACTCGCGAGTTAACTCTATCTAATAACCTGGCAGACAAACTCGCGTTAAACTCGAGGTAACCTCGCGTTGTACTCACGCTAACAAGGCGGACAAACTCGGAATAACCTCGCGCAGAAACTTCCGTTAACATCGCCGATAAACTCGCATTACACTCGAGTTAACCTCCTTTTAAACTCGCCTTAACCTAGCGGATAGACTAGCGTTAATTTCGCGGATAATCTCGCATTAGTGTCGCCTATAAACCCGCGCTCATCAGCCGTATAAACACGCGTTAACCTCGCTTATTAACGCGGGTTAATCTCGCATTAACCTCGGGGATAAACGCGCGTTGAAGTGGTGAATTAACTATCGTTAAACTCGCCATAACCTCGGGGATAAATTTGCTTTATGTTCGGGGGTAAACACAAGTTAACATCGCGGATTAACTCGCGTTAAACTCGTATTAACCTCGCGTAAACCTCGCAGATAAACATGCGTTAACCTTCTGGATTAACTCACGTTAAACTCGCGGATATTCTCGCGCCAAACGCGCACTAATCATGCGGACAAACATGCGTTAACTTCACGGACTAACTCGCGTTAATCTCGCTTTAACCGCGGAGATATGCTAGCGTTAAACTGGCGTACAAACACGCGTTAACCTCGCGGATTAACTCGTGGATAAACTCGTGTTAATCTCGTTGATAAACTCGCGCAAAACTCGCGTTAACCTCGCGTTACACTTATGTTAATCTCGCGGATAAACTCGTGTTAAACTCGAGTTAACCTTGCGGGTAAACTCTCCATCAAAGACGCGTTAACCTCACGGAAAAACTCGCGTTAACGTCGCGTCACACTCGCGCTAACAACGCAGATAAACTCCCGTTAACCTTGCGGATAAACTCGCGTTAAACTCGGATAACCTCGAGGATGACCTCGCGTTCAACTCGAGTTAGCCTCGCAGATAAACTCGCGTTAAACTCGAGTTAACCTCGCGTTAAACTCGCCTTAACCTAACGGTTAGACTCGCGTTAATTTTAAATTAGCGTCGCGCATAAACTCACGATAGTCCTCGCGAATTAACTCGCATTAACCGCGGGGATAAACCCATGTTTAACTCGCGAACAAACAAGCGTTAACGTCGCACATAATCTCGCGGTAACATCGCAGATAAATGCGCGTTCAACTCGACTAAACCTAGCAGATAGACTCGCGTTAAACTAGCGTTAACCTTGTGGTTAGACTCACATTAACTTCTCTGACAGACTCCCATTAAACTCGCGTTATTCCCGGGGATAAACTAGTGTTAACCACGAGTCGCGTTAAAGACGCGTTAAACTCGCGGATAAACTCGCGTTAAACTCCAGTTAACCTCCCGAATAAACTCGGGTTAACCTTGCTGATTAACTCGCAGATAAACTCGCGTTAACTTCGGAAATAATGTCGCTTTAACCTCGCGGATTACCTCACGTTAAACTCGTGGATAAACTCGCGTCAACCGCGCGGATAATCACGCGTGAACATCGTGAATTAACTCGCGATAATCTCGTGTGAACATCAGGGATATACTCGTGTTAAACTCGCGGATAAACACGCGCTAAATTCGGGTTAACGTTGCGTATAATCACGCATGAACCTCGCGGATTAACTCGTGTTAAACTCGCCTTAGCTTCGGGAATAAACTCGCGTTAAAATCGCGGCTAAACACACGTTAACATCGCGGATTACCTAGCGTTAAACTTGCGTTAAACTCGCGTAAACCTCGCCGATACACTCGCGTTAATCTCGATTTAACCTCGAGGATAAACTCGCATTCATCTCGCGGACAAACACTCGTTCAATTCGCGTTAACCTCGCGGATTAACTCACATTAATCTCCCGGATTAACTCGTGTTAATATCGTATTAATCTCGCGTTAACCTCGTGGATTAATTCGCGACAATCTTTTGTTAACCTCGGGGATATACTCGCGTTACACTCCCGGACAAATACGCGACGAACTCAAGTTAACTTCGCGGACAAACTCGCTGCAAAACAAACGGATAAACTCGCGAAAATCTCGGGCATAATATCGCCTTATAATCGCGGATAAACTCGCGTTAACCTACTGGACAAACTCGCGTTAATCCCGGGAATAAACTCGCTTTGAACTCACGTTAACGTCGCGCATAAACTCCCGCTAACCGCGTGGTTTAATACCCCTTATTGTCGCAGATTAACTGGGGTTAATCTCGCGTCAACCTCGTGGATTAAACTTCGCGTTAAACGCACGCTAACCTTGCGGATAAACTCGCGTTCACTTTGCTGATAAACTCGCGTTAACGTCGAGGGTTAACAATCGCTAACAAAGCAGATAAACTCACGATAATCTCGGGAATAAATTCGTGTTAAAATCGCGTTAACCTCACCTCTATCTCTCGATAACAACGTGGATAAACTCACGACAGCCTCGCGCATAAACTCGCGTTAACATCGCCAACAGAATCGCGTTAAACTCGCAGATGAACTCGCGCCAAACTCGCGCCAAACTCGCGTTAACCTCGCGAACAAACTCCCATTATGATCACGAATAAACTCACGTAAAGTTTTAGTTAACCTTGCGGATAAACTCGCGTAAACCTGACAGATAGACTCGCGAGAATCTCGCGTTAAGCTCGGGGATTAACTCGTGTTAAATTCGCTTTAAACTCGCGATAACCTTGCAGATAAACTTCAGTTAACCTCCGGGATAAACTAGCCTCATCGCCGCGGATACACTGGCGCCGACCTCGCAGAAAAATAGGCGGCTAAACTCGCGATAACCTCGCACATAAACTCGTGTTATAATCGCGGATAAACTCGCGCTAACCGTGCCGATAACGACACATTAACCTCGCGGATTGGATTAACTCGCATTAAACCTGTGTTAAACTCGCGTTAACCTCGGGAATAAACTCGCGTTACACTCGGGGATGAACGCGCGTCAAAATCGCGTTAACCAAGTGGATAAATTCGCGTTGGACTCGAGTTAACTTGGCGGATAAACTCGCGTTAGCGTCGCGCGTAAACGCGCGCTAATCTTGCGGACGCACACGCGTTACCCTCGTGAATTGCCTCGCTTTTATCTCACGTTAACCGCATAGAGAAACTCGTGTTAAACACGCGGACAAACACGCGTTAAATTCGAATTACCCTAGCTGATAAACTCGCATTAACGTCTCACATACTCTCTCGTTATAATCGTGGATAAACTCGCGTAAAACTCGAGTTAACATCGCTGATAAACTTCTCGGATAAACTCGCGCGAAACTCACGTTAACCTCGTGGATAAACTCACGTTAAACTCGCGCTAATAACGCGGATAAACTCGCAATAACCTTGCACAAAAATTCGCATTAATATCGCGGATAAACTAGATATAATCTGGATGAAAAACTCACGTTGACGTCACGCATACACTCGCGCTGACTGCACCGACACACGCACGTTAATCTCGGAAATTAACTCGTTAAACTCGCGTAAAACTCGCATTAACATCGCGGATAAACACGCGTTAAACTCGCGGATGGACACGTGTCACCGCGTTAACTCGCGGATAAACTCGCGGTAAACTCGAGTTAACCTCTCGGGTAAATTCGCGTTAACCTCGCAGATTAACTCGCGTTAATCTCGCGTTAACGTCGCGGATATACTCGCGCCACACTCGTGATAACCTAGCCAATAAGCACTCGTGTTAACATCGCGTTTAACTCGCGCTAACAACGCGGGTAAATTCGCGATAACCTCGTGCACATACTCGCGTGGACGTCGCCGATACACTCGCGCCAAAGTCACGTTAACCGTCAGGATAAACTCACGTTAACCCCACGTGAACATCGTCGATAAACTCGCAATGAACTCGAGTTAACCTCGGGGATAACCTCGCTGAATAAACTCGCGTTAACCTCACGGATAAACCCACGTAATCCTCGCGTCAAACTCGCCATAATATCGCGGATAAACTCGTAATATATTTGCGCATAAACTCGCATTAATATTCTGGATAAACTCGCGTTAAACTCGCGTTGACCTCACGGATGAACTCGCGTTAAACTCGAGCGAGTTAACATCGCGGGTTAACTCTCTCGAACAACGCGCATGAACTCGCGATAACCACGCAGACAAATTCGCGTTAAACTCAAGTTTACCTAGCGCGTTGTACTCGCGCTAACAACATGGATAAACTCTCGATAACCTCGCACATAAAGTCGCGCTAACTTCGCCGATAAACTCATGTTGAATTCGAGGTAACCTCGCGGTAACCTCGTATTAACCGCGCAGATAAACTCGCGACAAACTCGTATTATCCTCGCCGATAAAGTCGCCTTAAAGACATGGTAACCTCGCGGAAAAACTCGCGTTAACCTCCCGGATAAACTCGCGCCAAACTCGCATTAACCTTGCGGACGAGCACGCATTAAACACGCGTTAACTTCGCGCATATACTCGTATTAACATCGCGGTTAAACTCACGTTTAACTCTGCTAAACTGGCGTTAAACTGGCGTTAACGTTGCAAATAGCTTCGCGTTAACCTCGCAAACAGGTTCCCATTAACATCACGTTAATTTCGCGAATAAACTACCAACACGGGATAACCAAAAATTAACCGAGAACCAACCAACCCCCTTCTTACATTTGTGAGGCTGGGCCATGTAATACCACAATATACTGAACATGGCATTCCGTGGGCAACCTGAACACGGACTGATGGTGTACTCCTGAAATTACCTCAAATTACCATACAGCCACCCCCCCCCCCACACGGGGAGCTGGGCTTACACGTACTGGCCTACCATCACCCTAGTCTTGACACGAACCTATGGTGCTCTCTTTAAATCCAGCTCATATCACCAACCCACAACCCGCCCTCCATCCAGAGGCGTTGCTTATAGGGATGGGCTACCATGGCCCTCCCCATCTCGCGACGCTATTAGATGACCGCGATCGAAGCTTGAGGGCGAACCTCGTGGCTACTATGCCCCCCCCCCCCCCCCACCACACACAATCCCTCTGGTAATAGTGTTTGTAGTGTGCCTCCCTATGATGGTATTTATTTGAATTTGAATTATAAAAATCAAAACCCCTGTGTTTAGGCATCTTGGTTGAACGGTTGGCTGTGGTTGGCCGGGGTGATTGACCACTCTGGTAATAGTGGTTGTGGTGTGCCACCCTATGGTGGTATTTATTTGAACCTATTGCGTCAAATGGCCGAGAAAATGAAAACCCCTGTTTTTAAGCCTCTTGGTTGGACGGTTGGGAGTGGTTGGCCGGGGTGGCTGACACCTCTGGTAATAGTGTTTGTGGTGTGCCACCCTACGGTGGTATTTGATTATATTCCTTCAAACGGCAGAGAAAATCAAAACTCCTGTTTTAAGCCTCTCGGTTGAATGGTTGGAAGTTATTGGCCGGGGTGGCTGACCCCTCTGGTAATAGTATTAGTGGTGTGGCACCCTACGGTGGTATTTTTTTTATTCTTTTCCTTCAAACGGTCGAGAAAATAAAAACCATTGTTTTAAGCCTCTTGGTTGGATGGTTGGAAGTGGTTAGCCGGGGTGGCTGTCCCCTTTGGTAATAGTGTTTGTGGTGTGCCACCCTACGGTTGTATTTATATGATTATATTCCTTCAAAAGGCCGAGAAAATCAAAACCCCTGTTTTTAAGCCTCTTGGACGGTTGGAAGTGGCTGGCTGGGGTGGCTGACTCCTCTGGTAATAGTGTATGGGGTGTGCCACCCTATGGTGGTATTTGATTCTATTCCTTCAAACGGCCGAGAAAACCAAAACCCCTGTTTTAAGCCTCTTGGTTGGATGGTTGGAAGTTGTTGGCCGGGGTGGCTGACCTCTCTGGTAATAGTGTTTGTGGTGTTCCACACTAAGGTGGTATTTATTTGATTTTATTCCTTCAAACGGCCGGGAAAATCAAAACCATTGTTTTTAAGCCTCTTGGCTGAACGGTTGGAAGTGGTTGGCTGGGGTGGTTGACCCTCTGGTAGTAGTATTTGTACTGTGCCACCCTACAGTGATATTTATTTGAATCTATTGCGTCAAACGGCCAACAAAATCAAAACCCCTGTTTTTAAGCCTCTTGGTTGGACGGTTGGAAGTTGCTGGACGGGTTGGCTGACCCATCTGGTAATAGTGTTTGTGGTTTGCCACCCTACAGTGGTATTTATTTGATTCTATTCCTTCATACGGCCGAGAAAATCAAAACCCCTGTTTTTAAGCCTCTTGGTTGGATGGTTGCAAGTGGTTGGCTGGGGTGGCCGACCCCTCTGGTAATATTGTTTGTGGTGTGCCACCCTACAGTGGCATTTATTTGAATTTTTTGCATCAAACGGCCAAAAATATCAAAACCCCTGTTTTTCAACCTCTTGGTTGGACGGTTGGAAGTGGATGGCCGGGGTGGCTGACCTCACTGGTAATTGTTTTTGTGGTTTGCTACCCTATGGTGGTATTTATTTGATTAAATTCCTTCAAATGGCCGAGAAAATCAAAACCCCTGTTTTTAAGTTCCTTGGTTGGACCATTGGAAGTGGTTGGCCGGGGTGGCTGACCCCTCTGGTAATAGTGTTTGTGGGGTGCCACCCAACAGTGGTATTTATTTGATTCTATTCCTTCAAACAGCCGAGAAAATCAAACCCCTGTTTTAAGCCTCTTGGTTGGACGGTTGGAAGTGGTTGGCCGGGGTGGCTGTCCCCTTTGTTAATAGTGTTTGTGGTGTGCCACCCTACGGTTGTATTTATTTGATTATATTCCTTCAAACGGCCGAGAAAATCAAAACCCCTGTTTTTAAGCCTCTTGGTTGGACGGTTGGAAGTGGCTGGCCGGGGTGGCTGATCCCTCTGGTAATAGTGTTTGTGTTGTGCCACCCTATAGTTGTATTTACTTGATTCTATTCCTTCAAACGGCCGAGAAAACCAAGACCCCTGTTTTTAAGCCTCTTAGTTGGACGGTTGGAAGTAGTTGGTCGGGGTGGCTGTCCCCTCTGGTAATAGTGTTTGTGGTGTGCCACCCTATAGTGGTATTTATTTGATTCTATTCCTTCAAACGGCCGAGAAAATCAAAACACCCTGTTTTTAGCCTCTTGGTTGGATGGTTGGAAGTAGTTGGCTGGGGTGGCTGACCCCTCTGGTAATAGTGTTTGTGGTGTGCCACCCTACGGTGGTATTTATTTGATTCTATTCCTTCAAACGGCTGAGAAAATCAAAAACTATGTTTTTAAGCCTCTTGGTTGGACTGTTGGAAGTAGTTGGCCAGGGTGGCTGACCCCTCTGGTAATTGAGTTTGTGGTGTGCCACCCTACGGTGGTATTTAATTGATTCTATTCCTTCAAACGGCCGAGAAAATCAAAACCATTGTTTTATGCCTCCTGGTTGAACGGTTGGAAGTGGTTGGCTGGGGTGGTTGACCCTCTGGTAGTAGTGATTGTAGTGTGCCACGCTACGGTGGTATTTCTTTGAATCTATTGCGTCAAATGGCCAACAAAACCAAGACCCCTGTTTTTAAGCCTCTTGGTTGGACGGTTGGAAGTGGTTGGCCGGGGTGGCTGTCCCCTCTGGTAATAGTGTTTGTGTTGTGCCACCCTATGGTGGTATTTATTTGGTTATATTCCTTCAAACGGCCGAGAAAATCAACACCCCTGTTTTTAAGCCTCTTGCTTGGATGGTTGGCTGGGGTGGCTGGCCCCTCTGGTAATAGTATTTGTAGTGTGCCACCCTACCGTGGTATTTTTTTGATTCTATTCCTTCAAAGGGCCGAGAAAATCAAAACCCCTGTTTTTAAGCCTCTTGGTTGGACGGTTGGAAGTGGTTGTCCGGGGTGGCTGTCCCCTCTGGTAATAGTGTTTGTGTTGTGCCACCCTATGGTGGTATTTATTTGGTTATATTCCTTCAAACGGCCGAGAAAATCAAAACCACTGTTTTTAAGCCTCATGGTTGGAAGGTTGGAAGTGGTTGGCCGGGGTGGCTGACCCCTCTGGTATTAGTGTTTGTGGTGTGCCACCCTACCGTGGTATTTATTTGATTATATTCCTTCAACCGGCCGAGAAGATCAAAACCCCTGCTTTTTAGCCTCTTGCTTGGACGGTTGGAAGTGGTTGGCCGGGGTGGCTATCCCCTCTGGTAATAGTGTATGTGGTGTGCCACCCTATGGTGGTATTTGTTTGATTCTATTCCTTCAAACGGCCGAGAAAATCAAAACCCCTGTTTTAAGCCTCTTGGTTGGACGGTTGAAAGTGGTTGGCCATGGTGGCTGACCCCTCAGGCAATAGTGTTTGCGGTTTGCCACCCTACGGTGGTGTTTATTTGATTATATTCCTTCAAACAACCGAGAAAATCAAAACCCCTGTTTTTAAGCCTCTTGGTTGGATGGTTGGAAGTGGTTGGCCAGGGTGGCTGACCCCTCTGGTAATAGTGTTTGTGGTGTGCCACCCTATAGTGGTATTTATTTGATTCTATTCCTTCAAACGGCCGGGAAAATCAAAACCTCTGTTTTTTAGCCTCTTGGTTGGAAGTTTGGAAGTGGTTGGCCAGGGTGGCTGTCCCCTCTGGTAATAGTGTTTGTGGTGTAGCACCCTACGGTGGTATTTATTTGATTCTATTCCTTCAAACGACCGAGAAAATCAAAACCCCTGTTTTTAAGCCTCTTGGTTGGACGGTTGGAAGTGGTTGTCCGGGATGGCTGTCCCCTCTGGTAATAGTGACTGTGTTGTGCCAACCTACGGTGGTATTTATTCGATTATATTCCTTCAAACGGCCGAGAAAATCAAAACCCCTGCTTTTAAGCCTCTTTGTTGGACGGTTGGAAGTGGTTGGCCGGGGTGGCTGACCCCTCTGGTAATAGTGTTTGTGGTGTGCCACCCTACCGTGGTATTTATTTGATTCTCTTCCTTCAAACGGCGGAGAAGATCAAAACCCCTGTTTTTTAGCCTCTTGGTTGGACGGTTGGAAGTGGTTGGCCGGGGTGGCTGTCCCTTCTGGTGATAGTGTTTGTGGTGTGCCACTCTACGGTGGTTGTATTTGATTCTATTCCTTGAAACGACCGAGAAAATCAAAACCCCTGTTTTTAAGCCTCTTGGTTGGACGGTTGCAAGTGGTTGGCCGGGGTGGCTGTCCCCTCTGGTAATAGTGTTTGTGGTGTGCCACCCTACGGTGGTATTTATTTGATTCTATTCCTTCAAACGACCGAGAAAATCAAAACCCCTGTTTTATGCCTCTTGGTTGGACGGTTGGAAGTGGTTGGCCGGGGTGGCTGACCCCTCTGGTAATAGTGTTTGTGGTGTGTCACCCTACGGTGGTTTTTATTTGATTCTATTCCTTCAAACGGCCGAGAAAATCAAAACCTCTGTTTTTAAGCCTCTTGGTTGGACGGTTGGAAGTGGTTGGCCGAGGCGGCTGACCTCTCTGGTAATAGTGTTTGTGGTGTGCCACCCTACGGTGGGATTTGTTTAATGCCTCTCGGCAGTTTACTGAATATCGAATAAGGAATAAGGAATAAGGAATAAGGAGCTGGAGTCACCTCCGTAGATTTTCCTCATTGTCTTCTCTCTCTTATTTTCTAGTATCACTGTTCGTGAACTTACGGGAAATATTCTCAGGTTTAATGTCGTTATTATTGATTGAATACATTTGATACTGAGTGAAATAGATAAAACACAATCACCCGCGGCATTATAAACAAACTGACGCCAAAGACTGTTGAGTTCAATGAGTAGGCCCTACATATCATTACTACAGATATTAACCCTTTAACTAACTTGAAAAACAGACGACATTTGTAAACAAAATTCTTGAATAACTGATTTTTTCATTTTTTGTCTCAAAAACATAGGTTATGACCTCTCATTGGAACGAGCTCGACGTGAACGTTCCAATGAGGGGTCATAACCTATGTTTTTGAGACAAAAATTGAAAATACAATGAAAATTAATTGGAGATTTTTTAGGTTAGCGCTGAAAGGTTTTGACGTTGGGTAAAGGGTTAAATACTGTCAACTCAAGTATTTCATCCGATCTAGTCGACAATATTGTTAGGATCTATCCGTCGTCGAAACCCCACGATTTAGTCTGATGCGCTAAATTACAGGTACAAAACTCTGGGATGGACGGGACGTGTTTGGGGGAGGGTAGGGGTGACACTTCTCTCCAATAATTTTCCAGTCTGGACATTTTCGTCACGATTGGGATTTTGATTTTTATCAATTATCTCTTTCTAGCATAGACATCGATAGCAGTAGGAGGGGCGAACGAACGCCGTTTTACGTTTTTTTCAAGAACAGAGAATGCAGTTAAATCCCCCGAAGACCACTTCATTTGATACTAAATTTAAAAATTATCTCGGACGTGTGGGGGGGGGGGGGGGGGGGGGGATGTATGACCCAGACCTCCCAATCTTTAGTATAGTCGTGCCTTCTGCGTCTGCCAAGTGCACCGCCAGTGTACCTTTTTCGTCAAAGTCGTTCCCCATTTTGACTTGTGTCAAACACATAGCCATACAAATGGGGTGGGGCTGGTATCCAATTCGGACTGTTGGGGGCCAGCATGGTCAGTTTGGAGTGTTGGTACCTACGTGTTAATTAAGTAACTCATTTCACATTCTATTTATCATATGACAAACACACGCACAAATTAGCCACTTAGTATGACTTTTTAACCCATCACCTAACTTGTGTTGCAGACGGCACTTGGAAAAAAACATCCTCGTATAACTAAAAATTTTCATTTTTTGCTTCCAAAACATACGTTATGACCCCTCATTGGAACGAGCTCGTCGAGCTCGTTCCAATGAGGGGTCATAACCTATGTTTTGGAAGAAAAAAGTGAAAATATAAAAAAAAATGAATGGCGTTTGTCTTGTGGGTAATAGATTAATACAATATAACCCACCCTAAATAGGACAGATAACGTAAATTCTCCCTACTGCAATTATGAAAATGTCATCCAGCTGTATTTTGTTTAGCCAATCAAATTGTCCATATTTGAAATTGACAAATGAAATCTTTCAACCCCAATTATGAAAATTATGAAAATATGGCCCAGTTGTATTTTGTTCAGCCAATCAAATTGTCTAGTTTTGATGAATATGAAAGCAAAATATGAAATGTTTTAAAGTGAACAAAATGGACGAGTCATATGATAAATATAAATCACAATGTTATGGTCACGATTAGCCTTTGTGCAGAAATATGTGACCTTAAACACCAATAAATAACAATAAATATTTCGGCGTTTTTCTTGTATTGCGCGAGATTTTTTTGCCGTTAGTTTAGGTAAAAGATTAATACAATATAACCCACCCTAAATAGGACAGATAACGTAAATTCTCCCTACTGAAATTATGCAAATGTGAACCAATTGTATTTTGTTTAGCCCATCAAATTGTCCAGTTTTGAAATTGACCAATGAAAGCTCCCAACTCTAATTATGCAAATTATGAAAATGTGGTCCAGTTGTATTTTGTTCAGCCAATCAAATTGTCTAGTTTTGAAACTGACCAATGAAATTGACGGAAGGTTTTTTTTATCACTGATTAATATGAAAACAAAATATCAAATGTTTTGAAGTGAACAAAACGGACGAGTCATATGATAAATACGTATATTTTATTTATTCGCTAATAAATTTTTAAGAAGGCTTGAGTTTTTTCACTTTCATAAGGACTGACAAATAATCCCACAACAAAGAGACATACCTTGATAAACTAGCAATACTCACCTACCAGAGAAATTCGGCTTACTTCCCAGGCTACCTTAGCGAACTCCTCATACCATACAAGCCGCAGCGATCATTGCGATCCAGCGACGAAGGGCTTTTAACTCAGTTCGCGGGGAATTTGAAGACTGTAGGTGACAGAGCTTTCAGGATCATGGTACTCGTTACCCCAAACCTTACGAAATGCACCATCTCTTGAAAGTTTTAAAAAAGGGACTAAAAACCTACTTATACCAGTGGAACTTCCCAGGCTATCCCTTCGCTGACACACAAACCGGGTGACTTTATTGATTTCATCTATCTTATTTGTGATTTCTTTTGTAAAGAGCTTAGGGCTTTTATTAAGATAGGCGCTATATAAGTGATATATTATTATTATTATTATTGATGGTGTCGTTGGAATATTAGTCAGTGGGAAATACACAGTACGACACACGCGTGTGTGAATGGGTTAATCGATATGGCACGAGTGTCAGTGCGGACGGATAGAACGAGAGACCGCTTAATAAGCTGGCGATTCAAATAATAATTGCGTTGCATGATTTGTAAAAAAATCCTGTGAAATTTCGGTTCTATTTAACCCTTTACCTAACTTGAAAAGCAGACGACACTTGCAAAAAAAATTCTTGAATAACTAATGTTTTTCATTTTTTGTCTCAAAAACATAGGTTATGACCCCTCGTTGGAACGGGGTCATAACCTAGGTTTTTGAGACAAAAAATGAAAATATTCTGAAAATTAATTGGCCATTTTTGAGAATAGCGCTGGCCGGTTTTGGCCGTTACGTTGGGTAAAGGGTTAAAAATAGTTCGTCAACGATTTCCGTTCCGAACATGTTTGCGGAACGGGATTTTCATTTTCCGCATGGTTTAGGGTTGCGATATCTTTGAACAGGTGTGTAATAATAAATCAGGTTTAACCCCCACCCCCCACCCCAATCGGTAATATTCGCTCTCCCCCCACCAGCCCTGCCTCCAGTCAAATACTTGCAGTTGGTTGGATGGCATATAACACTTCATACCTAGAAAATGACACTCTTATCTTTTCCGGTAGACTGAAATGTTGGGGCACTTAGGGTGGAGGAAGCAGGAGTACCCAAAGAGAACCATCGAGCAGCGGCGAGCAACTGTCAGACTCCCCAACGTACTAACTCCAGACACGCTTAGAATTGGTTGAATCCATGAGTTCCATCGACGTGCAGTACTCCTTAGTGTATAAGGTCGCCGTGCCTCCACTTGGGCAATCGAGTTAGAGGGGATTGCCTAAGGACACAACTGGGTTCTGCAGACGTGATTCGAACCGAGGACATCTCGGCTTGCAGCCTGCATCTCTACCTACTGAGTCGCCGGGCTCCCCTTATTTCCTGTAAAAATCCGGTCCTTTTTAGCCTTTATCTTACGCACACGATATACAAACTTATTTTAATTTTGTTTTCAAACTTTGAAAAAATTCCACAAAGCCCTATTACGAGATCTCTTCATTGGAACGAGCTCAGCTGGTTAATATGGAAATGCGGGCCTTTCGGTTTGAAATTCAACGCTCAAACCACTGAGCCACCGCGATCCCTGATACAATTACATTCCTGGGTGTACATTTAAACGTCCAGTATACAATAGCTTTTTTGTGCATAGTGTAGAAAGTCATATTTATCAAATAATCACCATCAGAGCAGTTATTACGCAGTTTAGAGTGTAAAATGTTGGCCTTTCTTTTACCCACACGGAAGTAAAGAGGTGGTTTGGGGGATACAGTTCAATTGGGGATAGGTTTGTTTGAACTCGGTTAGTGTTGCGGCTCCGGTGAGTACGTCTGGTAAGTTGTTCCAGCTTTTTGTGGTGGACAGCAAAAAGGATTTTTTGAAACGCTGCGTTCTTTCCGGATAATACGTGAACCTGTTGGCATTGCGAAAATTATACATTGAGAGATCGTGCGTCCTAGGGGGTAACAATGCGTTAAAGTAATTTGGAATTTCATTGTTGATAATTTTGAAAAGAACACAGTATTTGTGCTCTTCACGACGCTTCAAAAGGGAGGGCCACCCGAGTTCAGCCAGAAGTTGATCTGCAGAGACAGATCGCGTTTAGCCAGTAATGATACGCGCTGCGTCAAGCTTCAGTCTGTCAAGATTTTGAGTCAAATATTCGGGTGTGCAATCCCACACTACGTCGCCGTAATCCAGTAGTGGTTGCATAAAGGTAAGATAGATTTGTTCCAAGGTTTTTATATTCAAAATGAATTTCAGTTTGCGAAGGAAAGATAGACGGGTGTTGACTTTCTTCAATGAGACTGGATTACTTTCAAAGATCAAGGTGGGATAATCTGTTTCGTCTTTACTGCCATAGTGGAATATAACTGCTTTTGTCTTAGCAGGATTGAATGAGATGAGCCATTGCCGAGTCCAAGTGTTAATATTTCCAAGGTTTCTATTGAGGGAAACTATAACATGTTCAGTAGTTTTGTTGTTTTCAGTTACACAGGTACCATCGGCATACAGACTAGCAAAGCCATCGATATCATTCATATAGATTAGGAAAAGAAACGTATCTAGAACGGAGCCATGGGGCACTCCAGCTTGAATGAGCCTATAGTCGGAAAAGGTAGTTTGGACGAGAACCCTTTGTTTTCTTTCGTGTGGGTAGTACTGATTCCGTTCAATCAGGGTTCCAGTGATGTTATATTGGCAAAGTAAGAAAACAAGTCCTTTATGCCAAACTCTCAAATACTTTTGAAATGCCGCAGAAAATTGCACAGGTCTGAAGCCGTTTATCAAGAGAGAGACAAATTGAATGGTAGAGTTCTAATAACTGGAAAGTTGTGCAGTGATCTGAAAGAAAGCCTGATTGGTATTCATACAGTAAATTGTTTTCCTGGAAATAATGAAATACATCCTTCATAACTAGGTTTTAAAATTTTAAAAATGTTTTGGCCAGCGTCGGTAATAATGATATAGGCCTATAGTTCGTTACTTCGGTTGGTTTATCTTTCTTGAATTTTGGGATAACATCTGCTTTCTTTCATTCAGATGGAAATTTATGTAAATGTTGAGATTTGCGCAAGAGGATGCTCAGTGGGAGTACAACTCAATTGGCAGTTTCCTTAAGCATTCTGTCACTAATTTAATCATGTCCATGGGCTTTTTAGGAACTTGATTATTGAAGTAATCTCATCTTCTGAAAAAAATACGTTTGAGAGATTGCGAGTGCATTTAGGAATGAATTCAGGAAGGATATGATTTTGATCATCGACAACTCCATTGCTTATAAAGGTTTCATTCAGTAAGCCAGCTTTTTTGCGTCGGTGAAGGCCATGTCATTGTAGTTAGGACAGCGGTTAAGTGGTGAGATTGATTTGGATGTATGATTGCCGAGGACATGTTTGGCGATGTGCCTGAATTCTTTGAGGGATGAACAATCAGTTATTTTATCTTGCAATTTTTCTTCGAATTGGGCTTTGGCATGCTTTTCCATGTTATTGACTTTTTACGGCAGTGTTTAAATATTATCCAGTCAGTATCACTCTCGGTTATCTTGGCTGGTTTCCTAAGTTTAACACGTCGACGTATTTCTGGACGTATTTCCTTCGTAAACCAGTATTTGTCCTTTGGACATAAAAGTATTTTAGAATGGGGTATGCATTTATCGATGATTTCAAGGTAGGTGTTTACAAATTTGATTTGCCTAAGGTTTATGTCATTAGATTCTAGGACTGTATTCCAGTCCACCTGACCAAGGAGAAAGTTAGCTAAATTAAAATCCTCTTGGTTGTAGTTCCGGGCTAAGCGATAAAAAACCTCCTGTGATACACTGTCAAAGGCAGGTCAGACATTTCAAGATAAATAGTATCGGATTCTGTGTTACGTGAATGTGGTCAAGTAACGTTTCTGAGTGCGGTGTAATACGTGTTGGTTTATATAACATTAATAAAATTAAAATGATTCAAGTATATTGTTCAGTTTAGCTTGGCTGTTTAGCAAGTCATAGTTGAAATCACCACAAAGGATACGTGAATGATTTAAACTCAGAGCTTCATCAATTGAGTTGTCAAGAAGGTTCCAGTAGTTAGTATCGCAGTATTGAGGAGATCTATATGATACCCACAGAAGATAGCGAAATGACTTAGTGGAGATTTCGAACCACATGATAGAATTATCGAATTCCAGATTATTTATACGATTGTAGTGCAGCCCAGTTGTGAAGTAAATTGCAATGCCACGACCAAAGCTGTCTCTGTCATTACGAACAGGCAGGGAAAAGTCGACTATTTTATTATCATTTGAGAGAAATTCTTCCTTTAGGCGGGTTTCAGAGAAGCACAGAACATCACAAGCCTTTAACCCTTTACCCAACGTAACGGCCAAAACCGGCCAGCGCTATTCTTAAAAATCGCCAATTAATTTTCATTATTCTTTTCATTTTTTGTCTCAAAAACATAGGTTATGACCCCTCGTTGGAACGAGCTCGTCGAGCTCGTTCCAACGAGGGGTCATAACCTATGTTTTTGAGACAAAAAATGAAAACAATTAGTTATTCAAGAATTATTTTTGCAAGTGTCGTCTGCTTTTCATGTTAGGTAAAGGGTTAAAATATCAACAATCCGTGTAAGATTAAACCGTAAACTAGGAACATTATATAGAGAGTAATCGCTTGACTGAACTGGTTACGTGAAATAATTCACGAGAGGTGAGGGACGTTCTACAAACACGAGTGCGCTAATGCGCACGAGTGTTTTACAATATAGTCCCTCGCCTCGAATAAATTATATCACTTAACCAGTCCAGTCAAGCGATTACTCTGTTTATTACTTTTCATTATTAACGATAATTACATTATTTAACCCTTTACCTAACGTAACGGCCAAAATCGGCCAGCGCTATTCTCAAAAATCGCCAATTAATTTTCATTATTTTTTCATTTTTTGTCTCTAAAACATAGGTTATGACCCCTCATTGGAACGAGCTCGTATGTTTTTGAGACAAAAAATGAAAATAATAGTTATTCAAGAATTTTTTTTGCAAGTGTCGTCTGCTTTTCATGTTAGGTGAAGGGTTAAAAAAAACAAAAAAAACAATGAAGTCCCCATTACACCCACGGCGAAGCGTCTTCTTTTGCGCGCGCGGATACATAACACAATTGTTGATTGCATAATTCACTTGTGAAGTTATCGTTTATAATCAAACTCGGAAATCCCAGTAAATCACACTTTGGAAAGTAATAAAATGGAAGATTGATAGAGTGGATTCTTTATCGGAAGTAGAATAATTTGGGCCTGGGATGGATTCGATATAATCCCCAGTAACAATTAGTAGTACAGTTAAATTAATTAGACAATACGTCAATGTTGCTCCTGATAATTGCCAAAACAGAATGGATAACGTCACAAAATTCACAGTGTTGTTGTTGTCGACGGAATTTTTGTTTATTGCACTATCCACATTTCCACACCCGGCATTGAAGACCCCAGTTGTGGTTCTACACTGAGTTATTGCTATCGCCATTTTGCAGATTCGTTTTCAGAAAAGAAATAAAGAGGTCATCAAAGTCGGGCGATGGAACACTTGGTATTTGGATAGTAGAAATATGCCACTGAGACTGTATTTGTTGGGCTGTGAACTGGACGATTGGGGTTATAAGGAAAGTAGATGTGGTGCTCGGGAGATGGTGCAATGTGACGTGCTTTTGTGTTTGTGATTGCCTGTTTTAACAACATATTTACAAGAGATGGAGCACTGCTCAAGCAAAAAACAGAAAAAAACAGAGAGCAGTACAAACATGAACAGTGCACCAGGGCACATACGGTGGTACGGTAGGTAGGTTAAGTACTTTGGGTTGGCTGTAGAGTATATTATTGTGACTGGGGAGGTATGAACTGAGTTGGTATAACTATGCTATCGGGGATGGGATTAGTTAAGTATCGACAGGGGCCAGTTTCGTGCAGAGGTTGAGGTAGGGCTGTCATGATTAATCGATTGTCGATCGATCACGTCGAAAATCGATTAGTATTTTTCGTTGTCGAAGAATCGGTAAATTTTATCCCGTTTTAGACGTTTAATAATTAAAAAAAAAATTGATGAAAAAACTATTTTTTCTAAAGGTAAAAAGTCAAGAACGTCCACGTTAAACCTCAAGAAGCTGTTAGAAGCATTTGTCTTTTAGGTACATTCAAAGCTTTGATGTTCTGAACTTTTGAACCGTCAGTGTAATAATCAAGACCGGTCGGCAGTTGCGAACTTCGCAACTGCCGACCGGTCTTGATTATTACACTGACGGTTCAAAAGTTCAGAACATCAAAGCTTTGAATGTACCTAAAAGAGGATCGTCCTCGTTGTTTACGTGAGGTAGGTCAGCTGACTTGAACTTCATTTTTAAGAACTTCAAAGACAGGGAGAGCGGGGGGGGGGGGGGGGGGGATTATCTAGGTACGATTAATCGATTATTATCGATTATTTGCGACGATTAATTGATTCCTAAATTAAAAAATCGTGACAACCCTAGTTGAGGGTACATCATAGACTGCAAGCACTTAACAGTATAAAGAAAAGTGTATGTAACCCTGGAGTTTATACACTGGGGATTTACGTCGTGATTATTGTTGTTTATCATTGTAGTTTTCGTAATAACACATTTCTCTCTGTTGGTGCCAAAATACCACGTGGCCTATGTATTGCGCGAGTTGGCTATGTATATGAAAGTTTTGGACTCTCAGAGATATCATTAGCTCGTCATTTCTTCAAACCGTGAATATTGCAACAAATGCAGCCAAAACACATCATTAAAGCAGATCGAAGGAGTGGCAGTTTTCCTAAAATGGTCTGGCGCTGCCGGGCAGCCACGTCCACCAATGGAAATAGGAGTAAAGGATGCATATACATGAATATGATTAGGTTTATATTTTCTTCCAAAAGGGATTATTTCAATGGATAATCACAGGAAATAAGTAGATGATGGAACTTATTGGACCCATGAGAGAAGGGGTGGACAGGTGAAACAGTAAGTATTGAGCAAGAAACAGCGGGTCCAAATTCATAAGCCACGTCCCACAATGGGAATAGGAGTAGAGGCTGCATATTGTATAATGATTGGGTTCATATTTTATTCCAAAGAAGATTATCTCAGTGGATAATCACAGGAAGTAAGTAGATGATGGAACTAATTGGACCCATGAGAAAAGGGATGAACAGGTGAAACGCGAATATAAGTAAGTATTCAGCAAGAAACAGCAGGTCCAAATTCATCGATTCACCTACTCAACACATTCAGCGCTCACATGATGCGGCAGTGACGACTCTCACACTGCATATGATCACCAGATGTGTTGAGCAATTACACTTTTGAAGAACAGGGTGAACCAAAGCCGCTGGCGAATGTGATTCCTCCTAATCTGGTCCGGATTACCCAGAATCCCCGTTTTCTACCTATTACAGACGATATTCTTGTCACTCATTCCCTAGCAGTCTATCTTTTCCTGTCTACTCTTGACTATCCCGGGTTCCGACCTCTGCTTTCGTCCAATTGTAAAAATCACCAGTTAGATTGCTTGATTTCCAGTAATCCGTACCGGCCCATACAAAGTTATATTCCTTGTGTATTACGAAGGCCGCTGTGATTTTTAAACCCGGAATACAATCGAGCAGCAACAGTTATTACTCGAATGACTCGAATCTTATCGAGCAAATAAGCCATCAAGTAATAGGTCGAACGAGTGACTTCCTATGCGACTTTACAACTGATCTCGGTAATTAAATACTTTAGACAGCGGGCATTTGGGGACTAGTGTGTGTGTGTGGTGGGGGGGGGGGGGGGGACTAGTGGGGGATACCCTTTGGAAGATATTTCAACGGATATCTCTGTGAGCAGAGTTATGGTTCTTAGTACAGTATGTGGAGAGTGGATTGTAAGTAAATCACCCGCGGAGTGGGGTTATCACCCAAGCTATAACTTTCAAATTTTGTTCATATCGACAAAAAACACAAGCAATGTTTCAGCCAATGGACCTCCGGGTTTAACCCGGAGGTCCATTGGCTGAAACATTGCTGGTGCTAGTTGTGCTTTGCAACAAATTCGCAATTATTGCTTGGGTGGAATCTCCACTCTGCGCGTGATTTAGTGATAATACACTCTCCACGTACTGTACCTGTTTCTCAACTGTCTTCTAGACCACCCCAAAACCTTCATAGTTCCAAAGCCACTGCTGCTGACTTGTACATAGTCACTATCATTTGTCTTATGATAAGTTTTAGTCACCCAATGCTATATATACATATTATCACTACAGTAAAGTGATCTGGGCTGTAATATCACGCCGAGCTGAGGAGGTCAGATCGCCGGATCAAACGAGCTACCGCAGGCAGTGAGTTTGATCCGGTGATCTGACCTCCCCAACGAGACGTGATGCGACGACCCAGATCACTTCACTGTAGCGATAAAAGGTTTATTATATGGCTTATTGCTCAACATCAGTTTGGATATCTCCTACCTAACAACGCTACATCACCCAGCGCTGCAGTGCAACCACCTATCGAAACCACTCACAGTTGGAATTTACATCGGTGCCCCCCCCCCCCCCCCACCCCCCTCCCAGCTGAAACCCTCTCGCTACATCTCTGTGTATCAATAAATGAATTGGTTATCATACAAAAAAAACATTCGTGAGTAATTTTTCGAAAAAGCCAACACTAAAATAGAGCCAAAGTTTTTTTTATTGATAATACTGTTATTGGACATGTGAACGAGCACACACAGCTTGGAAAATATTTTATTGCAAATTGTTCATTAAAAAAAGAACACATTGAAATCAGCAATAAAGGCTAAAAAGTATTAGGCGCTCGTTAAGTAACTACATCAGCATCATGTTCTCAATTAATTTATGCATAAACTATTCGACAAACTAATCAAGTCTATCATTGTGTATGGTGGGGGAGGGGCAGTGGCTCAGCAGGAAGAGATGCAGGCTGCAAGCAGAGAGGTTCTCGGTTCGAATCCCACCTGCGGCAACCGCGTTGTGTCCTTGTGCAAGACACTTAATCCAGAAAGACCACGCGATGGAGCGGTGGTGTTTCGTACTAAGGCACCCTGCACGACGATGGTGCACTTGTCTTCAACCAACGCTAACCCTGGGTGTGTGGAGTTAGTACGTTGGTGAACCTTACAGTTGCTCGGTTCTCCCCGGCACTCCGGCTTCCTTCACCAATGAAATTGTCCGACACAAGGTGACCTTGGCTGTTGAAAGTGTCGTTAAACCCCAATGACTAAATAAATTGTATATGGGTGTGAAATCAGTCTTTCGATATTTAGGCGAGGTGTCGCTCATTGCGCGTCATGATACCTGCAATTTTTTTGCAAGTAGACAACAGCGTGCCTCGGCTCCACCTGGTGAGCGATCAACCGTTACCCAACGAATCGGCTACAAATACCGCGTAATATACAAACTGTGAAAATTGCAGAAGAATTTATTTTTGTTTAAATTTCAACAAAACTCTATCATGTGAATATTCAATGGCACCCCTTAAATTGTGAGGTTGGAACATTCTTGTAAAGATTCAACAAAACCATATCATGTGCCCCCCCCCCCCTCATTGAAACGGGCTCGAGGAGCTCTTTCCAACGATGGGTCATATGATATAGTTTTGTTGAAATTGTTTTAAGAGTTGAGGGGAAAAATAACAAGGGGGTTTGAGGTCATGTGTTTTCTTCAAAGGGTAAAAATTTGTTCAAAAAGAAATAGGTCAAATAACACAATGCGTGCATGAAAATGTGAACATTACACCATATGACATTCCAAGATTTGAAGCTAATCAAGCTTCACTTTCCAAGACTTGATACGTAAACAAACTTCACAAGACTTCAAAGGTACGCCATGGATGAGGAGTCAACTGGAATTACTAATCAACCCTTTACCCAACGCAGACGATATCAAAAATTATTATTTTAAATATATTTTTTTTTTTAAATTTTTCAAACAATTTCAACAAAACCATATCATGCGACCCGTCATTGGAACGAGCTCGTTCCAATGAGGGGGTCACATGATATCGTTTTGATGAAATAGTTTGAAAAAAATAATTTTTTCAACTGCTCAATTTGTATATTACGCGGAAGGATGCGGGAGATTCGTTAGGTAAAGGGTTAAATTGTCGTTACGATTTACTAAATCGTATTATTATTATTATTATTATTTATTGGTGTTTAAGGTCACATACTTATGCACAATGGCTAATCGTGACCGTGAGAGTTTTATGGATGGAGGAAGCCGGTGAACCCGGAGAGAACCTCCGAATATTGACAAGCAACTGTCAGCTCCTCATCATTCTAACTCTGTTCAAGCTCAGCTTAAGCAGGGTTACAAAGGTTGAAGACATGTGCACCATCGCCGTGCAGTACACGACGTCGTCGTGCCCCCAGGCAACCGGGATAAAGTGCCGTGTCTAAGGACACAACGCGGGTCGTCCCGGACGGGGATCGAACTCGGGACCTCTAGCACAGAATGCCAACAGTCTACAACTGAGCCACTGAGCTCCCTCTAAATCGTAATTATGGTTTATTAAATTATAGTTTGTAGGCTTAGAAAATAGAGCCCCGTTTCCACAAGGATTAAGGACAAAATACACACGCCAGGCTATGATTCCACCTGGATTGGGGGTTTATCGAAGCAGCACTACTCGTCAAAAAACCAGCGCCGGACCTTCGCCTTTGCTTCAGTTTCGATGTGGTGTTCTCAGCAAGTGCAAACCTGGCAAGTTGTAGAAATCCAATATATACAGACTACTAAAACAGTCAATTGATCCCGTGTTGCTGTACTCCGTCTCGTTGACAAGATGAGATCAAATTCGACGCCTGTTGTAGTAATTTGTGTCTTATTATACTATTCAAAAAAGTAGGGGATATCCAAACTGATGTGGATACTGTCAACAAATGTAATTGGACACGTGTGATTGGACACATCAGTAAATTATCAAGTTTAGTGTGTATCATGAATGTCACCGCCCCACGAAAACTTCAAGCAGTTTTTTCGCACGAGCACCGCGCTAATGTCGATGGAGCACGTTTTGAAATTTTCATTTGTACTGGACGGGCTTTTTCGGAGGTCTCATCATTCTTTTCTTGGTATAAACTCGTTCATGAATAGTTTCTGGTCGAAACGTAACTTTTGAGGTATGCGAAGACTGACACGTGACGAACGTTTACGTGCCGATTGCATGATGGAAGCTGGCAACAGACAGACTGCGGTGGCTCAAATTCTCAATGTTACTCAATCGGTGATAGCAGGTTGTGGTCACGCTACCGTCAGACAGGCAATGTTGATGACAAATGTTGGTCAGGTCGTCCAAGGGCAACAGCTTCTAACCAGGATCGTTTCATCCGAACCACAGCATTACGTAACCGCCACCAAAGTGCCTCAGAAATTGGACAGCAACTGCACCGAGCGACAGATGTGCGAGTCAGTGGTCAGACTATCCGAAATCGCCAACACAGCTGGAATTTGTACGCACGACGACCGCGAATAACTCCACGTTTGACTGAACGACACAGCGGAACAAAGGACAATTGGCGTGGAGCACGACAGTGCTGGGACGAGAGTCAGTGGAGCAACGTCATGTTTTCCGATGAATCGAGGTTCACTCTTGACTTCCACAACAGGCGAAGCAGGGTGTGCCGGCGGCGGAACGAACGATACCATGACGTAACCGTTAGGCAGCACGATCGTTTTGGTAGGGGATCGGTTATGGTGTTGGAAGGCATAACCATGACAAACAGAACAGCATTACATGTCATGTCATCCAAGAGAGTGTCGCAGGGAAGTACTACCGTAACAACATGTTAGCTGCTCATGTGGTGCCATTTGCACTACGTCACGGCCGTCGATTCATTTTCCAAGATGATAAAGCAAGATTACACAGGGCCCCTGGAGCAGAACATCACTACACTGCCTTGGCTAGCACCAAGTCCAGACCTTCCATCAATCGAGCACATCTGGGATATGCTTGGTAGGCGCCTACGATAACGACAACAGCTCCCCCCGCCCCCTACCATTATCCAGGAAGAAAGGAATAACACCAGTCAAGCTGACATTGGACGTTTGGTGAGGAGTATTCCACGTTGGATCCGCGCTTGTCTCGCGAACCGAGGAGGATTAACAAGGTATTGAGGTCTTGGACTGAATGTGGTAAACTCACTTACTGACTGTCCATGTTTCATGTCTGCTACAGCTCAGTGCGTGGAATGTGTACATGTCAGACACGCAACTACTGTTGAAATCATTCACCAGATGTCACAGCGCAATGCCTCAACTGTCTTTTTGATGAAAATATAAATATATTTCTTCATATATCTCACTTTTATTTCACAAAGTTGAAATGCAGGCCCGACCGGGGAATCCAGATATGAACCCACGGATTAGAGCATCCTAATGATGCTGAATGGTGAAAAGATTCTGGCCAGTGAATTTGAATAAGAATATTTTTAAAATACATTCCTCATATTTTACCAAGTTAAAATTTGGACTCCCATATGGAACCCATATACAAACCTATACACCTTTTTCCAACAAACCTGAACTTGACCGCCATTAGGATGATGTATACCAAATATGAGAAGATTCTGAGTGGTGGATCTGAAGAAGACTTTCAAAGAAGTTTCCTCATATTGCGCTAAGTTGAAATTCTGGCTTCCATGAGGAGCTCAAATATGAACCGGGGGTCTTAATTTGAACAAACTTGAATTTGAGCACCACAAGGATGCTGTATATTAAATATCAAATGTCAGCATATTCTGGCTGGTGAATCGTAAGAAGAATTTTAAAGAATTATTAATTTTCCTCATATGTCAACAAGAAAGAGAGAGAGAGAGAGAGAAAGAAAGAGAGAGAGAGAGAGAGGAGAGAGGAGAGAGAGAGAGAGAGAGAGAGAGAGAGAGAGAGAGAGAGAGAGAGAGAGAGAGGGAGAGAGACAGAGAGAGACAGACAGAGAGAGAGACACAGAGAGAGAGAGAGAGAGAAAGAGAGAGAGGGAGAGAGAAAGAGAGAGAGAGAAAATGAATAGAGGGAGAGAGGTGAAGAGAGTGGGTGAGGGGAGGACAAGGGAGGGGGCATGAGGGAGTGAGAGGTATATATATAATTTTGTCAACTTGCCGTCCTGCGCGGAAGATTACTCCCTTCTAAGCGGCTTTCACTTTTGACTAATTTATATTCCGTTACGTTAAATGCCGTACTAAGGTATACCGCGTCATGCGGACGTACAAATTATGCGTCACGCTCATCCTAATTGTTAGATGAGAATCCTTTAAAAGTGTAGAAAATTGAGGGATGTGACATCAGTTACTTATTCCTTATTCAGCATTCGAAAAAAAATTACACATAGCTCTGCCCTCGAATTTCGACTCCAAAAAGGATGAGTTGAAAGAAATGTCATTTATGAACCGATTTTGGTCAAATAAACTACATTGTAGCATGGTCGTTAAGGATTTGGGTCAAATAAATCGACCCATAAATGATATTTTTTCCAACTCACCCTTTTTGGGGTCATTCGAGAGCTGAGGGTTGAGGGGTCCCTCATGGGTCGAACCGTAATGAATCGTTAACGGCCACCTTACAATGTCGTTTATTTCACAGAAAATCGTTGATTATTTTTTTTTTCGAATGTTAAATAAGGAATAAGTAACTGATATCAAGTAACTGGAAAATTGCACATTTTTGGCTGCACATTTGACATTTATTTCCCCACCGAGCTGAAAAAAGATAAATATGCAGCCAAAATGTGCATTTTCTCAATGTAGTGGTGCGTTAGATCCAAACTAAGTTTTGTGTATTGTGAACCTGCCATGGGGCGCTGTGGCTGAGTAGGTAGAGGTGCAAGCTGCAAGCCGAATCCTACGTGCGGCAACCGCGATGTGTCCTTGGGCAAGACACTGCACCCCATTGCCCACGATGGGGCATGTTGACGTTAGTAGTATAGCACGTATGAATCGTGCCTGATTACCTGGACTTTTGGGGAGCAGCTAGTGTTAAATTCCCATAGGAACCGGACTTTTGGGGGAGCAACTTTGGGGGAGCAAAAGTACGGCTACTTGCAGCTAGATCCACCAAATGGTGTAGGTACTGTATTTTTAGTATGCTATGGCATGTATAGTGATATATGTACGCATGGGGCTATAGGTATATATTATGGGTAAGTGGTGGAAAGATGACGGGAAAATTGGGTTTTCTTGAAAGTTTTTCCTGCGAAACGGTTGACGTTGCTATTTGACGTCGTGACGTCATGATACGCGCGCGACGTCATAGAGACGCTGACCGCTGTTATTGTTCAGTATACAATCTGACATGACGTAATTCGGGTCAGGGTATGTCGGGCTTCTTGTTTGGGGAGAGGGGGTGATATGGTAGTAGTGGTATATATCCATGTTGGTATACTATTAGGCCATGGGTCTTCATACTATGCTATGTCTGCTATAGCTAGGTCAAGCAGTGTTGTGGGCATGGGAGTCATGTATGGTCGGCCAGTGCGATATTGTCATTGGTGGTTTAGATTGGCAGTACAGGATGAATGGTCTGTTGGATTATCACCTCCTTAGTACTATTAACCTATCAAATCATTTATAGTATCTAATGGCTGGTATTGGTAGTATGGAATTCCAGACCAGGCGGTATTATACTAGGTTGTTTTGAACAGTAGTAAAGGATTAACGACCTGTTGGTCTATTATCCACTAAGTTCTAACCTATTAGCTCGTTTCGGGATGGGGGTGGGTGGAGGTGGTATTGGTAGTACGAAATACGGGCTACTAATGAAATGAGGTTAGCCTTTGTGGTGTTTTGGCAATTAAGGCCAGATTTGGGGGGGGGGGGGGGGGAACTTTCGGAGACCGAACAAAGAGCCGATTTATGGACTATTGGGGGCGCTGATGTTGCACTTGTGTAGTTGGCTCCTGAATCCCAGAAAGGCCTTCAGGCCTCTTACTTCCAGACTCCTGCAAAACCTATTTATGGCTCCTATATGGCTCCTATTTCTATAAGCGTCATATACAATAGATAACAGAAGGCTTTTCAACATTCAGTACATTTTATTCTATACAACATAATAATATTACAATATACATTCATTTGACAAAACACGATTTAATTGCAGTTTTCAAATATACACGACTAATGAATGACGTGTAACACAGAAAAATGAATTTTTCACATCAAGATTGCTGTGACAAAACAGCTGATGGTCAGAGTACATTAATGTCTATATATCCAGTGGTTTGGTCGAGGTTCCATCTTCTTGAACTTTTCTTTTCGGGTAAAAATATGGCAGTCCATCTTTGATCTGAATATAAGTGTACATGTGATTATTGTTCACCACAAATCCACGGTTAACTCCTGTTCCACTCTCTTGCGTTTTCAACACATGCATATATTTGTTCTTCGTTAGGTCGTTTTGGCGTTTATTTATTCCTTTGGAACTAAACTTGCTACTCGGGCCAAAACAGTAGTAGGTTTTGCTACAGAGACCCACAATTCCATCTCCGCTCCATTCAACCTTGAAAAGGCCAGGTGTTCTTTTACCGAATGCTTTCCGGTCGCTGCAACATGACCCCTTGAGTGACCATATATCTCCTCTAATCTTGGTTTGAACAAAGTCTTCTCTGTGCTCATCGCATGATTCTGACGGTAACCATTGATGACATTCTCTATAAAACTGTTCTTTCTTTTCCGGTTTTATTACTTCTTCCAGAGATGATTTGGAGAATGAGATGTATCCAGAATCTGTATCCATGAGGCAGTACTGAAAATCACGTCTATCCACGAAGGTATCAATAAAATCATAGTAAAACTGCAACATCTTCATCTTTGCGTATTGGTACACGAAGAATCCGATATGAAGTGGTAAGTTCAGTTTGATGCGGTTCTTATTCATTTCCAACTCGTATACTGTTTCGCTCAAAGGGTTCATTTGTCGGAAGTGCACGTTGTTTATTAAGCGAGAAGCTTCGTAGTCATTACAGTAAATAATATTTCTGTGTTTTTCTTTGTTGGTTACTGTCTTTCCGTACCCGCTATTCCCAAGGAGTTTCATTGTGTCAGCAACTATTGCCTTATCTGGATTCCGATCACCTTCTCTTCTAGCCTGTGATACCTCTTCTCCAAATTTCTTGAAGCACGCTTTTGGTTCGTATTGTATGACTTGGTAAATTTGTGTCACCTCGAGGCCGTGATCAAGGTACCATTTCAGGAGTGGTGTTGCAAGCAATATCCTCTTCGCATGGTAACTCCCGATCAAACTTCTTCTCGGCTGGCGCATGACGTGGTTTTTCTCTGCAAACTTTCTCATGTGATTTCCAATGTCGTCTGTACTAATGGTGGCATTTTTAAAGATGGGTGTCATTTCTTCAAAGTGATGTCTGAGGTGGTCTGGAATATGAATGTCACACTCAACTAATCCGAACAGATTGCCCGAAATCACATGCTGCGTTACTTCACTCTCGTTCATTGTCCATGTTAAAGTGTTGCTCCCAAGTTTCTCTAGGTAACATTTTACTGCAGGATCGTTTCTCATTTTCAACCACTGACATTCCCAAATTTCAACAAGTTTGTATCCTTGATCAGCAATGTATTTGGCGTTCTTGATAGTCTCTTTGTGAAGATCTTCCATTTGTTTTTCTCGAACATTGTTGAAAAGAATTACTTCTCCATTTCTTTTGGTGTTTAGTCGACAATTGTGGCCATGCCAGAAGCAGCCGTGAAATTGGTTTACCGTCTGCGTTTGTTTGCACCAGCCGTCTACGGGCAGATGTCTCCTTCCAATCTTTTTCTCTTCTCCATTGAACTGATGCCGAATTTCAAGACTGTCTCTTCTGGAGATATAGTTTAACCACTGCTGCGTCATTCTGCCATATTTGTGAGAATACTCCGGTTTGAAGTCATGTTCTTTACGTCTTCTTATATACATCCCATTTGGCATCTCTTGCATTAAACACCACAAGTAAAGAGCGTTGGCGTCATAACCAACTACACCCCCACACGTTTTAGCTTCCTCTCCATACTGATAAGATCTAATTTTTGTTAGTCCTTTTTCTTGATGACGGTCACAAATTATCGAAGAACCTCCCACGATGTTGTCTTTTACCTGGTGATGTAAATCTTTGTTCTTCTCGTTAAAAATGGTAAAATGGGTTTCATTGTCGATCGTGTTGAACAAATACTTCAATGTCAGTCCGGGTACACTCATTCCATCTTTCATCATATCAATCCCGCGCTCTTTGTAGAAGGCAAATTGTTTCTCTAGTGCTTCTAGGAATGGTTGGACATCACGATTGTTGTACCAGATGAGAAAATCGCGAAAGGTGTTCATTTCGTGGTCTTTCCATACTTTCTGACAGTAGATGTATTCTTCTTTAGATAATTTTTCCCCTTTGAGGGAACTGTAGAATGTATCGTAGTCCGGCAAGTGGTCTTGTTCCAGTTTCTTCAAATCATCAATCCACTCGTATGGCAGGTAACCTTTCGTCACTGAACAGCCAAATGCTCTAAGAAATTTATCATACGAAAAACCAGGTGCCAGATAATTCACAACGTCGAGGAATTTGAACTGTTCGGTTTTAAGGCACAAGAAATTGTTGTTTCTCTTCACAGTGAATCCAATATCCTGTTTCGTTTTCAAGAAAGTAAGTAGCTCGCACTTCACAACATTGAAATCATACTTTCCAGAGTTGAATCCAACAACCGGCATTTCTTTCAGATAAGCAACAAACTGGTGATGTAGCTCTTCCGAGGGATGTGACCTGGCACGTCCTTCTTCATTTAACAATGGGTCGCTCTCAATTGATTCTGTGATCTTCGTATTGAGTACATCAATGTCAGGTTGATATTCTGACTTTAACAACGCATAGGCCCCGTTTGAAATCTCTTCCAAGTGATTCATCACACGGCTCACCAGTTCTTGTGCATTTCCTTCTGTAATAAAGCAGACCGGTTCTACAAATCCTGTACATTGCTGCTTACACTTACGCTCAATGGAACGTGTCGGGCTTCCGAGGTCAGTTTTTCACTTTTTGTAGGTATATGAGTTGTATCAAAATAGCATTCGAAGTCAAAGGTTGCTCGGTACGGGTAATATCTATTTTCACTTGGAACTGAGATTCCTTCATCTTCTAAGAGTTCAAAAACTGTTTTTGGAACATTATAAACACCGCCAGTATATTCATAAGATACTTCTTTTGTACATGTTCTCTCATGCCTGTTGAGTTGAAAGCCAGTCTTCCACAATTTGCCACACTTCCGACAGGTAAATGACTTACAGTAATGATTTATGTCTCTGATGTAACTGAAATGTTCTTCGTGAATGTTGATATACATCGTCTCACTAAAACGGCAGAGTGATCGTCTGACTAGACTAGCATTTGTTTCTCCATCTTCATTGTGTTGCAACTGATAAACGTTGATGTTCAGTTTGAATAAGTTCTCTATTTCAGGTAACTGGTTGAGATTCACTCCTTTAAAAGTTTCCGTGTCTTCATTTGTATAGTGTCGAAACAGGTGTTTAGTTTCTGTGTTCAAGTTGTGGTAGGTAGCTCCCCCTGAAAGGGCTAAGCATCTGAATAAACAGAGGTTATCGATATATTTCGTTCCGGTATTTTGGTCTTTGACTAAAACAATTATGGCTGGATTGTCCATGATGTACGCAGGTAAATCTGTGGCGCCTCCAATAGGATGATCTTTGATTTTATTGATGTAGAATGTTATGTTGGTCACTTTATATACACTCCATTTGGAATCGGGTCGCTGTTGTCTCGCCCACTCTAATACATCTTCTTGGGAAACATCTCTCATAAACTTTTCAAAATCTTCTAGATTCGAAACAAGACGTGGTGTATCCAGGAATCTGGCATTGTTCTGGGATGCGTGATAGTATCGAAGGTCGTCAGTTTCATTGTTGCGTAAGATGAATCCGTAGCTCAGGTTGATTTTGAACTTCCATTCTTGTTGTTGAAAAATTGTTTCTGTAAATTCACTGGCCATAGCTGTTATGTCGCCGGTCTTGATGCGAAAATTGTAAGTGTCTTGAAGTTTTCTGTTCGTGATATGGTGGGTCCGTATAGTGTCCCAGTTCACTTTGTAAAGAGCTTTCATCTCATCACATTCCTCTTCGTATAGTAGTTCAGGTGAAAACACTGCAGGATCACACTCCATGAATGATGTTCTGGATTTCTTCGTCTTTCCACTTGACTGCTGTTGGTCGTCATTCGATTTTCGTTTTTGGCTGTTTTCTTGTCAGGTTGATGAGCTGCTTCCATATGTACACTGGTTTGAGACAGTTCACTGAACTCTTGCCGACGCTTTTCACATTTTTTCAAGTGATGCTCGAGATCTTCATTCCTGGAATACTTCATGTAGCAGTTATGGCATCCATATATCTTCTTCTTCATATGCACAGTTCTGATATGTCGCTCCAAGTTGCTTCTGTCGTAAAATATTCTTTTACACTGTTCGCATTCTAATGAAGTTAATGTCTTTTCATCGTCTCTTTTATAAGACTTTTTCTGGAGATTTCTTGTTACACCTTGTATCTTCTTGTCTTCTTTTCCCTTGGTATGGTACTGGTGATCTGTTTTTAGATGCAGTCGATAGGGTATGAATTTGCTGAATTCTCGCTGGCAGTCTCCGCATTTCCATTGACTTTTGCATTTCTCTAAGTGGCACTCCAGTTTTTCTTTCCGAGCGAATTTCTTGCAGCATCTCTGACATTCGTGTTTTCTTTCTTCTAGGTGTACAGTCCTTATATGTCTCTCCAAGTTGCTCCTTCTGCTGAACGATTTTTCACACTGGTGGCATACAAAGAAGGCTGGTGGCATGTTGGTTTGCGTTGTCGGTGTCTATTGCCTGAAATTATTGGAAAAAATTTCAAATTAGCAGAGCTGCTCACTGACGATGTGTTCACCTCGGCTGCTGGATGGCGAATGACCGATTGCGTAGTGCACGTCGCCTTTTATACCTTCTGGAAGCCACTCTCCCCACATCAGCAACAACAAATGGCGCTGAAGCGCCGACCACCACCCCCCCCCCCGACTTGTTCTATAGTTATATTTAAAAAACAACAGCCAGTCTGTACAATTGATGCATCATGTGAAATACCATTCCACGGCATTTTATCAGTCCAGTGGGATATCCTTGAATTTTACTTCAGGTTATATAATCAGCTCATCCCGCAGAAACACACCAGGGTTCCAATCAAAGTGGAATGAGCTGATTATATAACCTGAAGTAAAATTCAAGGACATCCCACTGGACTGATAAAATGCCGTGGAATGGTATTTCACATGATGCATCAATTGTACAGACTGACTGTTGTTTTTTTAAATATAACTATAGAACAAGTCGGGGGGTGGTCGGCGCTTCAGCGCCATTTGTTGCTGCTGATGTGGGGAGAGTGGCTTCCAGAAGGTATAAAAGGCGACGTGCACTGCACAATCGGTCATTCGCCATCCAGCAGCCGAGGTGAACACATCGTCAGTGAGCAGCTCTGCTAATTTGAATTTTTTTCCAATAATTTCAGGCAAGAGACACCGACAACGCTACAAACATGCCACCAGCCTTCTGTGTATGCCACCAGTGTGAAAAATCGTTCAGCAGAAGGAGCAACTTGGAGAGACATATAAGGACTGTACACCTAGAAGAAAGAAGACACGAATGTCAGAGATGCTGCAAGAAATTCGCTCGGAAAGAAAAACTGGAGCACCACTTAGAGAAATGCAAAAGTCAATGGAAATGCGGAGACTGCCAGCGAGAATTCAGCAATCTCATACCCTATCGACTGCATCTGAAAACAGATCACCAGTACCATACCAAGGGAAAAGAAGACAAGGAGATACAAGGTGTAACAAGAAATCTCCAGAAAAAGTCTTATAAAAGAGACGATGAAAAGACATTAACTTCATTAGAATGCGAACAGTGTAAAAGAATATTTTACGACAGAAGCAACTTGGAGCGACATCAGAACTGTGCATATGAAGAAGAAGATATATGGATGCCGTAACTGCTACATGAAGTATTCCAGGAATGAAGATCTCGAGCATCACTTGAAAAATGTGAAAAGCGTCGGCAAGAATTCAGTGAACTGTCTCAAACCAGTGTACATATAGAAGCAGCTCATCAACCTGACAAGAAAACAGCCCAAAACGAAAATCGAATGACGACCAACAGCAGTCAAGTGGAAAGACGAAGAAATCCAGAACATCATTCATGGAGTGTGATCCTGCAGTGTTTTCACCTGAACTACTATACGAAGAGGAATGTGATGATATGAAAGCTCTCTACAAAGTGGACTGGTACATTATACGGACCCACCATATCACGAACAGAAAACTTCAAGACACTTACAATTTTCGCATCAAGACCGGCGACATAACAGCTATGGCCAGTGAATTTACAGAAACAATTTTTCAACAACAAGAATGGAAGTTCAAAATCAACCTGAGCTACGGATTCATCTTAAGCAACAATGAAACTGACGACCTTCGATACTATCACACATCCCAGAACAATGCCAGATTCCTGGATACACCACGTCTTGTTTCGAATCTAGAAGATTTTGAAAAGTTTATGAGAGATGTTTCCCAAGAAGATATATTGGAGTGGGCGAGACAACAGCGACCCGATTCCAAATGGAGTGTATATAAAGTGACCAACATAACATTCTACATCAATAAAATCAAAGATCATCCTATTGGAGGCGCCACAGATTTACCTGCGTACGTCATGGACAATCCAGCCATAATTGTTTTAGTCAAAGACCAAAATACCGGAACGAAATATATCGATAACCTCTGTTTATTCAGATGCTTAGCCCTTTCAAGGGGAGCTACCTACCACAACGTGCACACCTGTTTCGACAGTATACAAATGAAGACACGGAAACTTTCAAAGGAGTGAATCTCAACCAGTTACCTGAAATAGAGAACTTATTCAAACTGAACATCAACGTTTATCAGTTGCAACACAATGAAGATGGAGAAACAAATGCTAGTCTAGTCCGACGATCACTCTGCCGTTTTAGTGAGACGATGTATATCAACATTCTCGAAGAACATTTCAGTTACATCAGAGACATAAATCATTACTGTAAGTCATTTACCTGTCGGAAGTGTGGCAAATTGTGGAAGACTGGCTTTCAACTCAACAGGCATGAGAGAACATGTACAAAAGAAGTATCTTATGAATATACTGGCGGTGTTTATAATGTTCCAAAAACAGTTTTTGAACTCTTAGAAGATGAAGGAATCTCAGTTCCAAGTGAAAATAGATATTACCCGTACCGAGCAACCTTTGACTTCGAATGCTATTTTGATACAACTCATATACCTACAAAAAGTGAAAAACTGACCTGGGAAGCCCGACACGTTCCATTGAGCGTAAGTGTAAGCAGCAATGTACCAGGATTTGTAGAACCGGTCTGCTTTATTACAGAAGGAAATGCACAAGAACTGGTGAGCCGCATGATGAATCACTTGGAAGAGATTTCAAACGGGGCCTATGCGTTGTTAAAGTCAGAATATCAACCTGACATTGATGTACTCAATACGAAGATCACAGAAGCAATTGAGAGCGACCCATTGTTAAATGAAGAAGGACGTGCCAGGGTCACATCCCTCGGAGGAGCTACATCACCAGTTTGTTGCTTATCTGAAAGAAATGCCGGTTGTTGGATTCAACTCTGGAAAGTATGATTTCAATGTTGTGAAGTGCGAGCTACTTACTTTCATGAAAACGAAACAGGATATTGGATTCACTGTGAAGAGAAACAACAATTTCTTGTGCCTTAAAACAGAACAGTTCAAATTCCTCGACATTGTGAATTATCTGGCACCTGGTTTTTCGTATGATAAATTTCTTAGAGCATTTGGCTGTTCAGTGACGAAAGGTTACCTGCCATACGAGTGGATTGATGATTTGAAGAAACTGGAACAAGACCACTTGCCGGACTACGATACATTCTACAGTTCGCTCAAAGGGGAAAAATTATCTAAAGAAGAATACATCTACTGTCAGAAAGTATGGAAAGACCACGAGATGAAAACCTTTCGAGATTTTCTCATCTGGTACAACAATCGTGATGTCCAACCATTCCTAGAAGCACTAGAGAAACAATTTGCCTTCTACAAAGAGCGCGGGATTGATATGAATGAAGATGGAATGAGTGTACCCGGACTGACATTGAAGTATTTGTTCAACACGATCGACAATGAAACCCATTTCACCATTTTCAACGAGAAGAACAAAGATTTACATCACCTGGTAAAAGACAACATCGTGGGAGGTCCTTCGATAATTTTTGACCGTCATCAAGAAAAAGGACTAACAAAAATTAGATCTGATCAGTATGGAGAGGAAGCTAAAACGTGTGGGGGGTGTAGTTGGTTATGACGCCAACGCTCTTTACTTGTGGTGTTTAATGCAAGAGATGCCAAATGGGATGTATATAAGAAGACGTAAAGAACATGACTTCAAACCGGAGTATTCTCACAAATATGGCAGAATGACGCAGCAGTGGTTAAACTATATCTCCAGAAGAGACAGTCTTGAAATTCGGCATCAGTTCAATGGAGAAGAGAAAAAGATTGGAAGGAGACATCTGCCCGTAGACGGCTGGTGCAAAGAAACGCAGACGGTGTACCAATTTCACGGCTGCTTCTGGCATGGCCACAATTGTCGACTAAACACCAAAAGAAATGGAGAAGTAATTCTTTTCAACAATGTTCGAGAAAAACAAATGGAAGATCTTCACAAAGAGACTATCAAGAACGCCAAATACATTGCTGATCAAGGATACAAACTTGTTGAAATTTGGGAATGTCAGTGGTTGAAAATGAGAAACGATCCTGCAGTAAAATGTTACCTAGAGAAACTTGGGAGCAACACTTTAACATGGACAATGAACGAGAGTGAAGTAACGCAGCATGTGATTTCGGGCAATCTGTTCGGATTAGTTGAGTGTGACATTCATGTTCCAGACCACCTCAGACATCACTTTGAAGAAATGACACCCATCTTTAAAAATACCACCATTAGTACAGACGACATTGGTGATCACATGAGAAAGTTTGCAGAGAAAAACCACGTCATGCGCCAGCCGAGAAGAAGTTTGATCGGGAGTTACCATGCGAAGAGGATATTGCTTGCAACGCCACTCCTGAAATGGTACCTTGATCACGGCCTCGAGGTGACACAAATTTACCAAGTCATACAATACGAACCAAAAGCGTGCTTCAAGAAATTTGGAGAAGAGGTATCACAGGCTAGAAGAGAAGGTGATCGGAATCCAGATAAGGCAATAGTTGCTGACACAATGAAACTCCTTGGGAATAGCGGGTACGGAAAGACAGTAACCAACAAAGAAAAACACAGAAATATTATTTACTGTAATGACTACGAAGCTTCTCGCTTCATAAACAACGTGCACTTCCGACAAATGAACCCTTTGAGCGAAACAGTATTCGAGTTGGAAATGAATAAGAACCGCATCAAACTGAACTTACCACTTCATATCGGATTCTTCGTGTACCAATACGCAAAGATGAAGATGTTGCAGTTTTACTATGATTTTATTGATACCTTCGTGGATAGACGTGATTTTCAGTACTGCCTCATGGATACAGATTCTGGATACATCTCATTCTCCAAATCATCTCTGGAAGAAGTAATAAAACCGGAAAAGAAAGAACAGCTTTACAGAGAGTATCATCAATGGTTACCGTCAGAATCATGCGATGAGCACAGAGAAGACTTTGTTCAAACCAAGATTAGAGGAGATATATGGTCACTCAAGGGGTCATATTGCAGCGACCGGAAAACATTCGGTAAAAGAACACCTGGCCTTTTCAAGGTTGAATGGAGCGGAGATGGAATTGTGGGTCTCTGTAGCAAACCCTACTACTGTTTTGGCCCGAGTAGCAAGTTTAGTTCCAAAGGAATAAATAAACGCCAAAACGACCTACCGAAGAACAAATATATGCATGTGTTGAAAACGCAACAGAGTGGAACAGGAGTTAACCGTGGATTTGTGGTGAACAATAATCACATGTACACTTATATTCAGATCAAAGATGGACTGCCATATTTTTACCCGAAAAGAAAAGTTCAAGAAGATGGAACCTCGACCAACCCACTGGATATATAGACATTAATGTACTCTGACCATCAGCTGTTTTGTCACTGCAATCTTGATGTGAAAAATTCATTTTTCTGTGTTACACGTCATTCATTAGTCGTGTATATTTGAAAACTGCAATTAAATTGTGTTTTTCAAATGAATGTATATTTTAATATTATTATGTTGTATAGAATAAAATGTATTAAATGTTGAAAAGCCTTCTGTTATCTATTGTATATGACGCTTATAGAAATAGGAGCCATATAGGAGCCATAAATAGGTTTTGTAGGAGTTTGGAAGTAAGAGGCCTGAAGGCCTTCCTGGGATTCAGGAGCCAACTACACAAGTGCAACATCAGCGCCCCCAATAGTCCATAAATCGGCTCTTTGTTCGGTCTCCGAAAGTCCCCCCCCCCCCCCCAAATCTGGCCTTAATTGCCGAAACACCACAAAGGCTAACCTCATTTCATTAGTAGTCCGTATTTCGTACTACCAATACCACCTCCACCCGCCCCCAACCCGAAACGAGCTAATAGGTTAGAACTTAGTGGATAATAGACCAACAGGTCGTTAATCCTTTACTACTGTTCAAAACAACCTAGTATAATACCGCCTGGTCTGGAATTCCATACTACCAATACCAGCCATTAGATACTATAAATGATTTGATAGGTTAATAGTACTAAGGAGGTGATAATCCAACAGACCATTCATCCTGTACTGCCAATCTAAACCACCAATGACAATATCGCACTGGCCGACCATACATGACTCCCATGCCCACAACACTGCTTGACCTAGCTATAGCAGACATAGCATAGTATGAAGACCCATGGCCTAATAGTATACCAACATGGATATATACCACTACTACCATATCACCCCCTCTCCCCAAACAAGAAGCCCGACATACCCTGACCCGAATTACGTCTTGTCAGATTGTATACTGAACAATAACAGCGGTCAGCGTCTCTATGACGTCGCGCGCGTATCATGACGTCACGACGTCAAATAGCAACGTCAACCGTTTCGCAGGAAAAACTTTCAAGAAAACCCATTTTTTCCATCATCTTTCCACCACTTACCCATAATATATACCTATAGCCCCATGCGTACATATATCACTATACATGCCATAGCATACTAAAAATACAGTACCTACACCATTTGGTGGATCTAGCTGCAAGAAGCCGTACTTTTGCTCCTCCAAAGTTGCTCCCCCAAAAGTCCGGTTCCTATGGGAATTTAACACTAGCTGCTCCCCCAAAAGTCCAGGTAATCAGGCACGATTCATACGTGCTATACTACTGACGTTGTGTACTAATACTTGTGTGGAGTTAGTGTGTTGGAGAACTGACCGTTGCTCGGTGGTTCTCTTCAGATATTCCGGCTTCCTCCACCCACCCGTGAAACTGTCGTGGTCATGATTGGCCATTGTGCAGAAATATGTGACCTTAAACAGGGGGAGGCCACCAAAAATTTGCAAGACGTGACGTTGGGGTGGGTGGGTATCTTGAGTGTGCCAAAAATGTGCATTTCCAACTTGTGCAATTTTTTGAATTTTTTAAAAATATATCAATATATCAGCTAATATATACCATCATTTGTGTTTCAAACCTTAAAGATGATGTTGTACATCACACTCTTAACATAAATACAACATCAGAAGGCTTTATATGTAAGAATATTGGGCTTAAACTGGGAAAATGTCACACGTTAGTAGGGGGTGGGTGTCTTGTTCGAAATGTAGAAAATGTGCAGACAATATTTTGGGAACAATTCAAATGAAAATTTGTTCCCGTATATGTACACCTGCTCTGGCCAAGCCTGTTAATGAACAGCATGTCATTTGTAGATTGGGGCCCACAGCAGCCCACAGAGGTTTAAATTGGTGGTACCAGTTTAACCCTTTACCTATCATGAAAAGCGGAAGACACTTGCCAAAAAATGATTGAATAACTCATTTTTTTCATTTTTTGTCTCAAAAACATAGGTTATGACCCCCTCATTGGAACGAGCTCGACGAGCTCGTTCCAATGAGGGGTCATAACCTATGTTTTTGAGACAAAAAATGAAAAAATAATAAAAATTAATTGGCGATTTTTGAGAATAGCGCTGGCCGGTTTTGGCCGTTACGTTGGGTAAAGGGTTAAGAACATTATGAAAACCCCCTAAAGACAGCTGCGCCTACTAAGTTTATAAGCTTATTTTGGATTTTAATGGGAGAGTGGGGGTGGGTGTCTGAGAACGGTAGTAGAAAATTTGCACGTAGTGGGTGGGTGGGTGGGTGTAAAAAGGAGCCGAATAAAAAAATAGGACGTCACGTCTTGCAAATTTTTAGTGCCCCCCACCCCCCCCCCCCCTGCCTTAAACAGCAATAAATAAATAAATTGTGAACCTGCCAAGCCGCTGAGACACATGGGTCACTACTAATGTATATCAGTATATAGATTCCCTTCTATGATCCACTCTCTCTCCAGTAAGAAGTGCTCTCTATGTCCCTGCTCTCGCTTCCGAGGGACACCATATGGCGCTAGTCTTCTACAGGTGCCCTAGGGTGACTTTAGGGGAGAATATCTAGCGAAGAGCTAGATATACTCCTCTAAGGCCACCATGTGGCACTTGTAGAGGACACTTTTGACAATAAGCAAATGGGATATTCATTATTATCATTCTAGCCCCACCCCCCGCCCCCACCCTTGGCTCCCCTAAATATTCAGAACTTGAACCCAGGGGCATTTAGTGGGCTCTTTCCAAAATATCACCTACGTGAAGCAACAACATGGGGAGGGGGTGTAAGGGGAACAGAGGGCTATTATTTAAACGCAGTCTGGGCACGATCAGTCTGCACGAGCCAATAGCTTAGTACCTGTTGTGATGTCACTTGTCGTCGCGGACTTCACAGTGGCGATGATACTGTTCTGGGATGCACTATTATCCACAAGGAACACGACAGCGTCGGTGTTCGTCCCTCCAACATCTACTCCCACGACGACCTTTTTTTCTTCGCTGCCTTCCCCATTTTCCCGTGATGCTCTGTCGTCTTGCATTTTTTGGAAGCACAAATCGTTCAAAAGAAATTCCACAGACACGTTTTAGTTCATATGACTTTTGTGGATCACACCTACACGACCCTTTTATGTTGAAGCATTCGGTTCCGCATGTGAACACACAATCACTCAAAATATATCACGCGATCATAGTTTCGCTCCACACATGCGCTAACATTTTCTCTATACAGTATTTATCATGTGCACTGACCTGAAAAATATATCAATTTGTCCCTTGTAATTTGATCGTTTTTAATTTCGAAAGTAGAATCTTTTCATTTGCATTTATCGCAGTTAGATAACATGCCTCATAACAAAACAACGGGATGGATTGGATCATGGTGGGTGGACGTATTGCAGAAGCAATTGTCACCAGATTCGTTTCAAATCACAAAGCGAATTCTAGAAATCATCCACAACCGAAGGGGCCCAACAACGAAAAGAAAGTGTCTGCTGCCTTTCAACGAAGAACTTGTCCTCGACTTTGCGTGCTCTTCTGAGCGACGTTTCCGTGCTTTACGAGCAAATGCCCAGGTGCTCTGTCAAAATTATCTCAAAACTAACAGTAGTGAGAACCACAGTTTGTATATGTATGCGGATGAACGGCGAAAAAGGACAGCAACATGAACGCCACAAACATGATTACTAACATATATAAAATACTATTCAAAAAAGTAGGGAATATCCAAACTAATGTTGACATTTTCGGAAAATGATATTGGATACGCGTGACTGGACACATCAATATGTTACCAAGTTTAGTGTGGATCATGGATGTCACCGGTCCACGAAAACGTCGTGCAGGTTTTTTGACCGAGCGCTGCGTTAAATGTCTGTGGGGTATGTTTTGTAATTTTCATTTGTGCTGGACGGGCTTTTTCGGAGGTCTCATCGTTCTTTTCTTGGTATAAACGCGTTCATCAATAGTTTCTGGTCGAAACGTAATTTCTGAGGTATGCGAAGACTGACACGTGACGAGCGTTTATGTGCCGTTGGCATGTTGGAAGCTGGCAACAGACACACTGTAGTGGCTCAAATTCTCAACGTTATTCAATTGGTGATTAGCTGGCTGAGTGCTAGAAGCCACTATCAGGGCTTTGACAAAAATGAGGGTACCAGAGCAAAAGCCAAGATTTTTCTTGCTCATGTTTCATATTCCATCAAACACAAATATTTTTTTTGTTTATATAAATTTGTTTTATCACAAATTATTGAAGAGTGCCTGAGAGCACTCTTCAATAATTTGTAAGAAAACAAATTTTGATGAACAAATTCAGACCATCAAAAATAATGTAGCCCTCAACCAGTTAGCAGGTTGTGATCATGCTTCCGTCAGACAGGCTATGTTGATAACAGACGTCGGTCTGCTAACCAGGATCGTTTCATCCGAACCACAGCATTACGTAACCGCCATCAATGCCTCAGAGATTGGACAGCAGCTGCACCGAGTGACAGATGTGCGAGTCAGTGGCCAAACTATCCGAAACGCCCACACAGCTGGAATTTGTACGCTCGACGACCTCGAAAAATTCCACGTTTGACTGAACGTCACATCGCAGCAAGGCGTAATTGGTGTGGAACACGGCAGCGCTGGCGCAATCGTCAGTGGAGCAACGTCATGTTTTCCGATGAATCGATGTTCACTCTCGACTTCCAAGACAGGCGAAACAGAGTGTGGCGGTGGCGGAACGAACGATACCATGACGTAAACGTTAGGCAGCACGATCGGTTTCGTGGTGGATCAGTTATGGTGTGGGGAGGCATAAACATGACAAGCAGAACAGCATTACATGTTATACCACTGCGACAACATGTTAGCAGCTCATGTAGTGCCATTTGCGCGACGTCACGGCCGTCGATTCATTTACCAAGATGACAACGCAAGAACACACAGGGCCCGTGTCGCTACAGAGTTCCCCCAGGAGCACTGCCTTGGCCAGCACTAAGTCCAGACGTTTCAATAACTCAGCATGTCTGGCTTGCTTGGCAAGCTTGGCAGGCGCCAACGACAAGGCCAACAACCCCCACCAATACCCACGAACTCGCCGCTGCGCTACAGGAAGAATGGAATAACATCAGTCAAGCTGATGTCTGGTGAGGAGTATTCAACGTCGGGTCCGCGCTTGTCTCGTGAGGCGAGGAGGATTTACAAGGTATTGAGGTCTTTGACTGATTGTGGTAAATTCTCTGACCGGCCGCTCATGTCTTCTACAGCTCAGTGCGTGGACTGTGTGCTTGTCAGACACCCAACCATCGCTGAAATCATTCACCAGACGTCAGAGTGCAATGCCGCAAGTGTTGTTTTGATGAAAATATAAATATATGTCTTCATCGTAACCCTTTACCTAACCTGAAAAGCAGACGACACTTGCAAAAATAATTCTTGAATAAGTAATGTTTTTCATTTTTTGTCGCAAAAACATAGGTTATGACCCCTCGTTGGAACGAGCTCGTCGAGCTCGTTCCAACGAGGGGTCATAACCTATGTTTTTGAGACAAAAAATGAAAAAAATTAGTTCTTCAAATCTCACTTTTATCAAATATCCCCCACTTTTTTTGAATAGTATATCACGCTTTTCCAATAATGTCAGCAAATTCGACGAGTTCAGATGTGAATTCCGGAAATCTATCGCTTCGTTGGCATTTCTTTCCGATTAGAAGCTGCAACTCTGCGCTGCATCATTGAATATAAACCCTTTGTTCAATTTACACAAAAATCTTAGAAGAACATGTATTATTGTTTTGAGAAAGAGTGCGAATAGGCAAAATCAGGAAAAAGTAGGATATTCCGGTGCACTGTCGAGCGATTCACGTGCTCTGCCGAGTGCATCTTGGCAATTCCGGGGCTCTTCCAAGGAATAAAAATCTACATATTTGAACGAAACGAGAAATTGTGCGGTGCAATTCTCATCTAATGAAAACAATTTGTTTATAAACATTATTGAAGACCTACAATCCTGTTTTCAGGTATAATACATTTCTTTGAAAGACATTATCTGGATTTATAGACGAGCAGGAATCAAATTTAAAAACTGGCTTTTGGCTAAAGGTGTCAGTATTTTCTTGAATATTTAAAAAAAGAACGAGTCTGAGTTGAATGGTTTACTTCCGATCAAAGGTCGAAAAGCCCAAGTATCTCTAAACGGACCAATGAAAGTAGTAGGCCAGGTGGTTTTGGAACCCCATTTGCATGATCTAATTGAATGTTATCATAGTGGTGTGCATGTCCGGAACTGACGTCATTGGAAGCGATATATTATGGGTAGGGCATGCATGCGGTCATCTTGTCGCGTCATTATCATAGCGATATGTGGTCTGTACAGCGCATGCGCACGCGTGAGGTGTTTATTTTTCCCGAAATCTCTAGAGATTTCTTTTCCGAATGAATTGGGCCGACAAAAACCCTTGTATAAGAGAACAATGTAACAGTGGGTGGGTTTAAATGAAAAATAATATCTGATTGGGTAGTTTGTTTCATTAAAGTGATATGATTAGATGATTCTGATAAACGAAACATGACGCATGCTCTTAGTAATAAGAACGAGAGTGGCCTTAACAGTGTTAGAACTAGTCGAAAGAGACCAGGAAAGCTAAAATTAGTAACAATAAGTAAAAACTGTTCTAACTGGCAGACTCTTTTAGGCCACTGGAGTATACCACAGAACAAACAAATAGTGCTGCGTAGACAAATAATTAACAACATAGATACATACATAGATGCAGAGGATTCTGGAAGGATCCAAACCCGTATTGCGTCGTAATTTTAATGGTGAAAAACTCCACCTGCACCCCTCCCCCCACCACCCCGCCCCAGTGCACTCTTGCACATCCTTCTCTGTTTCCTCACTCATTCCTTACTGAAGAATTGAAAAAGAATACAGACTTATAAGTTTATTTCATTTTTTAAAGATTTTATACATTGTTTGTAACTCTCGCCAAAATTTGTAACATATCTAACGGAGACAACTTACATAAGCATTATGCTTGCAGCTGAATCCAATTCCATACTTTGTATTGCGCGACAAATGTATTTTTATTTGTTTTTCTCTGTTATTTAATGGATCAATTGTAAACTGAAATAAAATATATTTTAGACTAAACCCGTAAAAATAGTTGTCAGGTTTATTTGGATAATTAGATATACCCCCATTCAATGGACCACAACCCCCGAACACTCACACGTCCGATTAGAGGGTTTTGGATCACATAGCAACCATGTGCCGCCATAAAAACCAAGATGGCGGCCTCCAGAAGAAAAAATGGACCACGGAAACGTCAATCTAACAACACGTGCTGCAAATGTGCACTCAGACCATGTATAACAATGGGGATGACGTCACAACATGGCCGCCCTATGGGTTACCATGGGTTATCATGACAACCAAACACGGAATCATTGGTGCACGGGAACATGATGTCACACGAGATCTGCCGACGAAATCTGTCCAATGAGGCATAAAAACCACATTACACATTATTCGCAATGCCATTTGTGTACAATTTGGTCAAGGTCAGAAGGTGCGAAAAAGCGCCGATGCACAACGCATTCTGATAGGATATTAAGTATCTGATCGTGTGCAACCTGTAGGCTTCCACCATAAGGATACTGTGCAGTTCGCGTATTACACGGTATGACCTTGTAAGTAATACGCCAACTGTGCACTATCAGGCGGCCATGACTAGACATTGTGCAGAAATATGTGACCTCAATAAATAAATAATACTAGGTATCAAGAAACCTTCATTTCACACTCAAGTTTTTTACAGTCAAGTTTCTGGTATCATGTGACAAAGACGGATCTTGTACAATCATGGACGATTTGTAGCTAGGACAATTCGTACAATGATTGGGGGAGGAGGTCGAATTGTCTCGGTAAAAGGTACGAATTATCTTAGTAAAAGGTACGAATTGTCTCTGTTATAGATTCGAGTTGTCTCGTGGAAGTGAACAAACTTTCCGATGAATTAAACAATTTAATTGTCATTTTCTCACGCTGTAGCTGAAGCTATAGTCAAACTTGTGCATAAGAAGCTACACACTACACAGGCAATTTTCTAACGTGCTGGTAAAAACATGAAATTGGTCAATCGTCGACTGAGTGAAATAAAAATGAAAAGTCGACTGAGTGAGAATAATACAAAGAAAAACATATGAATGAAAGAACCAATCTAAAAAAGTATTCATGTATCTTTGTTTGTTCCGTGTAATCAAAACTTCCTATTGATAAACCTCACGAGCCCATTTAAACACAACCAGTCAATGAACAATTCTAAGGTATACTTATTTTTTACAACCGTATAAGATGTGTGGTCAGATCTTATATATCCGTACATCAGGTCACATACTTCTACACAATGGATTATCATGACCGCAACATGGAGATAAGATCTTATATACCCGTACAACAAGTCACATACATCTACACAATGGATTATCATGACCGCAACACGGAGATAAGATCTTATATATCCGTACAACAAGTCACATACTTCTACACAATGGATTATCTTGACCGCAGTATGGAGATAAGATCTTATATACCCATACAACAGGTCACATACTTCTACACAATGGATTATCATGACCGCAACATGGAGATAAGATCTTATATACCCGTACAACAGGTCACATACTTCTACACAATAGACTATCATGACCGCAACACGCAACATGGAGATAAGATCTTATATACCCGTACAACAAGTCACATACTTCTACACAATGGATTATCATGACCGCAGCATGGAGATAAGATCTTATATACCCTAAAAAGAGGTCACATACTTCTACACAATGGATTATTATGACCGCAACATAGAGATAAGATCTTATATATCCGTACAAGTCACATACTTCTACACAATAGATTATCATGACCGCAACATGGAGATAAGATCTTATATACCCGTACAGCAGGTCACATACTTCTACACAATAGATTATCATGACCGCAGCATGGAGATAAGATCTTATATACCCGTACAACAGGTCAGATACTTCTACACAATGGATTATCATGACCGCAGCATGGAGATAAGATCTTATATACCTGTACAACAAGTCACATACTTCTACACAATGGATTATCATGACCGCAGTATGGAGATAAGAACGTATATACCCGTACAACAGGTCACATACTTCTACACAATGGATTATCATGACCGCAGCATGGAGATAAGATCTTATATACCCGTACAACAAGTCACATACTTCTACACAATGGATTATCATGACCGCAACATGGAGATAAGAACTTATATACCCGTACAACAGGTTACATACGTCTACACAATGGATTATCATGACCGCAGCATGGAGATAAGATCTTATATACCCGTACAACAAGTCACATACTTCTACACAATGGATTATCATGACCGCAACATGGAGATAAGATCTAATATACCCGTACAACAGGTCACATACTTCTACACAATAGATTATCATGACCGCCACACGCAACATGGAGATAAGATCTTATATACCCGTACAAAAAGTCACATACTTCTGCACAATGGATTATCATGACCGCAGCATGGAGATAAGATCTTATATACCCTAAAAAGAGGTCACATACTTCTACACAATGGATTATCATGACCGCAACATAGAGATAAGATCTTATATATCCGTACAAGTCACATACTTCTACACAATAGATTATCATGACCGCAACATGGAGATAAGATCTTATATACCCGTACAACAGGTCACATACTTCTACACAATAGATTATCATGACCGCAGCATGGAGATAAGATCTTATATACCCGTACAACAGGTCAGATACTTCTACACAATGGATTATCATGACCGCAGCATGGAGATAAGATCTTATATACCCGTACAACAAGTCACATACTTCTACACAATGGATTATCATGACCGCAACACGCAACATGGAGATAAGATCTTATATATCCGTACAACAAGTCACATACTTCTATACAATGGATTATCATGACCGCAACACGCAACATGGAGATAAGATCTTATATACCCGTACAACAGGTCACATACTTCTACACAATGGATTATCATGACCGCAACACGCAACATGGAGATAAGATCTTATATATCCGTACAACAAGTCACATGCTTCTATACAATGGATTATCATGACTGCAACACGCAACATGGAGATAAGATCTTATATACCCGTACACATATAACATACCCTATACTCTAACAGGTCACATACTTGTACACAATGGATTATCATGACCGCAACACGCAACATGGAGATAAGATCTTATATATCCGTACAACAAGTCACATACTTCTACACAATGGATTATCATGACCGCAACACGCAACATGGAGATAAGATCATATATATCCGTACAACAAGTCACATACTTCTATACAATGGATTATCATGACCGCAACACGCAACATGGAGATAAGATCTTATATACCCGTACAACAGGTCACATACTTCTACACAATGGACTATCATGACCGCAACACGCAACATGGAGATAAGATCTTATATACCCGTACAACAGGTCACATACTTCTACACCATGGATTATCATGACCGCAGCACACAACATGGAGATAAGATCTTATATACCCGTACAACAGGTCACATACTTCTACACAGTAGATTATCATGACCGCCACACGCAACATGGAGATAAGATCTTATATACCCCTACATCAGGTCACATCCTTCTACACAATAGATTATCATGACCGCAGCATGGAGATAAGATCTTATATGTCCGTACAACAGGTCACATACTTCTACAAAATAGATTATCATGACCGCAACATGGAGATAAGATCTTATATACCCGTACAACAAGTCACATACTTCTACACAGTGGATTATCATGACAGCAACATGGAGATAAGATCTTATATACCCGTACAACAGGTCAGATACTTCTACACAATGGATTACCATGACCGCAACACGCAACATAGAGATAAGAGCTTATATACCTGTACAACAGGTCACATACTTCTACACAATAGATTATCATGACCGCAACATGGAGATAAGATCTTATATACCCGTACAACAGGTCACATACTTCCACACAATAGATTATCATGACCGCAACATGGAGATAAGATCTTATATACCCGTACAACAAGTCACATACTTCTACACAATGGATTATCATGACCGCAACACGCAACATTGAGATAAGATCTTATATACCCGTACAACAGGTCACATACTTCTACACAATGGCTTATCATGACCGCAGCATGGAGATAAGATCTTATATACCCGTACAACAGGTCACATACTTCTACACAATAGATTATCATGACCGCAGCATGGAGATAAGATCTTATATGCCCGTACAACAAGTCACATACTTCTACACAATGGATTATCATGACCGCAACACGCAACATGGAGATAAGATCTTATATACCCGTACAACAGGTCACATACTTCTACAGAATGGCTTATCATGACCGCAGCGTGGAGATAAGATCTTATATACCCGTACAACAGGTCACATACTTCTACACAATGGATTATCATGACCGCAACACGCAACATGGAGATAAGATCTTATATACCCGTACAACAGGTCAGATACTTCTACACAATGGATTATCATGACCGCAACACGCAACATTGAGATAAGATCTTATATACCCGTACAACAGGTCACATACTTCTACACAATGGCTTATCATGACCGCAGCATGGAGATAAGATCTTATATAACCGTACATCAGGTCACATACTTCTACACAATGGATTATCATGACCGCAGCATGGGGATAAGATCTTATATACCCGTACAAAAAGTCACATACTTCTACACAATGGATTATCATGACCGCAACACGCAACATGGAGATAAGATCTTATATACCCGTACAACAGGTCACATACTTCTACACAATGGCTTATCATGACCGCAGCATGGAGATAAGATCTTATATACCCGTACAACAGGTCTCATACCTCTACACAATGGATTATCATAATCGCAACATGGAGATAAGATCTTATATACCCATACAGCAGGTCACATACTTCTACACAATGGATTATCATGACCGCAACATGGAGATAAGATCTTATATACCCGTACAACAGGTCACATACTTCTACACAATAGACTATCATGACCGCAACACGCAACATGGAGATAAGATCTTATATACCCGTACAACAAGTCACATACTTCTACACACTGGATTATCATGACCGCAGCATGGAGATAAGATCTTATATACCCTAAAAAGAGGTCACATACTTCTACACAATGGATTATCATGACCGCAACATAGAGATAAGATCTTATATATCCGTACAAGTCACATACTTCTACACAATAGATTATCATGACCGCAACATGGAGATAAGATCTTATATACCCGTACAGCAGGTCACATACTTCTACACAATAGATTATCATGACCGCAGCATGGAGATAAGATCTTATATACCCGTACAACAGGTCAGATACTTCTACACAATGGATTATCATGACCGCAGCATGGAGATAAGATCTTATATACCCGTACAACAAGTCACATACTTCTACACAATGGATTATCATGACCGCAGTATGGAGATAAGAACGTATATACCCGTACAACAGGTCACATACTTCTACACAATGAATTATCATGACCGCAGCATGGAGATAAGATCTTATATACCCGTACAACAAGTCACATACTTCTACACAATGGATTATCATGACCGCAACATGGAGATAAGAACTTATATACCCGTACAACAGGTTACATACGTCTACACAATGGATTATCATGACCGCAGCATGGAGATAAGATCTTATATACCCGTACAACAAGTCACATACTTCTACACAATGGATTATCATGACCGCAACATGGAGATAAGATCTAATATACCCGTACAACAGGTCACATACTTCTACACAATAGATTATCATGACCGCCACACGCAACATGGAGATAAGATCTTATATACCCGTACAAAAAGTCACATACTTCTGCACAATGGATTATCATGACCGCAGCATGGAGATAAGATCTTATATACCCTAAAAAGAGGTCACATACTTCTACACAATGGATTATCATGACCGCAACATAGAGATAAGATCTTATATATCCGTACAAGTCACATACTTCTACACAATAGATTATCATGACCGCAACATGGAGATAAGATCTTATATACCCGTACAACAGGTCACATACTTCTACACAATAGATTATCATGACCGCAGCATGGAGATAAGATCTTATATACCCGTACAACAGGTCAGATACTTCTACACAATAGATTATCATGACCGCAGCATGGAGATAAGATCTTATATACCCGTACAACAAGTCACATACTTCTACACAATGGATTATCATGACCGCAACACGCAACATGGAGATAAGATCTTATATATCCGTACAACAAGTCACATACTTCTATACAATGGATTATCATGACCGCAACACGCAACATGGAGATAAGATCTTATATACCCGTACACATATAACATACCCTATACTCTAACAGGTCACATACTTGTACACAATGGATTATCATGACCGCAACACGCAACATGGAGATAAGATCTTATATATCCGTACAACAAGTCACATACTTCTACACAATGGATTATCATGACCGCAACACGCAACATGGAGATAAGATCTTATATATCCGTACAACAAGTCACATACTTCTATACAATGGATTATCATGACCGCAACACGCAACATGGAGATAAGATCTTATATACCCGTACAACAGGTCACATACTTCTACACAATGGATTATCATGACCGCAACACGCAACATGGAGATAAGATCTTATATACCCGTACAACAGGTCACATACTTCTACACCATGGATTATCATGACCGCAGCACACAACATGGAGATAAGATCTTATATACCCGTACAACAGGTCACATACTTCTACACAGTAGATTATCATGACCGCCACACGCAACATGGAGATAAGATCTTATATACCCCTACATCAGGTCACATCCTTCTACACAATAGATTATCATGACCGTAGCATGGAGATAAGATCTTATATGCCCGTACAACAGGTCACATACTTCTACAAAATAGATTATCATGACCGCAACATGGAGATAAGATCTTATATACCCGTACAACAAGTCACATACTTCTACACAGTGGATTATCATGACAGCAACATGGAGATAAGATCTTATATACCCGTACAACAGGTCAGATACTTCTACACAATGGATTACCATGACCGCAACACGCAACATAGAGATAAGAGCTTATATACCTGTACAACAGGTCACATACTTCTACACAATAGATTATCAATACCGCAACATGGAGATAAGATCTTATATACCCGTACAACAGGTCACATACTTCCACACAATAGATTATCATGACCGCAACATGGAGATAAGATCTTATATACCCGTACAACAAGTCACATACTTCTACACAATGGATTATCATGACCGCAACACGCAACATTGAGATAAGATCTTATATACCCGTACAACAGGTCACATACTTCTACACAATGGCTTATCATGACCGCAGCATGGAGATAAGATCTTATATACCCGTACAACAGGTCACATACTTCTACACAATAGATTATCATGACCGCAGCATGGAGATAAGATCTTATATGCCCGTACAACAAGTCACATACTTCTACACAATGGATTATCATGACCGCAACACGCAACATGGAGATAAGATCTTATATACCCGTACAACAGGTCACATACTTCTACAGAATGGCTTATCATGACCGCAGCGTGGAGATAAGATCTTATATACCCGTACAACAGGTCACATACTTCTACACAATGGATTATCATGACCGCAGCATGGAGATAAGATCTTATATAACCGTACATCAGGTCACATACTTCTACACAATGGATTATCATGACCGCAGCATGGGGATAAGATCTTATATACCCGTACAAAAAGTCACATACTTCTACACAATGGATTATCATGACCGCAACACGCAACATGGAGATAAGATCTTATATACCCGTACAACAGGTCACATACTTCTACACAATGGCTTATCATGACCGCAGCATGGAGATAAGATCTTATATACCCGTACAACAGGTCTCATACCTCTACACAATGGATTATCATAATCGCAACATGGAGATAAGATCTTATATACCCGTACAGCAGGTCACATACTTCTACACAATGGATTATCATGACCGCAACATGGAGATAAGATCTTATATACCCGTACAACAGGTCACATACTTCTACACAAAGGATTATCATGACCGCTACATGGAGATAAGATCTTATATACCCGTACAACAGGTCACATACTTCTACACAATGGATTATCATGATCGCAACATAGAGATAAGATCTTATATACCCGTACAACAGGTCACATACTTCTACACAATGGATTATCATGACCGCAACATGGAGATAAGATCTTATATACCCGTACAACAAGTCACATACTTCTACACAATGGATTATCATGACCGCAACATGGAGATAAGATCTTATATACCCGTACAACAAGTCACATACTTCTACACAATGGATTATCATGACCGCAACACGGAGATAAGATCTTATATACCCGTACAACAGTTCACATACTTCTACACAATGGATTATCATGATCGCAACATGGAGATAAGATCTTATATACCCGTACAACAGGTCAGATAGTTCTACACAGTGGATTATCATGACAGCAACACGCAGCATGGAGATAAGATCTTATATACCCGTACAACAAGTCACATACTTCTACACAATGGATTATCATGATCGCAACATGGAGATAAGATCTTATATACCCGTACAACAGTTCAGATACTTCGTCACAGTGGATTATCATGACAGCAACACGCAGCATGGAGATAAGATCTTATATACCCGTACAACAGGTCACATACTTCTACACAATGGATTATCATGACCGCTGCATGGAGATAAAGCCACGGTAAGTCAATCATTTATACGTTTGTTGCCTATTTTAGAGGACTTTCACTCCAAGCATTGGTGACTGGGTCCTATTTTACCAGTAAAACAAAGCTTGTTTACAACACTACCCAAGTACAGCTTCACTTTCCATGGTTCCCACGGGAATACTGGTACAGTACCAGCGGAAATAAGTTGGAGAATAAAAAAAAAATGATTTCATTTTCCCAAAGTTGATAATTCCAAACCTTCAACATTTTAGTGTTGAGTATCGGGATTATGAAGTGTTGCGTAAGTTAAAAAAAGTACGGAGTCTGGGGTGATGCAGGTGTATTCTAATACCTGTAAAGCAAAGCTTATTTACGGCAGCAAATTTTCAGCTCATAGACTTCAAGTTAAATCCAAGTTGTCTACGGGTTTAAAGTTTGCTAGTGGTTCCTTATGAGAAAGGAAGCTGACTCAGTATTCTAGGGGTGAAACCTTTACCTAATATGAAAAGCAGACGACACTTGCAAAAACAATTCTTGAATAACTAATTCTTTTCATTTTTTGTCTCAAAAACATAGGTTATGACCCCTCGTTGGAACGAGCTCGTTCCGACGAGGGATCATAACCTATGTTTTTGAGACAAAAAATGAAAAAATAACGAATCCTTGGTCCTCTGTTGTTTCTTATCTACATTAACGACATCACCGATAACTCACATGGCAGTATTCGTCTTTTCGCAGACGACACATCACTATATCCCATAGTTGAAAACACTGATCGGGCTTCGATCTTGATCAACCGTGACATAGCAACAATTGAACAATGGGCTAAAACTTGGTTGATTGAGTTCAATCCTCAAAAACAGAAACTATGCTCATAACACGTAAAACAAACCAATCAACACACCCATCCTTATACCTAGGGGGGAGCCAAATCTCTGAAGTCATTGAGCACGGGCACCTCGGGGTAATCTTAAATAGCACCTGTACATGGAGCAATCACCTAGAACACATCAGCTCCAAAGCATGTACTCGTATAGATATGTTAAGATTACATAAGTTCACCCTCGAAGATTTTGGAAAAATGTATTTTGCATTTATTAGGCCTCTCTTAGAGTATGCAGATTGTGTTTGGGATAACTGTTCAATAACTAAATCCAATTAGCTGCAGCAAGAATTTACTGATGCAAGTGCCAGCAGTTCATCATTTTATACTGAAACATGTTGGGGAACTCTCCAAGAAAGACGCGGGAAGCATAAGCTTCTCCAATTCTTCAAAATGTATCATCAGATTACACCCCAATACATCTCTAGCAAGGTACCATCCATTACGTCATCCATCAGCCAAGACTATTAGCTTCGATCCAATCGAAATCGTGGTATTCCGCTATGTCACATAAATCTGTACCAGGCTTCATTCGTCCCATCCGTTACCAACCAGTGGAATAACTTACCTATTCCAGTGAGAAATAACTCCTCCATTAGACATTTTAAGAGTTTCTTAAATAATGGCTGCCGGCATCCACCCTCATTTTACCGTGGAACCAAATCCCGACCAGCTCAAATATACCATTGAAGATTAAGGTTGCGTTGTAGTTGAGAGAACGCCCACTTATACAATAATCACCTCTCAGCCCTATATATGAATACATAACTTTCCAAGTGACACTAAACCATAATTTATTAAGAAGTCGCACATTGCCATTGCTGAGTATCAAGTTTGTTGATCCATCTTCGAAACTGTGCTATTAAATTTTACACATAGGTACATTATCACTAGTGAGCATATTTCGTGATGCATCCTACACTATGAAATGCATTGTGTATATGTTGATTGATTGATTTGATCGATTAATTTCTTTATTTCGCAGAAAACATGATATATACACAGAACGACACACGCGTGTGAATGGGTTAATCTATATGGCACGAGTGCCAGCGCGGAAGGATAGAACGAGAGGCCACAGGCCTCGTTCTGTGTTTATTGCACGTCTTCGCGTCTATAAAACAATTATAAGAAGGACACTCAACAATGTATTTGATAATTATCACCAAAAATAACATATTTTGTTGCGAATCAAACTTGCGAGGGGAACCTGTGTTACTCTTTCGTCCTCTGAGTTCCAATGTGTTCTATGTGCCTACTGGCACGTAGAACACATTGGAACTCAGGGGACGACCTTCACCTATCGCTACGGATTGAAATTGTAATTGCGGTACACGGTTTGTAGAAAATTCCAGTGAAATTCCGCTTCTTTATAAAATAGTCCGTCAACGATTTCCGTTCCACACATGTGCGGAACATAGTTTTATTTTCTGCACGGTTTAGTGTTGCTGTAGATAGGGATTTCATAGAACATGCATCTGGAACCTGATTGGGAGCATGAGAAGGCGCTGTCAAGCTGTAATTGACAATACTAGGTCTCATACTCGATATTGAACCCACATCGGTTTGCTCCGTCAACTTTTTTTTGCAAATTTGAAAAAAAATCCTCTTTTTCCAATAATATCCATTTTCCGTGGTTATCGTATTCAAAAGTTACAAAATAATGTCAAACACAAACAAAATCTCAATTTCTGTGCTTAAATCATTAAAGATATAATTAAATATAAAATATATACACTTTTCATAACAATATTTCAACTAAAACGTTAAAACGTAAAAAGGGTAGTTGGATATATTTGGTGCTTAGCAAACTTTGAGTAGTATATATATATATATATATATATATATAGACTCTGACGCTGATGGGGATCGAACCACTGCCTTGATGAGAGTTGACTTCTGCGGCACCAATCGCCTAGCGAAACTGGACCAGCGCCATAGACCACTCGACCGCAGAAGTCAACTCTCATCAAGGCAGTGGTTCGATCCCCATCGGCTCAGAGTCTTTCATCCTAAAAAATGCATAACAGAAGTGCCGAATTCTGTATTCTGTACCGTAAGCAGGAAATTTGGAAAAGAGATTGATTCTCACTGATTTCATCTGCATTACATGGTATAATTCATTGTAAAAATCTAATTCTGGGGGATACCGAGTAATTTCGTGTGGACTGTCCCAGTTCCATGGACGCTCGATCTGCTAGCATGCCTTTTTTGGGGCTTGTCGGTAGTCGAGTGGTCTATGGCGCTGGTCCAGTTTCGCTAGGCGATTGGTGTCGCAGAAGTCAACTCTCATCAAGGCAGTGGTTCGATTCCTATCGGCGTCAGAGTCTTTCATCCTAAAAAATGCATAACAGAAGTGCCGAATTCTGTATTCTGTACCGTAAGCAGGAAATTTGGAAAAGAGATTGATTCTCACTGATTTCATCTGCATTACATGGTATAATTCATTATATATATATATATATATATATATATATATATATATATATATATATATATATATATATACAGGTGTCTGCTTTGTATGGTTGTCGCTATGCCAGAGCATGTAAATAAGAGAGCGCATCACACTGATGGTATGCATTTATATTGACTTATTGCAAGATACATATTTTAATTCACTGTAAAAAAGAAACCTTGTTCATAATTTTACGCATGAAGTTACAGGTTGTGTGATGCTTAGCAGATTATGTATTCGGTAATAATTGAAAGTTAACTTATTAAATTCAACTGCGATTGTTTATTGTTTTTACACGGTGCTTGGTCATATTTGGTTCTGTAAATACATTGGTGTGATATGGCCATAGCCCCTGTAAGTAACATTGATCTGTTATAATAATGCATGAAGGGATATTGTTTTTGAGTTACTGCTCCAGATTTATGTGATGGATTAATCAGTCTATGTGCACATTCATGGTAGAACTTGTGAAATATTTTGTCTACAAGTTGTACCGTTATGTGTACGCGCACTGTTCATTTTGCCAAGGAGTTGGAATTATCAATCAGTTCATGTTGTTCTTATGAAGGAGGGTAACTCTGCTAACTTATGTTAACCCTTTACCCAACGTAACGGCCAAAACCGGCCAGCGCTATTCTCAAAAATCGCCAATTAATTTTCATTATTTTTTTCATTTTTTGTCTCAAAAACATAGGTTATGACCCCTCGTTGGAACGAGCTCGTTCCAACGAGGGGTCATAACCTATGTTTTTGAGACAAAAAATGAAAAAAATTAGTTATTCAAGAATTATTTTTGCATGTATCGTCTGCTTTTCATGTTAGGTAAAGGGTTAATTGCTGAATTGTTGATCTACCCTTACTTACTTACTCACGTCAACGTGGATATTAAGGACTTGTATTATGCTTTTAGTATTCCGTATACTTAGAGAAATAATGCCCTTTTATGCCCTATTACAATGAGTTCGCCAATCTCATTTACGTGGGGTTTATCAGTATGAACTTTATCTAAGTGATTTTGATTTCAAGTTGCCTAACTTAGAATATATTATCCTGTAAGCCTTAAGGGTCTGTCTTGCTCTCTTGTGACAATCATATTTTAGGGACTTGATATTTTATTTGTTTTATTCCAGTTCTGATTTTTTATGTTTGATGGTTGTTGATGACATGATGATGATTTTGATTTCATTGATGATTATAATTCATAATTGTGATCGATAAGATGATGATTGGATTTTTGTAAGCATTGATACCATAGATGTTTACAATAAAATCGCACTGACGTTAAAGGTATAAAGGCTTCCAACTTGTTGTTATTTCTTTGCAACACAAGATTGGTTAGAAATAGCGCCCAACAGTGTGTATGGTGCATTGTAAACAACAACAACAGCAAAAACAACAACAACTCTTATCAACATCTGGTAGTGGTGAGTTGTAGACAACTCCCGATGTGATGTGATATTTGTAGTGTTGATGAAACCATGGTGTTGACATAAGTAAGTGTCGTATTTGTCAACTTAGTGATTTAGTGTGGATAAAAAACTTTTTATTCAACAGAAGACTTAAGAAATACAACAATTTTCTTTTGCAACGATTTTCTTTTGTTCTTGACATCAATTGATTTAAATAAATTGTTTGTTTTATTATACAGTAAAGCTAAATTTAAGATTTAACTTTCATATCACATGAAATTTAATTAAAAATTTTAAGATGCACCAACAGGGACTACTGGGCGATTGGAATTAGTAAACATTGTTCTCATGTCACAGAATTGTAGTTTTTGTAATTTATATTAAAAAATATTCAGGCATATTCCAGTTTGTTAAAAAAAATATAATGTGATATTCATTTCATATTATCAGTGAAAAGTCAATTTCCAGTTTGCCACATTGATATATTAGATATTGTCCCTATATCCCGATAAATTCTGTCTTTTGATTGGCCAGAATACCGTGGACAAATGGCAAAGGGTGCACTCAACATCCAAGGTATATGAGAGAGTACAACATCCAGGGTATAAGCGCACTCGAAACATTGGGGTATATGGTCTAAATGAATGCTTTTCGCTTCCGCTCGCCTCATTACAAACATCGAACCAAAAAAAACAACCCAAATAGTTACAAATATCATCAGTTTTCCCGACAACACAATCATAAAAATAAATTAAGAGCAAATAATTCGTCCCATGAGTACCAATGTGTTCTATGTGCCATAGAACACATTGGAACTCAGGGGACGATATGTCAACAAAATACTGTTTACTCGTTTCCTTAATGACCCAAGGGATGTAACTCTATCTGTTGTCTTCTGCAATTACGATTATAAAAACAAAATAATTATCACGAATTTGGTCCCAATAATTGTGGAGCTGAGAAATGCGCCCACAGATTTATTTCCACTAAGTTGTATTGTGTTTCAAACGGGACAAAAACGTTATCTCCGCCAACATGTATGGTATATGGAGATTTAATACCTGGATGTCTCATTTAAACACCTCGCCTGCGGCTCGGTGTTTAAAAACCGACATCCAGGTATTAAATCTCCATGCACCATACATGTTGGCGGAGATAACTTATAATATAAGTTTGCATTTTTCAGTGATATTTTATGTGGTAGAAATTTAATACAACTGTAGTATTTCAATATCTCTCACCACCTTTTGAAAACTTGACTGGTGCAATATACTCAGGTTTGATATTTTGATAAAACGTATAATTGTGGTTCACAAAAGTACCAATTGCTATTAACCAACAACTCTCTTGTTACTTATTTACTAATCATAATACTTCTATTTTGTGTTTTATTAAAAAGTATGTTACACTGGTTTATTACTTTCCAAAGTGTGATTTACTGCAATTCCCGGGTGTGATCATAAACGATAACTTCACAAGTAAATTATTCAATAAACAATTGTGTCATGTATCCATGTGCGCAAACGAAGACACTTTACCATGGGTGTAATGGGAACTTCATTGTTTTTTGTTTTTTTTTAACATGAAAAGCAGACGACACTTGTGAAACAAATTCTTGAATAACTATTATTTTCATTTTTTGTCTCAAAAACATAGGTTATGACCCTACATTGAAACGATCTAGACGAGTTCGTTCCAATGAGGGGTCATAACCTATGCTTTAGAGACAAAAAATGAAAAAAATAATGAAAAATAATTGACGATTTTTTAGAATAGTACTGGCCAGTTTTTGCCATTACGTTAGGTAAAGGGTTAAATAATATAATTAACGTTACTAATGAAAAGTAATAAACAGAGTAATCGCTTGACTGGACTGGTTATGTGAAATAATTCACTCGAGGCAAGGGACTATATTGTAAAACACTCGCCGCATTCGTGCACTCGTGTTTGTACAACGTCCCTCACCTCTCATTAATTATTTCACGCAATCAGTCCAGTCAAGCGAGTACTCTCTATTACTTTGAAATTTAGAATAAAACCAGGTTCTTATTGTGATATATGGTTGTTCATACATTGAATTTCAGGTACCATTTACAGGTTTATGTGTAATCAAAGTATCCTTTGAAAAAAGGCAACTTTACTATTTTTAGTTTTAATTTTCAGCATTAAATACAGGTTTAGATTGTCATTATGTCAAGTGCATATTATTAAATATTAGATGTCATGTGACTTTCCCGCGTTCTGATTGGTTGAACAGAAACACCCTATTTTCCGATAGTTCATCAGCGAAATCGCACAGACCTACTATCATTTTTGAAAAAAGAATAGTGCATGGTAATAGTGCACGGTTATAAATAGTAACATTCGAATTCGCTTAGAAAATTCCATTGAAGCGTAAATACTTTACAAGACATCTCGTCCCATATACATTATTACATTTAGTTTGGAGAAATAAAAATATGTGTATCGAAAGTGGTGTTTGTAGTAGTGTTGGGGGCGGGGAGGGGGTTAATGGAATAATGGTATTGTGTTTCTTGGGGTTTTGGTTCTCTACCTATCTATCCCAGAACTATGAGTGGCAGAATTAATTTAGTTTACCTGTTTAAACCCTGAATCATTTTCTTTTCTCTTTGGCTGTGAATAAGAATATTATCTTGCATATATGACCGATGAAGAACCCCCCCCCCCCACCCCCCCCCCCCCACACACACACACATCTAATATAATAAATATAGCATGACTTTTTGTTGACTATGCCAAAATAGTGATCCTCGAGGAGAGAATAGTCCCTCCGCTACGCGTTGGGACCATTCTCTCCTCGAGGACCACTATTTTGGCATAGTCAACTCAAAGCCATGCTATATTTATTAAATATGCTGTAATATAACATACAACCTTACGTCATTTGATATATACAACAACAATTTATTTAAGTGTATTGATAATATGCATGCACTTATCAGTATTGTAATAACGGCTGAAAAGCTCACTGCTGAAGAACGTGAAAAACTTACTGATGCATTTAAAACCCTGGGTGTAAAACCAAAAATTGATACACCTAAAAACGTCACAAAATGGATGGGTTGACACAGTTAATTGAGGTCAGTTGGGTCCTTATGTTAAACCTAAGGTACCTCCTACACACACAACTTTGCCATATCATTTCACTAAATATATCATTCTTTTCTACTGAAAAGTGTTTCAAAAGAGTGTGATTTGGACTTGTGAGGGTATGAGGTTAATTCTTTGGTAAACGATAAAGTATATACAAATGCTGATATTTTATTAGCTTTAAGAAGATCAGTAAAGGGCAATGCAGTTAGACTTCTCGTGTATATGGGGAAGAATGTTACTATTGAACAAATTATTAATAAATTTGATTCGATATTTGGTTCAGTTGACATTTTCATCAGTCACTACAGGCTGCATTTTACACTGCCAAACAGAAAGAAGGGAAAGATGTGTCTTCTTTTACAAGCAGACTGGAAGATTTACTTGTTGCAAAACTTGTGGAATCTGACGCCAACAATATGTTCTGCTCAGACCTTTATGCTGGATTAAACCACCATTTGAAAGCAGTTTCAGCCCTCAAGTATGCCAAGGTTATTAGCTTCAACAAACTGAGGGTAGACCTTAGGAGATTGGAGTCTGAGATGGGATGCTCAGAAGAGCATAGCAAAGCAGTACATGTGCTTGAAGGTAAAATTAAGTGTTGACTGGTGTCGTCAACCAGCTTCGATTAGAAGTCAAAGAACCAAACACAAAGATTGATGACAAAGAAAATATACAGCTGCTACTCCCTCCTATGAAGTACAACCTCATTGGAGAAATAAACCAGATAACAGGAAAGGGCTATTCTAGAAGAAATAGTTCCAGGGAAAATTGAGGTCTGCAAGATGAAGAAAGGATTAGAGATCAAGAATGCCATCCATAAGAAGATACTTACAGATGACCGAACAAAGAAGTGGCATGCTTCAGGTGTGGACAAAAAGGCAATATTCCAATTAAATGCAGAGTCTGCATTGATCATCAAAGAAGATTCACAAGAGGCCATTTAAATGGCCAAGGACCTATGGAAAATGGGAAATTCATAGGTCAACGTGATGTTGAAGATTGCCCAGAAACTGACAAGGCCAACTTAGTTGGAAGTAGTTCAGAAACAAGTGGGTCAATTAATGGCTTTACATGTTCCTGTTTACTTGATACTGGGTCAACAGAATCTACAATTTCAAGAAGCTTTTATGATAGGCACCCCATCCATATTCCAATTCAACCATTCAACTCAATGTTGAGTATGGAATGTGCAGATGGTCAAAAACTTCCAGATGGAGCATTAGTTGAATTGAATATCATTTTTAGTGGAGAACCAACAGAGATAAAGCAAACTTGTTTAGAGTTGGTAGAACCAAGTATGGATAAATCCAAAGTTCCTTTATTGGTTGGAACAAATGTTGTAAATCCTATATTGGATAAATGTAAAACATCCATGGTGCTCAGATGATTCCAAGTACTTCAGTGTCAGCTTTAGGAGCATTTTGCAATGAGAAAAGAACCATTGTTGCCATAAAAATATTTTGGGTGCAGTAAAATGTTGTGAGAAGAACATCACTATTTTAGCAAACACTACCATGTCAATATCTGGATTCCACATGCCTACCAATGCTATTGTGCAGCCAATATTTATGAAAGACTTAGATTTATGCCCATCTATGTTTTCATTTTATGGTAAAGGCAATATTAATGTTTCTGTTTTAAATTGTTCAACTAAAACTGCCACAATTCTACCAAATGCTTTTACTTTGTGAGATTCAGCCAGTCATTTAAGGAATGATCGTTTCTTTTTGTCTATTTCTTGAGTTATGAACCCCAAAAAACAAAGTCCAAACTGTGTAAATGGGCTCAAGAAATAGACAAAAAGAAACGATCATTCCTTATAATTTAACGTTCGCGACCCAAATAAATAAATAGTGTTAGTTGTCCTCCACTTCAGCGAACAAAGACTTAAAAACTAAAACTGGTAGACATATTGTTTTTCTGGCATAAAAGAGGGCGCATATTATTGAAATGCAGGTAGCAATTGACACACTTTCCAAGTCAAATGCACTTATGTCATTAAATTTTTTATTGACCAATGAATTACGTAATGCAAAGAAAACGTCATAAGCCACGCCTCCCTCAAATTTCATTCAACTGTTCACTTCATGTAATGTCAAAATTGCCGTATTCGCCATGACCAGCCATTGTTTACAATTGATTTGGGTAAAACGATGAATGCAGACGATCACACAGTGTGTGTAAACATTGAAATGTCAAATAAATACAGTTGTGAAGAAAAAGAAAAATTGACCCACCACGGTCATTTAAATATTTTATAAATAATTTCATGGTGATAAATTAGTAATATAAATTTATTTTTATTTTTCACATTTAGAACGTGCCAGTGTTCTAACTTCTATTGATTTAACACCATGTTGCAACTCCGAAGACTGGTATTTTAGGGGCGTGGCTGGAGGTGGACCTAATTGTGTTTTTTTCGGTTCATTGAGTTATGAAAAGAAAAAACAGAATCGTGTGAACCAATCGTTTTATCTGAAAACGCATGAACCGAAAAAAGTTTAATTATGACAATCTGACATGAAATTTCACAACAAACAAATGATGTAGATGATATCAATAATTTTATTGATGATCTTGATATATCAAAATCACCTCTTACTGGCAAACAACAGCAACAGTTTCAAGATTTAGTATTGAAATATTAAGATACTTTCTTGCACAGTGAGACAGATATTGGACATTTTGACAAAGATAACATAGGATAGAGCTCACAGATTAGAAGCCTTCCAAACAAAGATTCCGTTGTATACCACCATCCATGTATGACGAGGTAAGTTAACATTTACAGCAACTTGTTTCCAGTGTTATAATTAGAACATCACATTCCCATTTGCTTCACCAGTTGTACTGGCATGAAGAAAAGATGGCCGGTTGAGAATGTGTGTTGATTACAGAGTTCTCAATAATAAAACCGTTAAATGAAGTTATTCTTTACCTCATATAGAGGAAGTATTGGACTCATTGGCTGATGCACAATATTGTAGTGTTGTGGCCATGGAATCGGGCTACTATCAGATTGATATAGAAAAACAACACAAAGAAAGAACATTTACAGTTGGCCCAATGGGGTTTTATGAATATAACCATTTACATTTTGGCTAAGCTAACACGCCAGCCACTTACCAACGAGTTGTGGAGCAGTGTTTTGGAGAATTGCATTTTAAAAATCTGCTTTATATACTTAGACAATTTAATAAATTCCTCTGACAGTATACAACAGAACATGGAGAGAACAGAGAAGATATTTAATCACCTTTGAGAATGTGGTTTCAAGCTTTCTCCCAAGAAATGCTAATTTATCAAAGAAAAAGTTAACTTTATTAGACATGTTGTTTCAGCACAGAGCATAGAAACTGATCTACAAAAGATATAAAAGATTAAATCCTGGCCCAAACCAACTATTCCAGAAGAAGTGAGGCAGTTTCTTGGATTTGCTGGCTAATATCAGCAATTTTGTGAACATTTTCCAAAATTGCCAAGCCACTTTCTGGATTAATGCCAAGGCCAGAGAAGACATTTAAAGGAAGAAGAAAACCCAAGACGTCTACAACATGGATATAGGGTCCAGAGCAGTCTGTAGAATTTGAAAAGCTTAAACCAATGCTGTCATCCCCACCAGTTTTAGCACAGTGAGAAGATACAAACTTGAATATCTAGTTTTCAGCAGTTACAAATCAACAGCGACCAATACTGGCCAAACTTCCTTCATTAGCTTTCCACACATCTATGTACAGAAGGACTCCTGCATTGTGTCCTTGGGCAAGGCACTTAACCTCGATTGTCCACGTGGGGGCACGATGACGCCGCGTACTAAGGCGTCCTGCACGTCGATGGTATGTATGTCTTCAAACAATGTAACCCTGCCTGTGCTGCAGTGCGGAGTTACGATGTTGGGGAGCTGGCAGCTTCTCGTTATTGCTCGGTGGTTCTCTCCAGGTACTCCGGCTTCCTCCACCTGTAGAACTGTCATGGTCATGATTAGCCATTGTGCATAAGTATGACAGAACACTATCACTTTTCCGAGACAGATTTTATTGGCCAAGTATGTCTGCAGATGTGGAAAACTGAATTAAAAGAGCTATAGTTGCTGTGTTCGTTTTAAAGTTACAGACAAGCAGAAGTCTCCATTTGTCAACATACAGACATCACAGCCTTTAGAATTGGTCTGTATGAACTATCCTACAGTTGAATGCTGCAAAAGGGGGCATAAAATATGTATTGATTGTGACTGATCATTATACCCGGTATGCTCAAGCTTATCCAACTAGAAATATGATGGCAAAACCAACTGCTGATGTATTTTTGAAGCAGTTTGTCCGACATTATGGATTACCCAAGCGTATTCATTCTGGCCAAGGATCTAATTTTGAATCTAAGCTGATTCAAGAAATTTTATCTGTTACAGGTGTATCCAAATCACGCATAACTCTTTACCATCCCATGGGTAATGGAATGTGTGAGAGGTTTACCCCTACACTTATTGATACGCTGGGAACATTGGGAACAGAGAAGAAGGTGGTATGGAACTCACATATTGCAAGTTTAGTTGATGCATATAACAGTATTCGACATGACTCAACAGGTTATTCACCATTTTATCTCATGTTCAGATGAGAACCATGCCTTTCAGTGGATGCTGAATTCAGTCTTGAAGACAACCAGCAGTCACAACTCTTATCAAAATATGATACTGAGTCGAAGGAAAGATTCCAGGAGGCATACAAGAAGGTTAATGACAGCATTAAAAGACTTCATATGACGTTAATATTCGGGAAGCACATGCTGAAGTTAGTTGGTGGTAGAGTTAGGGCTGTCAGGATTTTTTAATTCAGGAATCGATTAATCGTCGCGAATAATCGATAATAATCGATTAATCGTACCTAGATAACCCTCCCCGCTCCCCCTCTCTTTGAAGTTGTTAAAAATGAAGTTCAAGTCGGCTGACCTACCTCAAGTAAACAACGAAGACGATCCTCTTTTAGGTATATTCAAAGCTTTGATGTTTTGAACTTTTGAACCGTCAGTGTAATAATCAAAACCGGTCGGCATTTGAATGATTTTATTTTTGTGTGTAAAACAGAGTTAATCAATAAGCAGCAGTTATCAAACTGGAAACAGATATTGAATAATCAATCAGTGTCCAGTTAAGGGAGATTACTCATCACTGAGATTCCTTTGCAGGTAAATCTTTTGTTATTTCACAAGTACAATGACAAACTACACCGCATGCTTCACTGCCAATTTTCCACTGGGTTCCCTTTCCAAAGTTAGTACCATAGTAACCTTATCAGCGTTGTAGTTCTACACAACAGAACCAGTAGGGTTTACTGTCAACGCATTCCAAATGAGGACCAGTAGTTCTATAGTTGCTTAGAATTAAATGGAGGGGTTGTATCACGAATGCAGCTCTGCACTTGATCAACGATTGTAATTTTGGTCTCCATGCTTCTTGAAGTGATAACTTTATTAAATCAATTTGAGAACCCCCCCCCCCCCCCACCCACCCACCCAACCCCCTAACATCGCTCGTGCCCTCACAGTAGATGACTTCGGCATCTGCATCAGTAACCCGACACTTTCGAAAGGCGGCCCATCACAGAATTAATCCGAATAAGCCAGAATTCCCTCTCCCTGGCCCTTAGTGAGGGTTAAAGGGGGAAGTAACCGAAAGTTTGGTCTTACGAAAAAGAAAGAAAAAAAGACAGAAAAGACTAAGGAACTTCATTGCAAGACTAATTATATGGAGTCCAGTCTATAAACTACATCTTGACTAATTATAGGAGACCAATCTATAATCTAAATCTTGACTAATTATATGGAAGCCAATCTATAATCTAAATCTTGACTAATTATAGGAGACCAATCTATAATCTAAATCTTGACTAATTATATGGAAGCCAATCTATAATCTAAATCTTGACTAATTATAGGAGACCAATCTATAATCTAAATCTTGACTAATTATATGGAGGCCAATCTATAATCTAAATCCTGACTAATTATATGGAGGCCAATGTATAATCTAAATCTTGACTAATTATAAGAGACCAATCTATAATCTAAATCTTGACTAATTATATGGAAGCCAATCTATAATCTAAATCTTGACTAATTATATGGAAGACAATCTATAATCTAAATCTTGACTAATTATATGGAGGCCAATCTATAATCTAAATCTTGACTAATTATAAGAGACCAATCTATAATCTAAATCTTGACTAATTATATGGAGGCCAATCTATAATCTAAATCTTGACAAATTATATAGAGGCCAATCTATAATCTAAATCTTGACTAATTATAAGAGACCAATCTATAATATAAATCTTGACTAATTATATGGAGGCCAATCTATAATCTAAATCTTGACTAATTATATGGAAGCCAATCTATAATCTAAATCTTGACTAATTATAAGAGACCAATATATAATCTAAATCTTGACTAATTATATGGAGGCCAATCTATAATCTAAATCTTGACAAATTATATGGAGGCCAATCTATAATCTAAATCTTGACTAATTATAAGAGACCAATCTATAATATGAATCTTGACTAATTATATGGAGGCCAATCTATAATCTAAATCTTGACTAATTATATGGAAGACAATCTATAATCTAAATCTTGACTAATTATATGGAAGACAATCTATAATCTAAATCTTGACTAATTATATGGAAGACAATCTATAATCTAAATCTTGACTAATTATATGGAGGCCAATCTATAATCTAAATCTTGACTAATTATAAGAGACCAATCTATAATCTAAATCTTGACTAATTATATGGAGGCCAATCTATAATCTAAATCTTGACAAATTATATGGAGGCCAATCTATAATCTAAATCTTGACTAATTATAAGAGACCAATCTATATTCTAAATCTTGACTAATTATATGGAGGCCAATCTATAATCTAAATCTTGACTAATTATATGGAGACCAATCTATAATCTAAATCTTGACTAATTATATGGAGACCAATCCATAATCTAAATCTTGACTAATTATAGGACACCAATCTATAATCTAAATCTTGACTAATTATAGGAGACCAATTTATAATCTAAATCTTGACTAATTATATGGAAGCCAATCTATAATCTAAATCTTGACTAATTATAAGAGACCAATATATAATCTAAATCTTGACTAATTATATGGAGGCCAATCTATAAATTTGAATCTTGACTAATTATATGGAAACCAATCTATAATCTGACTCATGACTAATTATATGGAGACCAATTTATAATCTGACTCATGACTAATTATATGGAAACACTATATAATCTGAATCTTGACTAATTATATGGAAACCAATCTATAATCTGACTCATGACTAATTATATGGAGACCAATTTATAATCTGACTCATGACTAATTATATGGAAACACTATATGATCTGAATCTTGACTAATTATATGGAGACCAATCTATAATCTGACTCGTGACTAATTATATGGAGACAAACTTATAATCTGACTCAGGACTAATATGATATGGAAACCAGTAACAAAAAAAAAGGAATCTTGACTAATTATATGAAACCAATATATAGTCTGAATCTTGATAATTATAGGGAGACCAATCTATATGACGTGTGAACAGGATCATAAATCAGTGAATTAAGCATGATGCTAAAATAATTAAGCATGATGCTAAAATAATATTCCATGATGCCTAAATAATATAGCATGATATTGATAAAGCATCATGCTTAAATATTTAGGCATCATGCTTAATTATTTATGCAGTATTCATGAAATTATACCAAACAATATAGCATCATGCTCAATTATTAGAGTATAATGCTAAGAAAAGGTTATGCCCCCCCCCCCCCGCCCCGTACACGGATCTGATTTCAGCACCATACCCTATTACTTTATGCTGCATTCGTGAAATCACATCAAATAATTCAGATCATGCTCAATTAACCCTTTACCCAATGCAGACGATATCAAAATTTATTATTTTAAATATCATTTTTTGAAATTTTTCAAGAAATTTCAACAAAACCATATCATGTGACCCCTCGTTGGAACGAGCTCGTTCCAATGAGGGGTCACATGATATGGTTTTGTTGAAATTGTCGAAACATAATATTTTTCAACTGCTGAATTTGCATGTTACGCTGATGCGGCCGATTCGTTGGGTAAAGGGTTATAGGGCATGATCCTCTCGTAATTCAGCATCATGCTACATTAATCCAGAATCATGCTATTGTATTTATGCAGCATTTGTTAAATCACGCAAACTAATATAGCATGATGCTTAAATAATTAATTATCATGCAAAATTAAAATACATGATCCTCTCGTAATTCACCATCACGCTTAATTATTTCGGCATCATGCTATATCATTTATGCAGCTTTCACGATATCGTGCAGTATAAAATAGCATGATGCTAAATTAATTTAACATCATGCTCAAATAATTAAGCATCATGCTAAATTAATTCAGCATCATTCTTAAAATAATTAAGCATCATGCTGAATTAAAATGCACGATCCTCTAGTAATTCAGCATCATGCTTATTTATTTCGGCATCATACTATATTATTTATGCAGCATTCATGCAATCGTACTAAATTATACAGCATGATGCTAAATTAATTCAGCATCATGCTCAAGTAATTAAACATCATGCTAAATTAATTCAGCATCATTCTAACATAATTAAACACGATGCTGAATTAAAATGCATGATCTTCTCGTAATTCAGCATCATACTTAATTAATTCGGCATCATGCTATATTATTTATGCAGCATTCACGAAATCGTGCAAAATTGTATAGCATGATGCTAATTTAATTCAGCATCATGTTTAAATAATTAAGCATCATGCTAACATAATTAAGCATCAGGCTGAATTAAAATGCATGATCCTCTCATATTTCAGCATCATGCTTAATTAATTTCTCATCATGCTATATTATTTATGCAGCATTCGTGAAATCGTGCAGTATAATATAGCGTGGTGCTAAACTAATTCAGCATCATGCTCAAATAATTAAACATCATGCTAAATTAATTCAGCATCATTCTAACATAATTAAACATGATGCTGAATTAAAATGCATGATCTTCTCGTAATTCAGCATCATACTTAATTAATTCGGCATCATGCTATATTATTGATGCAGCATTCATGCAATCGTACTAAATTATACAGCATGATGCTAAATTAATTCAGCATCATGCTCAAATAATTAAACATCATGCTAAATTAATTCAGCATCATTCTAACATAATTAAGCATGATGCTGAATTAAAATGCATGATCTTCTCATAATTCAGCATCATGCTTAATTAATTTCTCATCATGCTATATTATTTATGCAGCATTCGTGAAATCGTGCAGTATAATATAGCGTGGTGCTAAACTAATTCAGCATCATGCTCAAATAATTAAACATCATGCTAAATTACTTCAGCACCATGCTAAAATAATTAAGCATCATTTTGAATGAAAATGCGTGATCCTCTCGTAATTCAGCATCATGCTATTTTATTGATGTAGCACTGATGAAATCGTGCAAAATTATATAGCATGATGCTAAATTAACTCCGCATCACTGGCATGCTTAAATAATTAGGCATCATGCTGAATTAATTCAGCATCATGCTAAAAACCTGTCAATCAACACATTCCGCTATGTGGCGCCGATATTTCCATTCAGTGTTTCTGGTCGGATGGAACAATGGAGCATGGCCGAGAAACAAGAACATGTTGATGCAAACATCAAGCCGCAGATTTAGAATCTTCTGGAAGAAATCTTCGTATACATATCAAGAATCGTTTCAATGGATTTTCTTTTGGTGGTACATACAATACGTGGAGAGTGGATTGTAACTAAAACACCGGCGGAGTGGAGTGATCACCCAAACCCAAGCTATAACTTTCAAATTTTGTATATATCGACAAAAAACACAAACAATGTTTCAGCCAATGGACCTCCGGGTTTAACCCGGAGGTCCATTGGCTGAAACTTTGCTGGTGCCGGTTATGCTTTGCAACAAATTTGCAATTATTGCTCAGGTGGAATCTCCACTCTGCGGGTGATTTAGTGATAATACATTCCCCATGTATTGTAATATATTAAAAATTAAACACATGGAATATAAGCAGTGCTTGCTTACGTTTGTAAACAAGTTCTGTTTTACTGTTGAAATATGACTCGTTAATTATAGTCTCGGGTGTGTGTGTTTTAAAGTGAGCAGGAAAGGTAAGAATGTTTTCATAAACTTGACATTGCACTTGAAATAGCTACAGAGACTTACAGCAGCTTTAAAAAACAATAAATAAATGTAAATCTGAAAATTCACAGGCATCAGAAAGCACGCAGTCTCCCGAGTTCCCAATGCCAATGACTGAGTTTTTCCCTAGCCCCTCAGTCACTATTTTAATATTTTAACCAGTTGAGAATTTTGTGATCCTGAAAGGGTGAAGCACTGTCTTGCACAATCAGTAGTAGTATGAATCGAGCCAGGTTGCCCCGAACGTTGCCAGGGAAACTAGTGTTAAATTACCATAGGAATCGGAGCTTTTGCCAGAGCAACTCTTTCCTGTGTAAAATTAAACTTCGACCCTATGCATATTGATCCGCAAGTGGTGTACGTGGTGCACATTTAGTATGCTTAGAAATGCATAGTGATATATGTACATACGGGGCTATGGGTATATAACAGGGGGGTGTGGTGGATCGGTAGGTAGAGGTCCAGGCAGTAGTATACATAAGGCTAGGTCTGGCGCACTTTTGGGGGGGGGGACCCCGGCCGGTGACGGTGATGGGCCGCTCCACCCATCTAGCTGGCCCCCACGATAGGCGTTCTGGAGAAAACAGGTTAAATTGAGCCGGCTCCAATGGCTAATGCTGTATGGAGTGAAATATTTTGATATCGAAAACGTATCATTTAGAGATAAATGTATTATCATTTTATATCATGAAGGGTGAAAATACATGTCCCTGCATTTTACTTGGTGAGTTAACTCTCTGCGGTAGAAACTGCGTCGGTGAGTACTGTTTCCTACATACTGCACGGAAACGCAATGGCGGGAGGACGTACGCCTGCCGAAAAAAATGTGGAATAGGGGTTAAAACGACCCTCGCCCTTTGCAAGAACTGTGATAGCGATTACTCCTGACTCAAAAGACTACGTCAAAAAGACAGCGCTATTAAAAAGGAGTTTCGTCGCTTAGGCAAAATATCCTAATAAAAATTCTCTATTAGAGAAATGCGATTCACAAATGATATACATAGCGGACCATGGACGAATACATCGACCAGCTGTTGGACGAATACATCGACCAGCTGTTGGAAGAATACATCGACCAGCTGTTGGATGAATACATCGAGCAACTGTTGGACGAATACATCGACCAGCTGTTTGACGAATACATCGACCAGCTGTTGGACGAATACATCGACCAGCTGTAGGACGAATACATCGACAAGCTGTTGGACGAATACATCGACCAGCTGTTGGCGAATACATCGACCAGCTGTTGGTCGAATACATCGAGCAACTGTTGGACGAATACATCGACCAGCTGTTTGACGAATACATCGACCAGCTGTTGGACGAATACATCAACCAGCTGCTGGACGAATACATCGACCAGCTGTCGGACGATGACATCGACCAGCTGTAGGACGAATACATCGACCAGCTGTTGGACGAATACATCGACCAGCTGTTGGACGAATACATCGACCAGCTGTTGGACGAATACATCGAACAACTGTTGGACGAATACATCGATCAGCTGTTTGACGAATACATCGACCAGCTGTTGGACGAATACATCAACCAGCTGTTGGACGAATACATCGACCAGCTGTTGGACGAATACATCGACCAGCTGTTGGAAGAATACATCGACCAGCTGTTAGCTGCAATGCAAACATCTGAGCCAGTTCAGAGTGTTGTTCACAACATCCTGGATGAGCCGATTCCGAAGGCCACGAAGAGGCGCTTACTAAAGCCCCTACTTTATAAAAAAACGGTCTCTACCAGTCCCACGGCCTCCATACGAAAAGAGAAAGAGGGCCATCAAAGAGGAATTCGACCCAATTCCTGTAACAAAGAAAATAAAATCGATTCAGGACTATCAAAATGAGCTCCTGGATCTGTTCAATGTTGCGCAACGGCAAAGAACAGACAAGTTAATGTTCAGGCAGACCTCCTGAACAATAGGGAATTTCGTGCGAGTTGGCAGATGGATGTCCCCCAAGGGCACCTCAATAGTGCAGATCAAAGAGCCTTCATGGAAAATGTACGCTCTCAGATTCACAAGAATCTTGTGGAGGAAGCTCTCAATGGAGTCAAGTTCCAGCTTGCTCTTAAGATTCAGCTTCGCAAAGATAATCCTGATGGTTGTGAGGAGTTCACAGACAAAATACTTCGCCACAATCAAGAAGCTGTTTTAAAGGCCCATGAGACTGATGCGGCGTTAGGCAGAGCATTGCCACGCATCAAGGAGACGCTCGAAAGATGGACAGAGCGAGGTTCAGGATGGATGGTAAACAATGTAGAAACGATGTAGTTAGACATTGCCAGGTACCAGCCATTAAAAGGGGGCTCATATATTCCACTACTCGCGGCCTTGGGCAATAAGAAAGCTATAGTGAATGTAAAGAATAGGGACAACAATTGTCTACGCTGGGCCTCGCGCTCTGCTTTGTTTCCAGCTAGAAAGGACGCCCAAAGACCTTCTAAGTATCTAGAAAATGATGGGTTAAATTTCACGGGAACTGAAACACCAACACCTCTCTCCCAGGTTCTAAAATCGAAGAAAAGAATAACGTGGCCATAAATGTCTTTGGCTGGGATAAGGGGGTCATAGTGCACAGACTCAGTTATCAACCCAAAAACCCATCCCGTATCAACCTTCTACTCATTGAGAAGGCAGGTAGGTTCCACTACACCTGGCTTAAGAACCTAAACCGCTTGCTGTTCCAAGACAACAAGACCAACAGAGTCGAATATTTCTGCGAGCGGTGCCTCCACGGCTACTCCAGGGAGGACCTTCTAGAAGCCCACAAGCCACACAACGAGTGTAACCTCAAGCTGCGGTTAAGTCCAAAAACCACAACAATACCGGTCGTCTTTCACAATCTGCGAGGATATGACTCTCATCTTCTGATGCAGGCCATTTCCAAAGTGGGGGGCAAGGTCTCATTCATCCCCAACAACACAGAGAAACACATCTACTTCTCCCTTGAGCAGCACCGCTTCATTGACAGTGCCAAGTTCCTGCTGGCCTCCCGAGGCCATCCAAATAACAGCTCAGTATGAGCCCATCATAACACGACGAGAGCTGCTGATACGAGAGGGGATGTACCCCTATGAATACATGGACTCCTGGGAGAGGTTTGCGGAGCCCCAACTCCCTCAAAGGGAAGCATTCTACAGCAGACTAATTGATGAGTCAATAAGTGAGGTTGACTATGCCCACGCACAGAACATATGGGCTACTTTCGGATGACGCACTCTAAGGGATTATCATGACCTCTGCAACTGCACAGATGTTCTCCTTCTGGCTGATGTTTTGAAGCCTTTCGGAAGACGTGCATGCGACAGTATGGTCTGGACCCAGCGCATTATTACACAAGTCCCGACCTCTCTTGCGATGCGCTGCTCAAGAAAACAGGCGCGGAGCTGGAACTACTGACGGATTACGACCAGCAACTCTTCATTGGGAATGGGTTGAGGGGTGAAATCTCTATGGTCTCGAAGCGTTATGCAAAGGCCAATAAACCTATGGTTAATGGTTACGACTAGGGCTGTCACGATTTTTTAATTTAGGAATCGATTAATCGTCGAAAATAATCGATTAATCGCACCAAGATGATCCAATCTCCCTCTCTCTGAAGTCGATAAAAAATGAAGTTCAAGTCAGTTGACCTACCTCCTGTAAATAACGACGACGATCCTCTTTTAGGTACATTCAAAGCCTTGATGTTCTGAACTTTTGAACCATCAGTGTAATAATTAAGACCGGTCGGCAGTTGCTTCCAACGGCTTCTTGGGTTTAAGATCGATGTTCTTAACGCTTTACCTTTAGAAACAATAGTTTTGTCATCCAGTTTTCTTTTAATTATTAAATGTCTAAAGCGGGATACAATTTACCGATTATTCGACAAAGAAAAATACTAATCGATTTCGCCGTGACCGATCAACAATCGATTAATCGATTAACCGTGACAGTCCTAGTTACGACCCCTCCAACCCAAACACTCATCTAATGTACCTAGATGCAAACAATTTGTATGGGTTCGCGATGAGCCAGCCACTCTCGGTGGATGATTTCAGGTGGGTGCACAATCCGGCAGAGCTCTCAATATCAGACCACGCGGCTGAGAGCCCGCAAGGTTACATCATACTCAAGGTGGACCTGGAGAATCCTGAAGAGTTGCACGAGGTGCACAACGCCTACCGTTGTCCAAAAAGAATGGATGTCTGAATATCAGCAGAACCTTCTAGGGGTTGGGGTGGCACCGACAGAGGTTGAAAAGCTGGTCCCCAACCTCTGCAACAAGGAACGCTATGTGCGTCACTATCGGAACCTCTAGCTCTACCTGTCTCTAGGAATGCGGTTGAAGAACATCCATAGGGCCCCCTGCTTCAACTAGTGCCCATGGATGGACCATACATCTGGATGAACACAGAGCTTCGCAAGAAGGCCACAACAACTTTGAGAAGGTCCTCTACTAGCTCATGATCAACAGTGTATTTGGGAAAACAATGGAAAACCTACGAAAGCGGGTGGACGTCAAGCGGGTCCGTGCCAGCGAGGAGGACAAACTTAGATGCCTAATAGCCAGCCCGGCCTTCGCTCTTCTAGGGTTGAAACTTTCCTAATTTCCTGGTCCCGGTGGACATCCACACGGCCGCGTCTGATGGAGACACCGTGCTTGGTCAGAAGTTTACTCACCACACCCATGAACTCGGGCCCGGGATCGACCTGTAGCAGTTTAGGCCATCTATGTGGGCTTCACCTGTATATCCTTCCGAGAGCGTCTGCGACCTCGTAAGCCTGTTTTGTGGCCAGGGGCACAGGGTCCTTATAGCGGGAGGCCACGTCGACCACAGTGAGGGCATATTTGTATAGGTTTTTCGACCAATGCGGTCGTGAGGCAAAAACAAGAGATCAGCTTGATGGACTTCATTCGGTACTGACACGTCAAACTTGGGTCGTGGTATGTGAGTAGTAGGAGATGTATGGATCGTGCCTCATTGGGGGAGGGAATGGGGGAGGGGGAAGTGACGTCATAGTCGCGTGACCTGGTGACGTCATGTTGTGTTGTTATGGTAACCAGCGTGAGCGGCCATCTTGTGACGTCATCTCCATAGTGATACGTGGTCCTAGTGCGCATGCGGAGCGCGTGTTGTTAGGGTGATACGTGTTTCCGTCGTCCATTTTGCATACTGGAGGCCGCCATCTTAGTTTATATGGTAGCACGTGGTTGATATGTGACCAAAACCTTCTAACAAGACAGGGGTATGTTCGGAGGATGTGTTCCTTAGTAGAAGAGTAATTTCCCGATTCGTAGAATTACCCAAATAAACCCGACAGTCCCTCCAAATCACCGAAATTGACTTTATTTACTACGGATTCCCCACTTTATCGGTGTAGCACGTAGTGCTATAGTACCAAAGGGTACAAGGCGTGTGTTCCTTTATAGAAGAGTTATTTTCTGGCCTAGAATTACCACAAAATCCTCGTTTAATTATCCAAATAAACCCGACAAGTTGTATTGTTTCGAATTCTTTCAGAATTTTCTGCTTCTATCTATATATGCAATAGTTTTCACCTTTCTGGCTATGTTCCTTTGTTCTGGAGTATACTCCAGTAGCGTAGAATAGCCTATTAGTTGGAACAGCTTACCTTATTATTACTATATTTTGCAATTTCTGGTCTATTCTTGTTAGTTCTGGCCCTATTCCAAGTACTCTTGTTGTTTCATTTATATAGATCCTATTTATAGATTATAACCAACCAATCAGGTTGCTTGTTTTCCCATAACCTGTATGCAGAGTTATCTCCCTTGTGTATATCAAAAACATTCTAATCGCCTCTATATCCAATGGCCATATCCTAGGGAACCCCTTTTTTGTTATATGTGCTTATGTGAAAAGGCACAATGTGACACATTGTGCCCTAGCACAAAGGCACATGTTTTATGTGCCGTTATGTGCTTATATGTGCTTATGTGAAAAGACACAATGTGACACAAAGTGCCCTAGCACATAGGCACATGCTTCATGGGTCGATATGTGCTTATATGTGCTTATGTGAAAAGGCACAATGTGACACAATGTGCCCTAGCACATAGGCACATACGGGTATTTGAGGATACCTATTGCCTGGTATTGTATTATTCGAGGATACCTACTAGAGAATCCCTTTTTTGTCATATGTGCTTATGTGAAAAGGCACAATGTGACACAATGTGCCCTAGCACATAGACACATACGGGTATTTGAGGATACCTATTGCCTGGTATTGTATTATTCGATGATACCTACTAGAGAATCCCTTTTTTGTCATATGTGCTTATGTGCAAAGGCACAATGTGCCCCAGCAAATAAGCACATGCTTTATGTGCTGATATGTGCTTAAGTGCTAGGGCACATTGTGACACAATGTGCCCTAGCACATAGGCACATACGGGTATTTAAGGATACCTATGGCCTAGTATTGTATTATTTGAGGATACCTATCGAGGATACCTTCTGAAGAATCCCTTTTTGTCATATGTGCTATCGAGTAACTGCTCGATCGAGTGACTCGACATACTGCTCGAATGACCCGAATCCCATCGAGCAAATGAGCTAACGAGCAATTGCTCGTTCGAGTGACTCCTCGAGCGACTCTTAGCCTCATTTCAGAAAAAAAGGGGTGCCGAAGGCCATATGTTTTCAAAAAAGGAGTGCCGAAATTGGGGTGCCTTCTGGAGAATCCCGTTTTTGTCAGATGAGCTATCGAGTAATTGCTCGATCGAGTGACTCGACATACTGCTCGAATGACCCGAATCCCATCGAGCAAATGAGCTAACGAGCAATTGCTTGTTCGAGTGACTCCTCGAACGACTCTTTAGTCTTAGCCTCATTTCAGAAAAAAGGGGTGCCGAAGGCTCCCCAATTTCGGCACCCCTTTTTGGAAAACATATGGCCTTCGTCACCCCTCTTTTCTGAAGTGAGGCTAAGAGTCGTTTGAGGAGTCACTCGAACGAGCAATTGCTCGTTAGCTCATTTGCTCGATGGGATTCGAGTCATTCGAGCAGTATGTCGAGTCACTCGATCGAGCAATTACTCGATAGCTCATCTGACAGAAACGGGATTCTTCAGAAGGTATCCTCAAATAATACAATACTGGGCCATAGGTATCCTCAAATACCCGTATGTGCCTATGTGCTAGGGCACATTGTGTCACAATGTGCCCTAGCACATAAGCACATATCAACGCATAAAGCATGTGCTTATGTGCTTATGTGCTGGGGCACATTGTGCCTTTGCACATAAGCACATATGACAAAAAGGGATTATCTAGTAGGTATGCTCGAAAAATACAATACCAGGCAATAGGCATCCTCAAATACCCGTATGTGCCTATGTGCTAGGGCACATTGTGTCACATTGTGCCTTTTCACATAAGCACATATAAGCACATATCGGCACATAAAGCAGGTGCCTATGTGCTAGGGCACATTGTGTCACATTGTGCCTTTTCACATAAGCACATATAAGCACATATCGGCACATAAAGCAGGTGCCTATGTGCTAGGGCACATTGTGTCACATTGTGACTTTTCACATAAGCACATATAAGCACATATCGGCACATAAAACATGTGCCTTTGTGCTAGGGCACAATGTGTCACATTGTGACTTTTCACATAAGCACATATAACAAACAAGAGGCCCCACGTGGCCTTAATCGCTCACCTGACAAAGTGACTCTAAGAAGTATTTTAGGTCACCTTCACCATGTCATGCCTCATCAACATTAACTGGTTGAGTGATAGATTTTGTTTGAAGTTCAACATTTGTTACCTAAAATTAGTTTTATTTAAAATCATTGGTGTGTGGCCAATCTCCAATGATTTTTAATAAAGCAAATTTATCTCTGCAGACAAACTGGTTTAGCATGAAGCACAAACAAGGAATGTGAAGAGATAGCCTTGGACATCTCTCCCCAACTGTGGATATCTTCCATGTGCTACATGTATATATTTGCATGCAAGAAAACAAAAATTTTCACAAATTTTATTTTTTTTTATCATCATTGGAACAAGCTCAAACAGCTTATTCCAATAGGGGTATGGGAAGATCAGGTATATTTTTGAGACAGAAATGTGAATATATAAATAATGGTGTTTTTTTGTGAATGATGCTGGAGAATTTTGCGTAAAGATATGGTAAATGGTTTGTTCTAGATACAGAATGATGCAAAAGTATTTAAATTTGATTAGGCAAGTTGTTCCTATAATGCATTTAAAAATTGAAGTAACTGTTTTTTTGCTGACGAACTTTTAGGTGTGTGTGTCTGTGTTTGTGTGTGTGTGTGTGTGTGTTTGTGTGTGTGTGTTTGTGGGGGGGGGGGGGGGGGGGGGTAAGAGTGTTCTTGCAAACAAAATTCCTGAATAAATGGAAAATTTTATTTTTTGTGTGAAAGACATAGTGCGTGAATGTTGATTGGAACAAGCTTAGAAAGCTCATTTTAATGTGAAGTCATAAAGCTGTGTTTTACGTACGAAATTCTGGAATAACTAAAAAAATTGCTTTTTTGACTCAAAAAGCATGGTGTGCGACCTCTCATTGGAATGAGCTCAAAAAGCTCATTCCAATGGGGTATTTACAAGCGATAAGTACATGTATGTTTAAGAGACAAAAATTAAAATTTGAATAGCGATTTTTGCGAAGAATGCTGACAAGTTTTGGCAGTTATGCTGGTAAAAAGGTAAGATATGCAAAGTGGTTGTTTTTTAGAGGCGACATTTAATTAAGGGGAATTAACCCTTGATTACTGAGGTAACTTCTAAAAGTACTGAAATTTCATGAAGCAATGTGAATAACAGACAACAGTTGCCTAAAAATTTCATGAATAACTAAAATTTTTATTCCTTTGTCTCGAAAACATGGCATATGACCTTTGTTGGAATGAGCTGAATGCGTGTGTTCCAATGAGGGGTCATAAAATTTGAACGAAGATTTGTGTGAATAATGCATTAGTACTGCTAGATTTGGGTAAACGGTTCACCCTGGATACCACCCCTTCTATAGTAGATCTTTTCTGCAAATTTTGTCTAAGATTCTATCAACTTTACAAATAAATACGTTCATGAATCACAATCAGATCCACCCTACAATGTTGCATACCAAATATCAAAAGATTCTGCCTGCTGGATCTGGAGAAGAAGATTTTTTAAGAAATATGCCTGAAACGCACTAAGTTAAAATTTGGGCTCCTATACGGAGCCCAAATATAAACCCAGGGGGCCGATTTGAACAAACTTGAATCAGATCCACCCCACAATGTTGCTTACCAAATATGAAAAGATTCTGAAGCTGGATCTGGAGAAGAAGATTTTTTAATAAATTTGCCTGAAATGCACTAAGTTCGAATTCGAGCTTCTATAGTGAGCCCAAATATGAAACTAGGAAGCCGATTTGAACAAACTTGAATCAGATCCACCCCACAATGTTGCATACCAAATATCAAAAGATTCTGCCTGCTGGATCTGGAGAAGAAGATTTTTTAATAAATTTGCCCGAAATGCACTAAGTGCGAATTCGGGCTTCTATATTAAGCCCAAATATGAATCCAGGGGGCCAATTTGAACAAACTTGAATCAGATCCACCCCTCAATGTTGCATACCAAATATCAAAAGATTCTGCCTGCTGGATCTGGAGAAGAAGATTTTTTAAGAAATTTGCCTGAAATGCACTAAGTTCGAATTCGAGCTTCTATAGTGAGCCCAAATATGAAACTAGGAAGCCGATTTGAACAAACTTGAATCAGATCCACCCCACAATGTTGCATACCAAATATCAAAAGATTCTGCCTGCTGGATCTGGAGAAGAAGATTTTTTAATAAATTTGCCCGAAATGCACTAAGTGCGAATTCGGGCTTCTATATTAAGCCCAAATATGAATCCAGGGGGCCAATTTGAACAAACTTGAATCAGATCCACCCCTCAATGTTGCATACCAAATATCAAAAGATTCTGCCTGCTGGATCTGGAGAAGAAGATTTTTGAAGAAATTTGCCTGAAATGCACTAAGTGCGAATTCGGGCTTCTATATTAAGCCCAAATATGAATCCAGGGGGCCGATTTGAACAAACTTGAATCAGATCCACCCCGCAATGTTGCATACCAAATATCAAAAGATTCTGCCTGCTGGATCTGGAGAAGAAGATTTTTGAAGAAATTTGCCCGAAATGCACTAAGTTTGAATTCGAGCTTCTATAGTGAGCCCAAATATGAATCCAGGGGGCCGATTTGAACAAACTTGAATCAGATCCACCCCGCAATGTTGCATACCAAATATCAAAAGATTCTGCCTGCTGGATCTGGAGAAGATGATTTTTTAAGAAATTTGCCTGAAATGCACTAAGTTCGAATTCGAGCTTCTATAGTGAGCCCAAATATGAATCTAGGAAGCCGATTTGAACAAACTTGAATCAGATCCACCCCACAATGTTGCATACCAAATATCAAAAGATTCTGCCTGCTGGATCTGGAGAAGAAGATTTTGTAATAAATTTGCTTGAAATGCACTAAGTTCAAATTTGGGCTCCTATACTGAGCCCAAATATAAACCCAGGGGGCCGATTTGAACAAACTTGAATCAGATCCACCCCACAATGTTGCTTACCAAATATGAAAAGATTCTGCCTGCTGGATCTGGAGAAGAAGATTTTTTAAGAAATTTGCATGAAATGCACTAAGTTCAAATTCGAGCTTCTATAGTGAGCCCAAATATGAATCTAGGAAGCCGATTTGAACAAACTTGAATCAGATCCACCCCACAATGTTGCATACCAAATATCAAAAGATTCTGCCTTCTGGATCTGGAGAAGAAGATTTTTTAAGAAATTTGCCTAAATGCACTAAGTTCGAAATCGGGCTCCTATACTGAGCCCAAATATGAACCCAGGGGGCCGATTTGAACAAACTTGAATCAGATCCACCCTACAATGTTGCATACCAAATATCAAAAGATTCTGCCTGCTGGATCTGGAGAAGAAGATTTTTTAAGAAATTTGCCTGAAATGCACTAAGTTCGAAATCGGGCTCCTATACTGAGCCCAAATATTAACCCAGGGGGCCGATTTGAACAATCTTGAATCAGATCCACCCCACAATGTTGCTTACCAAATATGAAAAGATTCTGCCTGCTGGATCTGGAGAAGAAGATTTTTTAAGAAATTTGCCTGAAATGCACTAAGTTCGAATTCGGGCTTCTATAGTAAGCCAAAATATGTATCCAGGGGGCCGATTTGAACAAACTTGAATCAGATCTACCCCGCAACATTGCATACCAAATATCAAAAGATTCTGCCTGCTGGATCTGGAGAAGAAGATTTTTGAAGAAATTTGCCTGAAATGCACTAAATTCGAATTCGAGCTCCTATAGTGAGCCCAAATATGAATCTAGGGAGCCGATTTGAACAAACTTGAATCAGATCCACCCTACAATGTTGCATACCAAATATCAAAAGATTCTGCCTGCTGGATCTGGAGAAGAAGATTTTCAAAGAAATTTGCCTGAAATGCAGTAAGTTCAAATTTGGGCTCCTATACTGAACCCAAATATAAACCCAGGGGGCCGATTTGAACAAACTTGAATCAGATCCACCCCACAATGTTGCATACCAAATATCAAAAGATTCTGCCTGCTGGATCTGGAGAAGAAGATTTTTTAAGAAATTTGCCTGAAATGCACTAAGTTCGAAATCGGGCTCCTATACTGAGCCCAAATATGAACCCAGGGGGCCGATTTGAACAAACTTGAATCAGATCCACCCTACAATGTTGCATACCAAATATCAAAAGATTCTGCCTGCTGGATCTGGAGAAGAAGATTTTTTAATGTTTTTCCCATTGCCTACAGTGTTAAAAAGTGCTGACTCAGCACTTTTTCAAAGTCCCGAAACTGTACCCTATGATAAAACCGATGGCAATTTTTTTTTACCAATCCTTTCTGTTGGTCCTAAGGAAGCTGCACACCAAATAAAAATTCTCAGTGCCGTGCAGTTTTGGAGATATGGGCGTTTTAAATTTTTTCTATTTTTAGCTCCTGCGGTTCCCACGGGGCTGCGGGAAAATTTTTTTTTGCATAAATCAAGTACTCATGACCCAATAAGCCCTCACATAAAATTTGGTTCAAATCAGCCTCTCGGTTTGGAAAATAGAAATTTTGGGCGGGGCAAAAAATTTTGCCCCTCTCATAACAACGTCAAGTATAGCCCCACAAACTTCTCTTGAACAAATCTGAGTCTACACCTCAAAAGGAAGCTGCACACCAAATATCAAGTCTCTGCTACTGCTGGTTCATGAGAAGAAGATTTACAAAGATTTTGGTGCCCCTTGGGGGTGTGGCACCACCCAGGAGGAGGGGCAACTTCATTTGAACAAATCTGAATTGGCATTAGGTAATAAACATTTAGCCAACATTTGAATAAAATTGGGCTAGTGGTTTAGGAGGAGAAGTCGATAATGTAAAGTTAACGCCGGACGGACGACGACGGACGACGGACGACGGACGACGGACGACGGACGATGGACGACGGACGACGGACGACGGACAGAAAGTGATTAGTTAAGCTCCCCTTGAGCTTCGCTCAGGTGAGCTAAAAAGGGGTTCCCTAGGATATGGCCATTGGATATAGAGGCGATTAGAATGGTTTTGATATACACAAGGGAGATAACTCTGCATACAGGTTATGGGAAAACAAGCACTCTGATTGGTTGGTTATAATCTATAAATAGGATCTAGATAAATGAAACAACAAGAGTACTTGGAATAGGTTCAGAACTAACAAGAATAGACCAGAAATTGCTAAATATAGTAATAATAAGGTAAGCTGTTCCAACTAATAGGCTATTCTACGCTACTGGACTCCAGAACAAAGGAACATAGCAAGATAGGTGAAAACTATTGCATAGATAGAAGCAGAGAATTCCGAAAGAATTCGAAACAATACAACTTGTCGGGTTTATTTTGGTAATCAAACGAGGATTTTGCGGTAATTCGAAGCCCGAAAATTATTCTTCTACAAAGAAACACACCCCTTGTTCCCCTTGGTACTATAGCACTACGTGCTACACCGGTAAAGTGGGGGAATCCGTAGTAAATAAAGTCAATTTCGGTGATTTGGAAGAATTGTCGGGTTTATTTGGGTAATTCTACGAATCGGGATATTACTCTTCTACAAAGGAACACATCCTCCGAACATACCCCTGTCTTGTTAGAAGGTTTTGGGTCACATAGCAACCACGTGCTACCATAGAAACCAAGATGGCGGCCTCCAGTATACAAAATGGACGACGGAAACACGTATCACCCTGACAGCACGCGCTGCGCATGCGCACGAGGACCACATATCACTATGGAGATAACGTCACAAGATGGCCGCTCACGCGGGTTACCATGACAACACAACATGACGTCACCAGGCCACGTGACTATGACGTCACTTCCCCTCCCCCATTCCCTACCACCAATGAGGCACGATCCATACATCTCCTACTACTTATGTGTCGCACCGCTGAAAGGTATATCTGCCAGATGGCCTGCTTCTTAAGCCATGACCGAACCAAATCTTCAGAGACATTGGCAGTGGAAGCAAGGTTTTTGATGGCCGTGAGTCCCTTCCAATACCCCTTGGGGCTGTAATGGATTGAAGCCAACTTTGTTGCAAGCTTGCTGTCCATTCATGTGTATTCCAGCATCATTTGGACCTCTAAGAGCCATACTGGAGAAGCTTATAATGATAATATTATATTATATATACATATATACACTATCTGACGTTCAAACAGTGGACCAACCAAGGGCACTCCCTGCCGGAGAGCAATTTGAGTGTGCCCTTGCTGAAATAATCCACTACCCTCTTTGGTACAGCATTAGCGCATTAGCGCGTAACTAAGCAACAATACCATCCGCGTCGTGGATGAGAAAAGTTACCCAGTTGAGGGAAGATAAAATTCCCAGATGGCTATTACAATGCATGCGAGCTAAATGATGAGGTGTTTAGTCAGGTTGGGGCTGTACTGGATCTTCACAAACCTTCTGGTCGTCTGCGACTCAAGACAGATAAATCTCTGAAACTGGGAAATTTGGCACACACCTTGGGATTTGCAGCAACCAAAACCCCTCAGGGATGGAAGCTGCCGATGGGGGATGAGTTACCTGAAATTACGGCCCACCATGAGCTCAACGTTCATCTGTCAGAAGTCAGCACCACGGACAATGTTTACGACGGCCTACCCAGCACACTACTCAGAAGAGAATCTGTAGCAAATGAAAAATGTGCCAGTGGCAGAACAGTAGCTTTCTCTCATATGCAATACAAACGGCCTGACCCAGGCCCTATAAGCAATGTTACAGTCCACGTTTTAGATAGCATGGGTCGCCTTATTGAATTGAAACACCTATCCATAACTTTACATATTCGAAATATACCTATTCCTACGGAACAACACATGATGCATTGCCTTGCATGACCCCTCAGCTGGCTAATCTCGGGGACATACATGGCTTTGGAGAACCAGAATGACGGACAAATTGTATGTATTTTAGCTCTCCGAGGGGCTATACAAGAGAATGGAACTGTCCTTTGTTATTCCTGCGGAACGGGAACAACCGCAACAAGCTACATTTACCGAGCAGCGTGGTTTGAATCTGGAAGGCTGAGCCCCGTGAGGAGCTACGAACTTATCCAGAATGATTCCAGTCAGTGGTCCCTCTATAGGCACCTTGTTTGCGGTGGGTGGGATCTTGACTTCAGTGTCATCCAACCTCACATCCAACTGGGCCGCGTCCACAGGCTCCATAAAATCCAGAACAGAGGCCGTGTGTTGGCTTGTGATACCCAGAAAGGTGTTATTTATGTTCACCAAAGCAATGCCGGGTGTGTGTTTCGTGGGATAAAAAGAGGTGAGATGATGAAGCTCTTTTGGGAGTTTGATCGTCTTTCTCCTGGCAAGGGTACCACCACAATTATACAGATAGTCCTGGGTATACCATCCAACGGCTTCATACCAGTGCTACATGGATTTGACCTAAAATGGGCCCGGCGGCTTAATGGCAAATAACTTGTCATCATTATCCGTGGCAAAGATGTGTTGCTCTCGTTAAGTGGTGTCGAGTACATGGTCACGGATTCTAGGTTTCCAACCGACTCATTCAATACCCTATATCGCGGCCCAGCTAAGGTCAAGCGCCTGTGGTTTACTAGACAGACAGTGATGGACGACAATTTAAAGGTATTAGAAAATGATGTATAATATCAATAAGAATGGGCTTGTACCCAGAACTCAATACTAGCGAAGCGAATACTTTCTGCATCCAGGAGATCGGAGATGTAAGAACGAGACTACAGGAGTTCTCTCGGCAAGACATACCAGCGAGGGGTCAATATCGCAGATGGTATCGAAAAATTTCTATCCGCGACCGGTGTAGGGATCGGCGCTAGTGAAATTAAGATTTTGGCCAACGTAGCTGCAATTCATGTGGTTATAGCACTAGAGGCTGCAGCAGGGGCCTGTGGATTGGCTGGTGTCTTCGGGACGTTTGTAATCCGAAGGCTCACAACGAAGGCAAAAAAAAAGCACAACACAATCGCCACCTTAGCGGAGACCAAGCTTTCCAGCATCGCAGATCTGTATTCAAAGGCTGTTGCCGATGGCCAGATATCCTATGAGGAATTCAGTAATGTACTCACGGAGGAAGAGAAATTCAACCAACTCTGGTTTAATATCCGCAAGGCATCTCGCCGAGAGAGCCCGCAGAACTAAAAAAACGCTGTTGATACGCCAATAACTCGACAAGCAGAGACAGGGACCTGTTGTTCCGAAGGTACGGCTGAGACTAGAGCCCACTGCACCCGCCGATCCGTAGTTGATGTGAAACTCTCATGGGCTTTTGGAATTACCTTACAACATTGCTAGTCGGCCTTCCGTCATCCTTTTAAAAAAAACATTTTTTATACACGCGTAGCGGATCACGGGCGAGCCTGTAACTAACAAGCCCGACCACGCCCAACCCCAGTATGACGAAGGCGATCTCACGGTCCTTCTGCCCGGCTGATGGTGTGTAAAAGTCTTATAGTTGCGGTTCAGGGCCAATACAGTTTAAACTGTTCCCGGTTACCTGGGCATACTCGCGAATCGCAGCATCGACATCCTGGAATGTGCGCAAGGCATGACCTTGTCGACGTAGTTCTTCGTTGATCCAATCGAGGCGTTCTGTTCGCTTGCTGGATCATACTGCCTGGGCAGCCTGAAGCTTTTCTACCGCTTTGTCATGTCACACACGTTCCGCACCAGCATCGTTATCCCGAAACTTGGAGAAGAGGTAGTTGCTGCCAGAGAAGGCCCCTGCGTTAACAAGGGCGCCCCCAAATAACATTGCGATCGAGGCCATCTTGTTATTTCATAATATCTGCTGGAAGGAGTCCTTGTTTAATTAACATATCCTTGGTTGCCGTCTCCAGTCCGACGTCATAGCCGGTGAAGTCAAGTTTAGGGGTGGTTCCCTTCATTGTCATCTTACCTAAGCGCGCATACCCAATTGCGAGGGCAGAGACCACGGCCCAGTGATAGGCAGCATTGACCAGCATCTTTCCATTGTTTGTATGTGTATACACAACTGCTCCATATAGAAAGGGTCTGGGGATACCTTTAACCCTTTACCTAACATGAAAAGCAGACGACACTTGCAAACAAAATTCTTGAATAACTAATTTTGTTTGCCTCAAAAACATAAGTTATGACCCCCTCATTGGAACGAGCTCGACGAGCTCGTTCCAATGAGGGGTTATAACCTATGTTTTTGAGATAAAAAATAAAAAAAAATGAAAATTTATTGGCGATTTTTGTGAAAAGCGTTGGCCGGTTTCGGCCGTTACGTTGGGTAAAGGGTTAAATGAGCATTCTGAGGTGCCCCCGCAGTGGTTGAACGGATCAACAGGCGGTGTCATTAGATTGGCCGCCGACTTTTTGTTGTTCCTGTTTCTGTTCCTGTTCCGAAGGAACAACTGGAACCATAATGCCAAGGTAGCCAACCCAACCGCCCCAGCGTTAGAGACTCCTTGCTGCTGTCCATGTTGTTCCCGTTGTTCCTTCGGAACGTGAACAGCGGATCCATCAGCAGTTTGGGTTGCTACTGCGTTGTTTACAATCATTCTCTTGAGATTGGCCTTCTCTTCTTGCAACCCGACCAAGGCTTTTTGTTGTTTTGCATTCCTGGAGGCAGCTCCTGCCCGTCCGGCGGCCACTTTTTTAGGTTCGTTCTGTCGTTCCCTCGGATGTTCTAGTTCCGAAGGAACAGCTGTCACTCTCTCCACTTGTTCCGCTGGAACAGCGGTAACTATTGGCAGATTTGGCTCTGTTATCGTCTTGATTTGTTGGAGGGCAGATGTGTCCACATCGACAGTGTTTAGCACTGGTTAGTATCGTGGATAGCGGTGCTAAGTACATGTCATAGCGATGATATAGCTCGCACGTGATACTGCTTAGCGCATGCACAACAAATGGATCTGCTTCAAGATCAGCAACCAACTTTGGTTGGTTCTCTGGGGATATGGGAAGAAACATGATGACCGCCCCTGTATAGAGTTGTAGTGCGGCCGCTCCCAGAGCTTTTGTCATTGCTGCGCCGACCCGTACCTCATATCGGGCACAGAGTGTATCGATTTCCTCGTCGTCCATGGCGTCGACCTCGTCAGTTGTGAGGGTTTTCCCTATATACTGTTTAGCCTGCCCACCGGAAACGAATGCAGCTAGCCTTTCGCGTTTGGCCCCATCGACCTGTTTTTCCTTCGGATGTTCCAGTTGTTCCTTCGGAACAGGCCCAGCAGGATCCATCTTGTCTCCCGTTTGGTCCTTCGGATGCCCCGCGGCACCTTGCTCTTCTTCCAGCAGTTGGTTAATGATATCGTCACAATTCATGATGACCTGTATCAACGGATATGTTATGGCGATACGCCGTGTAAGTCTAATATTGCACAATGCCGCTACCCCACCACGAATAAATGTAGTGTTTGGGTCACTAGAATGTGCTTCCCACATAATATAGGTCAGTTATCAAGATACCTTATAAGTGGTTGGTTAGTCTATTTTTAATACAAGCCGGGAATGCTTGCTCTCCGCCAAGGCCTTGCAAACTACTACACATTCCTCAAGGCTTCCAATCATAGAATTCTCTCGTAGACAGGCCTCGAAGCTGTCTCTGTCCTTACAGTGGAACAGGCAATCCCAGCGGGTCTGCTCACGGAGATCCTTTAAGACAGAGTTACACTTCTGAGTCAAAACCCAAACGCTCTGCTGCGCATCACGGCCCGAGAAGGCTAGCTCGGACAGCATGTCTTTCTTTTGTGTCAAAGCTTTCATAGCCGAGCAATCATCGATAATGTAGAAGGTTAGCTCCCCGGAACATCTGATAGAAGGCCCGTAGATATGAGTGGAGTGTTCATCTGGATTTGCTACGTACACATCGGGGCCATCCCAAATCCATGGACGGTCGTGGTATATTTTGTTGGACTTATTGTGGGACAGAGCACCACAATATGTCGAAACACGCCCCGGTAAGAGCCCTCCAGCAGACCCAGAGCGAAAACTGTCTTGCCGCAGCCTGTTTGACCGCAAATAATTGCTGTCTGGGGCTCCGTTGGGAAAAGATCATTAATGAAGTGTGTTGGTGAACAGGCCATTTCCAATGTTAAGCTGCACGTCCACGAGAATGTACTGATATAAGTTCAATGCACTTCTCGCCTCTGCTGTCTTTGTGATCTGGAGAGTGATACCTTCACTGGCGTTTTCTATTTTCCGGCCACTGTCGTGTAGTCCGCCACCATACGAGGTCCGCAGGTCAAGCCATAGTGCATACTTGTTGGTCAAGACCTCTCCCAATGTGACATCAGCCAGAGATAGCTCCTTTGCGACCAGAACCACCTCAGGATCTCTTTTGCTGCCGGGGCAAGCTCCAAAGTGCCGAGTGACTTCGTTCCATTCTGGTAGGCACGCAATCCCTGGAAGTATAGCTGGTTGGGCACCCCTTCGACGATAACCTCAACTTTGGTGATCTTGGAGTTATAAAAGACCTCAGCCTTCCTACCGAAAGCTATACCAGCCGTAGTAGGGCCCTCAGACAGCAGCAGGATCCATTTCATGCTCTTTGCGGCAACGTTAAGGTTGATGGTCCACAGAGAGTCACTCTTGTGTTTGGTCATTTTGCGGTGGCAAAGGACGCGGTCGTAGAGGATGGCGAGCTTACCAGCATACTGGGCGTGGTCTAAGCGAAAAAAGTTCAAGGTGGGTGACCATTTCATATTCCAGACTGATCTTATCAATGGTGTAACTGGCATCGGCATCGTCCGTGGCAGGACCACTCGACTGTAATCATTGAATGTCAGCTCGTGCTCGAGCCGATCCCCAAGCGCACTCTGGTAGAAAGGCATATAAGCTTCGAGGAGTTCGAAGTCCAGCGGGACACAGAACCGATTGTCATAGGCATCAAAGATAGCATTGTCAGTGGGTAATAAAGGAGAGTTCACTATCACTTTGTACATGTACGTGTACACGATGCGTTTACCAACGTGGAATTCGGTGTTAAATCGCACGCTTGTTCACAAAAACGTACATTGATGTTGAATCCCCCCTGTTTTTGTGTGACTCCTAGATCGCACTTTTAACGTTCAAATACTCGTGGTGAAACCGCGTTTTTAAAAAAAGGCGAAATTGTACATCGTCACTTTTATCTTTCACTTTAAAAATTTTTGTCGATGTTCCCATCGCAGATCAGACCATCGATCCATCGTTGGTGAACGCGAGCAAAAAATTCTGGGCTAGATCAAAAAAACGGTTTGCGGATTCTGCATCAGTGATGCAGAACTCTCCATTGTTTTGAGGCGGTGGGTTTTTCCCATTTATGACGTCATTAGGGGAATTCCCCACTATGGGAATTCCCAAACTCAGCTAATCGACCGATCAGATCGCTCGATTCTCCGCCAATTGACCGATCGGATCGCTCGATTCTCATAAACTCGATCATACGGAGTTATCTCCCCTCGTCGTGGGGTGGGGGAATATCCTAGGAAATAAATAAAAGTGATCGATATATACAGGAGAGAAAAAAAAAATATATAAATAATAGTTATTTAGAAAATTAAATATACCAAATCGAATAGATAATAAAAAAAAATACGTAAATCATGAGCGATTCTCAGACTATTAGAGCAAGGTTTCTTTTAAACATGCTGATGAGAGCATACGCATTTTGCGTGAACGAACAACTACGTCCCATCTTGTTAGAACGATGCGTCGGATGTCGGGATTATCTAGACTTCGATCACGAGAATCATTCGTGTTTGACGATGGAAAGGGAAGATATGGTCGTCATGTATTTCGAACCGGCATTCGAACGCATTAAATTCAACGATGTGATCACGTTTTGGAAGAGATTAGTCTTCTGTAAGAATCGAGACAGGCCTACAGATTCGGAAGAACTGAAATTGGCGCGTAGAATTTTGACTTTAGAAGACAAGGGATGCATCAAGAAATTATTGCTGAACGAAGCATACGTCTAAGTTTTTTTCGTTGATATAAAAAAAGGGAGAGTAAAAAATAAATACACACATAAAATTTTTATCTAATATTAGAAGAAAAAAACAAAAAAATGAGAACCAGAAATAAATTGTATCCGACGTTAGTGGACGGCGAGAACGAGAAGCTGATCGACGTTTCGCCGACGGCGCCCTCGCTAGAAGAAAGAGAAAAAGGAGAGAGGTATCCCATCGATCAAATCAATAGAATCCAAGAGTATCTAATTTGAGAGAGGGATTCTCGTTGTTCCCTCAAGAAAAAGTATTCGCGTTTCATGACAGTCGTCAACGCGATCGACACGACACTCATCATGATTTCCCTGGGTTTACACGCAGCCCGCATCGGATTTTTGTCGACCGCGGTCGGCATTCCGATCGTGTTAACCGCAGAAGGAGTGGCTCTCGCCGCCGGATTTTTTAGCACGCTCGGAAACTTTTTGAGTAGGAAATTATATCTGAAGGCGAGGAAACATGACAAGATTCGCGTCTTGGCCGACTCCAAGATCCACACGATATCCGAAATGATCTCTATGGCGTTGAAAGACGGTAGGATATTGGACGGAGAATACTTTGCGATATTGAGCGAGAAAACGAAATACGATGCCATGAAAGAAGCCGTGAGAATCAAGACTCGTCAGATCATCAAGGAAGAGATGAAGGATTCTCTCGTGGAAAAGGGGAGGAAAGAGGCCAGGGAGGAATTCAGTAAGATGATAGAACTCAAGAGCAGCGACTAAAAAAAAAAATATATATATAAAAAGAACAGAATTTAAAAAAAAAAAAATATTAAATTTATATATAAAATAAAAACCGAAATTAATTTAAATAACTCTTAAAAAAATGTATTGCGTAAAGTGTAAGAGAGTTACCGAGACGAGTAATTCTCGAGAAGTGCGAACTAAAAACGACAGACGGATGCTTCGCGGAATTTGCGACGTGTGTGGTTCTGTCAAGACACGATTCGTCAAAAAAAGAACGCGAGCAAAGGTAAAGGCATCGTGAATAAAATGATCAACAATCTACCTTTCGAAATGCATCTGCCCGGTCACAGTTTCACGGGACCTGGAACAAAATTGAACAAGAGACTCAACCCCGATCTGACTCCCAAATCTTGGAGCAAACCTGTGAATAGGGTGGACGCGGCCGCGTATGATCATGATCTGTGATACGCCAGACATCCCGACACCAAGACTCGCAACGACGTCTGCGAGAAAAACATGTTGCGGAGATTGAGAGGCATATCGAATCCGACCAGGAGAGAGAAGATGGAACGTTTGCTGGTCGGCAATCTGATCGGTGTGAAACGTCGATTCGGATGGGGCGTTCAAAAAAAAAAAGCGCATCTGAAAAGAAGAAGAAACGATTATTGACGAGCGAATTGGCTGAGGAGTTACACAAACCCATAGTGCGTAAATTTCAAAAGAGAAGGGTGTTTCTGAAGGGTCTGGATGATATTTGGTCTGCCGACTTGGTCGACATGAGATCGTTTTCGAGGTGGAATGAGGGCGTCAAATATTTATTGATGGTCATCGACGTGTTTTCCAAATACGGTTGGATCAGAGCTTTGAAGAATAAATCGGGACCTTGCATCGCCGAGGCTCTGAAGAGCGTGTTCGACTCGTCTTCTCGAAAACCGAGTAAATTGTGGGTGGAAAAGGGAAAGGAATTCTACAACAAGGACGTTCGTCGATTGGTAGACCTCTACTCGATCGAAAACGAAGAGAAAGCCAGCATGGTGGAACGTTGGAATCGAACGATGAAGGAAAAGATGCACAGATACTTCAAGGCGAATTCGACCAAGAAATACATATACGCTCTGAACGGTCTGGTCAAAGATTACAACAACACGCGACACAGATCGATCAAGATGACTCCCGCAGAAGCTAGCGATCCTCGAAACGAAAAACGGGTCTACGCGAATCTATATCCCGAGAGATCTAAGATCAGAAAGAAGTCTAGAACGCCGAAATTTGTGGTCGGCGATCGAGTGAGAATTTACGCTTATAAGAAGCACTTCGAAAAGGGTTATACTCCTCGATGGACCTCGGAAATCTTCGTGATCATCAAAATATTTCACACCGATCCGGTGACTTACGAAATCGAAGCTTTGGATGGAGAAGAGATCATCGGAAAGTTTTACGAACAACAATTACAGAAGACGAAGTTTTGATGAAGAAGACAATTTTTTTTTTATTTACTCTCTTTGACATTTTCTTGTGTACACACATATATATAAGAGAGAAAAAAATAATAATAAAAAATAATTAAAAACTATTTTTAGATAAAGAAAGCAAGTTAATTAATAAACAAAAAACTAAAATTCCTTTAAAATGACAAATATACTAGATATAGCACAAAGCATAGTGAAAGATGAAAGTATTCAAGAATATGAGGTTCACGAATATGAACCGGTAACCGGAACGAGTTTGAACAATGCGAGAGAGATAAGAATCAACGTCGAAACTCAAGTTTTATTCGTACATCCTAGCAAGAGTTACATAGTGGTGCAGGGACGTCTCACCAAGGAAGATGGGAGCGACTACGCCGACGACGACACGGTTACTCTAGCCAATAATGGCATCATGCATCTATTCAGTAACATAAAATACATGCTATCCGGACAAGAGATAGAATCTGTGTTTCATCCCGGTCAGGCCACCACGATGTTCGGACTCTTGACGTATCCTGATGATTTTTCGAAATCCAGAGGACTTAATCAGTTGTGGGTGAAAGACACCGTAGGCCCTGCTAGCACAGGCGACGCCTTGATATTAGACTACGTCGTCAAGTCGTCCAGACCTAAAGGAACGTTTTCGTTCAGGATACCTTTGAAACACATCTTCGGATTTGCGGACGATTACAACAAGATCATGTACGGATTCAAACACAATCTGACGTTGATTCGAAAAGGAAATGACGACGCAATAGTGGGACTCACTGCGACCGATGCAGGTAAGATAACTCTACACAAGATATTGTGGTTCGTTCCGCACGTGGAACCTTCGATCGTGGAGAAAGCACGTCTCTACAAGATCATAGAATGCAAGAGTAAATTACCCGTGGGATTTAGAATGAGACAGTGCGACACGGCAAGCATTCCTCCCTCCACGAATCACTTCAATTGGAGATTGATGGTGAAATCCGCTTCCGAGAGACCGCGTTTCATTGTGGTTGCATTTCAGACCGATAGGGACGGGTCTCAGGAAAAGAATGCGTCGCTGTTCGATCACTGCAGTTTGCGAAACATGCAAGTGTTTCTGAACGCCATGAGATATCCAGCAATCGATTACAATGCATCATTCAACAAGAACGATTTCTGCAGACTGTACAGCGACGCCGCTGATTTTAGAAAGAAGTATCACGGTCTAGACGAATTGATGAGCAACCCCAACATATCTCCCGGCGAATACAAGTCGATGTATCCCATGTTCGTATTCGACGTCAGTAAACAGAGTGAATGACTCAAGAGTAGTGTCTTAGACATTCAGATCAAGATGCAATTCGATAGGAACGTTCCGAGAAAAACTGAAGCCTTTGCCCTGGTCCTGTCGGACTGAGAATTACAATTCGAATCGGATGGAAATAAGATGTCGATCATTCGATGAGAGACGAGTGTGAAAAAAAATAAAAAACAAAAAAAAATAAAAAGTAATGAGTAATTATTAAAAACAAAAAAACAAAAAAAGAATAAAAAATAAATTCGTTTTTAATGATATTTTTTTAACAAAAAAAAAAGTTTCATCCGAGAAAAAATCGTCTTTTTTCAACATTCTTGAAGTACAAAATGTTACAATTCCTAAGTAGTCACGTAGAAAGCGAAATACATGTTCCATTTTCATGTTTGAAAAAAAGAAGATATTTACGATTACGTTCTGAATTATTTAAAAGATCGCGTGCTATTCACTCGAGAGAAACAAAAAGGATATTTCATGACGAAGATATTAAAACTTGAACAGATCTCAGATTGTTAGATTCTGTGCAATCGTCTCTCCGTTTCCGTCAGATGTTCCATCCTGTGTTGCAAGCCAAAAAACAAAAAAAAAAGATGTGGAAAAACAGCGGGATAGATGGTTGGAAATAAAAAGAATGAGACGCTTTCCACCATCACCTTCTGAATGCTGTGAGTGTTATCGAGAGATGCACAACATTCGTTCATAATTATGATTCGGATAAACAAAAGTGTTGTTATAAACGCATCATATCACAAAGAAAAAGAAAAAAAGAAGAAGAATCGACGCTGAAAATTGAGAGAAAAGGAAACATCATTATAATATATGGTGATAGTGAAGAAGAAGAAAAACAAAAAAAAATGAGATCTAAAGATGATCTCATTACATTTTTTTTTTTTTTTTTTTAATCACACATTATTTTTTTTAATTCATTATTTTCCATGCATTCACTGTTTGTTCAAAGAATCTAGTTTGATCAGTAGACTCACCACGGAAGTGGTGGCTTCGGGATTATTGGTTTTCGTAATGAAATTAATCCTGTCACCGGCGTTCACTTTGAGAGGCGTGCCGAATATGCTAACATTCGCGTGTTGATTCTCAGTCTTTTCGACGCTGTATCTCTTATCGCTCTCTACACCATTCACCATGAGATTGACGACCGCTCTGTTATTCAAATCCGAGGAAGCCAGACTCATTCGAAGGATTTCACCTCCCAACGGCATGGGATATCCCACCTGACCATGTTTTGATCTGCTACCTCCATTTCCGAAAGACCACCCAGCTTTTCCCTCATCTAAGGTGCCGGCCTCTTTGGCCCACACATTGATCAATTGTCTAGCATATTTGACTTTCTCCACCACCGAAATCAGGGTGCAGGCATCCATCATGTTCACGCGATCCGGTAGATTCGTGAGCGCGTGTCCACCCATGTCTAGTTTACCTTCAATGATGTCACCCTTTCTCCAGACCGAGTTGTCGTCCACGTACTTTCTGCTGACCACGCTGGAATCGAATTCAGGATCGTGATCGAGACCGAATAAATTGTGACCGTTCATGTTGATGCCATTCTCCGTGGTTCCACCAGATTGTTTGTTCAGGTAGAGATCGTCCACTTGCAATTCTAGGTATTCTTGCAATTGTATCACAGAAGAATCCACGTAGCCCTTGTTGACCGCAGTTGAGTCCACATCCGTGTCGTTGGTCTCCGACAGATTCAATATCTTGTGGAATCCCGCATTCAGATCTGATCTCATTTCTCGTCCGTCAGACTTTCTCTGTTCCTGATCTACGTAGTGTTTGGTTGCCACGTCCTTGGGATTCGTGGGAGTGTCCACGTTCGTTATCTTGTTATAATTGGCATTCAATTCCGAGTGCATCGTTTTCTGAACGTATCTTTTTCTCAGGTGTTCGCTGAATCTCACGTGAGAGTCGTCCGTGTATTTCTTGGTCGCGGCATCAGTGGGATCCATGGGATTCACGATGTTCACCAAACGTTTGGATTTCAGATCAAGATCGTCGGTCATGGTTTTATCCACGTAATTGTCCAGCAGGATTTGTTCGAAATCGGCGTTCCCCCTGTCAATGTATTTTTTAGTCGCAGCATCTGCGAGATCTATCGGCTTGGGAAGATTGTAGAGCTTCTTATCGTTCATGTTCAAAGGTTCCTCTCGAGGTTCGTATCTCCGAACGTAACGTTCATCCAAGTTGGCAACATCGTAACCATCGTCGACTTTGAACGTCTTCCTCTTCTTTCTTGGGTTGACTTTTTCGTCGTCACTTCCACCAAATTTATCAGCTGGAATGTTGTTGTGGGATTTTTTGTTTTTTAGAAAAATATATTCAAATGCAGTTTATTAAAAATGAACTATGTTATTTTATTTTTCGTTTTTATTCGATTAAAATTTTTTTAAAATAATTTTTTATCTTTATATATACTATAAAAAAAAAATTTCTCTAATGTAAATCATTGAGAATGTCTTGAAATCGATCTCCTTCAGACCATCTCTTGAGAACGTAGAGACACAGGTGACCGCAAAACACTTGATCTGGTGATTGCACTTGTTCCGTGTTGTAACAAACCATCGATTTGTTGAAATAGTTCTTTATTTCTTTTGGCGGCGCGATTCCGTAGCTGTCGAAATAATTATTTTTCTTCTTCCTGTTCTTGATCCACGCCACACAGTGAGTGCCTTCACCCGATGAATCGTCTAGATTTAAAATTCCGCATTCTGATTGTCGAGGTCTTCTCTTCGGCAAGGCATCTCCGGAAAACACGCCTAGAAAATCTTTGATTTTCAAATCCTTTGCCGCATTCAACAGATCGATGTTGGATCGGGGTATGTTAGGTAAGACGACACCTTTTACAGATATCTTTATTTTCTTATTCATAAATGCGTATATATTTTTTTTATTTATTTTATTATAATTCACTAAAATGATGTTATTTTTTTATTTTTCTTTTTAAACTAACTCTCTCGATGTCACTATCGATTTCTATAATTTTGTGTTCATCTAATTCTTCTTGATTTTCGGGAATCCCGATATTACCATCTTTTAGTAGAACAGATTCGATCGTTTTGTGGTGATTTAACGAATGAAATTTTTTAGATACCGCGTCGTAAATGTATTTCACTTGATCTTTTGATAATTTTTTGAACAGGAAGAACAACTGCAAATATCTATTATATTCAAATACGTCTTTTTCGCTACCTGCAAAAAAAGATGACGCATAAAGAGATATCAAACGTAGTTTGTCTCTCTTAGCTCGAACGTTTTCGGAATTTAAGAATTGGAGTTCGTTAGGGTTTTTTTTTCTTTTTTTCTTTTTCTTTTTAAACCAACTCTCTTGATGTCACTATCGATTTCTATAATTTTGTGTTCATCTAATTCTTCTTGATTTTCTGGAATCCTATCATCCACAATCATATCTGGAATCTTATCATCCACAATCGCATCTGGAATCCAATCATCCACATTCATATCGTCTGAAATTAGATCCAAAGTCCAATGTCCGAGTGCCGAAGTGCTTATTTTATCGTCTAATATGAATCTCTTATCGTCGTCGGCCGTCAGCGAAATCTAGTTGACTATTTCAGTATACAAGTCATGATTTTCGCTTCGAATCGATTTCATAGTCTTATACACCGGACCACTTCCTAACAGACAATCTTTATACTCTTGGAAAGAGATGTTTTTCTTCACCACACACGCTTTAACTCCTTTACACTTCTTGATCTCTTCATCATCTTCTAGACGATAAGCATACAGTTTAGGTCTCAAGCCTACGAATTCGACGATTTGTTTACCGCCGCTCTCGTCCTTAAATTTACCCAACACCTTCTTGTTGTCGTTCGATTTAATGTTGGACGGGTGATCGACGGGATAATTGCTCGTGTCAAACCACTCGGCCACGTCCGGAGATATATCTCGGTAGACGTCTTTCATCTCTATCTCGTAAACTAAACTGTCCATGTCGGTGAACAGTAGTTTGGCTTTATCGCCAAATTTTCGTTTGACGTAATCGTAGTGAAACTCATACATCAATCGCTTGCTGATATCTAAGATGATTGGTCTGAGATAATACGGTTTGTCGAACTTCAGGTGCATCTTTTGCATGTGAACGGCCACTAGATTTTCGTCGAATATGGTTCGGTGTTTGTAATTGGGTTTCGCCACTAATTTTTTAGCTCTTGTATCAGACGTGACGAGTCGAACGTCGGTTCTCTTCCTGATGTTTTCCATCGATTTGCCGTACACACAGTTGTTCATGAGTTTGAAGAAATCTTTTTCGAAATCATTCTCGGCTCGAGTTCTAAGATTCGTGTTGAGATCGATGTATTTTTTCATCCAAGGCTCTTCATCGAATCGAATGATGCGATGTATGTCGACTAATTTCATCCCGTAATCGACGTACTGTTTCAAATTCTCGCTGTAGACGACGTAGCTACGTTTGTTAAATAAATTGGGAATGAGTTTTTCCTCATCTCCTTCGTTCGCTTCCATTCGTTTGGGAGCCAGTGGATAATCATTGTGTGGATCATGTAATTCTTCCGGATAGTTCAAATCGACTTCTAAAATGCAAGGATAGTCTCTCCATTTTTGCATCTCTTCTGGTTCCGTCACCCATTTGAAATTTCCAATCGGTAAAGGATGACTCATAGCCCAACCGTACAGAATATTAGCGTCCCAATACTGTATGTATTTAGTCGACTGTTTCGAAACGAAACCTTCTTTCGTGTAGGGATTGTTAGCCTCAGAATATCTGTGGGAGATCATCGAGACGCCACCTCTCGCAGCCCTTTTGAACATGAGCAACATGTCCACGTCGGATAATAATTCCAATTGGACTTCGGTGGTCTTCAACAGAGCGTCCCACGCCAGACTGGGTGCGGTGAAATACCAAGCGGGATCCAGATAGTAATTTCGACAACAGACGTCTCGAAAATTTTCGAACACGTCTGCCAAGAGCAGAACGTCGGTCTTCAGATAGAGATCATGATAATCTCTCATGGTTTTCATATCGAATGATTTCCACACGTTTTTGGCGTGTTCGTAATTCTCGTCGGAAATGTCAGATTCGTATAATTTCGAATAAAAATCTTCTTTCAAAGGTAGTGCGGTGTCTTCGAATCTCTTTAGATCGTTCATGTAATCGTAAGGATAGACTCCTTTCCTCAACATGACGTCTACACGTTCTCCGAAATGTTCGCTCGTGATTTTAAATTTATCCTTGCTCATGTTATTGACTAATTTTTCCAGAGCGGTCGACATGAATTTAAAACTATCGATGAAAGGTATGCTTCTACGAATGGATTTCATTTTTTCTTTCAACGTCTCTCCATCGATTACTCTTTTCTTCTCCGTGAGCTTCCATTTCATGAATGAAATGTATCTTTCTTCGCTGTTCGCGATGCAATTTAATTCTTTGTGTGAGGTGCCGGGATTTTTCATGAACAGATGACTGTTGTAACCCGAGAGATTGTGAAACATCACCGGATAGAAAACGGCATCTCGATATTTTAAATTACACTTGCTGTGAGCCGGACCGCGATACAGACCCATGTAATGATCGTGGTCTCTAACCTTCTTATTTTCCTCTGAATTCCCGTCAAACGATTGTCTGCATATGTGACATTTGGTGGCTCTGTTATTTTCGTCCTGCTGCTCTTGTGTGATGTTCATTTTCGCCGGAGTTTTGAATTTGTCGTATAACATTTGAATTTTCGATTCTAACTCTTCCACAAACCTTTGAGCCACGTCGTCGTCTTCATACTGTTTTGTGTAGGTGAAGGGACCCATGTCGTGTTGCGAGTCGAAAGCGCATTTCACGTAAATGCAACAGCCCGAAGGTATGTGTTTTTGATATCTTTCGACGTAACTTTGAAGAGCGTTGGGTTGACAGGAACTCATTTTCGCGGTGAAACATTTGAAATCGGCGTACATGACGAATGGTACTTTTAACCTTCTATTGTGATTTTCAAACTTCACGATGGTGTTGGGTTTGGGCATTTTGACGGTGACACCTTGATTTTCGTTGCAATATTCCTGATGTTTTGCTAATGATTTTTCAGTCTTAAATATGTTCATGCAATTGTAACATAAAGATATCTTTCCTTTATGATTATTATTTTGTTTCGACAGTAATCGGGTCGGATGTTTAACCCAACAATAATGACGATTGTCACCATTCGAAATCAATAATAAAATAATCGTCTTTTCTCTTCCGAGATACGAAGTCTGTCTGAGAGGATAGATCTTTTGTTTTTCGTCATCATATCCAAGAACGTTCACCGCTACGGTGGGATTTTGAGCATCGAAACGTTTGATATGTTTTAACTCTGTTGGAAAAGTCACTCTGGTCGGATCGAGATTTTTAGAAGTTTCCACGTAACGAGAAACTCTATCGAAGTTCATTTAGACAGGGTATAAAGCGGAGGTGACAGCCCATTTAAAACACTGATCATCTTTATTTCTCACGTTGACCACGGCGTGTTTCTTAGTTAAGAAATATGGTAATTCCAAGTAGGAAGATCCTTTCAATGGTTCGTTTTTATTTATGTGAATTTCGAGTTTCAACACCTCATCGAACGTCCAATTACTACCTTCATGTTGATAATTCGCGAGAGACGTCAACATCTTGTCTGTCATCTTTTCGAAAACGTCCGATAGATCTGAATCTCGAAATACGGGTTCGACGTTAGATCTGAAATATGCATTTTTCACGATGCTCTCGCCGGACTGCACGTCGATTTTATTCATTATGCAATGGAGTATCATCTTAATTTTTAATCCCACGTTCATGTATTCATGAAACAAATCCAATACTTTTTTCTTCACCCGTTCCATGAACAATTTCGGATTGATTTTCTTGAACGAGGGAACCACGTCGAAAGTTTTAAAAATGCCTTTGATCGCACTCTCCTGTTCTACGGGTTTCGATTGGAATAGTTCTGCAACGAGTCGTGTTTCATATTCTTCTCCTTTCTCTTCGTCGATTGCTCGTTGAATTTCGCTTGATATATCTCGTTTGTCTAAAATCTGAAGTGCATCACTCGTTTTCGTTTTAGTTTTTCTTTTCTTTGGAAACTTGATGTTCTTCAATGGCTTTTTGTTTAGTCGTCTTCTTAGTTTTCACAATCAAAACGTTTTTGGTTTTTTTCGACGTCGGCATTTCGATTCCTTTTACTATCTTCTCATTTTTCACAACCGATGCATATTTTGACGTCGTTGCTATCGACATTTCGTTTGCCTTTCTAGTGTTTCGCAAATATTCTTGTATGACTTCAATTTTTTTTGATTTAGTTCTATGATTTCTGAAATCTGAAATTTGTAATAGTTTACAAATCTCGTTTAACTGAGGTATGGTTTTCTCATTTAAATTTACCATTGTTTTATCTGTTTGCTTCATTTGTAAGATATTTTTTTTGGAATTTTGTATTAAATAATTTGTTAAAAAAGTTTTGCTTTTTTACTCTTTTTATATATATAAAAAAAAAAAAGTTAAATTTTAAATTCAATTTTTTTCTTTAATATGTTTTTTATTCAAAAACAATTTAAGACCGCTTTTATTTCTCGTTTGCAAAACGAACACGTTTTCTCGTTTTCGGAATAACATTCTCTACAACAACACAGGTGTGCACATGGTAGAAACAAGACGTTTGCGACACCTTCGCAGACCAGACACTTAGTGGACATTTTACTCGGCTCGTTTTCGACGAGTGATGATAACTCGTCCGCTTCCGCCATGAATTTGATGAGGTGTTCTAAAGTTATGAATTGAGACAGGGTCTTGTTCGCGATGTTTAACGCATCGTACAATTGTTCCTTGGTGTATCCGAGTTGTAACATATCCATCAATAATTTTTGGTTTTTATCTCTATCCCGCTCTTCGTCTTCGATTTTGATCAATCCCAACATTAGGAACTTGTTCAAATAATCACATTCGCCTTTTTCAAAATTATTTATGTGTTCTAGTAAAGGTCTGTCGTGAGGTTCCCAATTCATCAAATGTATGTCACAACAAAAACATTTGACTTTGTCACCATTATCCACGTAAACGAAACCCACAGCGGCTAAATCTTCGGGTTTTTGAGTGAGATGCGAAGGCCAATTTTTTAATGTTTGAAGTCTTGCATGTTCTAGACTATAATTCGGATGTTTAGACTTGATCATTGTTTTGACCTCAAAATTGAGTTTGTAAGAATATTTTTTTAACTTTTATTTATATATAAAGAGAAATAAAGAGAAACTTTTTTAACAAATTATTATTTAAATACAAAATTTAATATATACATTATTTGCAAGAATTCATAAAAAACAAATAATCGATCATGACAACAACACCTAAAAGATGCGAATTGAAATTGAAACGAGACGAAGCGTATGAGAAATTTGGTTTTAATATCTATACATTACAACCACACGATCCCATCGAACTGAATGAGGTCGAGATGGTGGACTTAGAGCGCTACTACCACAAATATCGAATGTGTTTGAAATTGGATGAAGCCACGCTCGATTTGTTTTACGAGTACCAAAGCGATCTGCTGAATAATATCATCGTCGCCGAAGACAGAGAATTCGACAAGGGTGATTTATTGTTGTCCTATGGAAGTTACATATATCCAATAATCTCACTCGAACTTGTTAACAAATCGGGTGGTGAGAGCGCATTCGCCTATGAAAAAAAACTCAAAAGAGTAAAGATAAACTTTCACACCATTTTCGTAAGTGGAAAAATGACGAATGTCAACATGCTAATAACGGACTTGGAAATATAAACAATAGAGAGATTGAAATTTAAAATTTAACTTTTTATATATATATAAAGAGAAAAAAAACTTTTACTAAAAAAATTTACATTAAATCAAATTAAAAATTAAAAAAACAACTTTTTTATATATATAAAGAGCAAAAAAAAAACTTTTTAAACAAATTATTATTTAAATACAAAATTTAAAATATACATTATTTGCAAGAATTCGTAACACAAAAAACTAAATAATCGATCATGAAGACAGCAACACCTAAAAGATATGAATTGAAATTGAAACGAGTCGAAACGTATAAGAAATTCGGTCATAAAATTTATAGATTACAACGACACGATCCCATCGGACAGAACGAGGTCGAGACGAAGGACTTAGGGCACAAATACGACAAATATCGCATGCCTTTGAAATTGGACGAAGCCGTGCTCGATTTGTTTTACGAGTGCCAAAGTGATCTGCAGAACATCGTCATCGCCAAAGATAGAGAATTCGACAAGGACGATTTGTCGTTGCCCTATGGAAATTACATATTTCCAAACATTTCATTCGAACTCGTGGAGAAATTGGGTGGTGAGAGCGAGGTGACCGATGTAAAAAAAACTCAAAAGAGTGAAGATAAACATTCAACACGTTTTCGAAAAAGGAGAAGACTCGAGTGTCAACATGCTAATAACGGACTTGGAAATATAAACAATAGAGTGATTGATTTTTAGCGAAGAAGAATGAAAAAAAAAAAAGTAATGAGATCATCTTTTGATCTCATTTTTTTTTTGTTTCTTCGCACTCTGTCTCGCAATATTCGTCATTATCGTCTAATTGTTTCTCCACCTTTTTATCCATTTTAAATATATTATTTTATACTTTCTATGATTTATATTTTATACAATTTTATATTATAATAACATATTCAAAATCGGTATGTTCTTATTCTCACCGAGCAACAAACCCTTGCCGAGTCGCTCAACGTTCCGTCCACTCTTCAGATAGAGACTGTTTCCTCTCAGAGAGTTGCCACCTCTAATGGGTTCTAGATACAATCCTTTACCACTGTCGTCTACGTGGACGCGACACACGGCTCCTCCCTTCTTCAAGAACAGTCCGCTGCCACCCATTAATTTCTCAACCGCTGAACTAGCGAGTCCTGTGAGTAGAGTAGGAAACCGCCTTTCATTCTCAAATTGTATCTCAATTGAGCGGGACTCATTCTCACTGTCAACCCTCTTCCATCGCGAATCGCTTTCTCCATCCTTTTGGTTTGACTTCTGGTCCAGGCGATCGAATCCTGACCACCTCTCGTCAGATCTTCGTGAGTGAATTTGAATCTCACCGCCTCGCCTCGAGTTGTTAATGCTCTCTTAAGTTTCTTCCTCTATCCTGCGGATATGTTCACGTTTTTAACCACGTATTGTGTCATAATTCTGTTTTTTAAAATATATTTACTTCAATTGTTTCTTGTTTAATAATTATATTAAAATAATTTTGTAAAATTAATATTGCGTTTATTTTATTTTTGTTATCTATATATATACACAATATTTTTTTTTGCTTTTATATTTCTCTTATGTGAAATCGTATCGACACTCTCTCTCCGCGAAGATCTAACAGTTCACCATTTTAATCCGTCAACGTGATTTTGAGACTATACAACGTGTCCAAAATCACTGGTAGATAAACTAAATTTCGAGGTCGCTCCACGATCTTATAACCCGGCGACACGTTTGGAAAGAAGGAATAGATCGTCGGTTGAGCGCTACCATTCACGTAGCTTCCAGCAATCACGTCCACGTTCACCAGAATGCTATTGACAGCGAGAATGTCGACCGTATTTTCAGATGCCGCGTGGCCTCGATACATCTTTCGATCGCATCCCAACATCTTGCCTATAGAATCGTCTGTGTTGAAATCCACTCGAAAATTATCTTCCAAATCCAACATCGTCTGTAAGGTATTAGGATTCCCTTTCCATCCGTCTTCATTCGCGTCTGAATGTAATCGTTCAAATCGTCTATGTCGTAACTCCCTTTGGGAATTCGAATCTCCAACCAATCTGTTCCGTCGGAATACTTGAACGAGTTATTCTTTTCGGTGACGTTGGGAAAGGAATAATAAGTCTCCAGATTCACCAAAGCCATCTCGTAACTTTTCTCTCTATTCAATTCGATGGAAGGTTCGAATTTCGTAGCGAATCGAGTCGAATCGCCACTCACCACGATTTGAATAGATTGTTTTGCAGCCGTATTCTCGGCTATCCATCCTAACAATTTTCCATTTTCGAACATTGTATTTAATTTTATTTTTTTTTATTCAAAACTAATTATTTGAAGATTTATTATTTTCTAAATTTTATTTTCACGCTCTATCTTATTATCATCAGAAACATAAAACTTGTCGAATCCGCACCGATATTTTCCGCGATTAAATTCGCTTGTCAAATCGATCACAAGGAAATTGTAAAGTCCACCATCCCAAACCCTCTTGCAGAATCTTCTGAATTCCGCCGCGCACATGTCGCTTGCGACGTGATCGCCGTAGATGTGATTGAGATTCTTGAGATCTTGGCGAAAGAGACATAAAAAATTAGCGTTCTCCCTTATCGTCTGTCTGGGCAATCGAAAATAATTCTGCGACAGGTAGAAACAGTCCTCGTTGCTGTGTCGACCCCTAACGTAATACGATTCGCATCGGTTCTGTCTCTCCAAAAGCAGATCGTCGAAAATCATGAGATTCTTATCTTCCGATTTCAATTCCCTAGGATCCGGAACGTCGCTAGCGTTCTCATAAAATCGACACTCCACGTTCGAAGATGCATTTCTCTTCATCAGCTCCATCGCCGCACCGTCCAAAATGGTCGAAAGTGGAGCTCCGCTCTTGTCGAATTCCTCCCTACTGTCAAAGATTCTGGCTATGACGTCCCTGGGCAATCTACGATCCAAGCACTCTCGAAGCAATCTGTATTCGGGTTGAAACAAGCTCTTACCAAACACGAACAATCTGTGGTAATCCAACCAGTCGGGTCGGGACAACAGATTCATCAACAGATTGGTCTTTCCACAATTCGATTTTCCCACTATCAAACCTCTTATGCTCTTGGGAAAGAACTCGTTATTCGACATCTTGGTCGTGGCATCGTTCCAAGACATATCTTTAATGTTCATCTTTGTTTCATTTTTTCTGTTTGTTATTTTAGATTCTTTTCAAACACAAATTTTTTACGTTTTTCAAACTCTGTTTTTAATGTTATTATTTATTTATATCGCACCGTCGCGAGTTCTCTTCAATCCGGATCCACTCGTCATTTTGGCTAAATCTTGTATGAGTACCACAGCATCCTTAAAATCTTTCCAACTTTTCGGCGTTCGCTCTAACGCAGCTCGCTTCGCCGGCGGACTGATCAACTTGTCGATCAACGCGTCAGCTGCCCTCTTGCCAGCCACAGAAGCTATCCTACCACTGGCTTCGGAAGCGGCTTTCTTACCAGCATCCAAAGCCGTCTTCTTACCGACCTCAAACGCGGTCGATGCGAGTTTTCTACCCGCGTCGCTCGTGAACGCTCGCATTATAGAATCGACGATGCCAGAACCGCCTTGAACGTAAGTTCTGACGTATCCCCTGTTCTTCATCACCAACATATTTTTATGATATATTTTTGTTTTTTTCACTGATAAATCGTTTTGTTGTTTTTAAATACTTTTATTATTCTAGTGTAAAAATTTACTGTTTTATTTTTGTTTGTTTGTTTGTTTCTCTCTACTTATTATATACACATTAATCCTTCAATTCGTTCATCAGCCTTTTATACTGGTTTTTATTCAAAACCTTCTGTCTTAACAATTCGTCAGATATAGTAACTATCTGATTATCTAATCTCGTGTTACCAGCCCGTCTGCTCGCCTTCAACAAACTCAATCTCTGAGACAGAGCGTCGGAATCGCTCGGAAGAAAAGTGGTTTTCACCCCTTTGCCAGTCACCGATTCGATGAACTTCTTGTTCATATCCCATATGGGTTTCACCACTTTCGTCAACTTGTAACCTCTATTGGCTTTGGGTCTCGTCTCTCTGGCATCGTTATTTCTCTTCATGGCGTGGGTCTGGACCAGAATGTCGCCGTAATTATCGAAATCCTGTTCCGTGTAATCGCTGGGCTTGTCGTAAAGGAGCCATCTGCGCAGACCATCGGTCAATTCGTATCTGTTCGAACCGACGATCAATTCATCATCCCCAATATCCACTTCCGTGTCACCTACAAAAATCCTTCCCTCCGAATCCTTATAAAATCCATACAACTGATCTCTCTTACCGCCATCATCATCGGACGATGCGAAGCTACTAGTGGTGATAGTCGAAGCCGTATCATTAGACTCGCTCAAATCTGTTTGAATTCCCGTGGGAACGTAATCCGGTGTAGATTGAACGGAATACCGATTTCCAAAACTAGGAGGCAACGAATCCATTCTCAAAGAACTCTCCTCTATGGGTCTCAATTCTTCGACTATCTCCTTCCTGCTTCGCGGGTTTAAATATTTTTGTGGCTTCGCGTTTGAGTTCCATCTCACCAAGACGTCTGCTCCTATCAGCCGACTGAATCCCCTTCTTAGCACGTTCATACTGGTCTAAAATTAGATCTCGGCGCCTAGGATCCATCTGTAAAAACATCTTTCGTTTTTAATTGTTAATGTTCCTTTGAGTTTGCTAATATGAGTTATTTATTATTTTCAAAATTAAATGTATAATTATTTTTATGTTTTATGTTTTAAGTAAATAAAAATCTTCGTCTTTAATATAATAACTAAAACCAGTTGAGAAAAAAAAAACATTTACAAAATGACACCTCGATTAATAGTTAAAAATATTAAAATAGCATCCGTTTCAAACGTGTTAAAAATCAGAAAGAAATAGTTTTTCAGATAAACCATTTAACTTGACAATTAATCTCATTTGAATAAAAACCTGTAATACATCTCAGGCGTGACAAAATAGCGTTCTCAGTAAATGTTTATACAGTAAATGTTACTTTGACATACGACCTGAGTAGTATGCTATGTGGTTTTTGATCCTATTCTGGGGGAGCAGGATGGGGGAGCAGGGGGGGGAGCAGGGTGGATGACGTCATCATAATTAAAATGTTACGTAAGGTAATTAATATTACTTAATGATTTTTTTTTTTTTAATCACTATAATAATTAATGTAATTAATGACTGTTGCATAATTAATGTAATTAATGTAATTAATGTAATTAATGAGTGTAATTAGGGTTGATTATAATAATTAGTATATTAATAAATGAATTAATATTGACGTACTGGACATATGCGTATGCTATCGACTGACTGACCCGCATCACGTGTCTGGGTGTCATTAAATCGATTTTTTCTTTTCAAACGCCAACTACTGACAGATGTTGAAGCAATTAAATCTATTGTCACACTTTAACGACCGGTCATAAATATCGTTAGACTGGACATGCTATCATGTATTTAAAAATCAATATATCACGTGACAAGATGTGTCTTGCTTTTACCTGAAGACTGTGAACGACTCCATTGTGGCTATTTTTATAGGTATAATTTGATTTAATAACTTGGCGTGATTCTTACATATTAATAATGCAAGTTTATTCTTCTCGTTTTTATGGCTGTCGAAAAACTCTCATAGACTAAAGGTATTCTGATTTTACGCCTCACGCGATAAAGTAATTTTTTAATCCGATGACCACATGAACAAATAACATTTCGGTTTTTGAAAAGCGGGCGTGTTTGTTTTTTCCCCTATAAAGTCTGACGACTCGAACCTCACTCTCATTAGAAACTGTGTCAGAAAAGCCAAGATGACAAGCATCGACTATACTTCCATAAACAGCTATGAGCGAACCAAGAAGCAGCGAGCCAACGAAGAATTTGCTTTAGCCTTAAAAAAGTGGTGGGCAGCGACGCTCCCCACGAAGGAACAAGAAAAGAGACTAAAAGACTACCCGTTTGTTGAGGCCGCCAGACGTCCTTTCGGGGAGATACAATACAGGAATCGTCCCAAACACTGGTTCGATCTTCCTGTACACATGCAGGAGGAAGCACTAGTAGGGCCACCAACAGTTAACGAAGATTGGGAGAAGGATTTTTTCACCGAGGCGGAGATGGGAGGAAAAAAAAAATAGCTTTCTATGGAAAGCAAAAAAAAAACGGCCCTTTTCAGGGCCACCATAATCTTAAAAAGAGTCGCTTTGTCACAAACACACACTTTTTTAACCAATCAGACACCTCATTATCCCACACCCTCACCGTCATACCCCTGGATTCCCTCACAGTGCCTAAAACTTTCATGAACGCCCCTCCTCCAGGTCATCCAATACTAAAACACTTTTGGAAACCGCTCTCCCCCGCCCCCACCATAATCTTAAAAAGAGTTGCTTTGTCACAAACACACACTTTTTTAACCAATCAGACACCTCCGTTATCCCACACCCTCACCGTCACACCCCTGTATCCCCTCACAGTACCTAAAACTTTCATGAACTCCCCTCCTCCAGGTCATCCAATACTAAAAAAAACTTTTGGAAACCTCTCTCCCCTCTCCCCCAGCCCTCACAATAGCTAAATTATCTCGAACCCCAGTTCAGTTCTCTAAATGTAATGGACATGTCAGGCCCCCGAATACGCCTTCTCCACAATTTTGAGCGATGAATTTACCCCGATTAGTCTCCTCTCATAACTTACCACTCTCTTAACCCGTATTTACTATGAGATTGTCCCCCTAATAAATAGCGTATGTTCATTTAATATAATATATTAATAATTTTCGTTAAATAATTCATTCCACAAGACACTTGTCGAAAAAACAAAATGGTGGATTAGTTTGACAGAAATACGCGTATCGATTTATTCAGGAATGTCTGTCGGTTGTGTCCTTGGGCAAGACACTTCATCCCTATTGACCATGTGGGGGCATGGTGACGCTGTGCACTAAGGCGTACTGCACGTCGATGGAGCACCTGTCTTCAACCAATGCAGACCCTGTGTAGAATCTTGACAGTTGCTTACCATTGCTCGGTGGCTCTCTCCGGCTTCCCCCACCCGTAAAACTGTCGTGGTCATGATTAGTTATTGTGCAGACTTTAAACACCAATAAATAAATATAAATAAATAGTCGGTTATCAAAACAGCCCTTAAGTGTTTAACAGTTAATTGTGGACCAGTGCGTTTAAAAATGAAAAAATTGGGTGATAGCACTACGGACTGTGTTTAATCATAGAAAAATCACACCCGCGCTATTACTAACCTGTATGATTTATTTTTGAACGTTCGCTGAAAAATAACCCACCCATCTAAGTAAAAGCATGAAAGAGCTACCATTATCTTATTACCTATGTGAGGTGGGGGTGGTCGGTAACGTTGTGTACTATGGCGTACTACCTTCAGCCAATGATAACCCTGTGTAGAACTTTGACAGTTGTTCGCCTCTGCACGATGGTTCTTTCCGGATTGCCCCAACTGTCGTTAAATAAATGAAAAAAAACTACAATTCTATAATAACAGGCCAAGACCCCTTCGTTTTGTCAGGGGGAAAATCAACAGTACTTTCACCTCCCTCATTTTAATAGTTGAAAAGCGCTGTTACTCGATCAAAAAAATGGTAAAAGGATATGCGACTCTGTATTAGCCACCCAAATTTGCGAGACTTGGGAAAATATAACCCACCTAGAGCTGCACCAAAGCTACGTACACTATTCTAACTCCCGCATTGTGTCCTTGGGCAAGTTAATTTACCCCGATTATCCACATGGGAGCGCGATGACGGCGTGTAATAAGGTGTACTGCACGTCGGTGATACGCATATTTTAGAACAATCTAACCCTGCTTGTGCGGATTTCCGACGTTGGTGAGATGACAGTTACTCGTCGTTGCTCTGTGGTTCTCTTTGGATATTCCGGAGTCTACCCGTAAAATTGTCACGTTTAATTATAACTTGAACTTGATGTCCGGGTGTAATGAAATAGCGTATTTTCTGCAGACATTCTAAATAAACGCAGCTGGTTTACAGACCTGTATATATTTTTTTTTTCAATTGAGTAAAAATATATGATAGTTACTGATGTAACACGCCGATTAGTATGTTTAATGAATCTAACTACGCCATTCCGACCGACCCTTTGACCACCATGATCACAACAAACGTTTCAATTCTCTCTCTCTCTCTCTCTCTCTCTCTCACCAATACAGTACGGGTGGAAACTAATTGCGTTCAAGCTGTTGTTTTTTTTTCTAGGTTTTACCACCCCCCTTACAGCGCAAATCGAAATAAAATCTGATTCATTGAACCATACTACAGTGCATGTCAAAATTAATTTTTGAACGCCATTTTTTCTATGTGCCACTATCAGCAGCTATGACCATAGCGTAACTTTGTGGTAAAATGCTTATTTTTGTACAAAACTCAAGACTTTCTCTGACAAATGCCTATATAAAAACAAGATAATACGCGAGAATGACTTGTGTGCCTGTTTTTTGTTGATAAAATATGGCATGACCACATTCCCGAATATTAATAATGTACCCGCTTAATAACAGCCGAATTTTTATCGGATCACAGTTGAACTGGGCGAAGGTCAAGAAAGGCACTCTGTAGTTTAGGAGACTCCACAAATAAAAACAAAATAAAAACTCTTAGATATCTTGCATTTTTTTAATTATCCATATTAACCAGAAATCAAAACTGGGTCAAATTAATTAGAATTAAATTACAAATGGATATGAAATTTGCAGTAAAATGAACACTGGTATATGCTGCTGGCCGCATTTTTAGTTGTCTGTAATGGCTGTTGTTCAGAATGTTACCCTATTGGGGTGAGTTTTCGCTTTTTTCGTCCAGTTTCATGAGAGCTTCCACGAAGTCCGTTCCACATTCGCAATCTTTTCCAGGGGCCATTCTTCAAAGGCTGGTCCATCGCAACTTTGCGGAGATATTGTTTTCTGGACGACAAACTGCAATATGATCTGGGTTTCCGATCAGACCCCTTGGGATATTTTGATCTTTAAGGATGTTTGCCAACATTTTCCACCCTGTCGGTTGAAAATCTTTTCTTTTTCGCAGCAGATCATTTATTAGATCACACATATTGGAGCCCGAAATTGTGATGCCGTTATACACGAGTCGATCTTTCTCATCCCAGGATAAATTGGGTATATTCTTTATTATCTGGAGTAACAAAAGCGCCTTCTGCTGCATGGAATCTGGTATAACGGCTAACCAGTCCGGATGATTTTCCACTGAAAAACTAGTCGTTAAGGAGTGTGGTTTGGTGGTTTCTTTGCGTAAATTTGATTGGCGCTGAAAGATTGTCTGGTTCAGCAGCCCTTTCTCTTCAGAACCCGATGTTGAAGATTCAGGAATTGGTCTCATACCCTGGTCTATGGGCGGGACAGCTACAGTATTCAGGGGTGTGCGTATTTCCTGCAACTGTTCACTCCCCCATGGTTCAATACACTGAATTCTGCTTGAGTCATCTATAGGTTTTTCCCTCAGTGGTTCCCCCATCACTAGCGATTTTACTGGCTCTAGCTTATTTGCAAGCCCCAAAATATTTCCACTTGTTAATGCATTGTTCCAACTAAAGGCTGATTTCATATGCACTGGAGGATAGGGTGGCTCGTTACAGACAGATCTGGTTGTTAACTCGGCTGTATTTGAGTTCGCTCCCCCTATAGTGTGTTTAAAATTTACATTTTTGTGTAATTTTCGTCTGTGTCGATAATAATTAGTTTTATGAGAGTAAGATTTTTGACACAATTCACAGACGTAGCGTGAATTCATCATTTTCAGAAGCGAGTTAATAGAGTGGCAATACAGTTCCAACACTCTGCCATTTATATGTATGAATAGGATGGGTCCCACCCCAACCTGTCAATCGCTGATTGGCTAATTATATATCAAGATAAGGTGGGTTCTACCCCAACCTACTGATCATTGGTTACTTCCAATTCTCACGCAGTGCATTGTGGGAAATTCCAGTGGTAGAGCTCTGAGGTAAAATAAGTTACAAATTGATATAGTTTACTTCAAAAAAAAAAGAAACATCAAAGTCACATTCATGACAAGCCGAGGTAGCACATCTGAACCACCAACTCTACACTGTTTAATCAGATAATCCATTTAATCAGATAATTACATGTGCATATCGGTTTTTCATTGGTTTTTCATCAGTTTTTCATTGGTTTTTATCGGTTTTCATTGGTTTTTATCGGTTTTACAATTCGATAAAACGGTTTTTAGTGATTTTACAATTCGATAAAACGGTTTTTAGTGATTTAAATCACGTAAAATGATCACTAATTACCACTAATTGATCACTAATGGTCACTAATTGCCACTAATTAGTGATCAATTGATCACTTATTGATCACTAATTGCCACTAATTAGTGATCAATTGATCACTAATTGCCACTAATTAGTGATCAATTGATCACTAATTACCACTAATTGATCACTAATTACCACTAATTGATCACTAATTACCACTAATTACCACTAATTGCCACTAATTAGTGATCAATTAGTGTTGTGATCAATTAGTGGTAATTAGTGATCAATTAGTGGTAATTAGTGATCAATTAGTGGTAATTAGTGATCAATTAGTGGTAATTAGTGATCAATTGATCACTAATTAGTGGCAATTAGTGATCAATTGATCACTAATTAGTGGCAATTAGTGATCAATAAGTGATCAATTGATCACTAATTAGTGGCAATTAGTGACCATTAGTGATCAATTAGTGGTAATTAGTGATCATTTTACGTGATTTAAATCACTAAAAACCGTTTTATCGAATTGTAAAATCACTAAAAACCGTTTTATCGAATTGTAAAACCGATAAAAACCAATGAAAACCAATAAAAACCAATGAAAAACTGATGGAAACTGATGAAAAACCAATGAAAAACAGATATGCACAGGTAATTATCTGATTAAATGGATTATCTGATTAAACAGTGTAGAGTTGGTGGTTCAGATGTGCTACCTCGGCTTGTCATGAATGTGACTTTGATGTTTCTTTTTTTTTTGAAGTAAACTATATCAATTTGTAACTTATTTTACCTCAGAGCTCTACCACTGGAATTTCCCACAATGCACTGCGTGAGAATTGGAAGTAACCAATGATCAGTAGGTTGGGGTAGAACCCACCTTATCTTGATATATAATTAGCCAATCAGCGATTGACAGGTTGGGGTGGGACCCATCCTATTCATACATATAAATGGCAGAGTGTTGGAACTGTATTGCCACTCTATTAACTCGCTTCTGAAAATGATGAATTCACGCTACGTCTGTGAATTGTGTCAAAAATCTTACTCTCATAAAACTAATTATTATCGACACAGACGAAAATTACACAAAAATGTAAATTTTAAACACACTATAGGGAGAGCGAACTCAAATACAGCCGAGTTAACAACCAGATCTGTCTGTAACGAGCCACCCTATCCTCCAGTGCATATGAAATCAGCCTTTAGTTGGAACAATGCATTAACAAGTGGAAATATTTTGGGGCTTGCAAATAAGCTAGAGCCAGTAAAATCGCTAGTGATGGGGGAACCACTGAGGGAAAAACCTATAGGTGACTCAAGCAGAATTCAGTGTATTGAACCATGGGGGAGTGAACAGTTGCAGGAAATACGCACACCCCTGAATACTGTAGCTGTCCCGCCCATAGACCAGGGTATGAGACCAATTCCTGAATCTTCAACATCGGGTTCTGAAGAGAAAGGGCTGCTGAACCAGACAATCTTTCAGCGCCAATCAAATTTACGCAAAGAAACCACCAAACCACACACCTTAACGACTAGTTTTTCAGTGGAAAATCATCCGGACTGGTTAGCCGTTATACCAGATTCCATGCAGCAGAAGGCGCTTTTGTTACTCCAGATAATAAAGAATATACCCAATTTATCCTGGGATGAGAAAGATCGACTCGTGTATAACGGCATCACAATTTCGGGCTCCAATATGTGTGATCTAATAAATGATCTGCTGCGAAAAAGAAAAGATTTTCAACCGACAGGGTGGAAAATTTTGGCAAACATCCTTAAAGATCAAAATATCCCAAGGGGTCTGATCGGAAACCCAGATCATATTGCAGTTTGTCGTCCAGAAAACAATATCTCCGCAAAGTTGCGATGGACCAGCCTTTGAAGAATGACCCCTGGAAAAGATTGCGAATGTGGAACGGACTTCGTGGAAGCTCTCATGAAACTGGACGAAAAAAGCGAAAACTCACCCCAATAGGGTGACATTCTGAACAACAGCCATTACAGACAACTAAAAATGCGGCCAGCAGCATATACCAGTGTTCATTTTACTGCAAATTTCATATCCATTTGTAATTTAATTCTAATTAATTTGACTAGTTTTGATTTCTGGTTAATATGGATAATTAAAAAAATGCAAGATATCTAAGAGTTTTTATTTTGTTTTTATTTGTGGAGTCTCCTAAACTACAGAGTGCCTTTCTTGACCTTCGCCCAGTTCAGGAAATCTACATAAATTACTGAATGTGATTTAATAAAAAAATCGGCAATTATTCAAATCAAAAACTGTGATCCGATAAAAATTCGGCTGTTATTAAGCGGGTACATTATTAATATTCGGGAATGTGGTCATGCCATATTTTATCAACAAAAAACAGGCACACAAGTCATTCTCGCGTATTATCTTGTTTTTATATAGGCATTTGTCAGAGAAAGTCTTGAGTTTTGTACAAAAATAAGCATTTTACCACAAAGTTACGCTATGGTCATAGCTGCTGATAGTGGCACATAGAAAAAATGGCGTTCAAAAATTAATTTTGACATGCACTGTAGTATGGTTCAATGAATCAGATTTTATTTCGATTTGCGCTGTAAGGGGGGTGGTAAAACCTAGAAAAAAAACAACAGCTTGAACGCAATTACTTTCCACCCGTACTGTATCGGTGAGAGAGAGAGAGAGAGAGAGAGAGAGAGAGAGAGAGAGAGAGAGAATTGAAACGTTTGTTGTGATCATGGTGGGCAAAGGGTCGGTCGGAATGGCGTAGTTAGATTCATTAAACATACTAATCGGCGTGTTACATCAGTAACTATCATATATTTTTACTCAATTGAAAAAAAAAAATATATACAGGTCTGTAAACCAGCTGCGTTTATTTAGAATGTCTGCAGAAAATACGCTATTTCATTACACCCGGACATCAAGTTCAAGTTATAATTAAACGTAACAATTTTACGGGTAGACTCCGGAATATCCAAAGAGAACCACAGAGCAACGACGAGTAACTGTCATCTCACCAACGTCGGAAATCCGCACAAGCAGGGTTAGATTGTTCTAAAATATGCGTATCATCGACGGGCAGTACACCTTATTACACGCCGTCATCGCGCTCCCATGTGGATAATCGGGGTAAATTAACTTGCCCAAGGACACAATGCGGGAGTTCGAATAGTGTACGTAGCTTTGGTGCAGCTCTAGGTGGGTTATATTTTCCCAAGTCTCGCAAATTTGGGTGGCTAATACAGAGTCGCATATCCTTTTACCATTTTTTTGATCGAGTAACAGCGCTTTTCAACTATTAAAATGAGGGGGGTGAAAGTACTGTTGATTTTCCCCCTGACAAAACGAAGGGGTCTTGGCCTGTTATTATAGAATTGTAGTTTTTTTTCATTTATTTAACGACAGTTGGGGCAATCTGGAAAGAACCATCGTGCAGAGGCGAACAACTGTCAAAGTTCTACACAGGGTTATCATTGGCTGAAGGTAGTACGCCATAGTACACAACGTTACCGACCACCCCCACCTCACATAGGTAATAAGATAATGGTAGCTCTTTCATGCTTTTACTTAGATGGGTGGGTTATTTTTCAGCGAACGTTCAAAAATAAATCATACAGGTTAGTAATAGCGCGGGTGTGATTTTTCTATGATTAAACACAGTCCGTAGTGCTATCACCCAATTTTTTCATTTTTAAACGCACTGGTCCACAATTAACTGTTAAACACTTAAGGGCTGTTTTGATAACCGACTATTTATTTATATTTATTTATTGGTGTTTAAAGTCTGCACAATAACTAATCATGACCACGACAGTTTTACGGGTGGGGGAAGCCGGAGAGAGCCACTGAGCAACGGTAAGCAACTGTCAAGATTCTACACAGGGTCTGCATTGGTTGAAGACAGGTGCTCCATCGACGTGCAGTACGCCTTAGTGCACAGCGTCACCATGCCCCCACATGGTCAATAGGGATGAAGTGTCTTGCCCAAGGACACAACCGACAGACATTCCTGAATAAATCGATACGCGTATTTCTGTCAAACTAATCTACCATTTTGTTTTTTCGACAAGTGTCTTGTGGAATGAATTATTTAACGAAAATTATTAATATATTATATTAAATGAACATACGCTATTTATTAGGGGGACAATCTCATAGTAAATACGGGTTAAGAGAGTGGTAAGTTATGAGAGGAGACTAATCGGGGTAATTTCATCGCTCAAAATTGTGGAGAAGGCGTATTCAGGGGCCTGACATGTCCATTACATTTAGAGAACTGAACTGGGGTTCGAGATAATTTAGCTATTGTGAGGGCTGGGGGAGAGGGGAGAGAGGTTTCCAAAAGTTTTTTTTAGTATTGGATGACCTGGAGGAGGGGAGTTCATGAAAGTTTTAGGCACTGTGAGGGAATCCAGGGGTATGACGGTGAGGGTGTGGGATAATGAGGTGTCTGATTGGTTAAAAAAGTGTGTGTTTGTGACAAAGCAACTCTTTTTAAGATTATGGTGGCCCTGAAAAGGGCCGTTTTTTTTTTTGCTTTCCATAGAAAGCTATTTTTTTTTTCCTCCCATCTCCGCCTCGGTGAAAAAATCCTTCTCCCAATCTTCGTTAACTGTTGGTGGCCCTACTAGTGCTTCCTCCTGCATGTGTACAGGAAGATCGAACCAGTGTTTGGGACGATTCCTGTATTGTATCTCCCCGAAAGGACGTCTGGCGGCCTCAACAAACGGGTAGTCTTTTAGTCCCTTTTCTTGTTCCTTCGTGGGGAGCGTCGCTGCCCACCACTTTTTTAAGGCTAAAGCAAATTCTTCGTTGGCTCGCTGCTTCTTGGTTCGCTCATAGCTGTTTATGGAAGTATAGTCGATGCTTGTCATCTTGGCTTTTCTGACACAGTTTCTAATGAGAGTGAGGTTCGAGTCGTCAGACTTTATAGGGGAAAAAACAAACACGCCCGCTTTTCAAAAACCGAAATGTTATTTGTTCATGTGGTCATCGGATTAAAAAATTACTTTATCGCGTGAGGCGTAAAATCAGAATACCTTTAGTCTATGAGAGTTTTTCGACAGCCATAAAAACGAGAAGAATAAACTTGCATTATTAATATGTAAGAATCACGCCAAGTTATTAAATCAAATTATACCTATAAAAATAGCCACAATGGAGTCGTTCACAGTCTTCAGGTAAAAGCAAGACACATCTTGTCACGTGATATATTGATTTTTAAATACATGATAGCATGTCCAGTCTAACGATATTTATGACCGGTCGTTAAAGTGTGACAATAGATTTAATTGCTTCAACATCTGTCAGTAGTTGGCGTTTGAAAAGAAAAAATCGATTTAATGACACCCAGACACGTGATGCGGGTCAGTCAGTCGATAGCATGCGCATATGTCCAGTACGTCAATATTAATTCATTTATGAATATACTAATTATTATAATCAACCCTAATTACACTCATTAATTACATTAATTACATTAATTATGCAACAGTCATTAATTACATTAATTATTATAGTGATTAAAAAAAAAAAATCATTAAGTAATATTAATTACCTTACGTAACATTTTAATTATGATGACGTCATCCACCCTGCTCCCCCCCTGCTCCCCCATCCTGCTCCCCCAGAATAGGATCAAAAACCACATAGCATACTACTGACCTGCTTGTCAGTTTTGATAAAAACACAGACTGACGATTGTAGACTGACATTCGAATGAAATGGTTTAACACGCCAAAGGCGCACAGGAGCTCTATTTATCACTTTTATTTATTTCCTAGGATATTCCCCCACACCACGACGAAGGGAGATAACTCCGTATGATCGAGTTTATGAGGATCGAGCGATCCGATCGGTCAATTGGCGGAGAATCGAGCGATCCGATCGGTCGATTAGCTGAGTTTGGAAATTCCCACCATGGGAATTCCCCTAATGACGTCATAAATGGGAAAAACCCACCGCCTCAAAACAATGGAGAGTTCTGGATCACTGATGCAGAATCCGCAAACCGTTTTTTTGATCTAGCCCAGAATTTTTTGCTCGCGTTCACCAACGATGGATCGATGGTCTGATCTGCGGTGGGAACGTCGACAAAAATTTTTAAAGTGAAAGATAAAAGTGACGATGTACAATTTCGCCCTTTTTTTAAAAACGCGCGTTCACCACGAGTATTTGAACGTTAAAAGTGCGATCTAGGAGTCACAAAAAACATGGGGGATTCAACATCAATGTACGTTTTTGTGAACAAACGTGCGATTTAACACCGAATTCCACGTTGGTAAACGCATCGTGTACACGTACATGTACAAAGTGATAGTGAACTCTCCTTTATTACCTACTATTGTCCATAAGAACATTGTCAGCCTTCTCTTCTGCGCCGACCCGCAGCTTAGTAACATTTCTTCTTGCGGAGGTATCATTGCCCTGGTAGTGCGCATGTTTGCGCTCGGAGGCTGTCTTCCAGAGGTCACGATAGCAGTGGTACACGTCTGCATCGTCGACCAACATCATCTCGTTCCCGCTGATCTTGATTGCGATTTTCTTGACGATGGCACGGCCAAGATTCTGAACGACTGACCTGTTAACATCTGTCGAGATCAGGATTACTCCAAAGGCTAGGCACACTGTACCCGATACGATAAGATCATGGGACCCGAAGTTTGGAAACCGGATATTGAGCTGTTGGTTCGGGCCAATCGTAGTTGGGTTGTGTGTGATCACAACCGACTGCCGAACTTCCTTTACCCCAAGAGGCTCTCGCAATCTGCGGTATGGGTTGAGCTTGCGTCCGTATTGGCTTGAAGATATGTTGAATATAACGAACATATAACGGATCAGTCTTCAATACAATGGCAGACATTGACCTCGACGAGTTCGCAATACAACATGAGGATTATGTTGAGTTGGAAGATGAAAGTATCTTTACCTGGGCCCCTGACAGCGGAGAACAAGAGACGGGCGTTAAAATACCTTCTTGGTAGCATGAGCTCTTGGAGGAGGCTATCAATAGCTGCTACCAGAATCTGAGAAAGGGATGGTGCCTTATCTACGCGACTATTCCAAGTTTGAGCTCGATAAAAATGGACGGATGGGGCTGAAGGCCCATCCAAATATCGACATTGTTAGTAAATCGGGAGTATCCCATGATCTCTCAAACATTTCTGGAAAGCGTGGAGGTGGAGAGATTCTCCGGAATGAGCTGGGGTTTTTGGAATGGACTCGAGGTCAAAATGCGCTTAAGCCAAAGGCGATTGAAGCACTGAGGGTCAATAACAATGAGTTGGATGAAGCCGCTGCTAGGATGGGATCGGATGCTATGGAACTGCACGACTTGGGACAGGTGGCTAATGCTGCTTCAAAGTCTACTAAAATGTGGTGGAAAGTCTTACCGAGGAGGAAGAAACCGCGCTTAAAACCTTGAATGACCCCCCACTTGATACCACGGATTTGGATTACAGCATCAGAGAGCTTCGTGGACTCGACAGGGCAATACAGACCATCCTATGTGAGTTAACCAACAACCTGGCCAGACTGTCCGAGTTGGATGAACACATCGCTTTGGAAAAACAAAGCTCAGTGAAGCTGCAGATGATCAGGTTAGAAGGCGCCGGATAGCAGAACGGTTGCGCAACTTAGAAGATGAACGAGCTTTTCGCTCGGGGGCTCTCCGATTTCAGATCAACAGAATCAGAGAGACGACCAATCGGATCCTCAGTGAAGACACGACGCTCGCTAAGCGCATTCGCGCCCTCTTCCGGGAAGAGGGGTTTACGATCGCATCTACCCTTACAGCGATTGGGGTGGCAATCTCAACCCTAGTACTTGCTCTGACCGGCGGGGGTGGAAGTACCCCCACTCCCACCCCACCGCCTTCTGATAAGTGTGGCCTCAAAGAGTGGGTGAAAAAGCACCTAATGGCTCTTGGGCGCATGCTGGCCAAGCTAACTGGAAAGGCGGCGGCTGCGCTACCCGGAATTATAGGCTCCGTTGTTTTGTGGTTGCTCAAGCTACTCACAAAAACTGTCGGCTGGCTGGCCGAAAACCTGTGGGCCATGGGCCTTGCTGTCGCGGGTCTGCTTCTTGTGGTGGCTTGTCAGTGGCTATCTCGCCAGAAACCAACGCGGGAGTAATCCAACCGTAATCTCGACTATAATAACGGCAGTTTTCTCGTTATCGTGTTGACGTGTTGCCGCAATTCCTGTTGCCGCCGATGATGCCGATTCAGAGCCATCAGCATCACAGGCACATCCACTACGGGTCTCCACATTCACAGTAGGCGCATCAATAGCCATGGCAGGGGGCTTGACCAGTCCCGTCTCTCCGTAGACACGACGGGGGGAATTGGTGCAGTGTTTATTACTTGTATTTAGTACCAGGGTCTGGGCGGTTGTGGCAATAACGCTCTCATTGTTATACCCCACGAGACCGTGTGAAAGGCCACCTAGTTCCATATCAGACGGTGCCATGTAGAGGTCTCGGCCGAATACAGAATCTGTTTTGCCTTGGCGTGAGACAACATGCTTTGATAGCGTTTAATTCCACTCCCCGGGTCCACTGGGCGGGCAATGTCATCTTTCACATTCACCTCAAACTGCTTTTGGACGTCGAACGCTGTACCCGTTCCGAGAATTGATGAACGGGTCTGAGACTGGGACCCGATTATTGCCCAGACGTATGTCCTAATGTACTCATTGATTTTTTGGACTCCTGTCCTTGTAAACACGTTTGCGTCGTCAACTATAAACGTAGTAAAATCTGCATGCTCTTGTCTGATAAAGTCTGCATGAGTATGCCCGTGCCCTGAGCGTTTGGTGAATGTGACCGCGTGGTTGTATCTTCGACTCGCCGGATGTAATGTGAGAACTCCACTGTATGGTGTGACTTGGTACAAGGTGCCCAACCCGGCTTATAATCCCCTTTTCTCTCCAGTCCGTATGGGGCGACACACCGAATGCATTGGATAATCTTTGAAACGCGCGGTTGTCATATGAGTTATTGTATGTAGACCATGCATGGTCCTGGGGTAAGGCAACTTTCATTTCGGCTAAAATCCACCGTGTCTGGTAGTAGAAATGGAATAGCCTCTAGCAAATAAGTCTGTGGTTTGGTTCAGGTAGTCAGTAGCCGAGACCCCGCACCCGGTCGTCGCACACCATACAACGAACTTTACCTGGTTTTGCCATGATTAGCCATTGTGCCGGAATAGGTGACCTTATTCACCAAATAAAGAGATAAATAAATAATAATTGGTATACAGTATGAGTATGTGATGGAATATCGAGGGGGAAGGTGAGTTTTCTTGAAAGTTTTCCTCTCCGCGACGGCATAGAAACGTTGACTGCTAGTGTTGTTCATTGTATAATCTAACAACGTTTTTCGAGTCTCGTGTTGTCGAGCTTGTCGAACTGGCCTGGTATGATAGTAGAGGTATTTTTCCCTGCAAATCCCCTGTTAGCCTTTGGTACTGCTAATCGACCGAATGCTTTGTACTATCATATGAGTGGTATAGGTAGTACGTAATGCTAGTCCAGGCAGTATTATGGGGCAGGTGGGGTAATGTATGGTCGTATTCTGCGGTATTGCGAGTGGTCGTTTAAAACGGTAGTATAGAATGGGCGGTATATACCACAAGAAGGTCCCCTTTCAGGCCTTGGAACAACTAATCGACCTAATGCTTCATATTTTTTCCGTAACTGGTATAGGCAGTAGGTAATGCTGGTCTATATATTGTGTGTGTGGGGAAGGGGGGGGGGGGGGGGGGTGACGTAAAGCATGGTTGTCTAGTGCGGTAGTACATGATGTGCAGTTTGCCCCCTGCTTGTTCATTGTTAGCCGTTCGAGTCACACTCCATCTTGGGCGGTGTGCTGGCTCACAGATTGCATAGGTAGTACATTTGGCTAGGTCAAGCAGTATTTAGACGTGTGGGTGGGGTAATTATTTATTTATTTATTGGTGTTTAAGGTCACACATTTATGCACAATGGCTAATCATGACCGGGGTGGGGTAATGCAGGCTTGTCTAGAACGCCAGTATATGCTGTACGCTATGCACTCCTGTTGGTCTACTGTTATCACTTTATCCCACTATCCGCCTAAGGCTTTATATTATCATATGACTGGTATAGGTAGTACATAATGCTTGGTCATGCAGAGTTGTGGGAAGGGGGTAATGTATTGTTGTTTAGTGTGATAATACAGGATGTTATGTATGAACTCCCGCTTATTCAGTGGTGGGCCATAGTACTATAGATCCACCTAAGCGTTACACTGTCCTTAATAGGCATGGATGGTGCGTAATGTTAAGTCACGTAACATTGTGTGGTGGGGGTAATGCATGGTTGTCTGGGGTGGTAGTACAGGTTGTAAGACATGTACTTCCTCTGGTTCAGTGGTAGTCTATAGTACTATTGATCCACCTAAGCGTTATACTGAGCTTAGTAGGTATGGATAGTACGAAATGTTAATTCACGTAGTGTTATGCTTGATAGTCTGGAAGAGTGGTAGAGGAGAAACTCTGTGTATCCCCTAGGTCTACTGTTATGATTTAGCAATGACTTTTCAGTAATTGCTCGATCGCTTATTATGAGAAATTGAAATATGTATGAAAAAGTTGTTCGAGCAAGCAGTAGTAGATTGATAGTTTTATGAACTGCGACCCATAGCGGCAGCACTGTAATGATATGCACTCTAAGCTGTAGTAGTACCATAACTTTGTAATGGTTGAAACACAGGACAGAATAGCTGTAGCCGATAGCAGTAGTATGAGGCAGTAATGGTCCACAACTGTGAGGATGATAGAAGACTATAGTACTGGGTGACTATAATACTGTTGAATAAAAAGACAAATGGTGGTGACTATGGACAAGTAGTGGCCTAGAAGCTATGAAGGTCTCAGGGTGGCTAAGAAGGTGGGGCCAATCGGGTACAAGAAGTCATTACTATCTCAGATATCCTGCAAGTATCCTGCAAAATATATCCTACAGTTAAAACTAAAAGTCCTGTCATGAAATGCGCACAAATAGCACGTTGATATGCGCGTTAATGTACGCGTTATGGACCAAGTAAAGCGAGCAAATTCTGTACATATGGCCTGAGCACAAGCAATGTTTCAGCCAATGGACCTCCGGGTAACTCGGAGGTCCATTGGCAGAAACATTACATGTGTTTGCTATGAGTAACCAGGAGAACCTGCCGTGCTTTGGATGCCATTCGATATGGCAATTGCGCGCAATTTCAACGCGCAATTAAACCTACATAAGCGCACTATTCGTGACAGGACTTCTAGTTTTAACTGTATAAAGGATATCCTCAAATTGTATCCTCAAAAGGTACCCTCAAATAATACATTGCCATGTCAAAAGTATCTTCATATACTCGTACACTACAAATCGGAAGTAGTTTTGCAAAACCGCAATTATCTCGCAATTTTATGAGGGGTCATAAACGATATAATAAACGCGAGGTATGTTTCTGGATCGAACTAAAAACGATAAACGCAGGTACCGATCGTTTGTAAACGGAATGGGAAACGAAAATACACGGTAGACTTTCATGTATCTATATAGTTTCATGTTGAAGCTTTGAGAAATACTTTTTTCAATTGTTACTCGGATGCTTGTGTAATTCATACTGCCCTGGGTTTCAACCATTGCAACGTTATGGTACTACTACAGCTCATAGTGCCTATCATTACAGTGCTGCCGCTATGGGTCGCAGTTTGTATCATTCTACTTCTGCTTGCTCGAACAACTTCTTCATACCGTGAAAAGTCATTGCTAAAAGCTAATAGTAGACCTATGGGATACACAGAGTTTCTCCTCTACCACTCTATGAGACAGCTAAGCATAACACTAGGTGACTTAACATAACGTACTATCCATACCTTATAAGGACAGTATAACGCATAGGTGGATCTATAGAACTGCCGACCACCACTGTACCAGAGGAAGTACATACCTTACAACCTATACAACCACATTAGACAACCATACATTACCCCCTCCCCACAGTGCTGCTTGACCAAGCATTATGCACTACCTATACCAGTTATATTATAATATATAAGCTTATACGGATACTGGTAAAAAGTGATAACAGCAGACCAACAGAGGTACAGAACGCACAGCATATACTGCCACAATAAACAAGCCTGAATTACCCCCGCCCACATAATACTACTTGACCTAGCATAACGTACTACGTATACAATCTGTGGGCCAGCACACCGCCCCAGATGGAGAGTGGTACTAAGGGATAACAGTGAACCAGCAAGGGTACAAACCGCGTAACCTATATTACTACACTGGATAACCATGCACTACCACCCTCACCCCCACATTATAGACTAGCATTACGTACTACCTATACCAATTACAACAGAACAATTATGAGGCATTCGGTCGATTAGTAGTACCAGGGCTAAAAGGGGACCTACATGGGGTATATAACGCCCTTACTACACTTCTAAACGACCAAGGACAACTTCGCAATATCGCACTAGACGACCATGCATTACGTCCACCCGCCCATAATACTGCCTGGAGTAGTCACAGGATGGTAAAAAGCATTCGGTCGATTAGTAGTACCGAGGGCTAACAGGGTATCTGCAGGGGTATATAACGCTACAATCATACCAGGCCAGTTCGAGAAGTTCGACACCCCAGACTCGAAAAGCGTCGTTAGATTGTACAAGGCACAACACTGGCAGTCAACGTTTCTGTGACGTCGCGCGCGCCCATCACGACGTCACGATGTCAATAGCAACGTCAACCGTTTCGCGGAGAAAACTTTTAAGAAACCTCACCTTCCCCCATCGATATTCCATCACAAACTCATACTATATACAAATAGCCATGTGTCTACACATAACACTATACGTTTGTTACCATACTATATATGCAGCACGCACACCACTTGCGGATCAAGGTGCATGGGGCCGAAGTTGTGCACAGGAGAGAGTTGCTTTGGCAAAAGCTCCGGTTCCTATGGGAATTTATCACTAGTTCCGGATAATTCATACGTGCTGTATTACTGGTTGTGTAAGACAGTCCTTCACCTTTACCTTTTCGGGATTACAAAGCTCTCAACTGGTTAAAATAGTTGAGTGACGGGCTATGGAAAAACCCAGTCATTGGCATTGGGGACTCGAGGGACTGTGTGCTTTCTGAAGCCCGTGCATTTTCAGATTTACATTTATTCGTTGGTTTTTAAAGCTGCGTTCAGTCTCTGTGGCTATATCAAGTGCAATGTCAAGTTTATCAAACCATTCTTACCTTTAATGCTCACTTTAGAGCACATACCCCCAGAGTATAATTAATGAATCGTATTTCAACAGTAAAACAGAACCTGTTTAGAAACGTAAACAAGCACTGTTCAAATTATCAGTCTTTATTTATTTCATTCATTTATTTATTGGTGTTTAAGGTCACATACTTATGGACAATGGCTAATCATGACCGTAGCTGTTTTACGGGTGGAGAAAGCCAGAGTACCCGGAAAGAACCACCGAGCATCGACGAGCAACTGCAAGCTCCTCAACATTCTAACTTTGTTCAAGCTCCCCTCAAGCAGGGTTACAACGGTTAAAGACATGTGCACCATCGACTTGCAGTACGCATTAGTACACAGCGTCATCGTGCCCCCATGTGGGCAACCGGGATAAAGTGCCTCGACAAAGGGCACAGCGCGGGGCGTTCCGGGCGAGGATCGAACTCGAGACCTCTAGTACAGAAGTCCTCCGCGCTCTTTTCGGTATTTAATTTTTAATTTATTATGTATCAGTAAAAGAGAATCCAATGAAACGATTCGTGATATATATGCGAACGATTTCTTCCGCTAGATTCTAACTCGGCGGCTTGATGTTTGCATCAACATTTTCTTGTTTCTCGGCCATGCTCCATTGTTCCGATCCGAACAGACACCGAGCGTTTATGTATTGTCGCCACTGATTGGTTTTGGAATGTGTTAATTGACAGGTTTTTAGCATGATGTTGAATTAATTTAGCATCATAAAATATTTTGTTAGCATGATGCTGAATTAATTTAGAATCATGAGTGCTGCATAAATAATATAGTATGTTGCCAAATTAATTTATCATGATGCTTAATTACGAGGGGATCATGCATTTTAATTTAGCGAGATGTTAATTACGAGGAGATGATGCATTTTAATTTAGCGAGATGCTTAAGTATTTGAGCATGATGCAGAATTAATTTGGCATCATGCTATATTATTTTGCACGATTTCATGCATGTTGTATAAATAATATAGTATGATGCCAAATTAATTAAGCATGATGCTTAATTACGAGGGCATCATGCGTTTTAATTTAGCGAGATGCTTAAGTATTTGAGCATGATGCTGAATTAATTTGGCATTATGTTACATTATTTTGCACGATTTCATGAATGCTGTATAAATAATATAGTATGATGCTAAATTAATTAAGCATGATGCTTAATTACAAGGGGATCATGCATTTTAATTTAGCGAAATGCTTAAGTATTTGAGCATAATGCTGAGTTATTTTGGCATCATGTTATATTATTTTGCACGATTTAATGAATGCTGTATAAATAATATAGTATGATTCCAAATTAATTAAGCATGATGCTTAATTATGAGGGGACCGTGCATTTAAATTTGGAGAGATGCTTAAGTATTTGAGCATGATGCTGAATTAATTTGGCATCATGTTATATTATTTTGCACGATTTCATGAATGTTGTAAAAATAATATTGTATGATGCCAAATTAATTAAGCATGATGATTAATTACGAGGGGATCATGCATTTTAATTTAGCAAGATGCTTAAGTATTTGAGCATGATGCTGAATTAATTTTGCATCATGCTATATTATGTTGCACGATTTCATGAATGCTGCATAAATAATATAGTTTGATGCCAAATTAATCAAGTATGATGCTTAATTACGAGGGGGTTGCGCATTTTAATTTAGCGAGATGCTTAAGTATTTGAGCATGATGCTGACTTAATTAGGCATTATGTTACATTATTTTGCACGATTCCATGAATGCTATATAAATAATATATTATGATACCAAATTAATTAAGCATGATGCTTAATTACGAGGAGATCATGCATTTTAATTTAGTTTGATGCTTAAGTATTTGAGCATGATGCTGAATTAATTTGGCATCATTTTATATTATTTTGCACGATTTCATGAATGCTGTATAAATAATATAGTATGTTGCCAAATTAATTAAGCATGATGATTAATTACGAGGGCATCATGCCTTTTAATTTAGCGAGATGCTTAAGTATTTGAGCATGATGCTGAATTAATTTGGCATCATGCTATATTATATTGCACGATTTCATGAATGCTGTATAAATAATATAGTATGTTGCCAAATTAATTAAGCATGATGCTTAATTATGAGGGGACCGTGCATTTAAATTTGGAGAGATGCTTAAGTATTTGAGCATGATGCAGAATTAATTTGGCATCATGCTATATTATTTTGCACGATTTCATGAATGCTGCATAAATAATATAGTATGATGCCAAATTAATTAAGCATGATGATTAATTACGAGGGGATCACGCATTTTAAATTAGCGAGATGCTTAATTATTTGAGTATGATGCTGAATTGATTTACCATCATGCTACATTATTTTGCACGATTTCATGAATGCTGCATAAATAATAAAGCATGATGCTGAAATCAAGTTCACGTACGGGAGGGTCATAATTGTTTTTTAGCATGATACTCTAATAATAATATAGTATGATTCTGAATTACTGGATGATCATGCTCTATTATTCAGGATGATTTCGTGAATACTGCATAAATAAAATAGCATGTGCTGAAATCAGGTCCACGTACACGAGGGCCATAAATTCTTTTAGCATGATACTCTAATAATTAAACATGATGCTATATTTTTGGTATGATTTCATGAATGCTGCATAAATAATTAAGCATGATGCCTAAATAATTAAGCATGGTGCCCAAATAATTAAGCATGGTGCTACATTATTTAGGCATCATGCTATATTATTTTAATTATCTTAGCACCATGCTCAATTCACAGATTTATGATCCTGTTCTACATCATAAATCTGTAATGTGAAGCATGACTAATTATATGGAAGCCAATCTATAATCTGACTCATGACTAATTATATGAAGTCCAATTAGTCGGGCAGCTAGGTACACCCCCTATAGGACCCCCAGGACCGAACGAGACAGGGCTCAAAATAAGTTGTGTCTCGTCGCTTTTTGCTATGCAAAACTTGCAAAAAGCTACACAATGTTTAATTATGTATAGCATTTGGCGATACAAGATAATCAACTGCAGCCTATTAGGCTGCAGTTGATTATCTTGTATCGCAAAATGTAAATGAAAATTTGCAAACAAATTTGAAAACTAGTTCACTGATGCTTTACTTCTGATTGTGAAACATTCCAGGCATAACTCAGGTTAACTCTCCATCAAGCATCATTAGCAACTTCATTTGTAAGATGAATTCTATTGGTTTAAATTCTTCCTGTTTTTACAACATCGTGCATAAAATGTCCATTAAAAATAACTTCAAGCCCATCAAATTAAAAATCCCAACCTCCATTTTGAGAACTCTGTTAAACAACCACGACGTCATTTGAAAATATCCAAGTCCATGCAACCCTTAAAGGCAGTTCAGTTAAAAAAACATAGTAAATGTTTCATGTGTTGCAGATCATTTGGAAATGCCCAGAAATGGATGGAAACTATTCTATCTACCTAGAAGAATTCAATACAAAACAGCATAAGATAACTCCGGTATACAAAAATAGCTATGCAATTTTTACAAAATGCTATTCATTTTTTGGAAATGTGTAGCATTTTGCTACGCATATAAAAAAGTTATTTTGAGCACTGGAACGAGACCGGATGTTTCATGTACCTGGACATCTCGAGAGTAGATTTTCAGTTGTTAACAAGAAATCACCCTGGCCGGATATGACGTAATCCAAGATGGCGCCCATGAGGGTGGGTTAATTTCGCGATTTTACATCATCACTAATTTTTCCCGATTACGGAAAAACTTTATGAGATAAGGAACGGGATTAACTCATTCGTATTTCTGATACTAGTCACCTTATATAAGTGAGTGAAAATCCAAGATGGCCGCCAAAATATGCTTCAAAATGGACGGAATTTTTTTCGCAAAAAACTTATACAATTATGATAAGAAATTAGAAACCTGTAAACTTTTAGATGTTAAATTGATCGCAAATTATTCTCCGATAATACCCATCGTGGACATGCACCATCGAAATATTTATTTATTTATTTATTTATTGATATTTAAGGTCACATATTTATGCACAATGGCTATTCATGACCGCGACAGTTTTACGGGTGGAGGAAGCCGGAGTATCCGGATAGAACCAACGAGCAACGACGAGCAACTGCCGCTCCCCAACATCGTAACTCCGCACTGCAACACAGGCAGGGTGAGATTGGTTGAAGACATGCGTACCATCGACGTGCAGTACGCCTTAGTACACGGCGTCATCGTGCACCCACGCGGGCAATGGAGATGAAGTGTCTTGCCCAAGGACACAACGCGGTCACCGCAGGTGGGATTCGAACCGAGGACCTCTCGGCTTGCAGCCTGCACCTCTACCTACTGAGCTACCGCGCTCCCGCGCTCCCGCACCATCGAAAACCAATGTGGAAAACAAGATGGCCTCCATACTGACCACCTGTTTTCAGTTATCCCTTATCTCATACAGTTTTTGCGTAATCGAGAAAAATTAGTGATGGTGTAAAAACGCGAAAGTGACCCACCCTCATGGGCGCCATCTTAGATTACGTCATATCCGGCCAAGATGTTTTCTTGTTAACATCTGAAAATCTATTCTCGAGATGCCCAGATACCTGAAAAACGGTCTCGTTTGGCCCTCGTGACCACTTATATTGATACCATTCTATAATCTGACTCATGACTAATTATATGGAGGCCAATATATAATCTGACTCATAACTAACTTTATGGAGACCAATATATAATCTGACTCATGACTAAATATATGGAAACCAATATATAATCTGACACATAACTAATTATATGGAGACCAATCTATAATCTGACTCATGACTAAATATATGGAGGCCAATATATAATCTGACACATAACTAATTATATGGAGACCAATCTATAATATGATTCATTACTAAATATATGGAGGCCAATCCATAACCTGACTCATGACTAAATATATGGAGGCCAATATATAATCTTACACATAACTAATTATATAGAGACCAATCTATAATATGATCCATGACTAAATATATGGAGGCTAATCTATAATCTGAATATTGACTAATTATATGGAATCCAATATATAATCTGACTCATGACTAATTATATGGAGACCAAACTATAATCTGACTCATGACTAAATATATGGAAACCAATATATAATCTTCATCCTGTCTAATTATATGGAAACCAATATATAGTCTGAATCTTGACTAATTACATGGAAACCAATATATAATCCGACCCATGACTAATTATATGGAGACCAATGTATAATCTGAATCATGACTAATTAAATGGAAACCAATATATAATCTAAATATTGACTAATTATATGGATACCATTCTATAATCTGACTCATGGCTAATTACATGGAGACCAACGTGTAATCTGACTCGTGACTAATCACATGGAGACCAATATATAATCTGACTCATGACTAGTTATATGGAGACCAATCTATATTCTGACTCATAACTAATTATATGGAGACCAATCTATAATATGAGTCATGTGACTAATTGTATGGAGGCCAATCTATAATCTGACTCATGACTAAATATATGGAGGCCAATATATAATCTGATACATAACTAATTATATGGAGACCAATCTATAATATGACTCATGACTAAATATATGGAGGCCAATCTATAATCTGACTCTTGACTAATTATATGGGATCCAATATATAATCTGACTCATGACTAATTATATGGAGACCAATCTATAATATGACTCATGACTAAATATATGGAGGCCAATCTATAATCTGAATCTTGACTAATTATATGGGATCCAATATATAATCTGACTCATGACTAATTATATGGAGACCAATCTATAAAATGACTCATGTGACTAATTATATAGAGGCCAATCTATAATCTGACTCATGACTAAATATAAGGAGGCCAATATATAATCTGACACATAACTAATTATATGGAGGCCAATCTATAATCTGACACATAACTAATTATATGGAGGCCAATCTATAATCTGACTCATGACTAAATATATGGAAACCAATATATAATCTGACACATAACTAATTATATGTAGACCAATCTATAATATGACTCATGACTGAATATATGGAGGCCAATCTATAATCTGACTCATGACTAAATATATGGAGGCCAATATATAATCTGACACATAACTAATTATATGGAGACCAATCTATAATATGACTCAAGACTAAATATATGGAGGCCAATCTATAATCTGACTCATGACTAAATATATGGAGGCCAATATATAATCTGACACATAACTAATTATATGGAGACCAATCTATAATATGACTCATGACTAAATATATGGAGGCCAATCTATAATCTGACCCATGACTAAATATATGGAGGCCAATATATAATCTGACACATAACTAATTATATGGAGACCAATCTATAATATGATTCATGACTAAATATATGGAGGCCAATCTATAAACTGACTCATAACTAATTATATGGAGACCAATCTATAATATGATTCATGACTAAATATATGGAGGCCAATCTATAATCTGAATCTTGACTAATTATATGGGATCCAATATATAATCTGACTCATGACTAATTATATGGAGACCAATCTATAATCTGACTCATGACTAAATATATGGAAACCAATATATAATCTTCATCCTGTCTAATTATATGGAAACCAATATATAGTCTGAATCTTGACTAATTATATGGAAACCAATATATAATCCGACCCATGACTAATTATATGGAGACCAATGTATAATCTGACTCATTACTAATTAAATAGAAACCAATATATAATCTAAATCTTGACTAATTATATGGATACCATTCTATAATCTGACTCATGGCTAATTACATGGAGACCAACGTGTAATCTGACTCGTGACTTATCACATGGAGACCAATATATAATCTGACTCATGACTAGTTATATGGAGACCAATCTATAATCTGACTCATAACTAATTATATGGAGACCAATCTGTAATATGACTCATGTGACTAATTATATGGGGACCAATATAATCTGACTCGTGACTAATTATATGGAGACCAATATATAATCGGACTCATCACTAATTATATGGAAACAGTATATAATCTGAATCGTGACAAATTATATGGAGACCAACATTTCATCCGAAGCTTGACTAATTATGTGGAGAGCAATACATAATCTGAATCTTGACAAATTATATGGAGAGCAATATATACTCTGTATCTTGACAAATTATATGGAGAGCAATATATAATCTGTATCTTGACAAATTATATGTAGACCAATCTATAATCTGATTCATGACTAATTATATGGAAACCAATCTATAATCTGTATCTTGACAAATATTATGGAGAGCAATACATAATCTGAGTCGTGACAAATTATATGGAGAGCAATATATAATCTGAATCTTGACAAATTATATGGAGAGCAATATATAATCTGAATCTTGACAAATATTATGGAGAGCAATACATAATCGGAATCTTGACAAATTATATGGAAACCAATCTATAATCTGAATCTTGACTAATTATATGGAGACCAATAAATAATCTGAGTTTTAAGCCTTTATCTAACACAACAACCATGGGATGACACTTGTAAATATAATTCTGTAATAACTGAAAATATTCATATTTTCCTTGGAAAACATAGTTGATATCCCTCCAGTGCAGAGGCGGCGGAACCTGGGGAGTACAGGGGGACACGTGCCTGTACACTTTTTAGACATCTTACGCGGTTACACAATAAGCTAAAATGGGGCGAATTGTAAATGTGTCAATATATAGGCATTCCTGTAATGTATTATTTGTAAATCCAAACAATGTTTGGCAAAAGAATCTAGCCTTCGGTCCGCTTCTTTTGCTTTAGCCATCTTCCAACCAGAAGGCTTGCCTTCCTCTGGTAGACGATTGGAGTAGAAGAAATGGACAGAACGGTGGCCACGCCTCGGCATGCTCATCCAAACGAGAGACTATAGTGTGGCATGGTACATCCTTAAACATTTGTACCCCTCGACTTTTATCGAGTTTCCTCCGCCTTCTCTGCTCCGGGGGAGGTAGCTCCCCGTGCGTATTCCCATAGGGGTAATAATTAGATGTAGCGCCAAGATTTCTCCGACAAGGGAGGTTGGAGGGGGGGGGGGGGGGGCGGTAGAGAGTATCCAAATTAACCAAACATTATGATGAGGCCCGGTGGGAGATATGTTTGTTTTAATTGGGAAAAATCGCAATATCCGTGACTCCAGAGGTTTTGCTAGAGGCAAAACGAAAAGCACCGAAAAAAAAATAATAAAAATTGTGGCTTGTGGAACTTGGGTATCAAAAACAGGTGTCCAGGGCTGGGAGTAGTTAACGTTTCAAACGTCAATTATAGACGCCCATTGATTTGGTGGAGATACCATGAAGCCCTCCTACCAACGTTGGTGAAGTTGGCCCGCCGATATTTGGCGATACAGCAATATCAGCTTCATCCGAACTACTATATGCAATGTATTCGAGCAACGGCGGATGTTTCTTTCTAAGGATACGGCCGCAGCGATTGTATTCTTAATGAAAACATCGCTGAATGTTAAAATATCCAACAAACTGAGAGAACTGTATTAACTACTCGTTCCCTGAGTTCCGGTGTGTTCTATGTGCCAGTAGGCTGCCAGTAGGCACACCGGTAGGCTGCCAGTAGGCTACCAGTAGGCTGCCAGCATGCACATAGAACACCTTGGAACTCAGGGAGACGAACTGTACGTAAGTGCAATCATATTCAAATTCAAATTAATAAAAATGGCCGAAATTATTAAAATTTTGTTCCTTTTAACATTTAACGTCATTTAACTCGTTAACGCAGAATTATTTAACACGTTAATGTATTAAGGAAAAAAAATTGTTTAACTCCTCCCAGCCCTGCAGGTTTCACGGCAATCCCATAAGCCACAAATAGGCGCGATATAACACACAACAGAGACTAGATGCGTGGCGTCCAGTGAATTGTAAAACGTTTCTGGCACGGCCTAAAATAGTACTCTCGCAGTGTAATTAACCCTGACCATGCCACAGTGATTATGTGAACATTGGGTTGTTCCTATTGTACACGTGTACCCATCTCGAGGGGGAACGCTAACCCTTACTGACAGGCGCCCTACCGCGCGCCTCTCCCCTAGCGACAACCCTCGGCAGTAACTTCTGTTTAATCAAAATAGATAAACAAATTCAAAAGCGATTTCTGTGAATACAACTGATGGAAAATGACCGAAATATACTTTTGGTATATCGTTTACTCATTGATTACATACAGCGATACGGTGTGACAAAGTATATTCACTGATGGTATATCACCTCTTGGCGATTAAACATGGGTCATTGTCCTCATTCGAAAACAAAAACACCTTAAATATACGATCGTGTCCAAACAGCTAGCTAAAAAGATAAACAAAAATGTTCATCGAGACCTGGCATCGACCACACCTCATGCACATGTACAGTACGTGGAGAGTGTATTATCACTAAATCACCCGCAGAGCGGAGATTCCACCCAAGCAATAATTGCAAATTTGTTGCAAAGCATAACCGTTACAAGCAAAGTTTCAGCCAATGGACCTCCGGGTTAAACCCGGAGGTCCATTGGCTGAAACACTGCTTGTGTTTTTTCTCGATATGTACAAAATTTGAAAGTTATAGCTTGGGTGACAACTCCACTCGGCGGGTGATTTAGTTATAATCCACTATCCACGTACTGTGGTTTGCAAGAGACTAACACCACTATAAAGGAGACTGGGGCGGAATCGGATCAACAACGTGGTGTTCTGCGACTGGGATGTATTTTATGTCACCGTAGTTGAACGCGGATGGCCCAACAACTTTCAACGCCTTCTCTGTAGACATTATTCCAGGACAGGCTAGTGTTATTACAGTCACTCGAAGTCCGTAACGAATATCTTCTGTAGGAACAGCATCGCCCGTATTTGTATCTAGAATACAGATAAGATCAGGGGTGCAAGCCACCACGCCACCATTGTCAGCAACTACGTCTGTTGTAGTCTTGGCAACTAGGTACTCATTCTGGAGTAATATAACTAGAGATAAACCGATATATTCATTCGTTCCCTCTATCAACAAATCTCCTCTTGAAAATCCACCCGACACTTCTCTATTTACTTCCACGACTTTCCCAACTATCAAAATCTTTCCTTTCTCTGTCTTGAAAATGGCGTCGATAAAACTTGATTTATGTGATCTTGCTTCTAAAACAGCATTGCCAAGTCTCCACGCTCTGCTCATAGAGTAAGGGGCAGTATAGTACGTTAACTTTTCACAACTGATTGGGGAGAGGGTTAAAAAGCAGCAGCATCCCATTTCTACACACTTGGCTCGAAAATGATTTTCCACGCTTTTAGCGCAATCAGCCGTTAATATGGTAGACGTTTTTCCCATTTCGTCTGCCACACATCCAGGGGCAAACCCATGCCCATAAATATATGGACTAAACATCTGAATTTCTGGAAATGCTCTTGCCATTCCATCACAGTCGACGACTGGTAAGTTTAAGTCAGCTCCCACATAGAGAGGAACCATGGAGTTCAAGCCACCGATTTCAACACTCATTAAAGCCACGATTGAAAAGGGTCCATTAGAATCCTTTGAATCAATTACCGGAAGGTCATCTATAAAGGTCACTTGACCTTCCTGTTGGACTAGATCACTTATCTCACCCGACACAATACCCTCATTATAATGGTGACAATTGTAGAGGTTCTGTAAGGTCATTAAGGCTTTCTGAATTTCTGTATTTGATGTCATTTTTTCATTCAAAATAACAGGAGCTCCCATGAACGCCACATTTGCAACAACGCCTTCCTTTGATGCTTTGAGGCGATCACATGAGACAATTTTTATCACCTTGCCGTCACGTAAAGCCCTTTTTGATAGCAAGTAGCCAAGGTGAGGGTTCCCTCCTCCACCACAGCCGAGTATTCCAGCACCAACATTGATACAGTGTATATCATATTCTTGTAGTATCCATTCTCCGGTCGTAACGTTAATTTGTGGTTTATAATCAATAGGCTTATTGCTATGTGTTTCAGGAGATAATGTTTTACCAGCTGCTGTGACAGTCTGTTTCTGTTTCTGTGTGACGTTCTGATCGTCCATCATATCCAATAACGCACTGGTCTGTTCTATGTTTACTGTAGAACTACTTCCTGATTTAAATTGCAGCTTACCGACGGCTTTAATCTTCATACGTGTAGCATAACCAGGTAAGTAGGAAAGTGCAATGTCTTGATAATCGATTATCTCAATAGTATCCTGTATGGCACCATTGTTCATCGCACGATTAATTGTCTTCTGTGTTTCTACCTTACGTGCTTCAGATCTAGCCTTGACATAGAAACGCTTCTCAATTGTTTCTTTTGTTTTTTCATCTTCCCCTTCAGTTTCTTTCTTCATCTTATCTTTGTCTAGAAAATCGGTTATATTAACTACTTCGTCAACATATCCTGACGTATGGCAAAGTGCAGCTCCGATGGCGTTGGCGACATCAAAGTGTTGTGGAATGTTCACTTCAGACACACCCTTGAGCTTTCCGTGAGGATTTATGAGGATACTCCCTCCACCAACTAAGATGACCGGAGCTTCCCCTTTGCTAGTTTTTACTTGATCTATTGCGTTTTCTACCATTTCCTGAATTTTTATCGCAGCCTTTTTAACCAAGTCTCTAGGCAAGTTTTATATTGCGCGTTTGTTTCCAATCTTCGCCAAGCCGTGTGCTACAGCTATATCGGTGGCTGTTACAACACGCTTTTGATCTGCATCAGCCTGCCCTTCGCTGAATACCAAAGCCTCATGTCTTATTAAATACCCAGCACTGAGCGGCCCAACTGTAACACTAGAAAGTTGACCACTATCTGCAAATATTCCATCAACATATGAACCCCCACCAAGTCCAATACTAAATATGTCCGGCATAACAAAATTAGTTCGAACCCCACCAACATTCACATGAGAGGCAGCCTCCCGTGGAAACCCGTTTACTAGTACCCCGATATCAGTTGATGTTCCACCAACGTCAATAACAATACAATTCTTCAACCCAGAAAGGAAGGCAGCTCCACGCATACTGTTAGTTGGACCAGATGCTATCGTATGAACTGGGAACTTTAATGCATTTTCTTCACTTATTAAAGTACCGTCGTTTTGAGTCAGAAAAAATGAACAGGTCAATCCAATTGTCGTTAGTGCTTCTTTGAAACCACTGATGGTATTTATGCATAATGGTTTCAAACATTCATTCAATATTGCAGCATTTTCACGTTCGAGTAGGCCAAGTCCACCTATTTCATCTGAGAGAGTAACAGATAAACTTTTATCCAATTGTTTGATGATGTCGTACGCTTCTTGCTCTTGATCGTTTCTAACGGGCGAAAAAATGCCTGACACCACAATATGTCTTATCTTATTCGCTGTAATCTCTTGTACACATGTCTTAATTTCGTCTGGTTTTACGTCAGTAATTACCCTTCCGTCATATTGGTATCCACCGTTAACCAAATGAACAGTCCCTTTGATGGCATCACACATATCTTCAGGAATGTCTGTAAAGGGAGGTAAGGACGTGGACGATGAGCCACATAGTCGGATAACTGAAACCTGTGCCAAGTCTTTCTTCTGAATCAAGGCATTTATAAAGTGTGTGGTCCCAATATGCACTTGGTGCACAGAAACCGTTCCAACCTTCTCGCAGGCAAGTTTCAATACTGTTAGTATGGCGCGTTTCACACCTGAAAAATACGAAACGAATAAAATGTCAGTTTGATTATCAATGGATTGGGTGGTTGAAATTATAAAGCAAATAACTTAACTGATATTTTGATCTGTCATAGCAAGAGTAGTGGAGGCTGACGATAATATACTATACGGTAGCCGTGGATTGGTCACTTTCCACGGGTGTGCAGTATTCCCAGGGGTGCGATAACATTGCATTCTAAACAGGGGGAGGCCACCAAAAATTTGCAAGACGTGACGTGGGGGTGGGTGGGTCTCTTGAGTGCGACAAAAATGTGCATTTCCAACTTGTGCAATTTTTTGAATTTTTTAAAAATATATCAATATATCAGCTAATATATACCATCATTTGTGTTTCAAACCTTAAAGATGATGTTGTACATCACACTCTTAACATAAATACAACACCAGGAGGTTTTATATGTAAGAATATTGGGCTTAATCTGGGAAAATGTCACACGTTAGTAGGGGGTGGGTGTCTTGTTCGAAATGTAGAAAATGTGCAGACAATATTTTTGGAACAATCCAAATGAAAATTTGTTCCCGTACATGTGCACCTGCTCTGGTCAAGCCTGATAATGAACAGCTTGTCATTTGTAGATTGGGGCCCACAGCAGCCCACAGAGGTTTAAATTGGTGGTACCAGTTTATCCCTTTACCTAACATGAAAAGCAGACGACACTTGCCAAAAAATGATTGAATAACTAATTTTTTTCATTTTTTTGTCTCAAAAACATTGGTTATGACCCCTCATTGGAACGAGCTCGGCGAGCTCGTTCCACTGAGGGGTCATAACCTATGTTTTTGAGACAAAAAATGAAAAAAATAATAAAAATTAATTGGCGATTTTTGAGAATAGCGCTGGCCGGTTTTGGCAGTTACGCTGGGTAAAAGGTTAAGAACATTATGAAAACCCCCCTAAAGACAGCTACGTTTACTAAGTTTATAAGTTTATTTTGGATTTTAATGGGAGAGTGGGGGTGGGTGTCTGAGAACGGTAGTTGAAAATTTGCACGTAGTGGGTGGGTGGGTGTAAACAGGAGCCGAATAAAAAATAGGACGTCACGTCTTGCAAATTTTTAGTGCCCCCTCCCCCCCCCCCCCCCCCCCTTGTTCTAAACACTAATTATTGGAATAGTCATTAAAATTTTAATTAATAAAACACTGAGTACAAGCCTGTGGTGCACCATTAATTAAAATTTTGCTGATTATGATATTTATTACCTGGTAAACGAATGTGAGGCCATCACTGTCCACGTGTGGATTACGAACAATCCATGACGACTGAACGGTACGAAGTATTAATGCTGGATCGAAACTGTTCTGTAACACATTTTAGCAATTTAGTGCCAAACAAAGTGTTTGGTCCCAAAACGGGGGGGGGTGTATGTGTGTGTGTGTGTATGTGTGTGTGTGTGTGTGTGTGCGTGTGTGTGTGTGTGGGGGGGGGGGGGGGGTCGCTATATAATCCACATAAATTGATCTAGTTTCCAAAAAAGAACTGGCATTTATTGTTTTCAAGGGTGAACGGACAATTTGTCATGGACAAAATCCCACAAAAAACTGCATCACAGTTGTGACCAAATCTCGGAAGGTGAAAAGGACGACCACCTAAGTTATATCTATGCCACTGATTCATTTGATGGTCAGAATGATGTCGGTGGTTCTCGTCAGATCACCGAAGTTAAGCAACGTTGAGCCTGGTTAATCATCGGATGGGTGACCGTCTGAGCGATAAAATCGGACTCCCGCGTTGTGTCCTTGGGCAAGGCACTTAACCCCGATTGTCCACATGGGGGCACGATGACGCCGTGTACTAAGGCGTACCATCGACGTGCAGTGCGCCTTAGTACACAGCGTCATCGTGCCCCTATGTTGACAATCGGGGTTAAGTGTCTTGCCGAAGGACATAATGCGGGAGTCCCAATCGATCGCTTTGACTGTCACCCATCTGTTCCGATTATCAATCAAATCACTTCCGCGTATCAATGATTCAGTGCGTTGTTTACTTTCAAGCATCAATTCAAGGTTGAAACGGGTGGAATTATTAAATTCTGATAAAAGCGTTTAATAAAAAGAAAATCTAGTGTTTTTGAGTGGATACCGAAAATTATCTCACTTGTAATCGAGACAAATAAACATTTGTCTCGGTCACTCATGTATTATATGTACACCAGTGCTCTCAACCAGCGTTTATTATATACTACTCAAAGTTTGCTAAGCACCAAATATTTGACACATCATTGTGAAATTTGCTTGCGACATATTTGCGACATTTTTGATGGATATGACTGAGGAATGTATTGAGATGGTCCCCGGTGTTTACATTAGCTCTCTTGACAGGCAAACGTTTCGTGACAGTCATGGAAAGCATGTACCCGCTGAATTTCATGATGTTTTCGTGTAGTGTCTACATTTACATGACACGTGCAGGGTATTCAGTCTTCATTTCAACCCAAACCCTTGTCATTTAATGATTGCATATGGCATATGCAAATGTAAGAAGACATTTGTCTGAAGCAGACATGTGGCGGGCTGTAGGGATGGTGGAACAAGGGGCTACCCATCGTCAGGTTGGTGAAGCCCTTCGTGTGCACCATACGGTGATCAGCTGAGCCTGGGTAAAACTTTAGCAGTATAGTGCACCAGTAACACGGTCTGGTGGATACAGAGACATGGCCACATCTAGCTGAAAACCGGTTTTTGATCATTCAGGCCCGTAGGAACCGCTTTGACACAGCAACACAGCTTCGCAGAATGCATTCGGGGTAAATGTTTCGACGCATACTATCCAGGCAAGGTTGCACGAAGGTGGTCTCCGATTGAGAGGACCATGTATTCGCATTCCGCTGTCACAGAACCACCTCCAGGCACGATATGAATGGGTCATGGACCACGTTGGATGGACCACAGACGATTGGCGACCTGTCCTTTTTACAGATGAGTCAAAGTACTGTCTAGACCACACAGATAGGCGTTCTAGGGTATGGAGAAGACCAGGAGAGCGATTCCATGCAGCCAAAATTGCTGAGCATGACCGCTGTGATGGAGGGTCAATCATGGTCTGGGCGGCATCAGCCGGGATGGACATACAGAGCTCTGTGTCCTTGAACGTGGTACATTGACTGCACAACGGTATATTGATGAGATCCTGGATGTCCACGTCAGATTGTATGCAGGTGTAGTGGGTGATAGATTCATTCTGATGGACGATAATGCCCGTCCTCATGTTGCCAATGCTGTCGGAGAGTACCGACAGAGGGAGGGGATTGAGCGTATGGACCGGCCAGCAAGATCCCCTGACCTCAATCCAATCGAACATGCCTGGAATGAGTTGCAGCTTGCAATTTCATACCGTCCAGTCCAGCAAAGAAGTGTCCAGGAGTTGGTGCCATGCTGGTCCAAGAATGGAACAACATACCACAAAGGACCACCGGGAACCTGATTGAGAGCATGAGAAGGCGTTGTTAAGCTGCAATTAACAGTAATGGGTTTCATACTCGATATTGAAGCCACACCAGTTCGCTCCGTCAACTTTTTGGCATATTGAAAAATTTCCTCTTTTACCAAAAATATCCATTTTCTATGGTTATCGTATTCAAAAGCTAAAAAATAATGTCAAACACAAATAAAATTTTAATTTCTGTACTTAAATAATTAAAGATATAATTAAATAAAAAGTATATACACTTTTCATAACAATATGTCAACTAAAACGTAAAACATGTAGTTGGATGTACTTGGTGCTTAGCAAACTTTGAGTAGTATATAGTCATTATTGCATGGCTTGAAGTTACCTAGCCAAGAATAGTGGTCCTCGATAATAAATAGTCCACGCAACTAGTCATCGATAAACCATGTAATAATTATTATTTATATTTATTTATTTATTGGTGTTTAAGGTCACATACCTACATCATACAAGGTGAGCAAATTGAAGTACATTCCAGCTTGACAATCTTCACTTACTGGTTACACTGAATGTTGCCGATATAAACAAAGAAAAACATTTGTACATCAAATTTTTTATTTATTTATTTATTGGTGTTTAAGGTCACATACGTATACACAGTGGCTAATGGTGACCGTGACAGTTTTAAGGGTGAAGGAAGCCGGAGTACCCGGAGAGAACCACCGCGCATCTACAAGCAACTGTAAGCTCCTCAACATTCTAACTCTGTTCAAGCTCCGCTCAAGCAGGGTTACAGCGATTGAAAAAATGTCTCCATCGACGTGCAGTACGCCTTAGTACACGGCGTCATCGTGCCCCATATAGGCAACCGGGATAAAGTGCCTTTCCCAAGAAAACAACGCAGGTCGACCCGGACGGTTTAACAATTATTATATTAAATCGGATAAACCGAGAATGAATCTTGCTAACCGTCAGGATAACAGTCTTAGGCACACCACCTGGTTTCCAGGACCTTGCCTAAGATCAGTTCACGGCATATTGGCCATATTTACCATGTCGAGAGCAAATAAGTGTTCGTGACACCTCCAAAAAGATTCTTTGCATTATGCTAGAACAGCATCATTGTGATAATTTCACTCTTGTACTTCGAGATAAGGAAGAAGAATTCCTAGAAACTATCCCTTAAAGATCCTTGTCATGAGATTAAGAATATTATATGGCTATTTTCAGAAATAATATAGGGCACGGGAATAGTGAACGGCTATTTTTAGAATCCTCGATAGGTACAACTATAGGAAATGGTTTAATACATAACTATCAACCAGAGGAACGGAAGGTCACGTGAGATATAATATGTTATTATAAGGCCTATACTTGGCATCAGGGTATAAAACTAAAATCTGTGTAACACCATGTCGACAACATGTCTATACAATATCCACAGATTGGGCACTATATGGTATATAATCTGTGTAACATCATATCGACACCATGTTGATGCAATATCCACAGATTGAGCACTATATGGTCTATAATCTGTGTAACATCATGTCGACACCATGTTGATGCAATATCCACCGAGTGGGCACTATATGGTCTATAATCTGTGTAACACCATATAGACAACATGTCGATACAATATCCACTGATTGGGCACTATATTGTCTATAATCTGTGTAACACCATGTCGACTACACATCAAAACAATATCCACAGATTGGGCACTATATGGTCTATAATCTGTGTAACACCATGTCGACAACATGTTGATACAATATCTACAGATTGGGCACTATATGGTCTATAATCTTTGTAACACCATGTCGACAACATATCGATACAATATCCACAGATTGGGCGCTATATGGTCTATAATCTGTGTAACACCATGTCGACACCATGTCGATGCAATATCCACAGATTGGGCACTATATGGTCTATAATCTTTGTAACACCATGTCGACAACATGTCGATACAATATCCACAGATTGGGCACTCTATGGCCTATAATCCGTGTAATACCATGTCAGCACCATGTCGACACCATGTCGATACAATATCCACAGATTGGGCACTATACTGTCTATAATCTGCGTAACACCATGTCGACAACATGTCGATACAATATCCACAGATTGGGCACTATATGGTCTATAATCTGTGTAACACCATGTCGACACCATGTTGATGCAATATCCACAGATTGGGTACTATATGGTCTATAATCTGTGTAACACCATGTCGACAACATGTCGATACAATATCCATAGATTGGGCACTATATGGTCTATAATCTGTGTAACACCATGTCGACACCATGTCGATACAATATCCACAGATTGGGCACTATATGGTCTATAATCTGCGGAACACCATGTCGACACCATGTCGATACAACATCTACAGATTGGGCAATAAATGGTCTATAATCTGCGCAACACCATGTCGACACCATGTCGATACCATATCCACAGATTGGGCACTATATGGTCTATAATCTGTGTAACACCATGTCGATGCAATATCCACAGATTGGGCACTATATGGTCTATAATCTGTGTAATACCATGTCGACACCATATCGATACAATATCCACAGATTGGGCAATATATGGTCAATAATCTGTGTAACACCATGTCGACACCATGTCGATACAGTATCCACAGACTGGGCAGTATATGGTCTATAAACTGTATAACACCATGTCGACACCATGCCGATATAATATCCATAAATTGGACACTATATGGTCTATAATCTGTGTAACACCATGTCGACACCATGTCGGTGCAATATCAACAGCTTGGGCACTATATGGTGTCGATACAATAACCACAGATTGGGCACTATGTGGTCTATATGACAAGATTGTTCCCTGTGTCTATATTCGGCTTTCGTCTTCTTTGTCCCTTTTCAAAAGTGCAGTTCATCCCCTCGTATACATTTCCAACGGAAGTACCCGGATATACTGTGAAGTACCCGGATGTAGGAATCACATGTTTCTACGACAACTATTCCCGAAAAGGTATCCTCAAACGGTATAAACGTTTCAGAAGTATTCTCAAATACCCAAATTTGCTCGTTCAAGTAATTACAGGGTAAATTATTGGCTTGAAGAGTGTCGACTCGTTCGAGTAATGCCTTTCTGTATTCTCAAATACCCAAATTTGCTCGTTCAAGTAATTACAGGGTAAATTATTGGCTTGAAGAGTGTCGACTCGTTCGAGTAATGCCTTTCTGTATTCTCAAATACCCAAATTTGCTCGTTCAAGTAATTACAGGGTAAATTATTGGCTTGAAGAGTGTCGACTCGTTCGAGTAATGCCTTTCTGTATTCTCAAATACCCAAATTTGCTCGTTCAAGTAATTACAGGGTAAATTATTGGCTTGAAGAGTGTCGACTCGTTCGAGTAATGCCTTTCTGTATTCTCAAATACCCAAATTTGCTCGTTCAAGTAATTACAGGGTAAATTATTGGCTTGAAGAGTGTCGACTCGTTCGAGTAATGCCTTTCTGTATTCTCAAATACCCAAATTTGCTCGTTCAAGTAATTACAGGGTAAATTATTGGCTTGAAGAGTGTCGACTCGTTCGAGTAATGCCTTTCTGTATTCTCAAATACCCAAATTTGCTCGTTCAAGTAATTACAGGGTAAATTATTGGCTTGAAGAGTGTCGACTCGTTCGAGTAATGCCTTTCTGTATTCTCAAATACCCAAATTTGCTCGTTCAAGTAATTACAGGGTAAATTATTGGCTTGAAGAGTGTCGACTCGTTCGAGTAATGCCTTTCTGTATTCTCAAATACCCAAATTTGCTCGTTCAAGTAATTACAGGGTAAATTATTGGCTTGAAGAGTGTCGACTCGTTCGAGTAATGCCTTTCTGTATTCTCAAATACCCAAATTTGCTCGTTCAAGTAATTACAGGGTAAATTATTGGCTTGAAGAGTGTCGACTCGTTCGAGTAATGCCTTTCTGTATTCTCAAATACCCAAATTTGCTCGTTCAAGTAATTACAGGGTAAATTGTTGGCTTGAAGAGTGTCGACTCGTTCGAGTAATGCCTTTCTGTATTCTCAAATACCCAAATTTGCTCGTTCAAGTAATTACAGGGTAAATTATTGGCTTGAAGAGTGTCGACTCGTTCGAGTAATGCCTTTCTGTATTCTCAAATACCCAAATTTGCTCGTTCAAGTAATTACAGGGTAAATTATTGGCTTGAAGAGTGTCGACTCGTTCGAGTAATGCCTTTCTGTATTCTCAAATACCCAAATTTGCTCGTTCAAGTAATTACAGGGTAAATTGTTGGCTTGAAGAGTGTCGACTCGTTCGAGTAATGCCTTTCTGTATTCTCAAATACCCAAATTTGCTCGTTCAAGTAATTACAGGGTAAATTATTGGCTTGAAGAGTGTCGACTCGTTCGAGTAATGCCTTTCTGTATTCTCAAATACCCAAATTTGCTCGTTCAAGTAATTACAGGGTAAATTATTGGCTTGAAGAGTGTCGACTCGTTCGAGTAATGCCTTTCTGATAACTAATTTGCTCGAAAAAATATGAGTCGTTCGAAAAATATCTGTTCCACTCATTGCGCGAATGTCTTCCCGATTCCGAATTCATTATACACAAGGGAGATAACATTGTATTGGTAGATACAGACTATGGGAAATGAAGCAACCTGATTGGACATTTTTGGACTTGGGTGAAGGCGGGATTCGAGACCAGAGGTAGTTAAGACTAAATAGAATGCTAGGATGAGAGTAGCAAAAGCAAAAAAAAAAAAAAAAAAAAAAAAATAGATAAATGCAGGGGATTCTGGAAAAATCCGAACAAGATAAATAGTTGTCGGGTTGATGTGGGTAATAAGTCATACTGCAGTTCAATCGAACACACCCCAGAACACACCACACTCCACCATACAAACTAAAATGGCGGCCCTCAGTAAGCACAATGGATGATGAAAAGCACATGTGACCCAACAACACGCACTGCCACCACGTATCACCGTGGTGATGAAGTCACAATATGACCGCTCGCGCGAGCTACCACGACAACCCAATATGACGTTGCTGGGTCACATTACTAAGATGCCACTTCTCAGGTGTTATTAATATTCATCTTACAAAAACCTAGTCCACCACGAACTTGTTGTAGTCCACCCCCCCAGCCCCCCACCCCACCCCCTATACTGTATATATAACCACAGAAACTGTGCTGAATACATGGTCATAAAAAAATAAATAATTTCATGCAAGTTAAATAAAACCCTCAATATACAAATTTAGAAAAGTAGAAAATGGGGAGTTGATTTCATTCGGCGAATGAAAATTCAATTTCTGAAAAAAATGTCTACGAGCACAAACTTTCAGCTAGAGGACCTCATTGTTCATAGGAACTTTCTAGATCTTTAGATTTCTGTCCTTACTCCCATCCACCTTTTATGAAGTAATGGTTTATTTACTATATAAGTGATCGTAAATGTAATTGAACTTGAGCCATTTGGGCCTTCATTATTTGCCTTCATTACCATTTTGTACTACAGTTAAAACTAGAAGTCCTGTCATGAAATGCGCACAAATAGCACGTTGATCTGCGCGTTAATGTACGCGGTATGGCCATGGCAAAGCTATCAAATTCTGTACATATGTTCTGTGCACAAGCAAGGTTTCAGCCAATGGACCTCCGGGTAACCCGGAGGTCCATTGGCAGAAACATTGCATGTGTTTGCTATGAGTAACCAGGAGAACTTGCCGTGATTTGGATGCCATTCGATATGGCAATTGCGCGCTATTCCAACGCGCAATTAAGCCTAGATAAGCGCACTATTCGTGACAGGACTTCTAGTTTTAACTGTAATTCACGTTATTTTCTTCAGATAGCCGCTTTATAAGTTGAACTACTCTCTTCTTTTACTCTTTAATTACCTTGCAAATCTGTTCAGGCGCGTATCCAGAGGAGGTGCGACGGGTGCGAACTCACCTCTCCACAAAATGGGTGTTCCACTTGAAGGACTATCTCGCATTAGTGATTTTAAAATTTTGATAAAATGGGGCGATCTCTCTTATCCCGATACATCGTATACTCCGTGGTTTATCCACCGAGAACACGATGTATCGGGGTAAGCGGTGCTGAAACAAACATAGTTCTGCATTTAGTCTCTGTGAAACGCATAGGCATTACATTGATACAATTTTATAGTCACGGCTGTAAGTGCCAAGGCGTTCACAGAAACTAGTTGCATGATTCTGGTGTTACATACTCTATATATCACACAGAACTAATCGCTGTTTAATTTCTGCCAGAATCACACATTAACAGAATTACATATATAGGTATAATATGTGTCTAGAAAATAAAATATATCTCAACTTTAACGATATATTTTGTGTATAATTTTTCATATGCAATAGTGCAAAAGTGCTCAGTATATTTTAGATCCCAAGTTTCATATAATATTCTCAAAGATGCTTCCACAGAGCTACACTTGATGTTCAGGTTTTAAAATTTAATCATCCGTCTCCACTTAGTGCACCCCCTGAACAACATTCCTGCTACGCGCTTGCTGTTTAACCCTTTCTCGACTGTGCAGTTTTGTAATATCTTGTACTGAACCATATATTGATAGAAATGGTGTCAGAGTGAAACAAAATTAAAACGCAGTTTGTAATTTTAAAACCGTTATTCAATATTGGAACATTATGCGGCAATCTCATTCAGGTACTCGGGCTTGACAGAGTTAAACAATGCTTACAAAATTACTCCCAGCCCACACTCCGTAAATCTAAATAGAAAAGACGTTAAGTCTACTTGAATTTAGTTCCTATTTAATGGACTGACCATGTAGTCCAAACTTTGCCCCACAGGTCGTTATAAATACTGTTTTTGTGCCACCGGACGACAAAACTAAATGTATAACGGCCTGTTCGGCCAAGTTTGGACTACTGAGCACGTTGTTGCCTCGGGCATTTCGAAATTTAAAGATCTCATGCTTGACGTCATGTCACGTGACCCAGATACGCCATATTGGTTGTCATGGTAGCCCGCTTGGGGGGGGGGGGCATCGTGTGACGTCATTACCATAGGGATACGTTGTTCTAGTGCCCACGCGCAGCGCGTGTTGTTAGGGTAATACGTGTTTCCGTCGTCCATTTTGTATACTGGAGGCCATCATCTTGGTTTCTATCATAGCACGTGTTGCTATGTGATCTAAAACCTTCTAATGGGACAGGGGTTTGTTCAGAGGGTATGTTCGATTGAATAGGAGTACATCTAATTACCCAAATAAACCCAACAATCCCTACAGTCTACCAAACACGACTTTATTTGATACGAATTCTTCAAGGATCCTACTTTTTATTGTAGCGCGTAGTGCTATAGGACCGTTCAAAAGAATCGGAGTAACTAACCAACCAGATTGCCTGATTCTTTTATAATCTTTAAGCAGAGTTATAGTTATCTCTCTTGTGTACAACAAAGACCTACAAGATTCTCATCATCTCGGTATCGAATTGCCACGTTCTGTGGAATCCCCTTTTGAGAATCCCTTTTTGGAAAACATCTGTGGCTATGGATTCCCGTTTTTATCGTATGAAGCCATGAAAGCCCTGAGAAAATCCCCCAATGAGGTCTAATTTACTATCCCTCTTAGCCTCATTTCAGTATTTGAGAATACCTAAGACATGGCGACGTACTATTGGATGATACCTTTCGAGGATACCTTTTGGAGAATCCCTTTTTGTCGTATGAGGCCATGAGGGCAATGAGAAAATCCCTCAATGAGGTCTAATTTACTATCCCTCTCAGCCTCATATCGATATTTGAAGATACCTATGACATGGCGACGTACTATTAGAGGATACTTTTCGAGGATACCTTTTGGAGATTCCGTTCTTTGTCGTATGAGGTTATGAGGGCTATGAGATAAATCCCTCACTGAGGTCTAATTTACTATCCCTCTTCGCCTCATCTGGGTATTTAAGATCCATTGTCGTATGAGGCCATGAGAAATCCCTCAATGAGGTTTCATTTACTAGCCCTCTTAGCCTCATTTCGGTATTACAGGATGCGTATGGCCCAGATCATATACAGCTCATATACAGCTCCTAGTTCCGATATGTCTCATATACAGCTCTTATACACTATCTGACCACCCATCATCTCCAAAGCTCCAAGCCTTCTACTACTGACTTGTCCATAGTCACCATCATCTGCCCTATCATCAGCTTATGCAGCAACCACCCCAATACTATAGTCTTCCACCGATTACTTCAAACTTGTAGCACTACTGTAGACATGCTGGCTATCTCAATCTCGACTTTAACCTCGATCAAGGTTCAATCAGATTGCTTCATTTCCCCGTATAACCCGTATACATATAGAGAGGCTATATGAGGAATTCCGTAAGTGGGATTCCTGGCCGATTCTGTGAAGCTGGATTCCGTGTTTGTTTGAACATTTTAACACACGAAGGGATTGATAACGCCCAGTTAAACTATTATTGCAAGAACCTGAACAGAAAACGTGGCAATTCGATACCGAGATGAGAATCATATAGGTCTTTGTTGTACACAAGGGAGATAACTCTGCATAAAGATTATAAAAAATCAAGCAATCTGATTGGTTAGTTAACTGCAATAAAGTGAACTCAATGAATGAGCTGGATAAACGAAACGAGAATCGAATTACGTGAAATGGGGTAAGAAATATCACAAACCGGCCAGACAAGCTAACTATAGTAGCGAACCTGTTCTAAATGACAGGCACTTCTACTCTACTGGAGTATACTCCGATTCAATCGAACGATCCTACAATACTGCGTGGTGCTTTTTTAAGTTCGATTCTTGGAGAATCCGTATCAAATAAAGTCGTTTTTGGTAGTTTGGAGAGATTGTCGGGCATATTTGGGTAATTCGATGTACTCCTATTCAATCAAACATACCCTCCAAACAAACCACTGTCCTTTTAGGCTTTAGGTCACATAGCAGCCACAGACTACCAAGATGGTGGCCTCCAGTATGCAAAATGAACGACGGAAACACATATCGCCCCAGCAACACACGCTGCGCATGCGCACTAGAACCACGTATCACTAAGTTAATGACGCCACAAGATGGCCCTTCACGCGGGTTATCATGACAACCAAACATGGATCAACTGGGTCACGTGACATGACGTCACACATGAGATCCTGCATGAGATCCTGCAAATGATCCCTGTCCAGGTACATGGCATACTGCTACCGTCAGCGTTTGCTTCCAAACGGTATGTTTCTGTAGCAGCGAAAGGGTTAAATAAAAAACAAAGAATGAAAAAAAAAACTAAACAAAACAGAAAGCGCTTGTTGGTTTGTTCTCATCTGATCTATCAATTAGTTTAAAATAATTCGACAAAATCGGCCTTTTCAATTTACTGAGATGCCCTCTGCGACATTGTAACTACATTTGGAGTTCGTCGGTTGATTTTTGTAATGAACCTTTCCATTGAAACAATTCGAAACAATCGAAAATTATACACCTGTTCTACACATTGACTAGCAATATTTATCACTGCTTGAACCCCCTCACGCGACATCGACTGAGAACTTCCAGCTTTCTCAAAGTTCCGCGATAAAGGTATTGAATTTACAACATAGGCGATTGACTATTCAACGGGTGGGTGGGGGGGGGGGGGGGGGGTTGTATAAGTCATCTGGTCATCTCGTGTATTTATTTTTTATTTATTTATTAGTTCTTATGGTCATTTTCAGCAACATAGACATGTGGTCAAGTTTTTCCTATAGTTTATACACATGCGCCTCACGTTAAAGGACTTCCACCATAAGTGTTGGTTGATGAGTCATTTACTGATAAAACAGAAGTTGTTCATCACAGCACAAAAGCACTGCTCCACTTCACGGGCAGTAGTCTTGTATAAATAGTTACTGTAGAAGTTTGGGGAGTAATTCACTCTAAAATCAGTTGGGTTAAAAGTCAAACAAATTAACTGTGTTCAGTGAATATGAACCCAATTGGGTTCATGAACCCAATTGAGTTCATATTCATTCAACTCAGTTGATTTGGGTTAATTTTTAAACCAACTGATTTTAGACTGAACGCATGTTTTGATTTTCTAAAATATTAACTTCAAAAACGAAAACTTATCGTAAGGAGTGGAATGGATGGGGATGGGAGTGGTAGAGCCACACCTTCTCATGCAGGAAACAAATCCACAGTACCCTCTCCTCCCATAAAAATCCCCAGTTTTGTGATCTGCATGTCATCTAATGAAATTGTAGATGACAAACCAGACTTGGTGAAAATTGGATCTCTTTTGAGCTTTAAAATATCCCCCAATGGCGCCATTTGGGGCTTAGTTTTCAAAAAATTCCCCAGTGCACCCCCAATTCCCCGGTCGTACCAACGCGTAGGGGACACCAAAACCCCTCCGTAACTCAAGATTTTGATTTTCGTGATATGCCTGTGGCATAAAAATGAATGGATTCCCCAGACGATCTCTGATCTATCCTCCGCCTCGGTATAGATACTTGGCTAAAAAACCCACGAAAAACAGCATCCCAAGTTTGATTGCTTACAAATCCACATGGAGGCCTAACATTTTCCACCGAGGTGACTCCAGCTCCTTATTCCTTATTCCTTATTCAATATTCAGTAAACTGCCGAGAAGCATTAAACAAATCCCACCGTAGGGTGGCACACCACAAACACTATTACCAGAGGGGTCAGCCAAACCGGCCAACCACTTCCAACCGTCCAACCAAGAGGCTTAAAAACAGGGGTTTTGATTTTCTCGGCCGTTTGAAGGAATAGAATCAAATAAATACCACCGTATGGTGGCACACCACAAACACTATTACCAGAGGGGTAAGCCACCCCGGCCAACCACTTCCAACCGTCCAACCAAGAGGCTTAAAAACAGGGGTTTTGATTTTCTCGGCCGTTTGAAGGAATAGAATCAAATAAATACAACCGTAGGGTGGCACACCACAAACACTATTACCAGAGCGGTCAACCACTCCGGCCAACCACTTCCAACCGTCCAACCAAGAGGCTTAAAAACAGGGGTTTGATTTTCTCGGCCGTTTGAAGGAATAGAATCAAATAAATACCACCGTAGGGTGGCACACAACAAACACTATTACCTGAGGGGTCAGCCACCCCGGCCAACCAATTCCAACTGTCCAAGCAAGAGGTGTAAAAAAAGGGGTTTTGATTTTCTTGGCAGTTTGAAGGAATGGAATCAAATAAATACTACCTTAGGGTGGCACACCACAAACACTATTACCAGAGGGTCAGCCACCCCGGCCAACCTCTTCCAACCGTCCAACCAAGAGGCTTAAAAACAGGGGTTTGATTTTCTCGGCCATTTGAAGGAATGGAATCAAATAAATACCACCTTAGGGTGGCACACCACAAACACTATTACCAGAGGGTCAGCCACCCCGGCCAACCTCTTCCAACCGTCCAACCAAGAGGCTTAAAAACAGGGGTTTTGATTTTCTCGGCCGTTTGAAGGAATGGAATCAAATAAATACCACCTTAGGGTGGCACGTCACAAACACTATTACCAGAGGGGTCAACCACCCCGGCCAACCACTTCCAACCGACCAACCAAGAGGCTTAAAAACAGGGGTTTTGATTTTCTCGGCCGTTTGAAGGAATAGAATCAAATAAATACCACTGTAGGGTGGCACACCACTAACACTATTACCAGAGGGGTCAGCCACCCCGACAACCACTTCCAACCGTCCAACCAATAAGCTTAAAAACAGGGGTTTTGATTTTCTCGGCCGTTTGACGCAAAATATTCAAATAAATACCACCGTATGGTGGCACACCAGAAGCACTATTACCAGAGGGGTCAACCACCCTGTCCAACCGCCGCGAACCGTGATAGTGGGGGACATAGTAGCCACTAGGTTCGCCCTCAAGCTTCGGGTGCGGTCATCTAACAGCTGTACGAGATGGGGGAGGGCCATTGTAGCCCATCCCTATAAGCTAGGACCCGGGAAGAGGTGTTGTTGTTTGGTGATATGAGCTGGATTTGAATATAGAAACCATCAGTTCGTGTCAAGATTGATCACGGCGTGCCATGTTCATCATAGCGTCGTATTACACGGCTGGAACCCCACGTTGGCTCGAGGTTACGGGCTCAGGATTGGAAATATAGCCTCCTGCGTCGTGCAGGGGTGTGGTCTCCACATAGTGGAACACATATAGAGGAATGAGTATTGGTGTTCTCATTTGGCTGTGCGCCAGGTTAAGCGGTTCGGGGAGAACTCAATTCCCGCATAGGTTATTGTTTGCCCTATGCTCCTTCGAGGGAGCTTGTTTTTTTTTGTAAATTTGAAGGCAGTGAGTATGTATAAGTGCCACTCTTTCTAATATTGTGGGTGGCTCTGAAGAGGGCCGTTAATTAGCGTAGTGTAGGGTCTACATCCAAGATTTTTTCTGGTTAGTGGAAGTGGATTCATCCGGTTTGTCCATCGTTTGTGGGTAAGTAGTTGCTTGAGGTGCTGCTTGCAGCAGTTTGTTTTGGCTGCCAGCAGTAAAATCTTGGCAGCCATGTCCGCAATCTTCTGTTCGTCACCACTGCCAGTGTGCAGGCCAGGGTCTTTGGCAGCCAACTGGTTAAGGTGGTTCAAAATGGTGTCTTTGGCCGCCTGTTTATACTTCTCCACCTGGTCAAACAACTCTGCGTCAAGCTCCTGTTGGTCAGGAATGCTCGCGGCGAATGGAGGACGAGAGCCGTAGGTCCAGTCAGGTGATTCGATATGTTTGATTCAATAGAGGGCGTACATCGTTATCTGTTCCCTCAAAGCTTCCTCTCTATGCTTGGTATGATCTAGTGGTGGCATAATGATTCTAGTATGCCTAAGTGGAGGCTGGTACCGTCGTGCCGACGTTCTGTGCTAGTAGTTCGATCTACGAGATGTTCTAATTGGTCGAATGGTTGGAAGCAGAAGTAGTTATGAAAGCCTAACTAAAACTAAACTAAAAGAATGGTTTTAGCGCGCCAAAGGCGCGCAGGGACGGTTGGGGCAAGCCCCTTTCGACCCATCTCTAACTGTTTCATAGTGGTACTTTTGCTTTTAAGTTCTCTGCATCATGTCTGAGTGTGTTAAAGGAGGAAAAGGAGAGGGTTAATGGCGTTTGTGCTTCTTGCTTCTCTCCTTCGTGGGAGGAGGCTGTGACGGTGATGTTGTAGTAGATGTGTTTGTGTCATTTAGAATGGTCGTAGTATCAGGTGGAATGGTAGTTGGTGGAAGGTTGTATGTTGCTCGAAGTTTTGTTATGGCCCGGTGCATTCTTATCTTTCTTGGATGCTTTTGGTGATCTCGTCTATGTCATTCGGGTTCTTCCGAGATTGCATGTTTTCTGACGGTGGAACAGATTCGGCGTTCTGGTCCTGGTTTTCTGGTCTGGAAGGGAGAGGTGAGTGGGGATCTGCAAGTGGCGAGAAGACAGCTTCCAATTCCATCTCAGACTCCACAGGACTTTTCTCTTCGGCGCGCAAAAGCCATTTCATTCGACGAATGTCAAGGTCGAATAATTCACTGGAGGTGAGAAGTATGTGACTGGTTATTAAGGTTGTAGTGGAAGAGAGCATTGGTTAAGAGCGTGACCCACATGTTGTGTGGGAGGGGCGTTGAAAGCCCAGGGTAGGTGCTCATCCAAGACGCTCTATCCTCGTACAGTTAAAACTAGAAGTCCTGTCATGAAATGCGCACAAACAGTACGTCGATCTGCGCGTTAATCTACGCGTTATGACCATAGTAAGGCTATCAAATTCTGTACATATGGCCTGTGCACAAGCAATGTTTCGGCCAATGGACCTCCGGGTAACCCAGAGGTCCATTGGCAGAAACATTGCTTGTGTTTGCTATGAGTAACCAGGAGAACCTGCCGTGCTGGGGATGCCATTCGATATGGCAATTGCGCGCAATTCCAACGCGCAATTAAGCCTAGTTAAGCGCACTATTCGTGACAGGACTTCTCATTTTAACTGTAGCAGGATGCGAATTGTGGTGGGTATCAGGTCATGCGTTTATGGTAGTTAACTGCCTGTAGTAAATGTGCGCATCGAGCCCCAGCCCCATGTGTGTGTGTGGGGAGGGGACAGCAAGTAGACCGTAGGCTGGTAAAGGTTAATTGTGGTGGGTTGTACTGCTAATGGAAGAACGGATGGTCGGTGGGTGGGTCTCTCTGATACTATGCCTTGTAGGCGGTAGTTGGGCACATAGTAGGGTGTCATTGAGGTTTGTGCCGCGTTTGAAAGCCAGAATTGGAGGTTCCGGGAATATTCTACGCAGTGGGGTACTGCTGTATATGAGTTCCCAATATTTTAGGAGTGCCTCCTTGATGTTAGAAATGTACGAGTTGAAGGCCGTAGTGAAAACCAGAGGTGGCTCCATGTAAGATTTATTTCCTGCATGGTGTAACCCCATGGTAGGAGTTTATTTACAAACCATTCTTTGTGGTATGTATAGCGCGTTTCACGTGAGTTGTTGCGTATAAAGGGTGTCAGTTCACCCTTGATGGCACCCGTTAAAGTAGCCGGGGGTGATCGGATTGGCGGTGGAGGTATTGGAATGAATCCGTTGGTTTGATGGGGAGGCGCACATCCAGAACGCCGGTGGCTTGGAACCTATCACCCTTGTAAATCTCGGTATCAAGGAACGTGACTTTGCTGGTCGAGGCTTCATATACACAGCGAAATGTCGGGTGTTACTGGTTGGCTCTTTCCATGAATCTATGCAGGTCCGCTTCGGATCCCGTCCAGATGATAAAGGTATCATCACGATATCGGAGCCAATTGTGGATTTTGCCCTGGCCCATTGAAAGTAGTGTGGTCTCAGAGGTATAGGCCGTGAAATTGGCGGCTATTTCAGGATTGGCCTTACTGTCCATGACTGCTCCCAATGTTTGGATATAAGACTGTCCATCAAACTGGAAGCAGTTGCGCTCAAGTATAAGCTTAAGGGGCGTTAGTAGTGAAGTAGTCCATGGTTTGGGTATGAGATATGGTAAATTATGGTTCTCAATCAGAGCCCGTTCGACAGCTGCCATAGCTTCCTCGTGCGATATGTTGTGTACATATTTGCAATGTCGGCAGAAATGGAATCAGGAGGGATATGTGCCTCCTCAATGAGTTGGATGAAGTGGGAAGTGTCCCGTATATACGTGTGTTGTTTCTTCACAATCGGAACCAGGAAAAAGACAAGTTGACCGGATATATAGGTAGTGGGGCTACTGCAACCCGCAATTATCGGCCAACCCGTTGTATGCGGGTCCTTGTGTATCTTTGGTAGAAGGTAGAGGACAGGCTGTTTGGTCGTGTCCAATTTAGGTTGAAGCAATGTATGCATTTTATGATCAATCTCGTGGTTACTGTGCATGCGTTCCAAGTGATTCCGGACGTCGAGTGTGGTACGTGCCGTTATATCACGGGGAACGGTTTAAACTGGAGGGCCGAGGTAAGTTGACGATGGCCCACAGCTACATGGGTAGTGCGGTTGATTAGAACAGTTAATTTGCCTTTATCTGACTGTTTGGTGACAATGTCGCGGTTCCGCCGGAGGCTATTTAGCGCAATTCGCTCCGCCCTGGTCATATTATTGAGGCAGATGCGGATGCGCGAGGGGTTAAGACACCGTAGGAGTTCTATTTTCGTCTTAGATAGGTATGTTTCCACTGTAACATTGTGACAAGTGGTTGGAGTGGTATTGATCCTCTTGTGCAAGGGGTTAATAAACCGCTGCTGTTGGTCAGCATCTATAACTCTCAATCTCATTCTATTGTGAAGCAATTGGATATCTTCATTGAGGAAGGATTTGATAGGTTTTGGAGGCGTTGGTATGAATTTGAGGCCCTTGTCGAGTACAATCTTCTCAGGTATACTGAGGAGCAACGTGAAGTTAGTTACTTATTCCTTATTTGACATTTGACATTTTTTATTCCATCAAAACAGAAAAAATGGCATCTGCTGTACGGTGGCAGAAATGAAGACGAGTTGATTGATATGTTGCCCTCCCCATATGACCCCTCTTTATGGGGCAACCAAGGCCCTAAAAGTGACAACCTCCCAGAAAACCTTCTAGATAGGCAAATCTGATCAAATAAAAGGCGCTGTAGGGTATCACAAATAAAAACGATTTGATTGACATGTTGCACGTCCCCATATGACCTCCTCTTTATGGGGCAACCAAGGCCCTAAAAGTGACAGCCTCCCAGAAAACCTTCTAGATGGGCAAATCTGATCATATAAAAGGTGCAGTAGGTTAACTCGAGTTTAACGCGAATTTATCGGCGATGTTAACGCGATTTTATCCGCTAGGTTATCGCGACTTTATCCGCATTGTGGGCGAGTGTTAATTCGTCAGGTTAACGCGAGTTTGGCGCGAGTTTATCCGTGAGGTTAGCGCGAGTTTATCCGCAAGGTTAACGCGAGTATAACACAAGTTTATCCACGAGGTTGACGCGAGTTTAACGCGAGGTTAACACAAGGTTAACGCAAGTTTGATAGGAGTTTATCCACTAGGTTATCGCGAGTTTGGCGCGTGAATATCCGCGAGGTTAACGCGAGTTTACCCGCGAGGTTAACGGAAGTTTATCTGCGCGGTTAACGCGAGTTTTGCGCGAAGTTTACGCTTGTCAATCTACGAGGATGACGCGAGATTAACGCTAGTTAACCCGCGAGGATAACGGGTGTTAATCCGCAAGGTTAGCGGGAGTTTAGCACGAGTTTACCCACGAGTTTTAATCTCGCGTTAACGTTGCGGATAAACTCGCGTTCAACACGCGCTAACCCCACGGATACTCTTGCATTAACCTCGCGTCAAACTCGCGCTAACGACGCGGATAAACTCCCGTTAAACTCGAATTAACCTCCCAGATGAACTGGCGTTAAACTCGAGTTAACCTTATTTTAAACACGCGTAAACCTAGTGGATAGACTCGCGTTAATCTCGCGTTAGCGTCGCACATAAACTCGCGCTAATCCTGCTGATAAACACGCCCTAACCTCGCGATTTAACTCGCGTTAATCTCGCATTAACCTCGGGGATAAACGCGCGTTAACCTCGCGGATTAACTAGCGTTAAACTCGCCTTAACATCGCGATAACCTCGCGGATAAACAAGCGTTAACCTCCAGGATTACTTTCCGTTAAAGTCGAGTTAAACTTACTTTAATCTAGAGGTTAGACTCCCGTTAATCTCGCGGTTAAACTCGCGTTCGTGTCGCCTGGATAAACTCACGTTAACCTGACGTTAACATCGACTTTAAACTCGCATTGAACTCGAGTTACTCTCGAGGATAACCTCGCGTTACCCTCCGGATAAACTCACGACAAACTCGAGTTAACCTCGCGGATAACCTCACGTTAACATCGCGTCAAACTCGCGATAGTATCGCGGATAAACTCGCGATAACCTTGCCCATCAATTCGCATTAATATCGAGGATAAACACGCATTAAACTCACAATAATATCAGGGATAAACGCGCATTAAACTCGCGAGTTAACTCTATCTAATAACCTGGCAGACAAACTCGCGTTAAACTCGAGGTAACCTCGCGTTGTACTCACGCTAACAAGGCGGACAAACTCGGAATAACCTCGCGCAGAAACTTCCGTTAACATCGCCGATAAACTCGCATTACACTCGAGTTAACCTCCTTTTAAACTCGCCTTAACCTAGCGGATAGACTAGCGTTAATTTCACGGATAATCTCGCATTAGTGTCGCCTATAAACCCGCGCTCATCAGCCGTATAAACACGCGTTAACCTCGCTTATTAACGCGGGTTAATCTCGCATTAACCTCGGGGATAAACGCGCGTTGAAGTGGTGAATTAACTATCGTTAAACTCGCCATAACCTCGGGGATAAATTTGCTTTATGTTCGGGGGTAAACACAAGTTAACATCGCGGATTAACTCGCGTTAAACTCGTATTAACCTCGCGTAAACCTCGCAGATAAACATGCGTTAACCTTCTGGATTAACTCACGTTAAACTCGCGGATATTCTCGCGCCAAACGCGCACTAATCATGCGGACAAACATGCGTTAACTTCACGGACTAACTCGCGTTAATCTCGCTTTAACCGCGGGGATATGCTAGCGTTAAACTGGCGTACAAACACGCGTTAACCTCGCGGATTAACTCGTGGATAAACTCGTGTTAATCTCGTTGATAAACTCGCGCAAAACTCGCGTTAACCTCGCGTTACACTTATGTTAATCTCGCGGATAAACTCGTGTTAAACTCGAGTTAACCTTGCGGGTAAACTCTCCATCAAAGACGCGTTAACCTCACGGAAAAACTCGCGTTAACGTCGCGTCACACTCGCGCTAACAACGCAGATAAACTCCCGTTAACCTTGCGGATAAACTCGCGTTAAACTCGGATAACCTCGAGGATGACCTCGCGTTCAACTCGAGTTAGCCTCGCAGATAAACTCGCGTTAAACTCGAGTTAACCTCGCGTTAAACTCGCCTTAACCTAACGGTTAGACTCGCGTTAATTTTAAATTAGCGTCGCGCATAAACTCACGATAGTCCTCGCGAATTAACTCGCATTAACCGCGGGGATAAACCCATGTTTAACTCGCGAACAAACAAGCGTTAACGTCGCACATAATCTCGCGGTAACATCGCAGATAAATGCGCGTTCAACTCGACTAAACCTAGCAGATAGACTCGCGTTAAACTAGCGTTAACCTTGTGGTTAGACTCACATTAACTTCTCTGACAGACTCCCATTAAACTCGCGTTATTCCCGGGGATAAACTAGTGTTAACCACGAGTCGCGTTAAAGACGCGTTAAACTCGCGGATAAACTCGCGTTAAACTCCAGTTAACCTCCCGAATAAACTCGGGTTAACCTTGCTGATTAACTCGCAGATAAACTCGCGTTAACTTCGGAAATAATGTCGCTTTAACCTCGCGGATTACCTCACGTTAAACTCGTGGATAAACTCGCGTCAACCGCGCGGATAATCACGCGTGAACATCGTGAATTAACTCGCGATAATCTCGTGTGAACCTCAGGGATATACTCGTGTTAAACTCGCGGATAAACACGCGCTAAATTCGGGTTAACGTTGCGTATAATCACGCATGAACCTCGCGGATTAACTCGTGTTAAACTCGCCTTAGCTTCGGGAATAAACTCGCGTTAAAATCGCGGCTAAACACACGTTAACATCGCGGATTACCTAGCGTTAAACTTGCGTTAAACTCGCGTAAACCTCGCCGATACACTCGCGTTAATCTCGATTTAACCTCGAGGATAAACTCGCATTCATCTCGCGGACAAACACTCGTTCAATTCGCGTTAACCTCGCGGATTAACTCACATTAATCTCCCGGATTAACTCGTGTTAATATCGTATTAATCTCGCGTTAACCTCGTGGATTAATTCGCGACAATCTTTTGTTAACCTCGGGGATATACTCGCGTTACACTCCCGGACAAATACGCGACGAACTCAAGTTAACTTCGCGGACAAACTCGCTGCAAAACAAACGGATAAACTCGCGAAAATCTCGGGCATAATATCGCCTTATAATCGCGGATAAACTCGCGTTAACCTACTGGACAAACTCGCGTTAATCCCGGGAATAAACTCGCTTTGAACTCACGTTAACGTCGCGCATAAACTCCCGCTAACCGCGTGGTTTAATACCCCTTATTGTCGCAGATTAACTGGGGTTAATCTCGCGTCAACCTCGTGGATTAAACTTCGCGTTAAACGCACGCTAACCTTGCGGATAAACTCGCGTTCACTTTGCTGATAAACTCGCGTTAACGTCGAGGGTTAACAATCGCTAACAAAGCAGATAAACTCACGATAATCTCGGGAATAAATTCGTGTTAAAATCGCGTTAACCTCACCTCTATCTCTCGATAACAACGTGGATAAACTCACGACAGCCTCGCGCATAAACTCGCGTTAACATCGCCAACAAAATCGCGTTAAACTCGCAGATGAACTCGCGCCAAACTCGCGCCAAACTCGCGTTAACCTCGCGAACAAACTCCCATTATGATCACGAATAAACTCACGTAAAGTTTTAGTTAACCTTGCGGATAAACTCGCGTAAACCTGACAGATAGACTCGCGAGAATCTCGCGTTAAGCTCGGGGATTAACTCGTGTTAAATTCGCTTTAAACTCGCGATAACCTTGCAGATAAACTTCAGTTAACCTCCGGGATAAACTAGCCTCATCGCCGCGGATACACTGGCGCCGACCTCGCAGAAAAATAGGCCGATAAACTCGCGATAACCTCGCACATAAACTCGTGTTATAATCGCGGATAAACTCGCGCTAACAGTGCCGATAACGACACATTAACCTCGCGGATTGGATTAACTCGCATTAAACCTGTGTTAAACTCGCGTTAACCTCGGGAATAAACTCGCGTTACACTCGGGGATGAACGCGCGTCAAAATCGCGTTAACCAAGTGGATAAATTCGCGTTGGACTCGAGTTAACTTGGCGGATAAACTCGCGTTAGCGTCGCGCGTAAACGCGCGCTAATCTTGCGGACGCACACGCGTTACCCTCGTGAATTGCCTCGCTTTTATCTCACGTTAACCGCATAGAGAAACTCGTGTTAAACACGCGGACAAACACGCGTTAAATTCGAATTACCCTAGCTGATAAACTCGCATTAACGTCTCACATACTCTCTCGTTATAATCGTGGATAAACTCGCGTAAAACTCGAGTTAACATCGCTGATAAACTTCTCGGATAAACTCGCGCGAAACTCACGTTAACCTCGTGGATAAACTCACGTTAAACTCGCGCTAATAACGCGGATAAACTCGCAATAACCTTGCACAAAAATTCGCATTAATATCGCGGATAAACTAGATATAATCTGGATGAAAAACTCACGTTGACGTCACGCATACACTCGCGCTGACTGCACCGACACACGCACGTTAATCTCGGAAATTAACTCGTTAAACTCGCGTAAAACTCGCATTAACATCGCGGATAAACACGCGTTAAACTCGCGGATGGACACGCGTCACCGCGTTAACTCGCGGATAAACTCGCGGTAAACTCGAGTTAACCTCTCGGGTAAATTCGCGTTAACCTCGCAGATTAACTCGCGTTAATCTCGCGTTAACGTCGCGGATATACTCGCGCCACACTCGTGATAACCTAGCCAATAAGCACTCGTGTTAACATCGCGTTTAACTCGCGCTAACAACGCGGGTAAATTCGCGATAACCTCGTGCACATACTCGCGTGGACGTCGCCGATACACTCGCGCCAAAGTCACGTTAACCGTCAGGATAAACTCACGTTAACCCCACGTGAACATCGTCGATAAACTCGCAATGAACTCGAGTTAACCTCGGGGATAACCTCGCTGAATAAACTCGCGTTAACCTCACGGGTAAACCCACGTAATCCTCGCGTCAAACTCGCCATAATATCGCGGATAAACTCGTAATATATTTGCGCATAAACTCGCATTAATATTCTGGATAAACTCGCGTTAAACTCGCGTTGACCTCACGGATGAACTCGCGTTAAACTCGAGCGAGTTAACATCGCGGGTTAACTCTCTCGAACAACGCGCATGAACTCGCGATAACCACGCAGACAAATTCGCGTTAAACTCAAGTTTACCTAGCGCGTTGTACTCGCGCTAACAACATGGATAAACTCTCGATAACCTCGCACATAAAGTCGCGCTAACTTCGCCGATAAACTCATGTTGAATTCGAGGTAACCTCGCGGTAACCTCGTATTAACCGCGCAGATAAACTCGCGACAAACTCGTATTATCCTCGCCGATAAAGTCGCCTTAAAGACATGGTAACCTCGCGGAAAAACTCGCGTTAACCTCCCGGATAAACTCGCGCCAAACTCGCATTAACCTTGCGGACGAGCACGCATTAAACACGCGTTAACTTCGCGCATATACTCGTATTAACATCGCGGTTAAACTCACGTTTAACTCTGCTAAACTGGCGTTAAACTGGCGTTAACGTTGCAAATAGCTTCGCGTTAACCTCGCAAACAGGTTCCCATTAACATCACGTTAATTTCGCGAATAAACTACCAACACGGGATAACCAAAAATTAACCGAGAACCAACCAACCCCCTTCTTACATTTGTGAGGCTGGGCCATGTAATACCACAATATACTGAACATGGCATTCCGTGGGCAACCTGAACACGGACTGATGGTGTACTCCTGAAATTACCTCAAATTACCATACAGCCACCCCCCCCCCCCCACACGGGGAGCTGGGCTTACACGTACTGGCCTACCATCACCCTAGTCTTGACACGAACCTATGGTGCTCTCTTTAAATCCAGCTCATATCACCAACCCACAACCCGCCCTCCATCCAGAGGCGTTGCTTATAGGGATGGGCTACCATGGCCCTCCCCATCTCGCGACGCTATTAGATGACCGCGATCGAAGCTTGAGGGCGAACCTCGTGGCTACTATGCCCCCCCCCCCCCCACCACACACAATCCCTCTGGTAATAGTGTTTGTAGTGTGCCTCCCTATGATGGTATTTATTTGAATTTGAATTATAAAAATCAAAACCCCTGTGTTTAGGCATCTTGGTTGAACGGTTGGCTGTGGTTGGCCGGGGTGATTGACCACTCTGGTAATAGTGGTTGTGGTGTGCCACCCTATGGTGGTATTTATTTGAACCTATTGCGTCAAATGGCCGAGAAAATGAAAACCCCTGTTTTTAAGCCTCTTGGTTGGACGGTTGGGAGTGGTTGGCCGGGGTGGCTGACACCTCTGGTAATAGTGTTTGTGGTGTGCCACCCTACGGTGGTATTTGATTATATTCCTCCAAACGGCAGAGAAAATCAAAACTCCTGTTTTAAGCCTCTTGGTTGAATGGTTGGAAGTTATTGGCCGGGGTGGCTGACCCCTCTGGTAATAGTATTAGTGGTGTGGCACCCTACGGTGGTATTTTTTTGATTCTTTTCCTTCAAACGGTCGAGAAAATAAAAACCATTGTTTTAAGCCTCTTGGTTGGATGGTTGGAAGTGGTTGGCCGGGGTGGCTGTCCCCTTTGGTAATAGTGTTTGTGGTGTGCCACCCTACGGTTGTATTTATATGATTATATTCCTTCAAAAGGCCGAGAAAATCAAAACCCCTGTTTTTAAGCCTCTTGGTTGGACGGTTGGAAGTGGCTGGCTGGGGTGGCTGACTCCTCTGGTAATAGTGTATGGGGTGTGCCACCCTATGGTGGTATTTGATTCTATTCCTTCAAACGGCCGAGAAAACCAAAACCCCTGTTTTAAGCCTCTTGGTTGGATGGTTGGAAGTTGTTGGCCGGGGTGGCTGACCTCTCTGGTAATAGTGTTTGTGGTGTTCCACACTAAGGTGGTATTTATTTGATTTTATTCCTTCAAACGGCCGGGAAAATCAAAACCATTGTTTTTAAGCCTCTTGGTTGAACGGTTGGAAGTGGTTGGCTGGGGTGGTTGACCCTCTGGTAGTAGTATTTGTACTGTGCCACCCTACAGTGATATTTATTTGAATCTATTGCGTCAAACGGCCAACAAAATCAAAACCCCTGTTTTTAAGCCTCTTGGTTGGACGGTTGGAAGTTGCTGGACGGGTTGGCTGACCCATCTGGTAATAGTGTTTGTGGTTTGCCACCCTACAGTGGTATTTATTTGATTCTATTCCTTCATACGGCCGAGAAAATCAAAACCCCTGTTTTTAAGCCTCTTGGTTGGATGGTTGCAAGTGGTTGGCTGGGGTGGCCGACCCCTCTGGTAATATTGTTTGTGGTGTGCCACCCTACAGTGGCATTTATTTGAATTTTTTGCATCAAACGGCCAAAAAAATCAAAACCCCTGTTTTTCAACCTCTTGGTTGGACGGTTGGAAGTGGATGGCCGGGGTGGCTGACCTCACTGGTAATTGTTTTTGTGGTTTGCTACCCTATGGTGGTATTTATTTGATTAAATTCCTTCAAATGGCCGAGAAAATCAAAACCCCTGTTTTTAAGTTCCTTGGTTGGACCATTGGAAGTGGTTGGCCGGGGTGGCTGACCCCTCTGGTAATAGTGTTTGTGGGGTGCCACCCTACAGTGGTATTTATTTGATTCTATTCCTTCAAACAGCCGAGAAAATCAAACCCCTGTTTTAAGCCTCTTGGTTGGACGGTTGGAAGTGGTTGGCCGGGGTGGCTGTCCCCTTTGGTAATAGTGTTTGTGGTGTGCCACCCTACGGTTGTATTTATTTGATTATATTCCTTCAAACGGCCGAGAAAATCAAAACCCCTGTTTTTAAGCCTCTTGGTTGGACGGTTGGAAGTCGCTGGCCGGGGTGGCTGATCCCTCTGGTAATAGTGTTTGTGTTGTGCCACCCTATAGTTGTATTTACTTGATTCTATTCCTTCAAACGGCCGAGAAAACCAAGACCCCTGTTTTTAAGCCTCTTAGTTGGACGGTTGGAAGTAGTTGGTCGGGTGGCTGTCCCCTCTGGTAATAGTGTTTGTGGTGTGCCACCCTATAGTGGTATTTATTTGATTCTATTCCTTCAAACGGCCGAGAAAATCAAAACACCCTGTTTTTAGCCTCTTGGTTGGATGGTTGGAAGTAGTTGGCTGGGGTGGCTGACCCCTCTGGTAATAGTGTTTGTGGTGTGCCACCCTACGGTGGTATTTATTTGATTCTATTCCTTCAAACGGCTGAGAAAATCAAAAACTATGTTTTTAAGCCTCTTGGTTGGACTGTTGGAAGTAGTTGGCCAGGGTGGCTGACCCCTCTGGTAATTGAGTTTGTGGTGTGCCACCCTACGGTGGTATTTAATTGATTCTATTCCTTCAAACGGCCGAGAAAATCAAAACCATTGTTTTATGCCTCCTGGTTGAACGGTTGGAAGTGGTTGGCTGGGGTGGTTGACCCTCTGGTAGTAGTGATTGTAGTGTGCCACGCTACGGTGGTATTTCTTTGAATCTATTGCGTCAAATGGCCAACAAAACCAAGACCCCTGTTTTTAAGCCTCTTGGTTGGACGGTTGGAAGTGGTTGTCCGGGGTGGCTGTCCCCTCTGGTAATAGTGTTTGTGTTGTGCCACCCTATGGTGGTATTTATTTGGTTATATTCCTTCAAACGGCCGAGAAAATCAACACCCCTGTTTTTAAGCCTCTTGCTTGGATGGTTGGCTGGGGTGGCTGGCCCCTCTGGTAATAGTATTTGTAGTGTGCCACCCTACCGTGGTATTTATTTGATTCTATTCCTTCAAACGGCCGAGAAAATCAAAACCATTGTTTTATGCCTCCTGGTTGAACGGTTGGAAGTGGTTGGCTGGGGTGGTTGACCCTCTGGTAGTAGTGATTGTAGTGTGCCACGCTACGGTGGTATTTCTTTGAATCTATTGCGTCAAATGGCCAACAAAACCAAGACCCCTGTTTTTAAGCCTCTTGGTTGGTCGGTTGGAAGTGGTTGTCCGGGGTGGCTGTCACCTCTGGTAATAGTGTTTGTGTTGTGCCACCCTATGGTGGTATTTATTTGGTTATATTCCTTCAAACGGCCGAGAAAATCAAAACCACTGTTTTTAAGCCTCATGGTTGGAAGGTTGGAAGTGGTTGGCCGGGGTGGCTGACCCCTCTGGTATTAGTGTTTGTGGTGTGCCACCCTACCGTGGTATTTATTTGATTATATTCCTTCAACCGGCCGAGAAGATCAAAACCCCTGTTTTTTAGCCTCTTGCTTGGACGGTTGGAAGTGGTTGGCCGGGGTGGCTATCCCCTCTGGTAATAGTGTATGTGGTGTGCCACCCTATGGTGGTATTTGTTTGATTCTATTCCTTCAAACGGCCGAGAAAATCAAAACCCCTGTTTTAAGCCTCTTGGTTGGACGGTTGAAAGTGGTTGGCCATGGTGGCTGACCCCTCAGGCAATAGAGTTTGCGGTTTGCCACCCTACGGTGGTGTTTATTTGATTATATTCCTTCAAACAACCGAGAAAATCAAAACCCCTGTTTTTAAGCCTCTTGGTTGGATGGTTGGAAGTGGTTGGCCAGGGTGGCTGACCCCTCTGATAATAGTGTTTGTGGTGTGCCACCCTATAGTGGTATTTATTTGATTCTATTCCTTCAAACGGCCGGGAAAATCAAAACCTCTGTTTTTTAGCCTCTTGGTTGGAAGTTTGGAAGTGGTTGGCTAGGGTGGCTGTCCCCTCTGGTAATAGTGTTTGTGGTGTAGCACCCTACGGTGGTATTTATTTGATTCTATTCCTTCAAACGACCGAGAAAATCAAAACCCCTGTTTTTAAGCCTCTTGGTTGGACGGTTGGAAGTGGTTGTCCGGGATGGCTGTCCCCTCTGGTAATAGTGACTGTGTTGTGCCAACCTACGGTGGTATTTATTCGATTATATTCCTTCAAACGGCCGAGAAAATCAAAACCCCTGCTTTTAAGCCTCTTTGTTGGACGGTTGGAAGTGGTTGGCCGGGGTGGCTGACCCCTCTGGTAATAGTGTTTGTGGTGTGCCACCCTACCGTGGTATTTATTTGATTCTCTTCCTTCAAACGGCGGAGAAGATCAAAACCCCTGTTTTTTAGCCTCTTGGTTGGACGGTTGGAAGTGGTTGGCCGGGGTGGCTGTCCCTTCTGGTGATAGTGTTTGTGGTGTGCCACTCTACGGTGGTTGTATTTGATTCTATTCCTTGAAACGACCGAGAAAATCAAAACCCCTGTTTTTAAGCCTCTTGGTTGGACGGTTGCAAGTGGTTGGCCGGGGTGGCTGTCCCCTCTGGTAATAGTGTTTGTGGTGTGCCACCCTACGGTGGTATTTATTTGATTCTATTCCTTCAAACGACCGAGAAAATCAAAACCCCTGTTTTATGCCTCTTGGTTGGACGGTTGGAAGTGGTTGGCCGGGGTGGCTGACCCCTCTGGTAATAGTGTTTGTGGTGTGCCACCCTACGGTGGTATTTATTTGATTCTATTCCTTCAAACGGCTGAGAAAATCAAAAACTATGTTTTTAAGCCTCTTGGTTGGACGGTTGGAAGTGGTTGGCCGGGGTGGCTGACCCCTCTGGTAATAGTGTTTGTGGTGTGTCACCCTACGATGGTTTTTATTTGATTCTATTCCTTCAAACGGCCGAGAAAATCAAAACCTCTGTTTTTAAGCCTCTTGGTTGGACGGTTGGAAGTGGTTGGCCGAGGCGGCTGACCTCTCTGGTAATAGTGTTTGTGGTGTGCCACCCTACGGTGGGATTTGTTTAATGCCTCTCGGCAGTTTACTGAATATCGAATAAGGAATAAGGAATAAGGAATAAGGAGCTGGAGTCACCTCCGTAGATTTTCCTCATTGTCTTCTCTCTCTTATTTTCTAGTATCACTGTTCGTGAACTTACGGGAAATATTCTCAGGTTTAATGTCGTTATTATTGATTGAATACATTTGATACTGAGTGAAATAGATAAAACACAATCACCCGCGGCATTATAAACAAACTGACGCCAAAGACTGTAGAGTTCAATGAGTAGGCCCTACATATCATTACTACAGATATTAACCCTTTAACTAACTTGAAAAACAGACGACATTTGTAAACAAAATTCTTGAATAACTGATTTTTTCATTTTTTGTCTCAAAAACATAGGTTATGACCTCTCATTGGAACGAGCTCGACGTGAACGTTCCAATGAGGGGTCATAACCTATGTTTTTGAGACAAAAATTGAAAATACAATGAAAATTAATTGGAGATTTTTGAGGTTAGCGCTGAAAGGTTTTGACGTTGGGTAAAGGGTTAAATACTGTCAACTCAAATATTTCATCCGATCTAGTCGACAATATTGTTAGGATCTATCCGTCGTCGAAACCCCACGATCTAGTCTGATGCGCTAAATTACAGGTACAAAACTCTGGGATGGACGGGACGTGTTTGGGGGAGGGTAGGGGTGACACTTCTCTCCAATAATTTTCCAGTCTGGACATTTTCGTCACGATTGGGATTTTGATTTTTATCAATTATCTCTTTCTAGCATAGACATCGATAGCAGTAGGAGGGGCGAACGAACGCCGTTTTACGTTTTTTTTCAAGAACAGAGAATGCAGTTAAATCCCCCGAAGACCACTTCATTTGATACTAAATTTAAAAATTATCTCGGACGTGTGGGGGGGGGGGGGGGGGGGGGGGGGATGTATGACCCAGACCTCCCAATCTTTAGTATAGTCGTGCCTTCGGCGTCTGCCAAGTGCACCGCCAGTGTACCTTTTTCGTCAAAGTCGTTCCCCATTTTGATTTGTGTCAAACACATAGCCATACAAATGGGGTGGGGCTGGTATCCAATTCGGACTGTTGGGGGCCAGCATGGTCAGTTTGGAGTGTTGGTACCTACGTGTTAATTAAGTAACTCATTTCACATTCTATTTATCATATGACAAACACACGCACAAATTAGCCACTTAGTATGACTTTTTAACCCATCACCTAACTTGTGTTGCAGACGGCACTTGGAAAAAAACATCCTCGTATAACTAAAAATTTTCATTTTTTGCTTCCAAAACATACGTTATGACCCCTCATTGGAACGAGCTCGTCGAGCTCGTTCCAATGAGGGGTCATAACCTATGTTTTGGAAGAAAAAAGTGAAAATATAAAAAAAAATGAATGGCGTTTGTCTTGTGGGTAATAGATTAATACAATATAACCCACCCTAAATAGGACAGATAACGTAAATTCTCCCTACTGCAATTATGAAAATGTCATCCAGCTGTATTTTGTTTAGCCAATCAAATTGTCCATATTTGAAATTGACAAATGAAATCTTTCAACCCCAATTATGAAAATTATGAAAATATGGCCCAGTTGTATTTTGTTCAGCCAATCAAATTGTCTAGTTTTGATGAATATGAAAGCAAAATATGAAATGTTTTAAAGTGAACAAAATGGACGAGTCATATGATAAATATAAATCACAATGTTATGGTCACGATTAGCCTTTGTGCAGAAATATGTGACCTTAAACACCAATAAATAACAATAAATATTTCGGCGTTTTTCTTGTATTGCGCGAGATTTTTTTGCCGTTAGTTTAGGTAAAAGATTAATACAATATAACCCACCCTAAATAGGACAGATAACGTAAATTCTCCCTACTGAAATTATGCAAATGTGACCCAATTGTATTTTGTTTAGCCAATCAAATTGTCCAGTTTTGAAATTGACCAATGAAAGCTCCCAACTCTAATTATGCAAATTATGAAAATGTGGTCCAGTTGTATTTTGTTCAGCCAATCAAATTGTCTAGTTTTGAAACTGACCAATGAAATTGACGGAAGGTTTTTTTTATCACTGATTAATATGAAAACAAAATATCAAATGTTTTGAAGTGAACAAAACGGACGAGTCATATGATAAATACGTATATTTTATTTATTCGCTAATAAATTTTTAAGAAGGCTTGAGTTTTTTCACTTTCATAAGGACTGACAAATAATCCCACAACAAAGAGACATACCTTGATAAACTAGCAATACTCACCTACCAGAGAAATTCGGCTTACTTCCCAGGCTACCTTAGCGAACTCCTCATACCATACAAGCCGCAGCGATCATTGCGATCCAGCGACGAAGGGCTTTTAACTCAGTTCGCGGGGAATTTGAAGACTGTAGGTGACAGAGCTTTCAGGATCATGGTACTCGTTACCCCAAACCTTACGAAATGCACCATCTCTTGAAAGTTTTAAAAAAGGGACTAAAAACCTACTTATACCAGTGGAACTTCCCAGGCTATCCCTTCGCTGACACACAAACCGGGTGACTTTATTGATTTCATCTATCTTATTTGTGATTTCTTTTGTAAAGAGCTTAGGGCTTTTATTAAGATAGGCGCTATATAAGTGATATATTATTATTATTATTATTGATGGTGTCGTTGGAATATTAGTCAGTGGGAAATACACAGTACGACACACGCGTGTGTGAATGGGTTAATCGATATGGCACGAGTGTCAGTGCGGACGGATAGAACGAGAGACCGCTTAATAAGCTGGCGATTCAAATAATAATTGCGTTGCATGATTTGTAAAAAAATCCTGTGAAATTTCGGTTCTATTTAACCCTTTACCTAACTTGAAAAGCAGACGACACTTGCAAAAAAAATTCTTGAATAACTAATGTTTTTCATTTTTTGTCTCAAAAACATAGGTTATGACCCCTCGTTGGAACGGGGTCATAACCTAGGTTTTTGAGACAAAAAATGAAAATATTCTGAAAATTAATTGGCCATTTTTGAGAATAGCGCTGGCCGGTTTTGGCCGTTACGTTGGGTAAAGGGTTAAAAATAGTTCGTCAACGATTTCCGTTCCGAACATGTTTGCGGAACGGGATTTTCATTTTCCGCATGGTTTAGGGTTGCGATATCTTTGAACAGGTGTGTAATAATAAATCAGGTTTAACCCCCACCCCCCACCCCAATCGGTAATATTCGCTCTCCCCCCACCAGCCCTGCCTCCAGTCAAATACTTGCAGTTGGTTGGATGGCATATAACACTTCATACCTAGAAAATGACACTCTTATCTTTTCCGGTAGACTGAAATGTTGGGGCACTTAGGGTGGAGGAAGCAGGAGTACCCAAAGAGAACCATCGAGCAGCGGCGAGCAACTGTCAGACTCCCCAACGTACTAACTCCAGACACGCTTAGAATTGGTTGAATCCATGAGTTCCATCGACGTGCAGTACTCCTTAGTGTATAAGGTCGCCGTGCCTCCACTTGGGCAATCGAGTTAGAGGGGATTGCCTAAGGACACAACTGGGTTCTGCAGACGTGATTCGAACCGAGGACATCTCGGCTTGCAGCCTGCATCTCTACCTACTGAGTCGCCGGGCTCCCCTTATTTCCTGTAAAAATCCGGTCCTTTTTAGCCTTTATCTTACGCACACGATATACAAACTTATTTTAATTTTGTTTTCAAACTTTGAAAAAATTCCACAAAGCCCTATTACGAGATCTCTTCATTGGAACGAGCTCAGCTGGTTAATATGGAAATGCGGGCCTTTCGGTTTGAAATTCAACGCTCAAACCACTGAGCCACCGCGATCCCTGATACAATTACATTCCTGGGTGTACATTTAAACGTCCAGTATACAATAGCTTTTTTGTGCATAGTGTAGAAAGTCATATTTATCAAATAATCACCATCAGAGCAGTTATTACGCAGTTTAGAGTGTAAAATGTTGGCCTTTCTTTTACCCACACGGAAGTAAAGAGGTGGTTTGGGGGATACAGTTCAATTGGGGATAGGTTTGTTTGAACTCGGTTAGTGTTGCGGCTCCGGTGAGTACGTCTGGTAAGTTGTTCCAGCTTTTTGTGGTGGACAGCAAAAAGGATTTTTTGAAACGCTGCGTTCTTTTCGGATAATACGTGAACCTGTTGGCATTGCGAAAATTATACATTGAGAGATCGTGCGTCCTAGGGGGTAACAATGCGTTAAAGTAATTTGGAGTTTCATTGTTGATAATTTTGAAAAGAACACAGTATTTGTGCTCTTCACGACGCTTCAAAAGGGAGGGCCACCCGAGTTCAGCCAGAAGTTGATCTGCAGAGACAGATCGCGTTTAGCCAGTAATGATACGCGCTGCGTCAAGCTTCAGTCTGTCAAGATTTTGAGTCAAATATCCGGGTGTGCAATCCCACACTACGTCGCCGTAATCCAGTAGTGGTTGCATAAAGGTAAGATAGATTTGTTCCAAGGTTTTTATATTCAAAATGAATTTCAGTTTGCGAAGGAAAGATAGACGGGTGTTGACTTTCTTCAATGAGACTGGATTACTTTCAAAGATCAAGGTGGGATAATCTGTTTCGTCTTTACTGCCATAGTGGAATATAACTGCTTTTGTCTTAGCAGGATTGAATGAGATGAGCCATTGCCGAGTCCAAGTGTTAATATTTCCAAGGTTTCTATTGAGGGAAACTATAACATGTTCAGTAGTTTTGTTGTTTTCAGTTACACAGGTACCATCGGCATACAGACTAGCAAAGCCATCGATATCATTCATATAGATTAGGAAAAGAAACGTATCTAGAACGGAGCCATGGGGCACTCCAGCTTGAATGAGCCTATAGTCGGAAAAGGTAGTTTGGACGAGAACCCTTTGTTTTCTTTCGTGTGGGTAGTACTGATTCCGTTCAATCAGGGTTCCAGTGATGTTATATTGGCAAAGTAAGAAAACAAGTCCTTTATGCCAAACTCTCAAATACTTTTGAAATGCCGCAGAAAATTGCACAGGTCTGAAGCCGTTTATCAAGAGAGAGACAAATTGAATGGTAGAGTTCTAATAACTGGAAAGTTGTGCAGTGATCTGAAAGAAAGCCTGATTGGTATTCATACAGTAAATTGTTTTCCTGGAAATAATGAAATACATCCTTCATAACTAGGTTTTAAAATTTTAAAAATGTTTTGGCCAGCGTCGGTAATAATGATATAGGCCTATAGTTCGTTAGTTCGGTTGGTTTATCTTTCTTGAATTTTGGGATAACATCTGCTTTCTTTCATTCAGATGGAAATTTATGTAAATGTTGAGATTTGCGCAAGAGGGTGCTCAGTGGGAGTACAACTCAATTGGCAGTTTCCTTAAGCATTCTGTCACTAATTTAATCATGTCCATGGGCTTTTTAGGAACTTGATTATTGAAGTAATCTCATCTTCTGAAAAAATACGTTTGAGAGATTGCGAGTGCATTTAGGAATGAATTCAGGAAGGATATGATTTTGATCATCGACAACTCCATTGCTTATAAAGGTTTCATTCAGTAAGCCAGCTTTTTTGCGTCGGTGAAGGCCATGTCAGTGTAATTAGGACAGCGGTTAAGTGGTGGGATTGATTTGGATGTATGATTGCCGAGGACATGTTTGGCGAAGTGCCTGAATTCTTTGAGGGATGAACAATCAGTTATTTTATCTTGCAATTTTTCTTCGAATTGGGCTTTGGCATGCTTTTCCATGTTATTGACTTGTTTACGGCAGTGTTTAAATATTATCCAGTCAGTATCACTCTCGGTTATCTTGGCTGTTTTCCTAAGTTTAACACGTCGACGTATTTCTGGACGTATTTCCTTCGTAAACCAGTATTTATCCTTTGGACATAAAAGTATTTTAGAATGGGATATGCATTTATCGATGATTTCAAGGTAGGTGTTTACAAATTTGATTTGCCTAAGGTTTATGTCATTAGATTCTAGGACTGTATTCCAGTCCACCTGACCAAGGAGAAAGTTAGCTAAATTAAAATCCTCTTGGTTGTAGTTCCGGGCTAAGCGATAAAAAACCTCCTGTGATACACTGTCAAAGGCAGGTCAGACATTTCAAGATAAATAGTATCGGATTCTGTGTTCCGTGAATGTGGTCAAGTAACGTTTCAGAGTGCGGTGTAATACGTGTTGGTTTATATAACATTAATAAGATTAAAATGATTCACTATATTGTTCAGTTTAGCTTGGCTGTTAGCAAGTCATAGTTGAAATCACCACAAAGGATAAGTGAATGATTTAAATTCAGAGCTTCATCAATTGAGTTGTCAAGAAGGTCCCAGTAGTTAGTATCGCAGTATTGAGGAGATCTATATGATACCCACAGAAGATAGCGAAATGACTTAGTGGAGATTTCGAACCACATGATAGAATTATCGAATTCCAGATTATTTATACGATTGTAGTGCAGCCCAGTTGTGAAGTAAATTGCAATGCCACCACCAAAGCTGTCTCTGTCATTACGAACAGGCAGGGAGAAGTCGACTATTTTATTATCATTTGAGAGAAATTCTTCCTTTAGGCGGGTTTCAGAGAAGCACAGAACATCACAAGCCTTTAACCCTTTACCCAACGTAACGGCCAAAACCGGCCAGCGCTATTCTTAAAAATCGCCAATTAATTTTCATTATTTTTTTCATTTTTTGTCTCAAAAACATAGGTTATGACCCCTCGTTGGAACGAGCTCGTCGAGCTCGTTCCAACGAGGGGTCATAACCTATGTTTTTGAGACAAAAAATGAAAACAATTAGTTATTCAAGAATTATTTTTGCAAGTGTCGTCTGCTTTTCATGTTAGGTAAAGGGTTAAAATATCAACAATCCGTGTAAGATTAAACCGTAAACTAGGAACATTATATAGAGAGTAATCGCTTGACTGAACTGGTTACGTGAAATAATTCACGAGAGGTGAGGGACGTTCTACAAACACGAGTGCGCGAATGCGCACGAGTGTTTTACAATATAGTTCCTCGCCTCGAATAAATTATTTCACTTAACCAGTCCAGTCAAGCGATTACTCTGTTTATTACTTTTCATTATTAACGATAATTACATTATTTAACCCTTTACCTAACGTAACGGCCAAAATCGGCCAGCGCTATTCTCAAAAATCGCCAATTAATTTTCATTATTTTTTCATTTTTTGTCTCTAAAACATAGGTTATGACCCCTCATTGGAACGAGCTCGTATGTTTTTGAGACAAAAAATGAAAATAATAGTTATTCAAGAATTTTTTTTGCAAGTGTCGTCTGCTTTTCATGTTAGGTGAAGGGTTAAAAAAAACAAAAAAAACAATGAAGTCCCCATTACACCCACGGCGAAGCGTCTTCTTTTGCGCGCGCGGATACATAACACAATTGTTGATTGCATAATTCACTTGTGAAGTTATCGTTTATAATCAAACTCGGAAATCCCAGTAAATCACACTTTGGAAAGTAATAAAATGGAAGATTGATAGAGTGGATTCTTTATCGGAAGTAGAATAATTTGGGCCTGGGATGGATTCGATATAATCCCCAGTAACAATTAGTAGTACAGTTAAATTAATTAGACAATACGTCAATGTTGCTCCTGATAATTGCCAAAACAGAATGGATAACGTCACAAAATTCACAGTGTTGTTGTTGTCGACGGAATTTTTGTTTATTGCACTATCCACATTTCCACACCCGGCATTGAAGACCCCAGTTGTGGTTCTACACTGAGTTATTGCTATCGCCATTTTGCAGATTCGTTTTCAGAAAAGAAATAAAGAGGTCATCAAAGTCGGGCGATGGAACACTTGGTATTTGGATAGTAGAAATATGCCACTGAGACTGTATTTGTTGGGCTGTGAACTGGACGATTGGGGTTATAAGGAAAGTAGATGTGGTGCTCGGGAGATGGTGCAATGTGACGTGCTTTTGTGTTTGTGATTGCCTGTTTTAACAACATATTTACAAGAGATGGAGCACTGCTCAAGCAAAAAACAGAAAAAAACAGAGAGCAGTACAAACATGAACAGTGCACCAGGGCACATACGGTGGTACGGTAGGTAGGTTAAGTACTTTGGGTTGGCTGTAGAGTATATTATTGTGACTGGGGAGGTATGAACTGAGTTGGTATAACTATGCTATCGGGGATGGGATTAGTTAAGTATCGACAGGGGCCAGTTTCGTGCAGAGGTTGAGGTAGGGCTGTCATGATTAATCGATTGTCGATCGATCACGTCGAAAATCGATTAGTATTTTTCGTTGTCGAAGAATCGGTAAATTTTATCCCGTTTTAGACGTTTAATAATTAAAAAAAAAATTGATGAAAAAACTATTTTTTCTAAAGGTAAAAAGTCAAGAACGTCCACGTTAAACCTCAAGAAGCTGTTAGAAGCATTTGTCTTTTAGGTACATTCAAAGCTTTGATGTTCTGAACTTTTGAACCGTCAGTGTAATAATCAAGACCGGTCGGCAGTTGCGAACTTCGCAACTGCCGACCGGTCTTGATTATTACACTGACGGTTCAAAAGTTCAGAACATCAAAGCTTTGAATGTACCTAAAAGAGGATCGTCCTCGTTGTTTACGTGAGGTAGGTCAGCTGACTTGAACTTCATTTTTAAGAACTTCAAAGACAGGGAGAGCGGGGGGGGGGGGGGGGGATTATCTAGGTACGATTAATCGATTATTATCGATTATTTGCGACGATTAATTGATTCCTAAATTAAAAAATCGTGACAACCCTAGTTGAGGGTACATCATAGACTGCAAGCACTTAACAGTATAAAGAAAAGTGTATGTAACCCTGGAGTTTATACACTGGGGATTTACGTCGTGATTATTGTTGTTTATCATTGTAGTTTTCGTAATAACACATTTCTCTCTGTTGGTGCCAAAATACCACGTGGCCTATGTATTGCGCGAGTTGGCTATGTATATGAAAGTTTTGGACTCTCAGAGATATCATTAGCTCGTCATTTCTTCAAACCGTGAATATTGCAACAAATGCAGCCAAAACACATCATTAAAGCAGATCGAAGGAGTGGCAGTTTTCCTAAAATGGTCTGGCGCTGCCGGGCAGCCACGTCCACCAATGGAAATAGGAGTAAAGGATGCATATACATGAATATGATTAGGTTTATATTTTCTTCCAAAAGGGATTATTTCAATGGATAATCACAGGAAATAAGTAGATGATGGAACTTATTGGACCCATGAGAGAAGGGGTGGACAGGTGAAACAGTAAGTATTGAGCAAGAAACAGCGGGTCCAAATTCATAAGCCACGTCCCACAATGGGAATAGGAGTAGAGGCTGCATATTGTATAATGATTGGGTTCATATTTTATTCCAAAGAAGATTATCTCAGTGGATAATCACAGGAAGTAAGTAGATGATGGAACTAATTGGACCCATGAGAAAAGGGATGAACAGGTGAAACGCGAATATAAGTAAGTATTCAGCAAGAAACAGCAGGTCCAAATTCATCGATTCACCTACTCAACACATTCAGCGCTCACATGATGCGGCAGTGACGACTCTCACACTGCATATGATCACCAGATGTGTTGAGCAATTACACTTTTGAAGAACAGGGTGAACCAAAGCCGCTGGCGAATGTGATTCCTCCTAATCTGGTCCGGATTACCCAGAATCCCCGTTTTCTACCTATTACAGACGATATTCTTGTCACTCATTCCCTAGCAGTCTATCTTTTCCTGTCTACTCTTGACTATCCCGGGTTCCGACCTCTGCTTTCGTCCAATTGTAAAAATCACCAGTTAGATTGCTTGATTTCCAGTAATCCGTACCGGCCCATACAAAGTTATATTCCTTGTGTATTACGAAGGCCGCTGTGATTTTTAAACCCGGAATACAATCGAGCAGCAACAGTTATTACTCGAATGACTCGAATCTTATCGAGCAAATAAGCCATCAAGTAATAGGTCGAACGAGTGACTTCCTATGCGACTTTACAACTGATCTCGGTAATTAAATACTTTAGACAGCGGGTATTTGGGGACTAGTGTGTGTGTGTGGTGGGGGGGGGGGGGACTAGTGGGGGATACCCTTTGGAAGATATTTCAACGGATATCTCTGTGAGCAGAGTTATGGTTCTTAGTACAGTATGTGGAGAGTGGATTGTAAGTAAATCACCCGCGGAGTGGGGTTATCACCCAAGCTATAACTTTCAAATTTTGTTCATATCGACAAAAAACACAAGCAATGTTTCAGCCAATGGACCTCCGGGTTTAACCCGGAGGTCCATTGGCTGAAACATTGCTGGTGCTAGTTGTGCTTTGCAACAAATTCGCAATTATTGCTTGGGTGGAATCTCCACTCTGCGGGTGATTTAGTGATAATACACTCTCCACGTACTGTACCTGTTTCTCAACTGTCTTCTAGACCACCCCAAAACCTTCATAGTTCCAAAGCCACTGCTGCTGACTTGTACATAGTCACTATCATTTGTCTTATGATAAGTTTTAGTCACCCAATGCTATATATACATATTATCACTACAGTAAAGTGATCTGGGCTGTAATATCACGCCGAGCTGAGGAGGTCAGATCGCCGGATCAAACGAGCTACCGCAGGCAGTGAGTTTGATCCGGTGATCTGACCTCCCCAACGAGACGTGATGCGACGACCCAGATCACTTCACTGTAGCGATAAAAGGTTTATTATATGGCTTATTGCTCAACATCAGTTTGGATATCTCCTACCTAACAACGCTACATCACCCAGCGCTGCAGTGCAACCACCTATCGAAACCACTCACAGTTGGAATTTACATCGGTGCCCCCCCACCCCCCCCCCCACCCCCCTCCCAGCTGAAACCCTCTCGCTACATCTCTGTGTATCAATAAATGAATTGGTTATCATACAAAAAAAACATTCGTGAGTAATTTTTCGAAAAAGCCAACACTAAAATAGAGCCAAAGTTTTTTTTATTGATAATACTGTTATTGGACATGTGAACGAGCACACACAGCTTGGAAAATATTTTATTGCAAATTGTTCATTAAAAAAAGAACACATTGAAATCAGCAATAAAGGCTAAAAAGTATTAGGCGCTCGTTAAGTAACTACATCAGCATCATGTTCTCAATTAATTTATGCATAAACTATTCGACAAACTAATCAAGTCTATCATTGTGTATGGTGGGGGAGGGGCAGTGGCTCAGCAGGAAGAGATGCAGGCTGCAAGCAGAGAGGTTCTCGGTTCGAATCCCACCTGCGGCAACCGCGTTGTGTCCTTGTGCAAGACACTTAATCCAGAAAGACCACGCGATGGAGCGGTGGTGTTTCGTACTAAGGCACCCTGCACGACGATGGTGCACTTGTCTTCAACCAACGCTAACCCTGGGTGTGTGGAGTTAGTACGTTGGTGAACCTTACAGTTGCTCGGTTCTCCCCGGCACTCCGGCTTCCTTCACCAATGAAATTGTCCGACACAAGGTGACCTTGGCTGTTGAAAGTGTCGTTAAACCCCAATGACTAAATAAATTGTATATGGGTGTGAAATCAGTCTTTCGATATTTAGGCGAGGTGTCGCTCATTGCGCGTCATGATACCTGCAATTTTTTTGCAAGTAGACAACAGCGTGCCTCGGCTCCACCTGGTGAGCGATCAACCGTTACCCAACGAATCGGCTACAAATACCGCGTAATATACAAACTGTGAAAATTGCAGAAGAATTTATTTTTGTTTAAATTTCAACAAAACTCTATCATGTGAATATTCAATGGCACCCCTTAAATTGTGAGGTTGGAACATTCTTGTAAAGATTCAACAAAACCATATCATGTGCCCCCCCCCCTCATTGAAACGGGCTCGAGGAGCTCTTTCCAACGATGGGTCATATGATATAGTTTTGTTGAAATTGTTTTAAGAGTTGAGGGGAAAAATAACAAGGGGGTTTGAGGTCATGTGTTTTCTTCAAAGGGTAAAAATTTGTTCAAAAAGAAATAGGTCAAATAACACAATGCGTGCATGAAAATGTGAACATTACACCATATGACATTCCAAGATTTGAAGCTAATCAAGCTTCACTTTCCAAGACTTGATACGTAAACAAACTTCACAAGACTTCAAAGGTACGCCATGGATGAGGAGTCAACTGGAATTACTAATCAACCCTTTACCCAACGCAGACGATATCAAAAATTATTATTTTAAATATATTTTTTTTTTTAAATTTTTCAAACAATTTCAACAAAACCATATCATGCGACCCGTCATTGGAACGAGCTCGTTCCAATGAGGGGGTCACATGATATCGTTTTGATGAAATAGTTTGAAAAAAATAATTTTTTCAACTGCTCAATTTGTATATTACGCGGAAGGATGCGGGAGATTCGTTAGGTAAAGGGTTAAATTGTCGTTACGATTTACTAAATCGTATTATTATTATTATTATTATTTATTGGTGTTTAAGGTCACATACTTATGCACAATGGCTAATCGTGACCGTGAGAGTTTTATGGATGGAGGAAGCCGGTGAACCCGGAGAGAACCTCCGAATATTGACAAGCAACTGTCAGCTCCTCATCATTCTAACTCTGTTCAAGCTCAGCTTAAGCAGGGTTACAAAGGTTGAAGACATGTGCACCATCGCCGTGCAGTACACGACGTCGTCGTGCCCCCAGGCAACCGGGATAAAGTGCCGTGTCTAAGGACACAACGCGGGTCGTCCCGGACGGGGATCGAACTCGGGACCTCTAGCACAGAATGCCAACAGTCTACCACTGAGCCACTGAGCTCCCTCTAAATCGTAATTATGGTTTATTAAATTATAGTTTGTAGGCTTAGAAAATAGAGCCCCGTTTCCACAAGGATTAAGGACAAAATACACACGCCAGGCTATGATTCCACCTGGATTGGGGGTTTATCGAAGCAGCACTACTCGTCAAAAAACCAGCGCCGGACCTTCGCCTTTGCTTCAGTTTCGATGTGGTGTTCTCAGCAAGTGCAAACCTGGCAAGTTGTAGAAATCCAATATATACAGACTACTAAAACAGTCAATTGATCCCGTGTTGCTGTACTCCGTCTCGTTGACAAGATGAGATCAAATTCGACGCCTGTTGTAGTAATTTGTGTCTTATTATACTATTCAAAAAAGTAGGGGATATCCAAACTGATGTGGATACTGTCAACAAATGTAATTGGACACGTGTGATTGGACACATCAGTAAATTATCAAGTTTAGTGTGTATCATGAATGTCACCGCCCCACGAAAACTTCAAGCAGTTTTTTCGCACGAGCACCGCGCTAATGTCGATGGAGCACGTTTTGAAATTTTCATTTGTACTGGACGGGCTTTTTCGGAGGTCTCATCATTCTTTTCTTGGTATAAACTCGTTCATGAATAGTTTCTGGTCGAAACGTAACTTTTGAGGTATGCGAAGACTGACACGTGACGAACGTTTACGTGCCGATTGCATGATGGAAGCTGGCAACAGACAGACTGCGGTGGCTCAAATTCTCAATGTTACTCAATCGGTGATAGCAGGTTGTGGTCACGCTACCGTCAGACAGGCAATGTTGATGACAAATGTTGGTCAGGTCGTCCAAGGGCAACAGCTTCTAACCAGGATCGTTTCATCCGAACCACAGCATTACGTAACCGCCACCAAAGTGCCTCAGAAATTGGACAGCAACTGCACCGAGCGACAGATGTGCGAGTCAGTGGTCAGACTATCCGAAATCGCCAACACAGCTGGAATTTGTACGCACGACGACCGCGAATAACTCCACGTTTGACTGAACGACACAGCGGAACAAAGGACAATTGGCGTGGAGCACGACAGTGCTGGGACGAGAGTCAGTGGAGCAACGTCATGTTTTCCGATGAATCGAGGTTCACTCTTGACTTCCACAACAGGCGAAGCAGGGTGTGCCGGCGGCGGAACGAACGATACCATGACGTAACCGTTAGGCAGCACGATCGTTTTGGTAGGGGATCGGTTATGGTGTTGGAAGGCATAACCATGACAAACAGAACAGCATTACATGTCATGTCATCCAAGAGAGTGTCGCAGGGAAGTACTACCGTAACAACATGTTAGCTGCTCATGTGGTGCCATTTGCACTACGTCACGGCCGTCGATTCATTTTCCAAGATGATAAAGCAAGATTACACAGGGCCCCTGGAGCAGAACATCACTACACTGCCTTGGCTAGCACCAAGTCCAGACCTTCCATCAATCGAGCACATCTGGGATATGCTTGGTAGGCGCCTACGATAACGACAACAGCTCCCCCCGCCCCCTACCATTATCCAGGAAGAAAGGAATAACACCAGTCAAGCTGACATTGGACGTTTGGTGAGGAGTATTCCACGTTGGATCCGCGCTTGTCTCGCGAACCGAGGAGGATTAACAAGGTATTGAGGTCTTGGACTGAATGTGGTAAACTCACTTACTGACTGTCCATGTTTCATGTCTGCTACAGCTCAGTGCGTGGAATGTGTACATGTCAGACACGCAACTACTGTTGAAATCATTCACCAGATGTCACAGCGCAATGCCTCAACTGTCTTTTTGATGAAAATATAAATATATTTCTTCATATATCTCACTTTTATTTCACAAAGTTGAAATGCAGGCCCGACCGGGGAATCCAGATATGAACCCACGGATTAGAGCATCCTAATGATGCTGAATGGTGAAAAGATTCTGGCCAGTGAATTTGAATAAGAATATTTTTAAAATACATTCCTCATATTTTACCAAGTTAAAATTTGGACTCCCATATGGAACCCATATACAAACCTATACACCTTTTTCCAACAAACCTGAACTTGACCGCCATTAGGATGATGTATACCAAATATGAGAAGATTCTGAGTGGTGGATCTGAAGAAGACTTTCAAAGAAGTTTCCTCATATTGCGCTAAGTTGAAATTCTGGCTTCCATGAGGAGCTCAAATATGAACCGGGGGTCTTAATTTGAACAAACTTGAATTTGAGCACCACAAGGATGCTGTATATTAAATATCAAATGTCAGCATATTCTGGCTGGTGAATCGTAAGAAGAATTTTAAAGAATTATTAATTTTCCTCATATGTCAACAAGAAAGAGAGAGAGAGAGAGAGAAAGAAAGAGAGAGAGAGAGAGGGAGAGGGAGAGAGAGAGAGAGAGAGAGAGAGAGAGAGAGAGAGAGAGAGAGAGAGAGAGAGAGGGAGAGAGACAGAGAGAGACAGACAGAGAGAGAGACACAGAGAGAGAGAGAGAGAGAAAGAGAGAGAGGGAGAGAGAAAGAGAGAGAGAGAAAATGAATAGAGGGAGAGAGGTGAAGAGAGTGGGTGAGGGGAGGACAAGGGAGGGGGCATGAGGGAGTGAGAGGTATATATATAATTTTGTCAACTTGCCGTCCTGCGCGGAAGATTACTCCCTTCTAAGCGGCTTTCACTTTTGACTAATTTATATTCCGTTACGTTAAATGCCGTACTAAGGTATACCGCGTCATGCGGACGTACAAATTATGCGTCACGCTCATCCTAATTGTTAGATGAGAATCCTTTAAAAGTGTAGAAAATTGAGGGATGTGACATCAGTTACTTATTCCTTATTCAGCATTCGAAAAAAAATTACACATAGCTCTGCCCTCGAATTTCGACTCCAAAAAGGATGAGTTGAAAGAAATGTCATTTATGAACCGATTTTGGTCAAATAAACTACATTGTAGCATGGTCGTTAAGGATTTGGGTCAAATAAATCGACCCATAAATGATATTTTTTCCAACTCACCCTTTTTGGGGTCATTCGAGAGCTGAGGGTTGAGGGGTCCCTCATGGGTCGAACCGTAATGAATCGTTAACGGCCACCTTACAATGTCGTTTATTTCACAGAAAATCGTTGATTATTTTTTTTTTTCGAATGTTAAATAAGGAATAAGTAACTGATATCAAGTAACTGGAAAATTGCACATTTTTGGCTGCACATTTGACATTTATTTCCCCACCGAGCTGAAAAAAGATAAATATGCAGCCAAAATGTGCATTTTCTCAATGTAGTGGTGCGTTAGATCCAAACTAAGTTTTGTGTATTGTGAACCTGCCATGGGGCGCTGTGGCTGAGTAGGTAGAGGTGCAAGCTGCAAGCCGAATCCTACGTGCGGCAACCGCGATGTGTCCTTGGGCAAGACACTGCACCCCATTGCCCACGATGGGGCATGTTGACGTTAGTAGTATAGCACGTATGAATCGTGCCTGATTACCTGGACTTTTGGGGAGCAGCTAGTGTTAAATTCCCATAGGAACCGGACTTTTGGGGGAGCAACTTTGGGGGAGCAAAAGTACGGCTACTTGCAGCTAGATCCACCAAATGGTGTAGGTACTGTATTTTTAGTATGCTATGGCATGTATAGTGATATATGTACGCATGGGGCTATAGGTATATATTATGGGTAAGTGGTGGAAAGATGACGGGAAAATTGGGTTTTCTTGAAAGTTTTTCCTGCGAAACGGTTGACGTTGCTATTTGACGTCGTGACGTCATGATACGCGCGCGACGTCATAGAGACGCTGACCGCTGTTATTGTTCAGTATACAATCTGACATGACGTAATTCGGGTCAGGGTATGTCGGGCTTCTTGTTTGGGGAGAGGGGGTGATATGGTAGTAGTGGTATATATCCATGTTGGTATACTATTAGGCCATGGGTCTTCATACTATGCTATGTCTGCTATAGCTAGGTCAAGCAGTGTTGTGGGCATGGGAGTCATGTATGGTCGGCCAGTGCGATATTGTCATTGGTGGTTTAGATTGGCAGTACAGGATGAATGGTCTGTTGGATTATCACCTCCTTAGTACTATTAACCTATCAAATCATTTATAGTATCTAATGGCTGGTATTGGTAGTATGGAATTCCAGACCAGGCGGTATTATACTAGGTTGTTTTGAACAGTAGTAAAGGATTAACGACCTGTTGGTCTATTATCCACTAAGTTCTAACCTATTAGCTCGTTTCGGGATGGGGGTGGGTGGAGGTGGTATTGGTAGTACGAAATACGGGCTACTAATGAAATGAGGTTAGCCTTTGTGGTGTTTTGGCAATTAAGGCCAGATTTGGGGGGGGGGGGGGGGAACTTTCGGAGACCGAACAAAGAGCCGATTTATGGACTATTGGGGGCGCTGATGTTGCACTTGTGTAGTTGGCTCCTGAATCCCAGAAAGGCCTTCAGGCCTCTTACTTCCAGACTCCTGCAAAACCTATTTATGGCTCCTATATGGCTCCTATTTCTATAAGCGTCATATACAATAGATAACAGAAGGCTTTTCAACATTCAGTACATTTTATTCTATACAACATAATAATATTACAATATACATTCATTTGACAAAACACGATTTAATTGCAGTTTTCAAATATACACGACTAATGAATGACGTGTAACACAGAAAAATGAATTTTTCACATCAAGATTGCTGTGACAAAACAGCTGATGGTCAGAGTACATTAATGTCTATATATCCAGTGGTTTGGTCGAGGTTCCATCTTCTTGAACTTTTCTTTTCGGGTAAAAATATGGCAGTCCATCTTTGATCTGAATATAAGTGTACATGTGATTATTGTTCACCACAAATCCACGGTTAACTCCTGTTCCACTCTCTTGCGTTTTCAACACATGCATATATTTGTTCTTCGTTAGGTCGTTTTGGCGTTTATTTATTCCTTTGGAACTAAACTTGCTACTCGGGCCAAAACAGTAGTAGGTTTTGCTACAGAGACCCACAATTCCATCTCCGCTCCATTCAACCTTGAAAAGGCCAGGTGTTCTTTTACCGAATGCTTTCCGGTCGCTGCAACATGACCCCTTGAGTGACCATATATCTCCTCTAATCTTGGTTTGAACAAAGTCTTCTCTGTGCTCATCGCATGATTCTGACGGTAACCATTGATGACATTCTCTATAAAACTGTTCTTTCTTTTCCGGTTTTATTACTTCTTCCAGAGATGATTTGGAGAATGAGATGTATCCAGAATCTGTATCCATGAGGCAGTACTGAAAATCACGTCTATCCACGAAGGTATCAATAAAATCATAGTAAAACTGCAACATCTTCATCTTTGCGTATTGGTACACGAAGAATCCGATATGAAGTGGTAAGTTCAGTTTGATGCGGTTCTTATTCATTTCCAACTCGTATACTGTTTCGCTCAAAGGGTTCATTTGTCGGAAGTGCACGTTGTTTATTAAGCGAGAAGCTTCGTAGTCATTACAGTAAATAATATTTCTGTGTTTTTCTTTGTTGGTTACTGTCTTTCCGTACCCGCTATTCCCAAGGAGTTTCATTGTGTCAGCAACTATTGCCTTATCTGGATTCCGATCACCTTCTCTTCTAGCCTGTGATACCTCTTCTCCAAATTTCTTGAAGCACGCTTTTGGTTCGTATTGTATGACTTGGTAAATTTGTGTCACCTCGAGGCCGTGATCAAGGTACCATTTCAGGAGTGGTGTTGCAAGCAATATCCTCTTCGCATGGTAACTCCCGATCAAACTTCTTCTCGGCTGGCGCATGACGTGGTTTTTCTCTGCAAACTTTCTCATGTGATTTCCAATGTCGTCTGTACTAATGGTGGCATTTTTAAAGATGGGTGTCATTTCTTCAAAGTGATGTCTGAGGTGGTCTGGAATATGAATGTCACACTCAACTAATCCGAACAGATTGCCCGAAATCACATGCTGCGTTACTTCACTCTCGTTCATTGTCCATGTTAAAGTGTTGCTCCCAAGTTTCTCTAGGTAACATTTTACTGCAGGATCGTTTCTCATTTTCAACCACTGACATTCCCAAATTTCAACAAGTTTGTATCCTTGATCAGCAATGTATTTGGCGTTCTTGATAGTCTCTTTGTGAAGATCTTCCATTTGTTTTTCTCGAACATTGTTGAAAAGAATTACTTCTCCATTTCTTTTGGTGTTTAGTCGACAATTGTGGCCATGCCAGAAGCAGCCGTGAAATTGGTTTACCGTCTGCGTTTGTTTGCACCAGCCGTCTACGGGCAGATGTCTCCTTCCAATCTTTTTCTCTTCTCCATTGAACTGATGCCGAATTTCAAGACTGTCTCTTCTGGAGATATAGTTTAACCACTGCTGCGTCATTCTGCCATATTTGTGAGAATACTCCGGTTTGAAGTCATGTTCTTTACGTCTTCTTATATACATCCCATTTGGCATCTCTTGCATTAAACACCACAAGTAAAGAGCGTTGGCGTCATAACCAACTACACCCCCACACGTTTTAGCTTCCTCTCCATACTGATAAGATCTAATTTTTGTTAGTCCTTTTTCTTGATGACGGTCACAAATTATCGAAGAACCTCCCACGATGTTGTCTTTTACCTGGTGATGTAAATCTTTGTTCTTCTCGTTAAAAATGGTAAAATGGGTTTCATTGTCGATCGTGTTGAACAAATACTTCAATGTCAGTCCGGGTACACTCATTCCATCTTTCATCATATCAATCCCGCGCTCTTTGTAGAAGGCAAATTGTTTCTCTAGTGCTTCTAGGAATGGTTGGACATCACGATTGTTGTACCAGATGAGAAAATCGCGAAAGGTGTTCATTTCGTGGTCTTTCCATACTTTCTGACAGTAGATGTATTCTTCTTTAGATAATTTTTCCCCTTTGAGGGAACTGTAGAATGTATCGTAGTCCGGCAAGTGGTCTTGTTCCAGTTTCTTCAAATCATCAATCCACTCGTATGGCAGGTAACCTTTCGTCACTGAACAGCCAAATGCTCTAAGAAATTTATCATACGAAAAACCAGGTGCCAGATAATTCACAACGTCGAGGAATTTGAACTGTTCGGTTTTAAGGCACAAGAAATTGTTGTTTCTCTTCACAGTGAATCCAATATCCTGTTTCGTTTTCAAGAAAGTAAGTAGCTCGCACTTCACAACATTGAAATCATACTTTCCAGAGTTGAATCCAACAACCGGCATTTCTTTCAGATAAGCAACAAACTGGTGATGTAGCTCTTCCGAGGGATGTGACCTGGCACGTCCTTCTTCATTTAACAATGGGTCGCTCTCAATTGATTCTGTGATCTTCGTATTGAGTACATCAATGTCAGGTTGATATTCTGACTTTAACAACGCATAGGCCCCGTTTGAAATCTCTTCCAAGTGATTCATCACACGGCTCACCAGTTCTTGTGCATTTCCTTCTGTAATAAAGCAGACCGGTTCTACAAATCCTGTACATTGCTGCTTACACTTACGCTCAATGGAACGTGTCGGGCTTCCGAGGTCAGTTTTTCACTTTTTGTAGGTATATGAGTTGTATCAAAATAGCATTCGAAGTCAAAGGTTGCTCGGTACGGGTAATATCTATTTTCACTTGGAACTGAGATTCCTTCATCTTCTAAGAGTTCAAAAACTGTTTTTGGAACATTATAAACACCGCCAGTATATTCATAAGATACTTCTTTTGTACATGTTCTCTCATGCCTGTTGAGTTGAAAGCCAGTCTTCCACAATTTGCCACACTTCCGACAGGTAAATGACTTACAGTAATGATTTATGTCTCTGATGTAACTGAAATGTTCTTCGTGAATGTTGATATACATCGTCTCACTAAAACGGCAGAGTGATCGTCTGACTAGACTAGCATTTGTTTCTCCATCTTCATTGTGTTGCAACTGATAAACGTTGATGTTCAGTTTGAATAAGTTCTCTATTTCAGGTAACTGGTTGAGATTCACTCCTTTAAAAGTTTCCGTGTCTTCATTTGTATAGTGTCGAAACAGGTGTTTAGTTTCTGTGTTCAAGTTGTGGTAGGTAGCTCCCCCTGAAAGGGCTAAGCATCTGAATAAACAGAGGTTATCGATATATTTCGTTCCGGTATTTTGGTCTTTGACTAAAACAATTATGGCTGGATTGTCCATGATGTACGCAGGTAAATCTGTGGCGCCTCCAATAGGATGATCTTTGATTTTATTGATGTAGAATGTTATGTTGGTCACTTTATATACACTCCATTTGGAATCGGGTCGCTGTTGTCTCGCCCACTCTAATACATCTTCTTGGGAAACATCTCTCATAAACTTTTCAAAATCTTCTAGATTCGAAACAAGACGTGGTGTATCCAGGAATCTGGCATTGTTCTGGGATGCGTGATAGTATCGAAGGTCGTCAGTTTCATTGTTGCGTAAGATGAATCCGTAGCTCAGGTTGATTTTGAACTTCCATTCTTGTTGTTGAAAAATTGTTTCTGTAAATTCACTGGCCATAGCTGTTATGTCGCCGGTCTTGATGCGAAAATTGTAAGTGTCTTGAAGTTTTCTGTTCGTGATATGGTGGGTCCGTATAGTGTCCCAGTTCACTTTGTAAAGAGCTTTCATCTCATCACATTCCTCTTCGTATAGTAGTTCAGGTGAAAACACTGCAGGATCACACTCCATGAATGATGTTCTGGATTTCTTCGTCTTTCCACTTGACTGCTGTTGGTCGTCATTCGATTTTCGTTTTTGGCTGTTTTCTTGTCAGGTTGATGAGCTGCTTCCATATGTACACTGGTTTGAGACAGTTCACTGAACTCTTGCCGACGCTTTTCACATTTTTTCAAGTGATGCTCGAGATCTTCATTCCTGGAATACTTCATGTAGCAGTTATGGCATCCATATATCTTCTTCTTCATATGCACAGTTCTGATATGTCGCTCCAAGTTGCTTCTGTCGTAAAATATTCTTTTACACTGTTCGCATTCTAATGAAGTTAATGTCTTTTCATCGTCTCTTTTATAAGACTTTTTCTGGAGATTTCTTGTTACACCTTGTATCTTCTTGTCTTCTTTTCCCTTGGTATGGTACTGGTGATCTGTTTTTAGATGCAGTCGATAGGGTATGAATTTGCTGAATTCTCGCTGGCAGTCTCCGCATTTCCATTGACTTTTGCATTTCTCTAAGTGGCGCTCCAGTTTTTCTTTCCGAGCGAATTTCTTGCAGCATCTCTGACATTCGTGTTTTCTTTCTTCTAGGTGTACAGTCCTTATATGTCTCTCCAAGTTGCTCCTTCTGCTGAACGATTTTTCACACTGGTGGCATACAAAGAAGGCTGGTGGCATGTTGGTTTGCGTTGTCGGTGTCTATTGCCTGAAATTATTGGAAAAAATTTCAAATTAGCAGAGCTGCTCACTGACGATGTGTTCACCTCGGCTGCTGGATGGCGAATGACCGATTGCGTAGTGCACGTCGCCTTTTATACCTTCTGGAAGCCACTCTCCCCACATCAGCAACAACAAATGGCGCTGAAGCGCCGACCACCACCCCCCCCCCCCCGACTTGTTCTATAGTTATATTTAAAAAACAACAGCCAGTCTGTACAATTGATGCATCATGTGAAATACCATTCCACGGCATTTTATCAGTCCAGTGGGATATCCTTGAATTTTACTTCAGGTTATATAATCAGCTCATCCCGCAGAAACACACTAGGGTTCCAATCAAAGTGGAATGAGCTGATTATATAACCTGAAGTAAAATTCAAGGACATCCCACTGGACTGATAAAATGCCGTGGAATGGTATTTCACATGATGCATCAATTGTACAGACTGACTGTTGTTTTTTTAAATATAACTATAGAACAAGTCGGGGGGTGGTCGGCGCTTCAGCGCCATTTGTTGCTGCTGATGTGGGGAGAGTGGCTTCCAGAAGGTATAAAAGGCGACGTGCACTGCACAATCGGTCTTTCGCCATCCAGCAGCCGAGGTGAACACATCGTCAGTGAGCAGCTCTGCTAATTTGAATTTTTTTCCAATAATTTCAGGCAAGAGACACCGACAACGCTACAAACATGCCACCAGCCTTCTGTGTATGCCACCAGTGTGAAAAATCGTTCAGCAGAAGGAGCAACTTGGAGAGACATATAAGGACTGTACACCTAGAAGAAAGAAGACACGAATGTCAGAGATGCTGCAAGAAATTCGCTCGGAAAGAAAAACTGGAGCACCACTTAGAGAAATGCAAAAGTCAATGGAAATGCGGAGACTGCCAGCGAGAATTCAGCAATCTCATACCCTATCGACTGCATCTGAAAACAGATCACCAGTACCATACCAAGGGAAAAGAAGACAAGAAGATACAAGGTGTAACAAGAAATCTCCAGAAAAAGTCTTATAAAAGAGACGATGAAAAGACATTAACTTCATTAGAATGCGAACAGTGTAAAAGAATATTTTACGACAGAAGCAACTTGGAGCGACATCAGAACTGTGCATATGAAGAAGAAGATATATGGATGCCGTAACTGCTACATGAAGTATTCCAGGAATGAAGATCTCGAGCATCACTTGAAAAAATGTGAAAAGCGTCGGCAAGAATTCAGTGAACTGTCTCAAACCAGTGTACATATAGAAGCAGCTCATCAACCTGACAAGAAAACAGCCCAAAACGAAAATCGAATGACGACCAACAGCAGTCAAGTGGAAAGACGAAGAAATCCAGAACATCATTCATGGAGTGTGATCCTGCAGTGTTTTCACCTGAACTACTATACGAAGAGGAATGTGATGATATGAAAGCTCTCTACAAAGTGGACTGGTACATTATACGGACCCACCATATCACGAACAGAAAACTTCAAGACACTTACAATTTTCGCATCAAGACCGGCGACATAACAGCTATGGCCAGTGAATTTACAGAAACAATTTTTCAACAACAAGAATGGAAGTTCAAAATCAACCTGAGCTACGGATTCATCTTAAGCAACAATGAAACTGACGACCTTCGATACTATCACACATCCCAGAACAATGCCAGATTCCTGGATACACCACGTCTTGTTTCGAATCTAGAAGATTTTGAAAAGTTTATGAGAGATGTTTCCCAAGAAGATATATTGGAGTGGGCGAGACAACAGCGACCCGATTCCAAATGGAGTGTATATAAAGTGACCAACATAACATTCTACATCAATAAAATCAAAGATCATCCTATTGGAGGCGCCACAGATTTACCTGCGTACGTCATGGACAATCCAGCCATAATTGTTTTAGTCAAAGACCAAAATACCGGAACGAAATATATCGATAACCTCTGTTTATTCAGATGCTTAGCCCTTTCAAGGGGAGCTACCTACCACAACGTGCACACCTGTTTCGACAGTATACAAATGAAGACACGGAAACTTTCAAAGGAGTGAATCTCAACCAGTTACCTGAAATAGAGAACTTATTCAAACTGAACATCAACGTTTATCAGTTGCAACACAATGAAGATGGAGAAACAAATGCTAGTCTAGTCCGACGATCACTCTGCCGTTTTAGTGAGACGATGTATATCAACATTCTCGAAGAACATTTCAGTTACATCAGAGACATAAATCATTACTGTAAGTCATTTACCTGTCGGAAGTGTGGCAAATTGTGGAAGACTGGCTTTCAACTCAACAGGCATGAGAGAACATGTACAAAAGAAGTATCTTATGAATATACTGGCGGTGTTTATAATGTTCCAAAAACAGTTTTTGAACTCTTAGAAGATGAAGGAATCTCAGTTCCAAGTGAAAATAGATATTACCCGTACCGAGCAACCTTTGACTTCGAATGCTATTTTGATACAACTCATATACCTACAAAAAGTGAAAAACTGACCTGGGAAGCCCGACACGTTCCATTGAGCGTAAGTGTAAGCAGCAATGTACCAGGATTTGTAGAACCGGTCTGCTTTATTACAGAAGGAAATGCACAAGAACTGGTGAGCCGCATGATGAATCACTTGGAAGAGATTTCAAACGGGGCCTATGCGTTGTTAAAGTCAGAATATCAACCTGACATTGATGTACTCAATACGAAGATCACAGAAGCAATTGAGAGCGACCCATTGTTAAATGAAGAAGGACGTGCCAGGGTCACATCCCTCGGAGAAGCTACATCACCAGTTTGTTGCTTATCTGAAAGAAATGCCGGTTGTTGGATTCAACTCTGGAAAGTATGATTTCAATGTTGTGAAGTGCGAGCTACTTACTTTCATGAAAACGAAACAGGATATTGGATTCACTGTGAAGAGAAACAACAATTTCTTGTGCCTTAAAACAGAACAGTTCAAATTCCTCGACATTGTGAATTATCTGGCACCTGGTTTTTCGTATGATAAATTTCTTAGAGCATTTGGCTGTTCAGTGACGAAAGGTTACCTGCCATACGAGTGGATTGATGATTTGAAGAAACTGGAACAAGACCACTTGCCGGACTACGATACATTCTACAGTTCGCTCAAAGGGGAAAAATTATCTAAAGAAGAATACATCTACTGTCAGAAAGTATGGAAAGACCACGAGATGAAAACCTTTCGAGATTTTCTCATCTGGTACAACAATCGTGATGTCCAACCATTCCTAGAAGCACTAGAGAAACAATTTGCCTTCTACAAAGAGCGCGGGATTGATATGAATGAAGATGGAATGAGTGTACCCGGACTGACATTGAAGTATTTGTTCAACACGATCGACAATGAAACCCATTTCACCATTTTCAACGAGAAGAACAAAGATTTACATCACCTGGTAAAAGACAACATCGTGGGAGGTCCTTCGATAATTTTTGACCGTCATCAAGAAAAAGGACTAACAAAAATTAGATCTGATCAGTATGGAGAGGAAGCTAAAACGTGTGGGGGGTGTAGTTGGTTATGACGCCAACGCTCTTTACTTGTGGTGTTTAATGCAAGAGATGCCAAATGGGATGTATATAAGAAGACGTAAAGAACATGACTTCAAACCGGAGTATTCTCACAAATATGGCAGAATGACGCAGCAGTGGTTAAACTATATCTCCAGAAGAGACAGTCTTGAAATTCGGCATCAGTTCAATGGAGAAGAGAAAAAGATTGGAAGGAGACATCTGCCCGTAGACGGCTGGTGCAAAGAAACGCAGACGGTGTACCAATTTCACGGCTGCTTCTGGCATGGCCACAATTGTCGACTAAACACCAAAAGAAATGGAGAAGTAATTCTTTTCAACAATGTTCGAGAAAAACAAATGGAAGATCTTCACAAAGAGACTATCAAGAACGCCAAATACATTGCTGATCAAGGATACAAACTTGTTGAAATTTGGGAATGTCAGTGGTTGAAAATGAGAAACGATCCTGCAGTAAAATGTTACCTAGAGAAACTTGGGAGCAACACTTTAACATGGACAATGAACGAGAGTGAAGTAACGCAGCATGTGATTTCGGGCAATCTGTTCGGATTAGTTGAGTGTGACATTCATGTTCCAGACCACCTCAGACATCACTTTGAAGAAATGACACCCATCTTTAAAAATACCACCATTAGTACAGACGACATTGGTGATCACATGAGAAAGTTTGCAGAGAAAAACCACGTCATGCGCCAGCCGAGAAGAAGTTTGATCGGGAGTTACCATGCGAAGAGGATATTGCTTGCAACGCCACTCCTGAAATGGTACCTTGATCACGGCCTCGAGGTGACACAAATTTACCAAGTCATACAATACGAACCAAAAGCGTGCTTCAAGAAATTTGGAGAAGAGGTATCACAGGCTAGAAGAGAAGGTGATCGGAATCCAGATAAGGCAATAGTTGCTGACACAATGAAACTCCTTGGGAATAGCGGGTACGGAAAGACAGTAACCAACAAAGAAAAACACAGAAATATTATTTACTGTAATGACTACGAAGCTTCTCGCTTCATAAACAACGTGCACTTCCGACAAATGAACCCTTTGAGCGAAACAGTATTCGAGTTGGAAATGAATAAGAACCGCATCAAACTGAACTTACCACTTCATATCGGATTCTTCGTGTACCAATACGCAAAGATGAAGATGTTGCAGTTTTACTATGATTTTATTGATACCTTCGTGGATAGACGTGATTTTCAGTACTGCCTCATGGATACAGATTCTGGATACATCTCATTCTCCAAATCATCTCTGGAAGAAGTAATAAAACCGGAAAAGAAAGAACAGCTTTACAGAGAGTATCATCAATGGTTACCGTCAGAATCATGCGATGAGCACAGAGAAGACTTTGTTCAAACCAAGATTAGAGGAGATATATGGTCACTCAAGGGGTCATATTGCAGCGACCGGAAAACATTCGGTAAAAGAACACCTGGCCTTTTCAAGGTTGAATGGAGCGGAGATGGAATTGTGGGTCTCTGTAGCAAACCCTACTACTGTTTTGGCCCGAGTAGCAAGTTTAGTTCCAAAGGAATAAATAAACGCCAAAACGACCTACCGAAGAACAAATATATGCATGTGTTGAAAACGCAACAGAGTGGAACAGGAGTTAACCGTGGATTTGTGGTGAACAATAATCACATGTACACTTATATTCAGATCAAAGATGGACTGCCATATTTTTACCCGAAAAGAAAAGTTCAAGAAGATGGAACCTCGACCAACCCACTGGATATATAGACATTAATGTACTCTGACCATCAGCTGTTTTGTCACTGCAATCTTGATGTGAAAAATTCATTTTTCTGTGTTACACGTCATTCATTAGTCGTGTATATTTGAAAACTGCAATTAAATTGTGTTTTTCAAATGAATGTATATTTTAATATTATTATGTTGTATAGAATAAAATGTATTAAATGTTGAAAAGCCTTCTGTTATCTATTGTATATGACGCTTATAGAAATAGGAGCCATATAGGAGCCATAAATAGGTTTTGTAGGAGTTTGGAAGTAAGAGGCCTGAAGGCCTTCCTGGGATTCAGGAGCCAACTACACAAGTGCAACATCAGCGCCCCCAATAGTCCATAAATCGGCTCTTTGTTCGGTCTCCGAAAGTCCCCCCCCCCCCCCAAATCTGGCCTTAATTGCCGAAACACCACAAAGGCTAACCTCATTTCATTAGTAGTCCGTATTTCGTACTACCAATACCACCTCCACCCGCCCCCAACCCGAAACGAGCTAATAGGTTAGAACTTAGTGGATAATAGACCAACAGGTCGTTAATCCTTTACTACTGTTCAAAACAACCTAGTATAATACCGCCTGGTCTGGAATTCCATACTACCAATACCAGCCATTAGATACTATAAATGATTTGATAGGTTAATAGTACTAAGGAGGTGATAATCCAACAGACCATTCATCCTGTACTGCCAATCTAAACCACCAATGACAATATCGCACTGGCCGACCATACATGACTCCCATGCCCATAACACTTCTGGACCTAGCTATAGCAGACATAGCATAATATGAAGACCCAAGGGCTAATAGTATACCAACATGGATATATACCACTACTACCATATCACCCCCTCTCCCCAAACAAGAAGCCCGACATACCCTGACCCGAATTACGTCTTGTCAGATTGTATACTGAACAATAACAGCGGTCAGCGTCTCTATGACGTCGCGCGCGTATCATGACGTCACGACGTCAAATAGCAACGTCAACCGTTTCGCAGGAAAAACTTTCAAGAAAACCCATTTTTTCCATCATCTTTCCACCACTTACCCATAATATATACCTATAGCCCCATGCGTACATATATCACTATACATGCCATAGCATACTAAAAATACAGTACCTACACCGTTTGGTGGATCTAGCTGCAAGAAGCCGTACTTTTGCTCCTCCAAAGTTGCTCCCCCAAAAGTCCGGTTCCTATGGGAATTTAACACTAGCTGCTCCCCCAAAAGTCCAGGTAATCAGGCACGATTCATACGTGCTATACTACTGACGTTGTGTACTAATACTTGTGTGGAGTTAGTGTGTTGGAGAACTGACCGTTGCTCGGTGGTTCTCTTCAGATATTCCGGCTTCCTCCACCCACCCGTGAAACTGTCGTGGTCATGATTGGCCATTGTGCAGAAATATGTGACCTTAAACAGGGGGAGGCCACCAAAAATTTGCAAGACGTGACGTTGGGGTGGGTGGGTATCTTGAGTGTGCCAAAAATGTGCATTTCCAACTTGTGCAATTTTTTGAATTTTTTAAAAATATATCAATATATCAGCTAATATATACCATCATTTGTGTTTCAAACCTTAAAGATGATGTTGTACATCACACTCTTAACATAAATACAACATCAGAAGGCTTTATATGTAAGAATATTGGGCTTAAACTGGGAAAATGTCACACGTTAGTAGGGGGTGGGTGTCTTGTTCGAAATGTAGAAAATGTGCAGACAATATTTTGGGAACAATTCAAATGAAAATTTGTTCCCGTATATGTACACCTGCTCTGGCCAAGCCTGTTAATGAACAGCATGTCATTTGTAGATTGGGGCCCACAGCAGCCCACAGAGGTTTAAATTGGTGGTACCAGTTTAACCCTTTACCTATCATGAAAAGCGGAAGACACTTGCCAAAAAATGATTGAATAACTCATTTTTTTCATTTTTTGTCTCAAAAACATAGGTTATGACCCCCTCATTGGAACGAGCTCGACGAGCTCGTTCCAATGAGGGGTCATAACCTATGTTTTTGAGACAAAAAATGAAAAAATAATAAAAATTAATTGGCGATTTTTGAGAATAGCGCTGGCCGGTTTTGGCCGTTACGTTGGGTAAAGGGTTAAGAACATTATGAAAACCCCCTAAAGACAGCTGCGCCTACTAAGTTTATAAGCTTATTTTGGATTTTAATGGGAGAGTGGGGGTGGGTGTCTGAGAACGGTAGTAGAAAATTTGCACGTAGTGGGTGGGTGGGTGGGTGTAAAAAGGAGCCGAATAAAAAAATAGGACGTCACGTCTTGCAAATTTTTAGTGCCCCCCACCCCCCCCCCCCTGCCTTAAACAGCAATAAATAAATAAATTGTGAACCTGCCAAGCCGCTGAGACACATGGGCCACTACTAATGTATATCAGTATATAGATTCCCTTCTATGATCCACTCTCTCTCCAGTAAGAAGTGCTCTCTATGTCCCTGCTCTCGCTTCCGAGGGACACCATATGGCGCTAGTCTTCTACAGGTGCCCTAGGGTGACTTTAGGGGAGAATATCTAGCGAAGAGCTAGATATACTCCTCTAAGGCCACCATGTGGCACTTGTAGAGGACACTTTTGACAATAAGCAAATGGGCTATTCATTATTATCATTCTAGCCCCACCCCCCGCCCCCACCCTTGGCTCCCCTAAATATTCAGAACTTGAACCCAGGGGCATTTAGTGGGCTCTTTCCAAAATATCACCTACGTGAAGCAACAACATGGGGAGGGGGTGTAAGGGGAACAGAGGGCTATTATTTAAACGCAGTCTGGGCACGATCAGTCTGCACGAGCCAATAGCTTAGTACCTGTTGTGATGTCACTTGTCGTCGCGGACTTCACAGTGGCGATGATACTGTTCTGGGATGCACTATTATCCACAAGGAACACGACAGCGTCGGTGTTCGTCCCTCCAACATCTACTCCCACGACGACCTTTTTTTCTTCGCTGCCTTCCCCATTTTCCCGTGATGCTCTGTCGTCTTGCATTTTTTGGAAGCACAAATCGTTCAAAAGAAATTCCACAGACACGTTTTAGTTCATATGACTTTTGTGGATCACACCTACACGACCCTTTTATGTTGAAGCATTCGGTTCCGCATGTGAACACACAATCACTCAAAATATATCACGCGATCATAGTTTCGCTCCACACATGCGCTAACATTTTCTCTATACAGTATTTATCATGTGCACTGACCTGAAAAATATATCAATTTGTCCCTTGTAATTTGATCGTTTTTAATTTCGAAAGTAGAATCTTTTCATTTGCATTTATCGCAGTTAGATAACATGCCTCATAACAAAACAACGGGATGGATTGGATCATGGTGGGTGGACGTATTGCAGAAGCAATTGTCACCAGATTCGTTTCAAATCACAAAGCGAATTCTAGAAATCATCCACAACCGAAGGGGCCCAACAACGAAAAGAAAGTGTCTGCTGCCTTTCAACGAAGAACTTGTCCTCGACTTTGCGTGCTCTTCTGAGCGACGTTTCCGTGCTTTACGAGCAAATGCCCAGGTGCTCTGTCAAAATTATCTCAAAACTAACAGTAGTGAGAACCACAGTTTGTATATGTATGCGGATGAACGGCGAAAAAGGACAGCAACATGAACGCCACAAACAAGATTACTAACATATATAAAATACTATTCAAAAAAGTAGGGAATATCCAAACTAATGTTGACATTTTCGGAAAATGATATTGGATACGCGTGACTGGACACATCAATATGTTACCAAGTTTAGTGTGGATCATGGATGTCACCGGTCCACGAAAACGTCGTGCAGGTTTTTTGACCGAGCGCTGCGTTAAATGTCTGTGGGGTATGTTTTGTAATTTTCATTTGTGCTGGACGGGCTTTTTCGGAGGTCTCATCGTTCTTTTCTTGGTATAAACGCGTTCATCAATAGTTTCTGGTCGAAACGTAATTTCTGAGGTATGCGAAGACTGACACGTGACGAGCGTTTATGTGCCGTTGGCATGTTGGAAGCTGGCAACAGACACACTGTAGTGGCTCAAATTCTCAACGTTATTCAATTGGTGATTAGCTGGCTGAGTGCTAGAAGCCACTATCAGGGCTTTGACAAAAATGAGGGTACCAGAGCAAAAGCCAAGATTTTTCTTGCTCATGTTTCATATTCCATCAAACACAAATATTTTTTTTGTTTATATAAATTTGTTTTATCACAAATTATTGAAGAGTGCCTGAGAGCACTCTTCAATAATTTGTAAGAAAACAAATTTTGATGAACAAATTCAGACCATCAAAAATAATGTAGCCCTCAACCAGTTAGCAGGTTGTGATCATGCTTCCGTCAGACAGGCTATGTTGATAACAGACGTCGGTCTGCTAACCAGGATCGTTTCATCCGAACCACAGCATTACGTAACCGCCATCAATGCCTCAGAGATTGGACAGCAGCTGCACCGAGTGACAGATGTGCGAGTCAGTGGCCAAACTATCCGAAACGCCCACACAGCTGGAATTTGTACGCTCGACGACCTCGAAAAATTCCACGTTTGACTGAACGTCACATCGCAGCAAGGCGTAATTGGTGTGGAACACGGCAGCGCTGGCGCAATCGTCAGTGGAGCAACGTCATGTTTTCCGATGAATCGATGTTCACTCTCGACTTCCAAGACAGGCGAAACAGAGTGTGGCGGTGGCGGAACGAACGATACCATGACGTAAACGTTAGGCAGCACGATCGGTTTCGTGGTGGATCAGTTATGGTGTGGGGAGGCATAAACATGACAAGCAGAACAGCATTACATGTTATACCACTGCGACAACATGTTAGCAGCTCATGTAGTGCCATTTGCGCGACGTCACGGCCGTCGATTCATTTACCAAGATGACAACGCAAGAACACACAGGGCCCGTGTCGCTACAGAGTTCCCCCAGGAGCACTGCCTTGGCCAGCACTAAGTCCAGACGTTTCAATAACTCAGCATGTCTGGCTTGCTTGGCAAGCTTGGCAGGCGCCAACGACAAGGCCAACAACCCCCACCAATACCCACGAACTCGCCGCTGCGCTACAGGAAGAATGGAATAACATCAGTCAAGCTGATGTCTGGTGAGGAGTATTCAACGTCGGGTCCGCGCTTGTCTCGTGAGGCGAGGAGGATTTACAAGGTATTGAGGTCTTTGACTGATTGTGGTAAATTCTCTGACCGGCCGCTCATGTCTTCTACAGCTCAGTGCGTGGACTGTGTGCTTGTCAGACACCCAACCATCGCTGAAATCATTCACCAGACGTCAGAGTGCAATGCCGCAAGTGTTGTTTTGATGAAAATATAAATATATGTCTTCATCGTAACCCTTTACCTAACCTGAAAAGCAGACGACACTTGCAAAAATAATTCTTGAATAAGTAATGTTTTTCATTTTTTGTCGCAAAAACATAGGTTATGACCCCTCGTTGGAACGAGCTCGTCGAGCTCGTTCCAACGAGGGGTCATAACCTATGTTTTTGAGACAAAAAATGAAAAAAATTAGTTCTTCAAATCTCACTTTTATCAAATATCCCCCACTTTTTTTGAATAGTATATCACGCTTTTCCAATAATGTCAGCAAATTCGACGAGTTCAGATGTGAATTCCGGAAATCTATCGCTTCGTTGGCATTTCTTTCCGATTAGAAGCTGCAACTCTGCGCTGCATCATTGAATATAAACCCTTTGTTCAATTTACACAAAAATCTTAGAAGAACATGTATTATTGTTTTGAGAAAGAGTGCGAATAGGCAAAATCAGGAAAAAGTAGGATATTCCGGTGCACTGTCGAGCGATTCACGTGCTCTGCCGAGTGCATCTTGGCAATTCCGGGGCTCTTCCAAGGAATAAAAATCTAAATATTTGAACGAAACGAGAAATTGTGCGGTGCAATTCTCATCTAATGAAAACAATTTGTTTATAAACATTATTGAAGACCTACAATCCTGTTTTCAGGTATAATACATTTCTTTGAAAGACATTATCTGGATTTATAGACGAGCAGGAATCAAATTTAAAAACTGGCTTTTGGCTAAAGGTGTCAGTATTTTCTTGAATATTTAAAAAAAGAACGAGTCTGAGTTGAATGGTTTACTTCCGATCAAAGGTCGAAAAGCCCAAGTATCTCTAAACGGACCAATGAAAGTAGTAGGCCAGGTGGTTTTGGAACCCCATTTGCATGATCTAATTGAATGTTATCATAGTGGTGTGCATGTCCGGAACTGACGTCATTGGAAGCGATATATTATGGGTAGGGCATGCATGCGGTCATCTTGTCGCGTCATTATCATAGCGATATGTGGTCTGTACAGCGCATGCGCACGCGTGAGGTGTTTATTTTTCCCGAAATCTCTAGAGATTTCTTTTCCGAATGAATTGGGCCGACAAAAACCCTTGTATAAGAGAACAATGTAACAGTGGGTGGGTTTAAATGAAAAATAATATCTGATTGGGTAGTTTGTTTCATTAAAGTGATATGATTAGATGATTCTGATAAACGAAACATGACGCATGCTCTTAGTAATAAGAACGAGAGTGGCCTTAACAGTGTTAGAACTAGTCGAAAGAGACCAGGAAAGCTAAAATTAGTAACAATAAGTAAAAACTGTTCTAACTGGCAGACTCTTTTAGGCCACTGGAGTATACCACAGAACAAACAAATAGTGCTGCGTAGACAAATAATTAACAACATAGATACATACATAGATGCAGAGGATTCTGGAAGGATCCAAACCCGTATTGCGTCGTAATTTTAATGGTGAAAAACTCCACCTGCACCCCTCCCCCCACCACCCCGCCACAGTGCACTCTTGCACATCCTTCTCTGTTTCCTCACTCATTCCTTACTGAAGAATTGAAAAAGAATACAGACTTATAAGTTTATTTCATTTTTTAAAGATTTTATACATTGTTTGTAACTCTCGCCAAAATTTGTAACATATCTAACGGAGACAACTTACATAAGCATTATGCTTGCAGCTGAATCCAATTCCATACTTTGTATTGCGCGACAAATGTATTTTTATTTGTTTTTCTCTGTTATTTAATGGATCAATTGTAAACTGAAATAAAATATATTTTAGACTAAACCCGTAAAAATAGTTGTCAGGTTTATTTGGATAATTAGATATACCCCCATTCAATGGACCACAACCCCCGAACACTCACACGTCCGATTAGAGGGTTTTGGATCACATAGCAACCATGTGCCGCCATAAAAACCAAGATGGCGGCCTCCAGAAGAAAAAATGGACCACGGAAACGTCAATCTAACAACACGTGCTGCAAATGTGCACTCAGACCATGTATAACAATGGGGATGACGTCACAACATGGCCGCCCTATGGGTTACCATGGGTTATCATGACAACCAAACACGGAATCATTGGTGCACGGGAACATGATGTCACACGAGATCTGCCGACGAAATCTGTCCAATGAGGCATAAAAACCACATTACACATTATTCGCAATGCCATTTGTGTACAATTTGGTCAAGGTCAGAAGGTGCGAAAAAGCGCCGATGCACAACGCATTCTGATAGGATATTAAGTATCTGATCGTGTGCAACCTGTAGGCTTCCACCATAAGGATACTGTGCAGTTCGCGTATTACACGGTATGACCTTGTAAGTAATACGCCAACTGTGCACTATCAGGCGGCCATGACTAGACATTGTGCAGAAATATGTGACCTCAATAAATAAATAATACTAGGTATCAAGAAACCTTCATTTCACACTCAAGTTTTTTACAGTCAAGTTTCTGGTATCATGTGACAAAGACGGATCTTGTACAATCATGGACGATTTGTAGCTAGGACAATTCGTACAATGATTGGGGGAGGAGGTCGAATTGTCTCGGTAAAAGGTACGAATTATCTTAGTAAAAGGTACGAATTGTCTCTGTTATAGATTCGAGTTGTCTCGTGGAAGTGAACAAACTTTCCGATGAATTAAACAATTTAATTGTCATTTTCTCACGCTGTAGCTGAAGCTATAGTCAAACTTGTGCATAAGAAGCTACACACTACACAGGCAATTTTCTAACGTGCTGGTAAAAACATGAAATTGGTCAATCGTCGACTGAGTGAAATAAAAATGAAAAGTCGACTGAGTGAGAATAATACAAAGAAAAACATATGAATGAAAGAACCAATCTAAAAAAGTATTCATGTATCTTTGTTTGTTCCGTGTAATCAAAACTTCCTATTGATAAACCTCACGAGCCCATTTAAACACAACCAGTCAATGAACAATTCTAAGGTATACTTATTTTTTTCAACCGTATAAGATGTGTGGTCAGATCTTATATATCCGTACATCAGGTCACATACTTCTACACAATGGATTATCATGACCGCAACATGGAGATAAGATCTTATATACCCGTACAACAAGTCACATACATCTACACAATGGATTATCATGACCGCAACACGGAGATAAGATCTTATATATCCGTACAACAAGTCACATACTTCTACACAATGGATTATCTTGACCGCAGTATGGAGATAAGATCTTATATACCCATACAACAGGTCACATACTTCTACACAATGGATTATCATGACCGCAACATGGAGATAAGATCTTATATACCCGTACAACAGGTCACATACTTCTACACAATAGACTATCATGACCGCAACACGCAACATGGAGATAAGATCTTATATACCCGTACAACAAGTCACATACTTCTACACAATGGATTATCATGACCGCAGCATGGAGATAAGATCTTATATACCCTAAAAAGAGGTCACATACTTCTACACAATGGATTATCATGACCGCAACATAGAGATAAGATCTTATATATCCGTACAAGTCACATACTTCTACACAATAGATTATCATGACCGCAACATGGAGATAAGATCTTATATACCCGTACAGCAGGTCACATACTTCTACACAATAGATTATCATGACCGCAGCATGGAGATAAGATCTTATATACCCGTACAACAGGTCAGATACTTCTACACAATGGATTATCATGACCGCAGCATGGAGATAAGATCTTATATACCCGTACAACAAGTCACATACTTCTACACAATGGATTATCATGACCGCAGTATGGAGATAAGAACGTATATACCCGTACAACAGGTCACATACTTCTACACAATGGATTATCATGACCGCAGCATGGAGATAAGATCTTATATACCCGTACAACAAGTCACATACTTCTACACAATGGATTATCATGACCGCAACATGGAGATAAGAACTTATATACCCGTACAACAGGTTACATACGTCTACACAATGGATTATCATGACCGCAGCATGGAGATAAGATCTTATATACCCGTACAACAAGTCACATACTTCTACACAATGGATTATCATGACCGCAACATGGAGATAAGATCTAATATACCCGTACAACAGGTCACATACTTCTACACAATAGATTATCATGACCGCCACACGCAACATGGAGATAAGATCTTATATACCCGTACAAAAAGTCACATACTTCTGCACAATGGATTATCATGACCGCAGCATGGAGATAAGATCTTATATACCCTAAAAAGAGGTCACATACTTCTACACAATGGATTATCATGACCGCAACATAGAGATAAGATCTTATATATCCGTACAAGTCACATACTTCTACACAATAGATTATCATGACCGCAACATGGAGATAAGATCTTATATACCCGTACAACAGGTCACATACTTCTACACAATAGATTATCATGACCGCAGCATGGAGATAAGATCTTATATACCCGTACAACAGGTCAGATACTTCTACACAATGGATTATCATGACCGCAGCATGGAGATAAGATCTTATATACCCGTACAACAAGTCACATACTTCTACACAATGGATTATCATGACCGCAACACGCAACATGGAGATAAGATCTTATATATCCGTACAACAAGTCACATACTTCTATACAATGGATTATCATGACTGCAACACGCAACATGGAGATAAGATCTTATATACCCGTACACATATAACATACCCTATACTCTAACAGGTCACATACTTGTACACAATGGATTATCATGACCGCAACACGCAACATGGAGATAAGATCTTATATATCCGTACAACAAGTCACATACTTCTACACAATGGATTATCATGACCGCAACACGCAACATGGAGATAAGATCTTATATATCCGTACAACAAGTCACATACTTCTATACAATGGATTATCATGACCGCAACACGCAACATGGAGATAAGATCTTATATACCCGTACAACAGGTCACATACTTCTACACAATGGATTATCATGACCGCAAACACGCAACATGGAGATAAGATCTTATATACCCGTACAACAGGTCACATACTTCTACACCATGGATTATCATGACCGCAGCACACAACATGGAGATAAGATCTTATATACCCGTACAACAGGTCACATACTTCTACACAGTAGATTATCATGACCGCCACACGCAACATGGAGATAAGATCTTATATACCCCTACATCAGGTCACATCCTTCTACACAATAGATTATCGTGACCGCAGCATGGAGATAAGATCTTATATGCCCGTACAACAGGTCACATACTTCTACAAAATAGATTATCATGACCGCAACATGGAGATAAGATCTTATATACCCGTACAACAAGTCACATACTTCTACACAGTGGATTATCATGACAGCAACATGGAGATAAGATCTTATATACCCGTACAACAGGTCAGATACTTCTACACAATGGATTACCATGACCGCAACACGCAACATAGAGATAAGAGCTTATATACCTGTACAACAGGTCACATACTTCTACACAATAGATTATCATGACCGCAACATGGAGATAAGATCTTATATACCCGTACAACAGGTCACATACTTCCACACAATAGATTATCATGACCGCAACATGGAGATAAGATCTTATATACCCGTACAACAAGTCACATACTTCTACACAATGGATTATCATGACCGCAACACGCAACATTGAGATAAGATCTTATATACCCGTACAACAGGTCACATACTTCTACACAATGGCTTATCATGACCGCAGCATGGAGATAAGATCTTATATACCCGTACAACAGGTCACATACTTCTACACAATAGATTATCATGACCGCAGCATGGAGATAAGATCTTATATGCCCGTACAACAAGTCACATACTTCTACACAATGGATTATCATGACCGCAACACGCAACATGGAGATAAGATCTTATATACCCGTACAACAGGTCACATACTTCTACAGAATGGCTTATCATGACCGCAGCGTGGAGATAAGATCTTATATACCCGTACAACAGGTCACATACTTCTACACAAGGGATTATCATGACCGCAGCATGGAGATAAGATCTTATATAACCGTACATCAGGTCACATACTTCTACACAATGGATTATCATGACTGCAGCATGGGGATAAGATCTTATATACCCGTACAAAAAGTCACATACTTCTACACAATGGATTATCATGACCGCAACACGCAACATGGAGATAAGATCTTATATACCCGTACAACAGGTCACATACTTCTACACAATGGCTTATCATGACCGCAGCATGGAGATAAGATCTTATATACCCGTACAACAGGTCTCATACCTCTACACAATGGATTATCATAATCGCAACATGGAGATAAGATCTTATATACCCGTACAGCAGGTCACATACTTCTACACAATGGATTATCATGACCGCAACATGGAGATAAGATCTTATATACCCGTACAACAGGTCACATACTTCTACACAATAGACTATCATGACCGCAACACGCAACATGGAGATAAGATCTTATATACCCGTACAACAAGTCACATACTTCTACACAATGGATTATCATGACCGCAGCATGGAGATAAGATCTTATATACCCTAAAAAGAGGTCACATACTTCTACACAATGGATTATCATGACCGCAACATAGAGATAAGATCTTATATATCCGTACAAGTCACATACTTCTACACAATAGATTATCATGACCGCAACATGGAGATAAGATCTTATATACCCGTACAGCAGGTCACATACTTCTACACAATAGATTATCATGACCGCAGCATGGAGATAAGATCTTATATACCCGTACAACAGGTCAGATACTTCTACACAATGGATTATCATGACCGCAGCATGGAGATAAGATCTTATATACCCGTACAACAAGTCACATACTTCTACACAATGGATTATCATGACCGCAGTATGGAGATAAGAACGTATATACCCGTACAACAGGTCACATACTTCTACACAATGGCTTATCATGACCGCAGCATGGAGATAAGATCTTATATACCCGTACAACAGGTCTCATACCTCTACACAATGGATTATCATAATCGCAACATGGAGATAAGATCTTATATACCCGTACAGCAGGTCACATACTTCTACACAATGGATTATCATGACCGCAACATGGAGATAAGATCTTATATACCCGTACAACAGGTCACATACTTCTACACAATAGACTATCATGACCGCAACACGCAACATGGAGATAAGATCTTATATACCCGTACAACAAGTCACATACTTCTACACAATGGATTATCATGACCGCAGCATGGAGATAAGATCTTATATACCCTAAAAAGAGGTCACATACTTCTACACAATGGATTATCATGACCGCAACATAGAGATAAGATCTTATATATCCGTACAAGTCACATACTTCTACACAATAGATTATCATGACCGCAACATGGAGATAAGATCTTATATACCCGTACAGCAGGTCACATACTTCTACACAATAGATTATCATGACCGCAGCATGGAGATAAGATCTTATATACCCGTACAACAGGTCAGATACTTCTACACAATGGATTATCATGACCGCAGCATGGAGATAAGATCTTATATACCCGTACAACAAGTCACATACTTCTACACAATGGATTATCATGACCGCAGTATGGAGATAAGAACGTATATACCCGTACAACAGGTCACATACTTCTACACAATGGATTATCATGACCGCAGCATGGAGATAAGATCTTATATACCCGTACAACAAGTCACATACTTCTACACAATGGATTATCATGACCGCAACATGGAGATAAGAACTTATATACCCGTACAACAGGTTACATACGTCTACACAATGGATTATCATGACCGCAGCATGGAGATAAGATCTTATATACCCGTACAACAAGTCACATACTTCTACACAATGGATTATCATGACCGCAACATGGAGATAAGATCTAATATACCCGTACAACAGGTCACATACTTCTACACAATAGATTATCATGACCGCCACACGCAACATGGAGATAAGATCTTATATACCCGTACAAAAAGTCACATACTTCTGCACAATGGATTATCATGACCGCAGCATGGAGATAAGATCTTATATACCCTAAAAAGAGGTCACATACTTCTACACAATGGATTATCATGACCGCAACATAGAGATAAGATCTTATATATCCGTACAAGTCACATACTTCTACACAATAGATTATCATGACCGCAACATGGAGATAAGATCTTATATACCCGTACAACAGGTCACATACTTCTACACAATAGATTATCATGACCGCAGCATGGAGATAAGATCTTATATACCCGTACAACAGGTCAGATACTTCTACACAATGGATTATCATGACCGCAGCATGGAGATAAGATCTTATATACCCGTACAACAAGTCACATACTTCTACACAATGGATTATCATGACCGCAACACGCAACATGGAGATAAGATCTTATATATCCATACAACAAGTCACATACTTCTATACAATGGATTATCATGACCGCAACACGCAACATGGAGATAAGATCTTATATACCCGTACACATATAACATACCCTATACTCTAACAGGTCACATACTTGTACACAATGGATTATCATGACCGCAACACGCAACATGGAGATAAGATCTTATATATCCGTACAACAAGTCACATACTTCTACACAATGGATTATCATGACCGCAACACGCAACATGGAGATAAGATCTTATATATCCGTACAACAAGTCACATACTTCTATACAATGGATTATCATGACCGCAACACGCAACATGGAGATAAGATCTTATATACCCGTACAACAGGTCACATACTTCTACACAATGGATTATCATGACCGCAACACGCAACATGGAGATAAGATCTTATATACCCGTACAACAGGTCACATACTTCTACACCATGGATTATCATGACCGCAGCACACAACATGGAGATAAGATCTTATATACCCGTACAACAGGTCACATACTTCTACACAGTAGATTATCATGACCGCCACACGCAACATGGAGATAAGATCTTATATACCCCTACATCAGGTCACATCCTTCTACACAATAGATTATCATGACCGCAGCATGGAGATAAGATCTTATATGCCCGTACAACAGGTCACATACTTCTACAAAATAGATTATCATGACCGCAACATGGAGATAAGATCTTATATACCCGTACAACAAGTCACATACTTCTACACAGTGGATTATCATGACAGCAACATGGAGATAAGATCTTATATACCCGTACAACAGGTCAGATACTTCTACACAATGGATTACCATGACCGCAACACGCAACATAGAGATAAGAGCTTATATACCTGTACAACAGGTCACATACTTCTACACAATAGATTATCATGACCGCAACATGGAGATAAGATCTTATATACCCGTACAACAGGTCACATACTTCCACACAATAGATTATCATGACCGCAACATGGAGATAAGATCTTATATACCCGTACAACAAGTCACATACTTCTACACAATGGATTATCATGACCGCAGCATGGAGATAAGATCTTATATACCCGTACAACAGGTCACATACTTCTACACAATGGCTTATCATGACCGCAGCATGGAGATAAGATCTTATATACCCGTACAACAGGTCACATACTTCTACACAATAGATTATCATGACCGCAGCATGGAGATAAGATCTTATATGCCCGTACAACAAGTCACATACTTCTACACAATGGATTATCATGACCGCAACACGCAACATGGAGATAAGATCTTATATACCCGTACAACAGGTCACATACTTCTACAGAATGGCTTATCATGACCGCAGCGTGGAGATAAGATCTTATATACCCGTACAACAGGTCACATACTTCTACACAATGGATTATCATGACCGCAGCATGGAGATAAGATCTTATATAACCGTACATCAGGTCACATACTTCTACACAATGGATTATCATGACCGCAGCATGGGGATAAGATCTTATATACCCGTACAAAAAGTCACATACTTCTACACAATGGATTATCATGACCGCAACACGCAACATGGAGATAAGATCTTATATACCCGTACAACAGGTCACATACTTCTACACAATGGCTTATCATGACCGCAGCATGGAGATAAGATCTTATATACCCGTACAACAGGTCTCATACCTCTACACAATGGATTATCATAATCGCAACATGGAGATAAGATCTTATATACCCGTACAGCAGGTCACATACTTCTACACAATGGATTATCATGACCGCAACATGGAGATAAGATCTTATATACCCGTACAACAGGTCACATACTTCTACACAAAGGATTATCATGACCGCTACATGGAGATAAGATCTTATATACCCGTACAACAGGTCACATACTTCTACACAATGGATTATCATGATCGCAACATAGAGATAAGATCTTATATACCCGTACAACAGGTCACATACTTCTACACAATGGATTATCATGACCGCAACATGGAGATAAGATCTTATATACCCGTACAACAAGTCACATACTTCTACACAATGGATTATCATGACCGCAACATGGAGATAAGATCTTATATACCCGTACAACAGGTCACATACTTCTACACAATAGACTATCATGACCGCAACACGCAACATGGAGATAAGATCTTATATACCCGTACAACAAGTCACATACTTCTACACAATGGATTATCATGACCGCAGCATGGAGATAAGATCTTATATACCCTAAAAAGAGGTCACATACTACTACACAATGGATTATCATGACCGCAACATAGAGATAAGATCTTATATATCCGTACAAGTCACATACTTCTACACAATAGATTATCATGACCGCAACATGGAGATAAGATCTTATATACCCGTACAGCAGGTCACATACTTCTACACAATAGATTATCATGACCGCAGCATGGAGATAAGATCTTATATACCCGTACAACAGGTCAGATACTTCTACACAATGGATTATCATGACCGCAGCATGGAGATAAGATCTTATATACCCGTACAACAAGTCACATACTTCTACACAATGGATTATCATGACCGCAGTATGGAGATAAGAACGTATATACCCGTACAACAGGTCACATACTTCTACACAATGGATTATCATGACCGCAGCATGGAGATAAGATCTTATATACCCGTACAACAAGTCACATACTTCTACACAATGGATTATCATGACCGCAACATGGAGATAAGAACTTATATACCCGTACAACAGGTTACATACGTCTACACAATGGATTATCATGACCGCAGCATGGAGATAAGATCTTATATACCCGTACAACAAGTCACATACTTCTACACAATGGATTATCATGACCGCAACATGGAGATAAGATCTAATATACCCGTACAACAGGTCACATACTTCTACACAATAGATTATCATGACCGCCACACGCAACATGGAGATAAGATCTTATATACCCGTACAAAAAGTCACATACTTCTGCACAATGGATTATCATGACCGCAGCATGGAGATAAGATCTTATATACCCTAAAAAGAGGTCACATACTTCTACACAATGGATTATCATGACCGCAACATAGAGATAAGATCTTATATATCCGTACAAGTCACATACTTCTACACAATAGATTATCATGACCGCAACATGGAGATAAGATCTTATATACCCGTACAACAGGTCACATACTTCTACACAATAGATTATCATGACCGCAGCATGGAGATAAGATCTTATATACCCGTACAACAGGTCAGATACTTCTACACAATGGATTATCATGACCGCAGCATGGAGATAAGATCTTATATACCCGTACAACAAGTCACATACTTCTACACAATGGATTATCATGACCGCAACACGCAACATGGAGATAAGATCTTATATATCCATACAACAAGTCACATACTTCTATACAATGGATTATCATGACCGCAACACGCAACATGGAGATAAGATCTTATATACCCGTACACATATAACATACCCTATACTCTAACAGGTCACATACTTGTACACAATGGATTATCATGACCGCAACACGCAACATGGAGATAAGATCTTATATATCCGTACAACAAGTCACATACTTCTACACAATGGATTATCATGACCGCAACACGCAACATGGAGATAAGATCTTATATATCCGTACAACAAGTCACATACTTCTATACAATGGATTATCATGACCGCAACACGCAACATGGAGATAAGATCTTATATACCCGTACAACAGGTCACATACTTCTACACAATGGATTATCATGACCGCAACACGCAACATGGAGATAAGATCTTATATACCCGTACAACAGGTCACATACTTCTACACCATGGATTATCATGACCGCAGCACACAACATGGAGATAAGATCTTATATACCCGTACAACAGGTCACATACTTCTACACAGTAGATTATCATGACCGCCACACGCAACATGGAGATAAGATCTTATATACCCCTACATCAGGTCACATCCTTCTACACAATAGATTATCATGACCGCAGCATGGAGATAAGATCTTATATGCCCGTACAACAGGTCACATACTTCTACAAAATAGATTATCATGACCGCAACATGGAGATAAGATCTTATATACCCGTACAACAAGTCACATACTTCTACACAGTGGATTATCATGACAGCAACATGGAGATAAGATCTTATATACCCGTACAACAGGTCAGATACTTCTACACAATGGATTACCATGACCGCAACACGCAACATAGAGATAAGAGCTTATATACCTGTACAACAGGTCACATACTTCTACACAATAGATTATCATGACCGCAACATGGAGATAAGATCTTATATACCCGTACAACAGGTCACATACTTCCACACAATAGATTATCATGACCGCAACATGGAGATAAGATCTTATATACCCGTACAACAAGTCACATACTTCTACACAATGGATTATCATGACCGCAACACGCAACATTGAGATAAGATCTTATATACCCGTACAACAGGTCACATACTTCTACACAATGGCTTATCATGACCGCAGCATGGAGATAAGATCTTATATACCCGTACAACAGGTCACATACTTCTACACAATAGATTATCATGACCGCAGCATGGAGATAAGATCTTATATGCCCGTACAACAAGTCACATACTTCTACACAATGGATTATCATGACCGCAACACGCAACATGGAGATAAGATCTTATATACCCGTACAACAGGTCACATACTTCTACAGAATGGCTTATCATGACCGCAGCGTGGAGATAAGATCTTATATACCCGTACAACAGGTCACATACTTCTACACAATGGATTATCATGACCGCAGCATGGAGATAAGATCTTATATAACCGTACATCAGGTCACATACTTCTACACAATGGATTATCATGACCGCAGCATGGGGATAAGATCTTATATACCCGTACAAAAAGTCACATACTTCTACACAATGGATTATCATGACCGCAACACGCAACATGGAGATAAGATCTTATATACCCGTACAACAGGTCACATACTTCTACACAATGGCTTATCATGACCGCAGCATGGAGATAAGATCTTATATACCCGTACAACAGGTCTCATACCTCTACACAATGGATTATCATAATCGCAACATGGAGATAAGATCTTATATACCCGTACAGCAGGTCACATACTTCTACACAATGGATTATCATGACCGCAACATGGAGATAAGATCTTATATACCCGTACAACAGGTCACATACTTCTACACAAAGGATTATCATGACCGCTACATGGAGATAAGATCTTATATACCCGTACAACAGGTCACATACTTCTACACAATGGATTATCATGATCGCAACATAGAGATAAGATCTTATATACCCGTACAACAGGTCACATACTTCTACACAATGGATTATCATGACCGCAACATGGAGATAAGATCTTATATACCCGTACAACAAGTCACATACTTCTACACAATGGATTATCATGACCGCAACATGGAGATAAGATCTTATATACCCGTACAACAAGTCACATACTTCTACACAATGGATTATCATGACCGCAACACGGAGATAAGATCTTATATACCCGTACAACAGTTCACATACTTCTACACAATGGATTATCATGATCGCAACATGGAGATAAGATCTTATATACCCGTACAACAGGTCAGATAGTTCTACACAGTGGATTATCATGACAGCAACACGCAGCATGGAGATAAGATCTTATATACCACACATACTCACATACTTCTACACAATGGATTATCATGATCGCAACATGGAGATAAGATCTTATATACCCGTACAACAGGTCAGATACTTCGTCACAGTGGATTATCATGACAGCAACACGCAGCATGGAGATAAGATCTTATATACCCGTACAACAGGTCACATACTTCTACACAATGGATTATCATGACCGCTGCATGGAGATAAAGCCACGGTAAGTCAATCATTTATACGTTTGTTGCCTATTTTAGAGGACTTTCACTCCAAGCATTGGTGACTGGGTCCTATTTTACCAGTAAAACAAAGCTTGTTTACAACACTACCCAAGTACAGCTTCACTTTCCATGGTTCCCACGGGAATACTGGTACAGTACCAGCGGAAATAAGTTGGAGAATAAAAAAAAAATGATTTCATTTTCCCAAAGTTGATAATTCCAAACCTTCAACATTTTAGTGTTGAGTATCGGGATTATGAAGTGTTGCGTAAGTTAAAAAAAGTACGGAGTCTGGGGTGATGCAGGTGTATTCTAATACCTGTAAAGCAAAGCTTATTTACGGCAGCAAATTTTCAGCTCATAGACTTCAAGTTAAATCCAAGTTGTCTACGGGTTTAAAGTTTGCTAGTGGTTTCTTATGAGAAAGGAAGCTGACTCAGTATTCTAGGGGTGAAACCTTTACCTAATATGAAAAGCAGACGACACTTGCAAAAACAATTCTTGAATAACTAATTCTTTTCATTTTTTGTCTCAAAAACATAGGTTATGACCCCTCGTTGGAACGAGCTCGTTCCGACGAGGGATCATAACCTATGTTTTTGAGACAAAAAATGAAAAAATAACGAATCCTTGGTCCTCTGTTGTTTCTTATCTACATTAACGACATCACCGATAACTCACATGGCAGTATTCGTCTTTTCGCAGACGACACATCACTATATCCCATAGTTGAAAACACTGATCGGGCTTCGATCTTGATCAACCGTGACATAGCAACAATTGAACAATGGGCTAAAACTTGGTTCTTATATATCCATACAACAAGTCACATACTTCTATAGAATGGATTATCATGACCGCAACACGCAACATGGAGATAAGATCTTATATACCCGTACACATATAACATACCCTATACTCTAACAGGTCACATACTTGTACACAATGGATTATCATGACCGCAACACGCAACATGGAGATAAGATCTTATATATCCGTACAACAAGTCACATACTTCTACACAATGGATTATCATGACCGCAACACGCAACATGGAGATAAGATCTTATATATCCGTACAACAAGTCACATACTTCTATACAATGGATTATCATGACCGCAACACGCAACATGGAGATAAGATCTTATATACCCGTACAACAGGTCACATACTTCTACACAATGGATTATCATGACCGCAACACGCAACATGGAGATAAGATCTTATATACCCGTACAACAGGTCACATACTTCTACACCATGGATTATCATGACCGCAGCACACAACATGGAGATAAGATCTTATATACCCGTACAACAGGTCACATACTTCTACACAGTAGATTATCATGACCGCCACACGCAACATGGAGATAAGATCTTATATACCCCTACATCAGGTCACATCCTTCTACACAATAGATTATCATGACCGCAGCATGGAGATAAGATCTTATATGCCCGTACAACAGGTCACATACTTCTACAAAATAGATTATCATGACCGCAACATGGAGATAAGATCTTATATACCCGTACAACAAGTCACATACTTCTACACAGTGGATTATCATGACAGCAACATGGAGATAAGATCTTATATACCCGTACAACAGGTCAGATACTTCTACACAATGGATTACCATGACCGCAACACGCAACATAGAGATAAGAGCTTATATACCTGTACAACAGGTCACATACTTCTACACAATAGATTATCATGACCGCAACATGGAGATAAGATCTTATATACCCGTACAACAGGTCACATACTTCCACACAATAGATTATCATGACCGCAACATGGAGATAAGATCTTATATACCCGTACAACAAGTCACATACTTCTACACAATGGATTATCATGACCGCAACACGCAACATTGAGATAAGATCTTATATACCCGTACAACAGGTCACATACTTCTACACAATGGCTTATCATGACCGCAGCATGGAGATAAGATCTTATATACCCGTACAACAGGTCACATACTTCTACACAATAGATTATCATGACCGCAGCATGGAGATAAGATCTTATATGCCCGTACAACAAGTCACATACTTCTACACAATGGATTATCATGACCGCAACACGCAACATGGAGATAAGATCTTATATACCCGTACAACAGGTCACATACTTCTACAGAATGGCTTATCATGACCGCAGCGTGGAGATAAGATCTTATATACCCGTACAACAGGTCACATACTTCTACACAATGGATTATCATGACCGCAGCATGGAGATAAGATCTTATATAACCGTACATCAGGTCACATACTTCTACACAATGGATTATCATGACCGCAGCATGGGGATAAGATCTTATATACCCGTACAAAAAGTCACATACTTCTACACAATGGATTATCATGACCGCAACACGCAACATGGAGATAAGATCTTATATACCCGTACAACAGGTCACATACTTCTACACAATGGCTTATCATGACCGCAGCATGGAGATAAGATCTTATATACCCGTACAACAGGTCTCATACCTCTACACAATGGATTATCATAATCGCAACATGGAGATAAGATCTTATATACCCGTACAGCAGGTCACATACTTCTACACAATGGATTATCATGACCGCAACATGGAGATAAGATCTTATATACCCGTACAACAGGTCACATACTTCTACACAAAGGATTATCATGACCGCTACATGGAGATAAGATCTTATATACCCGTACAACAGGTCACATACTTCTACACAATGGATTATCATGATCGCAACATAGAGATAAGATCTTATATACCCGTACAACAGGTCACATACTTCTACACAATGGATTATCATGACCGCAACATGGAGATAAGATCTTATATACCCGTACAACAAGTCACATACTTCTACACAATGGATTATCATGACCGCAACATGGAGATAAGATCTTATATACCCGTACAACAAGTCACATACTTCTACACAATGGATTATCATGACCGCAACACGGAGATAAGATCTTATATACCCGTACAACAGTTCACATACTTCTACACAATGGATTATCATGATCGCAACATGGAGATAAGATCTTATATACCCGTACAACAGGTCAGATAGTTCTACACAGTGGATTATCATGACAGCAACACGCAGCATGGAGATAAGATCTTATATACCCGTACAACAAGTCACATACTTCTACACAATGGATTATCATGATCGCAACATGGAGATAAGATCTTATATACCCGTACAACAGGTCAGATACTTCGTCACAGTGGATTATCATGACAGCAACACGCAGCATGGAGATAAGATCTTATATACCCGTACAACAGGTCACATACTTCTACACAATGGATTATCATGACCGCTGCATGGAGATAAAGCCACGGTAAGTCAATCATTTATACGTTTGTTGCCTATTTTAGAGGACTTTCACTCCAAGCATTGGTGACTGGGTCCTATTTTACCAGTAAAACAAAGCTTGTTTACAACACTACCCAAGTACAGCTTCACTTTCCATGGTTCCCACGGGAATACTGGTACAGTACCAGCGGAAATAAGTTGGAGAATAAAAAAAAAATGATTTCATTTTCCCAAAGTTGATAATTCCAAACCTTCAACATTTTAGTGTTGAGTATCGGGATTATGAAGTGTTGCGTAAGTTAAAAAAAGTACGGAGTCTGGGGTGATGCAGGTGTATTCGAATACCTGTAAAGCAAAGCTTATTTACGGCAGCAAATTTTCAGCTCATAGACTTCAAGTTAAATCCAAGTTGTCTACGGGTTTAAAGTTTGCTAGTGGTTCCTTATGAGAAAGGAAGCTGACTCAGTATTCTAGGGCTGAAACCTTTACCTAATATGAAAAGCAGACGACACTTGCAAAAACAATTCTTGAATAACTAATTCTTTTCATTTTTTGTCTCAAAAACATAGGTTATGACCCCTCGTTGGAACGAGCTCGTTCCGACGAGGGATCATAACCTATGTTTTTGAGACAAAAAATGAAAAAATAACGAATCCTTGGTCCTCTGTTGTTTCTTATCTACATTAACGACATCACCGATAACTCACATGGCAGTATTCGTCTTTTCGCAGACGACACATCACTATATCCCATAGTTGAAAACACTGATCGGGCTTCGATCTTGATCAACCGTGACATAGCAACAATTGAACAATGGGCTAAAACTTGGTTGATTGAGTTCAATCCTCAAAAACAGAAACTATGCTCATAACACGTAAAACAAACCAATCAACACACCCATCCTTATACCTAGGGGGGAGCCAAATCTCTGAAGTCATTGAGCACGGGCACCTCGGGGTAATCTTAAATAGCACCTGTACATGGAGCAATCACCTAGAACACATCAGCTCCAAAGCATGTACTCGTATAGATATGTTAAGATTACATAAGTTCACCCTCGAAGATTTTGGAAAAATGTATTTTGCATTTATTAGGCCTCTCTTAGAGTATGCAGATTGTGTTTGGGATAACTGTTCAATAACTAAATCCAATTAGCTGCAGCAAGAATTTACTGATGCAAGTGCCAGCAGTTCATCATTTTATACTGAAACATGTTGGGGAACTCTCCAAGAAAGACGCGGGAAGCATAAGCTTCTCCAATTCTTCAAAATGTATCATCAGATTACACCCCAATACATCTCTAGCAAGGTACCATCCATTACGTCATCCATCAGCCAAGACTATTAGCTTCGATCCAATCGAAATCGTGGTATTCCGCTATGTCACATAAATCTGTACCAGGCTTCATTCGTCCCATCCGTTACCAACCAGTGGAATAACTTACCTATTCCAGTGAGAAATAACTCCTCCATTAGACATTTTAAGAGTTTCTTAAATAATGGCTGCCGGCATCCACCCTCATTTTACCGTGGAACCAAATCCCGACCAGCTCAAATATACCATTGAAGATTAAGGTTGCGTTGTAGTTGAGAGAACGCCCACTTATACAATAATCACCTCTCAGCCCTATATATGAATACATAACTTTCCAAGTGACACTAAACCATAATTTATTAAGAAGTCGCACATTGCCATTGCTGAGTATCAAGTTTGTTGATCCATCTTCGAAACTGTGCTATTAAATTTTACACATAGGTACATTATCACTAGTGAGCATATTTCGTGATGCATCCTACACTATGAAATGCATTGTGTATATGTTGATTGATTGATTTGATCGATTAATTTCTTTATTTCGCAGAAAACATGATATATACACAGAACGACACACGCGTGTGAATGGGTTAATCTATATGGCACGAGTGCCAGCGCGGAAGGATAGAACGAGAGGCCACAGGCCTCGTTCTGTGTTTATTGCACGTCTTCGCGTCTATAAAACAATTATAAGAAGGACACTCAACAATGTATTTGATAATTATCACCAAAAATAACATATTTTGTTGCGAATCAAACTTGCGAGGGGAACCTGTGTTACTCTTTCGTCCTCTGAGTTCCAATGTGTTCTATGTGCCTACTGGCACGTAGAACACATTGGAACTCAGGGGACGACCTTCACCTATCGCTACGGATTGAAATTGTAATTGCGGTACACGGTTTGTAGAAAATTCCAGTGAAATTCCGCTTCTTTATAAAATAGTCCGTCAACGATTTCCGTTCCACACATGTGCGGAACATAGTTTTATTTTCTGCACGGTTTAGTGTTGCTGTAGATAGGGATTTCATAGAACATGCATCTGGAACCTGATTGGGAGCATGAGAAGGCGCTGTCAAGCTGTAATTGACAATACTAGGTCTCATACTCGATATTGAACCCACATCGGTTTGCTCCGTCAACTTTTTTTTGCAAATTTGAAAAAAAATCCTCTTTTTCCAATAATATCCATTTTCCGTGGTTATCGTATTCAAAAGTTACAAAATAATGTCAAACACAAACAAAATCTCAATTTCTGTGCTTAAATCATTAAAGATATAATTAAATATAAAATATATACACTTTTCATAACAATATTTCAACTAAAACGTTAAAACGTAAAAAGGGTAGTTGGATATATTTGGTGCTTAGCAAACTTTGAGTAGTATATATATATATATATATATATAGACTCTGACGCTGATGGGGATCGAACCACTGCCTTGATGAGAGTTGACTTCTGCGGCACCAATCGCCTAGCGAAACTGGACCAGCGCCATAGACCACTCGACCGCAGAAGTCAACTCTCATCAAGGCAGTGGTTCGATCCCCATCGGCTCAGAGTCTTTCATCCTAAAAAATGCATAACAGAAGTGCCGAATTCTGTATTCTGTACCGTAAGCAGGAAATTTGGAAAAGAGATTGATTCTCACTGATTTCATCTGCATTACATGGTATAATTCATTGTAAAAATCTAATTCTGGGGGATACCGAGTAATTTCGTGTGAACTGTCCCAGTTCCATGGACGCTCGATCTGCTAGCATGCCTTTTTTGGGGCTTGTCGGTAGTCGAGTGGTCTATGGCGCTGGTCCAGTTTCGCTAGGCGATTGGTGTCGCAGAAGTCAACTCTCATCAAGGCAGTGGTTCGATCCCTATCGGCGTCAGAGTCTTTCATCCTAAAAAATGCATAACAGAAGTGCCGAATTCTGTATTCTGTACCGTAAGCAGGAAATTTGGAAAAGAGATTGATTCTCACTGATTTCATCTGCATTACATGGTATAATTCATTATATATATATATATATATATATATATATATATATACAGGTGTCTGCTTTGTATGGTTGTCGCTATGCCAGAGCATGTAAATAAGAGAGCGCATCACACTGATGGTATGCATTTATATTGACTTATTGCAAGATACATATTTTAATTCACTGTAAAAAAGAAACCTTGTTCATAATTTTACGCATGAAGTTACAGGTTGTGTGATGCTTAGCAGATTATGTATTCGGTAATAATTGAAAGTTAACTTATTAAATTCAACTGCGATTGTTTATTGTTTTTACACGGTGCTTGGTCATATTTGGTTCTGTAAATACATTGGTGTGATATGGCCATAGCCCCTGTAAGTAACATTGATCTGTTATAATAATGCATGAAGGGATATTGTTTTTGAGTTACTGCTCCAGATTTATGTGATGGATTAATCAGTCTATGTGCACATTCATGGTAGAACTTGTGAAATATTTTGTCTACAAGTTGTACCGTTATGTGTACGCGCACTGTTCATTTTGCCAAGGAGTTGGAATTATCAATCAGTTCATGTTGTTCTTATGAAGGAGGGTAACTCTGCTAACTTATGTTAACCCTTTACCCAACGTAACGGCCAAAACCGGCCAGCGCTATTCTCAAAAATCGCCAATTAATTTTCATTATTTTTTTCATTTTTTGTCTCAAAAACATAGGTTATGACCCCTCGTTGGAACGAGCTCGTTCCAACGAGGGGTCATAACCTATGTTTTTGAGACAAAAAATGAAAAAAATTAGTTATTCAAGAATTATTTTTGCATGTATCGTCTGCTTTTCATGTTAGGTAAAGGGTTAATTGCTGAATTGTTGATCTACCCTTACTTACTTACTCACGTCAACGTGGATATTAAGGACTTGTATTATGCTTTTAGTATTCCGTATACTTAGAGAAATAATGCCCTTTTATGCCCTATTACAATGAGTTCGCCAATCTCATTTACGTGGGGTTTATCAGTATGAACTTTATCTAAGTGATTTTGATTTCAAGTTGCCTAACTTAGAATATATTATCCTGTAAGCCTTAAGGGTCTGTCTTGCTCTCTTGTGACAATCATATTTTAGGGACTTGATATTTTATTTGTTTTATTCCAGTTCTGATTTTTTATGTTTGATGGTTGTTGATGACATGATGATGAGTTTGATTTCATTGATGATTATAATTCATAATTGTGATCGATAAGATGATGATTGGATTTTTGTAAGCATTGATACCATAGATGTTTACAATAAAATCGCACTGACGTTAAAGGTATAAAGGCTTCCAACTTGTTGTTATTTCTTTGCAACACAAGATTGGTTAGAAATGGCGCCCAACAGTGTGTATGGTGCATTGTAAACAACAACAACAGCAAAAACAACAACAACTCTTATCAACATCTGGTAGTGGTGAGTTGTAGACAACTCCCGATGTGATGTGATATTTGTAGTGTTGATGAAACCATGGTGTTGACATAAGTAAGTGTTGTATTTGTCAACTTAGTGATTTAGTGTGGATAAAAAACTTTTTATTCAACAGAAGACTTAAGAAATACAACAATTTTCTTTTGCAACGATTTTCTTTTGTTCTTGACATCAATTGATTTAAATAAATTGTTTGTTTTATTATACAGTAAAGCTAAATTTAAGATTTAACTTTCATATCACATGAAATTTAATTAAAAATTTTAAGATGCACCAACAGGGACTACTGGGCGATTGGAATTAGTAAACATTGTTCTCATGTCACAGAATTGTAGTTTTTGTAATTTATATTAAAAAATATTCAGGCATATTCCAGTTTGTTAAAAAAAATATAATGTGATATTCATTTCATATTATCAGTGAAAAGTCAATTTCCAGTTTGCCACATTGATATATTAGATATTGTCCCTATATCCCGATAAATTCTGTCTTTTGATTGGCCAGAATACCGTGGACAAATGTCAAAGGGTGCACTCAACATCCAAGGTATATGAGAGAGTACAACATCCAGGGTATAAGCGCACTCGAAACATTGGGGTATATGGTCTAAATGAATGCTTTTCGCTTCCGCTCGCCTCATTACAAACATCGAACCAAAAAAAACAACCCAAATAGTTACAAATATCATCAGTTTTCCCGACAACACAATCATAAAAATAAATTAAGAGCAAATAATTCGTCCCATGAGTACCAATGTGTTCTATGTGCCATAGAACACATTGGAACTCAGGGGACGATATGTCAACAAAATACTGTTTACTCGTTTCCTTAATGACCCAAGGGATGTAACTCTATCTGTTGTCTTCTGCAATTACGATTATAAAAACAAAATAATTATCACGAATTTGGTCCCAATAATTGTGGAGCTGAGAAATGCGCCCACAGATTTATTTCCACTAAGTTGTATTGTGTTTCAAACGGGACAAAAACGTTATCTCCGCCAACATGTATGGTATATGGAGATTTAATACCTGGATGTCTCATTTAAACACCTCGCCTGCGGCTCGGTGTTTAAAAACCGACATCCAGGTATTAAATCTCCATGCACCATACATGTTGGCGGAGATAACTTATAATATAAGTTTGCATTTTTCAGTGATATTTTATGTGGTAGAAATTTAATACAACTGTAGTATTTCAATATCTCTCACCACCTTTTGAAAACTTGACTGGTGCAATATACTCAGGTTTGATATTTTGATAAAACGTATAATTGTGGTTCACAAAAGTACCAATTGCTATTAACCAACAACTCTCTTGTTACTTATTTACTAATCATAATACTTCTATTTTGTGTTTTATTAAAAAGTATGTTACACTGGTTTATTACTTTCCAAAGTGTGATTTACTGCAATTCCCGGGTGTGATCATAAACGATAACTTCACAAGTAAATTATTCAATAAACAATTGTGTCATGTATCCATGTGCGCAAACGAAGACACTTTACCATGGGTGTAATGGGAACTTCATTGTTTTTTGTTTTTTTTTAACATGAAAAGCAGACGACACTTGTGAAACAAATTCTTGAATAACTATTATTTTCATTTTTTGTCTCAAAAACATAGGTTATGACCCTACATTGAAACGATCTAGACGAGTTCGTTCCAATGAGGGGTCATAACCTATGCTTTAGAGACAAAAAATGAAAAAAATAATGAAAAATAATTGACGATTTTTTAGAATAGTACTGGCCAGTTTTTGCCATTACGTTAGGTAAAGGGTTAAATAATATAATTAACGTTACTAATGAAAAGTAATAAACAGAGTAATCGCTTGACTGGACTGGTTATGTGAAATAATTCACTCGAGGCAAGGGACTATATTGTAAAACACTCGCCCGCATTCGTGCACTCGTGTTTGTACAACGTCCCTCACCTCTCATTAATTATTTCACGCAATCAGTCCAGTCAAGCGAGTACTCTCTATTACTTTGAAATTTAGAATAAAACCAGGTTCTTATTGTGATATATGGTTGTTCATACATTGAATTTCAGGTACCATTTACAGGTTTATGTGTAATCAAAGTATCCTTTGAAAAAAGGCAACTTTACTATTTTTAGTTTTAATTTTCAGCATTAAATACAGGTTTAGATTGTCATTATATCAAGTGCATATTATTAAATATTAGATGTCATGTGACTTTCCCGCGTTCTGATTGGTTGAACAGAAACACCCTATTTTCCGATAGTTCATCAGCGAAATCGCACAGACCTACTATCATTTTTGAAAAAAGAATAGTGCATGGTAATAGTGCACGGTTATAAATAGTAACATTCGAATTCGCTTAGAAAATTCCATTGAAGCGTAAATACTTTACAAGACATCTCGTCCCATATACATTATTACATTTAGTTTGGAGAAATAAAAATATGTGTATCGAAAGTGGTGTTTGTAGTAGTGTTGGGGGCGGGGAGGGGTTAATGGAATAATGGTATTGTGTTTCTTGGGGTTTTGGTTCTCTACCTATCTATCCCAGAACTATGAGTGGCAGAATTAATTTAGTTTACCTGTTTAAACCCTGAATCATTTTCTTTTCTCTTTGGCTGTGAATAAGAATATTATCTTGCATATATGACCGATGAAGAACCCCCCCCACCCCCCCCCCCACACACACACACATCTAATATAATAAATATAGCATGACTTTTTGTTGACTATGCCAAAATAGTGATCCTCGAGGAGAGAATAGTCCCTCCGCTACGCGTTGGGACCATTCTCTCCTCGAGGACCACTATTTTGGCATAGTCAACTCAAAGCCATGCTATATTTATTAAATATGCTGTAATATAACATACAACCTTACGTCATTTGATATATACAACAACAATTTATTTAAGTGTATTGATAATATGCATGCACTTATCAGTATTGTAATAACGGCTGAAAAGCTCACTGCTGAAGAACGTGAAAAACTTACTGATGCATTTAAAACCCTGGGTGTAAAACCAAAAATTGATACACCTAAAAACGTCACAAAATGGATGGGTTGACACAGTTAATTGAGGTCAGTTGGGTCCTTATGTTAAACCTAAGGTACCTCCTACACACACAACTTTGCCATATCATTTCACTAAATATATCATTCTTTTCTACTGAAAAGTGTTTCAAAAGAGTGTGATTTGGACTTGTGAGGGTATGAGGTTAATTCTTTGGTAAACGATAAAGTATATACAAATGCTGATATTTTATTAGCTTTAAGAAGATCAGTAAAGGGCAATGCAGTTAGACTTCTCGTGTATATGGGGAAGAATGTTACTATTGAACAAATTATTAATAAATTTGATTCGATATTTGGTTCAGTTGACATTTTCATCAGTCACTACAGGCTGCATTTTACACTGCCAAACAGAAAGAAGGGAAAGATGTGTCTTCATTTACAAGCAGACTGGAAGATTTACTTGTTGCAAAACTTGTGGAATCTGACGCCAACAATATGTTCTGCTCAGACCTTTATGCTGGATTAAACCACCATTTGAAAGCAGTTTCAGCCCTCAAGTATGCCAAGGTTATTAGCTTCAACAAACTGAGGGTAGACCTTAGGAGATTGGAGTCTGAGATGGGATGCTCAGTAGAGCATAGCAAAGCAGTACATGTGCTTGAAGGTAAAATTAAGTGTTGACTGGTGTCGTCAACCAGCTTCGATTAGAAGTCAAAGAACCAAACACAAAGATTGATGACAAAGAAAATATACAGCTGCTACTCCCTCCTATGAAGTACAACCTCATTGGAGAAATAAACCAGATAACAGGAAAGGGCTATTCTAGAAGAAATAGTTCCAGGGAAAATTGAGGTCTGCAAGATGAAGAAAGGATTAGAGATCAAGAATGCCATCCATAAGAAGATACTTACAGATGACCGAACAAAGAAGTGGCATGCTTCAGGTGTGGACAAAAAGGCAATATTCCAATTAAATGCAGAGTCTGCATTGATCATCAAAGAAGATTCACAAGAGGCCATTTAAATGGCCAAGGACCTATGGAAAATGGGAAATTCATAGGTCAACGTGATGTTGAAGATTGCCCAGAAACTGACAAGGCCAACTTAGTTGGAAGTAGTTCAGAAACAAGTGGGTCAATTAATGGCTTTACATGTTCCTGTTTACTTGATACTGGGTCAACAGAATCTACAATTTCAAGAAGCTTTTATGATAGGCACCCCATCCATATTCCAATTCAACCATTCAACTCAATGTTGAGTATGGAATGTGCAGATGGTCAAAAACTTCCAGATGGAGCATTAGTTGAATTGAATATCATTTTTAGTGGAGAACCAACAGAGATAAAGCAAACTTGTTTAGAGTTGGTAGAACCAAGTATGGATAAATCCAAAGTTCCTTTATTGGTTGGAACAAATGTTGTAAATCCTATATTGGATAAATGTAAAACATCCATGGTGCTCAGATGATTCCAAGTACTTCAGTGTCAGCTTTAGGAGCATTTTGCAATGAGAAAAGAACCATTGTTGCCATAAAAATATTTTGGGTGCAGTAAAATGTTGTGAGAAGAACATCACTATTTTAGCAAACACTACCATGTCAATATCTGGATTCCACATGCCTACCAATGCTATTGTGCAGCCAATATTTATGAAAGACTTAGATTTATGCCCATCTATGTTTTCATTTTATGGTAAAGGCAATATTAATGTTTCTGTTTTAAATTGTTCAACTAAAACTGCCACAATTCTACCAAATGCTTTTACTTTGTGAGATTCAGCCAGTCATTTAAGGAATGATCGTTTCTTTTTGTCTATTTCTTGAGTTATGAACCCCAAAAAACAAAGTCCAAACTGTGTAAATGGGCTCAAGAAATAGACAAAAAGAAACGATCATTCCTTATAATTTAACGTTCGCGACCCAAATAAATAAATAGTGTTAGTTGTCCTCCACTTCAGCGAACAAAGACTTAAAAACTAAAACTGGTAGACATATTGTTTTTCTGGCATAAAAGAGGGCGCATATTATTGAAATGCAGGTAGCAATTGACACACTTTCCAAGTCAAATGCACTTATGTCATTAAATTTTTTATTGACCAATGAATTACGTAATGCAAAGAAAACGTCATAAGCCACGCCTCCCTCAAATTTCATTCAACTGTTCACTTCATGTAATGTCAAAATTGCCGTATTCGCCATGACCAGCCATTGTTTACAATTGATTTGGGTAAAACGATGAATGCAGACGATCACACAGTGTGTGTAAACATTGAAATGTCAAATAAATACAGTTGTGAAGAAAAAGAAAAATTGACCCACCACGGTCATTTAAATATTTTATAAATAATTTCATGGTGATAAATTAGTAATATAAATTTATTTTTATTTTTCACATTTAGAACGTGCCAGTGTTCTAACTTCTATTGATTTAACACCATGTTGCAACTCCGAAGACTGGTATTTTAGGGGCGTGGCTGGAGGTGGACCTAATTGTGTTTTTTTCGGTTCATTGAGTTATGAAAAGAAAAAACAGAATCGTGTGAACCAATCGTTTTATCTGAAAACGCATGAACCGAAAAAAGTTTAATTATGACAATCTGACATGAAATTTCACAACAAACAAATGATGTAGATGATATCAATAATTTTATTGATGATCTTGATATATCAAAATCACCTCTTACTGGCAAACAACAGCAACAGTTTCAAGATTTAGTATTGAAATATTAAGATACTTTCTTGCACAGTGAGACAGATATTGGACATTTTGACAAAGATAACATAGGATAGAGCTCACAGATTAGAAGCCTTCCAAACAAAGATTCCGTTGTATACCACCATCCATGTATGACGAGGTAAGTTAACATTTACAGCAACTTGTTTCCAGTGTTATAATTAGAACATCACATTCCCATTTGCTTCACCAGTTGTACTGGCATGAAGAAAAGATGGCCGGTTGAGAATGTGTGTTGATTACAGAGTTCTCAATAATAAAACCGTTAAATGAAGTTATTCTTTACCTCATATAGAGGAAGTATTGGACTCATTGGCTGATGCACAATATTGTAGTGTTGTGGCCATGGAATCGGGCTACTATCAGATTGATATAGAAAAACAACACAAAGAAAGAACATTTACAGTTGGCCCAATGGGGTTTTATGAATATAACCATTTACATTTTGGCTAAGCTAACACGCCAGCCACTTACCAACGAGTTGTGGAGCAGTGTTTTGGAGAATTGCATTTTAAAAATCTGCTTTATATACTTAGACAATTTAATAAATTCCTCTGACAGTATACAACAGAACATGGAGAGAACAGAGAAGATATTTAATCACCTTTGAGAATGTGGTTTCAAGCTTTCTCCCAAGAAATGCTAATTTATCAAAGAAAAAGTTAACTTTATTAGACATGTTGTTTCAGCACAGAGCATAGAAACTGATCTACAAAAGATATAAAAGATTAAATCCTGGCCCAAACCAACTATTCCAGAAGAAGTGAGGCAGTTTCTTGGATTTGCTGGCTAATATCAGCAATTTTGTGAACATTTTCCAAAATTGCCAAGCCACTTTCTGGATTAATGCCAAGGCCAGAGAAGACATTTAAAGGAAGAAGAAAACCCAAGACGTCTACAACATGGATATAGGGTCCAGAGCAGTCTGTAGAATTTGAAAAGCTTAAACCAATGCTGTCATCCCCACCAGTTTTAGCACAGTGAGAAGATACAAACTTGAATATCTAGTTTTCAGCAGTTACAAATCAACAGCGACCAATACTGGCCAAACTTCCTTCATTAGCTTTCCACACATCTATGTACAGAAGGACTCCTGCATTGTGTCCTTGGGCAAGGCACTTAACCTCGATTGTCCACGTGGGGGCACGATGACGCCGCGTACTAAGGCGTCCTGCACGTCGATGGTATGTATGTCTTCAAACAATGTAACCCTGCCTGTGCTGCAGTGCGGAGTTACGATGTTGGGGAGCTGGCAGCTTCTCGTTATTGCTCGGTGGTTCTCTCCAGGTACTCCGGCTTCCTCCACCTGTAGAACTGTCATGGTCATGATTAGCCATTGTGCATAAGTATGACAGAACACTATCACTTTTCCGAGACAGATTTTATTGGCCAAGTATGTCTGCAGATGTGGAAAACTGAATTAAAAGAGCTATAGTTGCTGTGTTCGTTTTAAAGTTACAGACAAGCAGAAGTCTCCATTTGTCAACATACAGACATCACAGCCTTTAGAATTGGTCTGTATGAACTATCCTACAGTTGAATGCTGCAAAAGGGGGCATAAAATATGTATTGATTGTGACTGATCATTATACCCGGTATGCTCAAGCTTATCCAACTAGAAATATGATGGCAAAACCAACTGCTGATGTATTTTTGAAGCAGTTTGTCCGACATTATGGATTACCCAAGCGTATTCATTCTGGCCAAGGATCTAATTTTGAATCTAAGCTGATTCAAGAAATTTTATCTGTTACAGGTGTATCCAAATCACGCATAACTCTTTACCATCCCATGGGTAATGGAATGTGTGAGAGGTTTACCCCTACACTTATTGATACGCTGGGAACATTGGGAACAGAGAAGAAGGTGGTATGGAACTCACATATTGCAAGTTTAGTTGATGCATATAACAGTATTCGACATGACTCAACAGGTTATTCACCATTTTATCTCATGTTCAGATGAGAACCATGCCTTTCAGTGGATGCTGAATTCAGTCTTGAAGACAACCAGCAGTCACAACTCTTATCAAAATATGATACTGAGTCGAAGGAAAGATTCCAGGAGGCATACAAGAAGGTTAATGACAGCATTAAAAGACTTCATATGACGTTAATATTCGGGAAGCACATGCTGAAGTTAGTTGGTGGTAGAGTTAGGGCTGTCAGGATTTTTTAATTCAGGAATCGATTAATCGTCGCGAATAATCGATAATAATCGATTAATCGTACCTAGATAACCCTCCCCGCTCCCCCTCTCTTTGAAGTTGTTAAAAATGAAGTTCAAGTCGGCTGACCTACCTCAAGTAAACAACGAAGACGATCCTCTTTTAGGTATATTCAAAGCTTTGATGTTTTGAACTTTTGAACCGTCAGTGTAATAATCAAAACCGGTCGGCATTTGAATGATTTTATTTTTGTGTGTAAAACAGAGTTAATCAATAAGCAGCAGTTATCAAACTGGAAACAGATATTGAATAATCAATCAGTGTCCAGTTAAGGGAGATTACTCATCACTGAGATTCCTTTGCAGGTAAATCTTTTGTTATTTCACAAGTACAATGACAAACTACACCGCATGCTTCACTGCCAATTTTCCACTGGGTTCCCTTTCCAAAGTTAGTACCATAGTAACCTTATCAGCGTTGTAGTTCTACACAACAGAACCAGTAGGGTTTACTGTCAACGCATTCCAAATGAGGACCAGTAGTTCTATAGTTGCTTAGAATTAAATGGAGGGGTTGTATCACGAATGCAGCTCTGCACTTGATCAACGATTGTAATTTTGGTCTCCATGCTTCTTGAAGTGATAACTTTATTAAATCAATTTGAGAACCCCCCCCCCCCCCACCCACCCACCCAACCCCCTAACATCGCTCGTGCCCTCACAGTAGATGACTTCGGCATCTGCATCAGTAACCCGACACTTTCGAAAGGCGGCCCATCACAGAATTAATCCGAATAAGCCAGAATTCCCTCTCCCTGGCCCTTAGTGAGGGTTAAAGGGGGAAGTAACCGAAAGTTTGGTCTTACGAAAAAGAAAGAAAAAAAGACAGAAAAGACTAAGGAACTTCATTGCAAGACTAATTATATGGAGTCCAGTCTATAAACTACATCTTGACTAATTATAGGAGACCAATCTATAATCTAAATCTTGACTAATTATATGGAAGCCAATCTATAATCTAAATCTTGACTAATTATAGGAGACCAATCTATAATCTAAATCTTGACTAATTATATGGAAGCCAATCTATAATCTAAATCTTGACTAATTATAGGAGACCAATCTATAATCTAAATCTTGACTAATTATATGGAGGCCAATCTATAATCTAAATCCTGACTAATTATATGGAGGCCAATGTATAATCTAAATCTTGACTAATTATAAGAGACCAATCTATAATCTAAATCTTGACTAATTATATGGAAGCCAATCTATAATCTAAATCTTGACTAATTATATGGAAGACAATCTATAATCTAAATCTTGACTAATTATATGGAGGCCAATCTATAATCTAAATCTTGACTAATTATAAGAGACCAATCTATAATCTAAATCTTGACTAATTATATGGAGGCCAATCTATAATCTAAATCTTGACAAATTATATAGAGGCCAATCTATAATCTAAATCTTGACTAATTATAAGAGACCAATCTATAATATAAATCTTGACTAATTATATGGAGGCCAATCTATAATCTAAATCTTGACTAATTATATGGAAGCCAATCTATAATCTAAATCTTGACTAATTATAAGAGACCAATATATAATCTAAATCTTGACTAATTATATGGAGGCCAATCTATAATCTAAATCTTGACAAATTATATGGAGGCCAATCTATAATCTAAATCTTGACTAATTATAAGAGACCAATCTATAATATGAATCTTGACTAATTATATGGAGGCCAATCTATAATCTAAATCTTGACTAATTATATGGAAGACAATCTATAATCTAAATCTTGACTAATTATATGGAAGACAATCTATAATCTAAATCTTGACTAATTATATGGAAGACAATCTATAATCTAAATCTTGACTAATTATATGGAGGCCAATCTATAATCTAAATCTTGACTAATTATAAGAGACCAATCTATAATCTAAATCTTGACTAATTATATGGAGGCCAATCTATAATCTAAATCTTGACAAATTATATGGAGGCCAATCTATAATCTAAATCTTGACTAATTATAAGAGACCAATCTATATTCTAAATCTTGACTAATTATATGGAGGCCAATCTATAATCTAAATCTTGACTAATTATATGGAGACCAATCTATAATCTAAATCTTGACTAATTATATGGAGACCAATCCATAATCTAAATCTTGACTAATTATAGGACACCAATCTATAATCTAAATCTTGACTAATTATAGGAGACCAATTTATAATCTAAATCTTGACTAATTATATGGAAGCCAATCTATAATCTAAATCTTGACTAATTATAAGAGACCAATATATAATCTAAATCTTGACTAATTATATGGAGGCCAATCTATAAATTTGAATCTTGACTAATTATATGGAAACCAATCTATAATCTGACTCATGACTAATTATATGGAGACCAATTTATAATCTGACTCATGACTAATTATATGGAAACACTATATAATCTGAATCTTGACTAATTATATGGAAACCAATCTATAATCTGACTCATGACTAATTATATGGAGACCAATTTATAATCTGACTCATGACTAATTATATGGAAACACTATATGATCTGAATCTTGACTAATTATATGGAGACCAATCTATAATCTGACTCGTGACTAATTATATGGAGACAAACTTATAATCTGACTCAGGACTAATATGATATGGAAACCAGTAACAAAAAAAAAGGAATCTTGACTAATTATATGAAACCAATATATAGTCTGAATCTTGATAATTATAGGGAGACCAATCTATATGACGTGTGAACAGGATCATAAATCAGTGAATTAAGCATGATGCTAAAATAATTAAGCATGATGCTAAAATAATATTCCATGATGCCTAAATAATATAGCATGATATTGATAAAGCATCATGCTTAAATATTTAGGCATCATGCTTAATTATTTATGCAGTATTCATGAAATTATACCAAACAATATAGCATCATGCTCAATTATTAGAGTATAATGCTAAGAAAAGGTTATGCCCCCCCCCCCCGCCCCGTACACGGATCTGATTTCAGCACCATACCCTATTACTTTATGCTGCATTCGTGAAATCACATCAAATAATTCAGATCATGCTCAATTAACCCTTTACCCAATGCAGACGATATCAAAATTTATTATTTTAAATATCATTTTTTGAAATTTTTCAAGAAATTTCAACAAAACCATATCATGTGACCCCTCGTTGGAACGAGCTCGTTCCAATGAGGGGTCACATGATATGGTTTTGTTGAAATTGTCGAAACATAATATTTTTCAACTGCTGAATTTGCATGTTACGCTGATGCGGCCGATTCGTTGGGTAAAGGGTTATAGGGCATGATCCTCTCGTAATTCAGCATCATGCTACATTAATCCAGAATCATGCTATTGTATTTATGCAGCATTTGTTAAATCACGCAAACTAATATAGCATGATGCTTAAATAATTAATTATCATGCAAAATTAAAATACATGATCCTCTCGTAATTCACCATCACGCTTAATTATTTCGGCATCATGCTATATCATTTATGCAGCTTTCACGATATCGTGCAGTATAAAATAGCATGATGCTAAATTAATTTAACATCATGCTCAAATAATTAAGCATCATGCTAAATTAATTCAGCATCATTCTTAAAATAATTAAGCATCATGCTGAATTAAAATGCACGATCCTCTAGTAATTCAGCATCATGCTTATTTATTTCGGCATCATACTATATTATTTATGCAGCATTCATGCAATCGTACTAAATTATACAGCATGATGCTAAATTAATTCAGCATCATGCTCAAGTAATTAAACATCATGCTAAATTAATTCAGCATCATTCTAACATAATTAAACACGATGCTGAATTAAAATGCATGATCTTCTCGTAATTCAGCATCATACTTAATTAATTCGGCATCATGCTATATTATTTATGCAGCATTCACGAAATCGTGCAAAATTGTATAGCATGATGCTAATTTAATTCAGCATCATGTTTAAATAATTAAGCATCATGCTAACATAATTAAGCATCAGGCTGAATTAAAATGCATGATCCTCTCATATTTCAGCATCATGCTTAATTAATTTCTCATCATGCTATATTATTTATGCAGCATTCGTGAAATCGTGCAGTATAATATAGCGTGGTGCTAAACTAATTCAGCATCATGCTCAAATAATTAAACATCATGCTAAATTAATTCAGCATCATTCTAACATAATTAAACATGATGCTGAATTAAAATGCATGATCTTCTCGTAATTCAGCATCATACTTAATTAATTCGGCATCATGCTATATTATTGATGCAGCATTCATGCAATCGTACTAAATTATACAGCATGATGCTAAATTAATTCAGCATCATGCTCAAATAATTAAACATCATGCTAAATTAATTCAGCATCATTCTAACATAATTAAGCATGATGCTGAATTAAAATGCATGATCTTCTCATAATTCAGCATCATGCTTAATTAATTTCTCATCATGCTATATTATTTATGCAGCATTCGTGAAATCGTGCAGTATAATATAGCGTGGTGCTAAACTAATTCAGCATCATGCTCAAATAATTAAACATCATGCTAAATTACTTCAGCACCATGCTAAAATAATTAAGCATCATTTTGAATGAAAATGCGTGATCCTCTCGTAATTCAGCATCATGCTATTTTATTGATGTAGCACTGATGAAATCGTGCAAAATTATATAGCATGATGCTAAATTAACTCCGCATCACTGGCATGCTTAAATAATTAGGCATCATGCTGAATTAATTCAGCATCATGCTAAAAACCTGTCAATCAACACATTCCGCTATGTGGCGCCGATATTTCCATTCAGTGTTTCTGGTCGGATGGAACAATGGAGCATGGCCGAGAAACAAGAACATGTTGATGCAAACATCAAGCCGCAGATTTAGAATCTTCTGGTCGAAATCTTCGTATACATATCAAGAATCGTTTCAATGGATTTTCTTTTGGTGGTACATACAATACGTGGAGAGTGGATTGTAACTAAAACACCGGCGGAGTGGAGTGATCACCCAAACCCAAGCTATAACTTTCAAATTTTGTATATATCGACAAAAAACACAAACAATGTTTCAGCCAATGGACCTCCGGGTTTAACCCGGAGGTCCATTGGCTGAAACTTTGCTGGTGCCGGTTATGCTTTGCAACAAATTTGCAATTATTGCTCAGGTGGAATCTCCACTCTGCGGGTGATTTAGTGATAATACATTCCCCATGTATTGTAATATATTAAAAATTAAACACATGGAATATAAGCAGTGCTTGCTTACGTTTGTAAACAAGTTCTGTTTTACTGTTGAAATATGACTCGTTAATTATAGTCTCGGGTGTGTGTGTTTTAAAGTGAGCAGGAAAGGTAAGAATGTTTTCATAAACTTGACATTGCACTTGAAATAGCTACAGAGACTTACAGCAGCTTTAAAAAACAATAAATAAATGTAAATCTGAAAATTCACAGGCATCAGAAAGCACGCAGTCTCCCGAGTTCCCAATGCCAATGACTGAGTTTTTCCCTAGCCCCTCAGTCACTATTTTAATATTTTAACCAGTTGAGAATTTTGTGATCCTGAAAGGGTGAAGCACTGTCTTGCACAATCAGTAGTAGTATGAATCGAGCCAGGTTGCCCCGAACGTTGCCAGGGAAACTAGTGTTAAATTACCATAGGAATCGGAGCTTTTGCCAGAGCAACTCTTTCCTGTGCAAAATTAAACTTCGACCCTATGCATATTGATCCGCAAGTGGTGTACGTGGTGCACATTTAGTATGCTTAGAAATGCATAGTGATATATGTACATACGGGGCTATGGGTATATAACAGGGGGGTGTGGTGGATCGGTAGGTAGAGGTCCAGGCAGTAGTATACATAAGGCTAGGTCTGGCGCACTTTTGGGGGGGGGGACCCCGGCCGGTGACGGTGATGGGCCGCTCCACCCCTCTAGCTGGCCCCCACGATAGGCGTTCTGGAGAAAACAGGTTAAATTGAGCCGGCTCCAATGGCTAATGCTGTATGGAGTGAAATATTTTGATATCGAAAACGTATCATTTAGAGATAAATGTATTATCATTTTATATCATGAAGGGTGAAAATACATGTCCCTGCATTTTACTTGGTGAGTTAACTCTCTGCGGTAGAAACTGCGTCGGTGAGTACTGTTTCCTACATACTGCACGGAAACGCAATGGCGGGAGGACGTACGCCTGCCGAAAAAAATGTGGAATAGGGGTTAAAACGACCCTCGCCCTTTGCAAGAACTGTGATAGCGATTACTCCTGACTCAAAAGACTACGTCAAAAAGACAGCGCTATTAAAAAGGAGTTTCGTCGCTTAGGCAAAATATCCTAATAAAAATTCTCTATTAGAGAAATGCGATTCACAAATGATATACATAGCGGACCATGGACGAATACATCGACCAGCTGTTGGACGAATACATCGACCAGCTGTTGGAAGAATACATCGACCAGCTGTTGGATGAATACATCGAGCAACTGTTGGACGAATACATCGACCAGCTGTTTGACGAATACATCGACCAGCTGTTGGACGAATACATCGACCAGCTGTAGGACGAATACATCGACAAGCTGTTGGACGAATACATCGACCAGCTGTTGGCGAATACATCGACCAGCTGTTGGTCGAATACATCGAGCAACTGTTGGACGAATACATCGACCAGCTGTTTGACGAATACATCGACCAGCTGTTGGACGAATACATCAACCAGCTGCTGGACGAATACATCGACCAGCTGTCGGACGATGACATCGACCAGCTGTAGGACGAATACATCGACCAGCTGTTGGACGAATACATCGACCAGCTGTTGGACGAATACATCGACCAGCTGTTGGACGAATACATCGAACAACTGTTGGACGAATACATCGATCAGCTGTTTGACGAATACATCGACCAGCTGTTGGACGAATACATCAACCAGCTGTTGGACGAATACATCGACCAGCTGTTGGACGAATACATCGACCAGCTGTTGGAAGAATACATCGACCAGCTGTTAGCTGCAATGCAAACATCTGAGCCAGTTCAGAGTGTTGTTCACAACATCCTGGATGAGCCGATTCCGAAGGCCACGAAGAGGCGCTTACTAAAGCCCCTACTTTATAAAAAAACGGTCTCTACCAGTCCCACGGCCTCCATACGAAAAGAGAAAGAGGGCCATCAAAGAGGAATTCGACCCAATTCCTGTAACAAAGAAAATAAAATCGATTCAGGACTATCAAAATGAGCTCCTGGATCTGTTCAATGTTGCGCAACGGCAAAGAACAGACAAGTTAATGTTCAGGCAGACCTCCTGAACAATAGGGAATTTCGTGCGAGTTGGCAGATGGATGTCCCCCAAGGGCACCTCAATAGTGCAGATCAAAGAGCCTTCATGGAAAATGTACGCTCTCAGATTCACAAGAATCTTGTGGAGGAAGCTCTCAATGGAGTCAAGTTCCAGCTTGCTCTTAAGATTCAGCTTCGCAAAGATAATCCTGATGGTTGTGAGGAGTTCACAGACAAAATACTTCGCCACAATCAAGAAGCTGTTTTAAAGGCCCATGAGACTGATGCGGCGTTAGGCAGAGCATTGCCACGCATCAAGGAGACGCTCGAAAGATGGACAGAGCGAGGTTCAGGATGGATGGTAAACAATGTAGAAACGATGTAGTTAGACATTGCCAGGTACCAGCCATTAAAAGGGGGCTCATATATTCCACTACTCGCGGCCTTGGGCAATAAGAAAGCTATAGTGAATGTAAAGAATAGGGACAACAATTGTCTACGCTGGGCCTCGCGCTCTGCTTTGTTTCCAGCTAGAAAGGACGCCCAAAGACCTTCTAAGTATCTAGAAAATGATGGGTTAAATTTCACGGGAACTGAAACACCAACACCTCTCTCCCAGGTTCTAAAATCGAAGAAAAGAATAACGTGGCCATAAATGTCTTTGGCTGGGATAAGGGGGTCATAGTGCACAGACTCAGTTATCAACCCAAAAACCCATCCCGTATCAACCTTCTACTCATTGAGAAGGCAGGTAGGTTCCACTACACCTGGCTTAAGAACCTAAACCGCTTGCTGTTCCAAGACAACAAGACCAACAGAGTCGAATATTTCTGCGAGCGGTGCCTCCACGGCTACTCCAGGGAGGACCTTCTAGAAGCCCACAAGCCACACAACGAGTGTAACCTCAAGCTGCGGTTAAGTCCAAAAACCACAACAATACCGGTCGTCTTTCACAATCTGCGAGGATATGACTCTCATCTTCTGATGCAGGCCATTTCCAAAGTGGGGGGCAAGGTCTCATTCATCCCCAACAACACAGAGAAACACATCTACTTCTCCCTTGAGCAGCACCGCTTCATTGACAGTGCCAAGTTCCTGCTGGCCTCCCGAGGCCATCCAAATAACAGCTCAGTATGAGCCCATCATAACACGACGAGAGCTGCTGATACGAGAGGGGATGTACCCCTATGAATACATGGACTCCTGGGAGAGGTTTGCGGAGCCCCAACTCCCTCAAAGGGAAGCATTCTACAGCAGACTAATTGATGAGTCAATAAGTGAGGTTGACTATGCCCACGCACAGAACATATGGGCTACTTTCGGATGACGCACTCTAAGGGATTATCATGACCTCTGCAACTGCACAGATGTTCTCCTTCTGGCTGATGTTTTGAAGCCTTTCGGAAGACGTGCATGCGACAGTATGTTCTGGACCCAGCGCATTATTACACAAGTCCCGACCTCTCTTGCGATGCGCTGCTCAAGAAAACAGGCGCGGAGCTGGAACTACTGACGGATTACGACCAGCAACTCTTCATTGGGAATGGGTTGAGGGGTGAAATCTCTATGGTCTCGAAGCGTTATGCAAAGGCCAATAAACCTATGGTTAATGGTTACGACTAGGGCTGTCACGATTTTTTAATTTAGGAATCGATTAATCGTCGAAAATAATCGATTAATCGCACCAAGATGATCCAATCTCCCTCTCTCTGAAGTCGATAAAAAATGAAGTTCAAGTCAGTTGACCTACCTCCTGTAAATAACGACGACGATCCTCTTTTAGGTACATTCAAAGCCTTGATGTTCTGAACTTTTGAACCATCAGTGTAATAATTAAGACCGGTCGGCAGTTGCTTCCAACGGCTTCTTGGGGTTTAACATCGATGTTCTTAACTCTTTACCTTTAGAAACAATAGTTTTTTTATCCAGTTTTCTTTTAATTATTAAATGTCTAAAGCGGGATACAATTTACCGATTATTCGACAAAGAAAAATACTAATCGATTTCGCCGTGACCGATCAACAATCGATTAATCGATTAACCGTGACAGTCCTAGTTACGACCCCTCCAACCCAAACACTCATCTAATGTACCTAGATGCAAACAATTTGTATGGGTTCGCGATGAGCCAGCCACTCTCGGTGGATGATTTCAGGTGGGTGCACAATCCGGCAGAGCTCTCAATATCAGACCACGCGGCTGAGAGCCCGCAAGGTTACATCATACTCAAGGTGGACCTGGAGAATCCTGAAGAGTTGCACGAGGTGCACAACGCCTACCGTTGTCCAAAAAGAATGGATGTCTGAATATCAGCAGAACCTTCTAGGGGTTGGGGTGGCACCGACAGAGGTTGAAAAGCTGGTCCCCAACCTCTGCAACAAGGAACGCTATGTGCGTCACTATCGGAACCTCTAGCTCTACCTGTCTCTAGGAATGCGGTTGAAGAACATCCATAGGGCCCCCTGCTTCAACTAGTGCCCATGGATGGACCATACATCTGGATGAACACAGAGCTTCGCAAGAAGGCCACAACAACTTTGAGAAGGTCCTCTACTAGCTCATGATCAACAGTGTATTTGGGAAAACAATGGAAAACCTACGAAAGCGGGTGGACGTCAAGCGGGTCCGTGCCAGCGAGGAGGACAAACTTAGATGCCTAATAGCCAGCCCGGCCTTCGCTCTTCTAGGGTTGAAACTTTCCTAATTTCCTGGTCCCGGTGGACATCCACACGGCCGCGTCTGATGGAGACACCGTGCTTGGTCAGAAGTTTACTCACCACACCCATGAACTCGGGCCCGGGATCGACCTGTAGCAGTTTAGGCCATCTATGTGGGCTTCACCTGTATATCCTTCCGAGAGCGTCTGCGACCTCGTAAGCCTGTTTTGTGGCCAGGGGCACAGGGTCCTTATAGCGGGAGGCCACGTCGACCACAGTGAGGGCATATTTGTATAGGTTTTTCGACCAATGCGGTCGTGAGGCAAAAACAAGAGATCAGCTTGATGGACTTCATTCGGTACTGACACGTCAAACTTGGGTCGTGGTATGTGAGTAGTAGGAGATGTATGGATCGTGCCTCATTGGGGGAGGGAATGGGGGAGGGGGAAGTGACGTCATAGTCGCGTGACCTGGTGACGTCATGTTGTGTTGTTATGGTAACCAGCGTGAGCGGCCATCTTGTGACGTCATCTCCATAGTGATACGTGGTCCTAGTGCGCATGCGGAGCGCGTGTTGTTAGGGTGATACGTGTTTCCGTCGTCCATTTTGCATACTGGAGGCCGCCATCTTAGTTTATATGGTAGCACGTGGTTGATATGTGACCAAAACCTTCTAACAAGACAGGGGTATGTTCGGAGGATGTGTTCCTTAGTAGAAGAGTAATTTCCCGATTCGTAGAATTACCCAAATAAACCCGACAGTCCCTCCAAATCACCGAAATTGACTTTATTTACTACGGATTCCCCACTTTATCGGTGTAGCACGTAGTGCTATAGTACCAAAGGGTACAAGGCGTGTGTTCCTTTATAGAAGAGTTATTTTCTGGCCTAGAATTACCACAAAATCCTCGTTTAATTATCCAAATAAACCCGACAAGTTGTATTGTTTCGAATTCTTTCAGAATTTTCTGCTTCTATCTATATATGCAATAGTTTTCACCTTTCTGGCTATGTTCCTTTGTTCTGGAGTATACTCCAGTAGCGTAGAATAGCCTATTAGTTGGAACAGCTTACCTTATTATTACTATATTTTGCAATTTCTGGTCTATTCTTGTTAGTTCTGGCCCTATTCCAAGTACTCTTGTTGTTTCATTTATATAGATCCTATTTATAGATTATAACCAACCAATCAGGTTGCTTGTTTTCCCATAACCTGTATGCAGAGTTATCTCCCTTGTGTATATCAAAAACATTCTAATCGCCTCTATATCCAATGGCCATATCCTAGGGAACCCCTTTTTTGTTATATGTGCTTATGTGAAAAGGCACAATGTGACACATTGTGCCCTAGCACAAAGGCACATGTTTTATGTGCCGTTATGTGCTTATATGTGCTTATGTGAAAAGACACAATGTGACACAAAGTGCCCTAGCACATAGGCACATGCTTCATGGGTCGATATGTGCTTATATGTGCTTATGTGAAAAGGCACAATGTGACACAATGTGCCCTAGCACATAGGCACATACGGGTATTTGAGGATACCTATTGCCTGGTATTGTATTATTCGAGGATACCTACTAGAGAATCCCTTTTTTGTCATATGTGCTTATGTGAAAAGGCACAATGTGACACAATGTGCCCTAGCACATAGACACATACGGGTATTTGAGGATACCTATTGCCTGGTATTGTATTATTCGATGATACCTACTAGAGAATCCCTTTTTTGTCATATGTGCTTATGTGCAAAGGCACAATGTGCCCCAGCAAATAAGCACATGCTTTATGTGCTGATATGTGCTTAAGTGCTAGGGCACATTGTGACACAATGTGCCCTAGCACATAGGCACATACGGGTATTTAAGGATACCTATGGCCTAGTATTGTATTATTTGAGGATACCTATCGAGGATACCTTCTGAAGAATCCCTTTTTGTCATATGTGCTATCGAGTAACTGCTCGATCGAGTGACTCGACATACTGCTCGAATGACCCGAATCCCATCGAGCAAATGAGCTAACGAGCAATTGCTCGTTCGAGTGACTCCTCGAGCGACTCTTAGCCTCATTTCAGAAAAAAAGGGGTGCCGAAGGCCATATGTTTTCAAAAAAGGAGTGCCGAAATTGGGGTGCCTTCTGGAGAATCCCGTTTTTGTCAGATGAGCTATCGAGTAATTGCTCGATCGAGTGACTCGACATACTGCTCGAATGACCCGAATCCCATCGAGCAAATGAGCTAACGAGCAATTGCTTGTTCGAGTGACTCCTCGAACGACTCTTTAGTCTTAGCCTCATTTCAGAAAAAAGGGGTGCCGAAGGCTCCCCAATTTCGGCACCCCTTTTTGGAAAACATATGGCCTTCGTCACCCCTCTTTTCTGAAGTGAGGCTAAGAGTCGTTTGAGGAGTCACTCGAACGAGCAATTGCTCGTTAGCTCATTTGCTCGATGGGATTCGAGTCATTCGAGCAGTATGTCGAGTCACTCGATCGAGCAATTACTCGATAGCTCATCTGACAGAAACGGGATTCTTCAGAAGGTATCCTCAAATAATACAATACTGGGCCATAGGTATCCTCAAATACCCGTATGTGCCTATGTGCTAGGGCACATTGTGTCACAATGTGCCCTAGCACATAAGCACATATCAACGCATAAAGCATGTGCTTATGTGCTTATGTGCTGGGGCACATTGTGCCTTTGCACATAAGCACATATGACAAAAAGGGATTATCTAGTAGGTATGCTCGAAAAATACAATACCAGGCAATAGGCATCCTCAAATACCCGTATGTGCCTATGTGCTAGGGCACATTGTGTCACATTGTGCCTTTTCACATAAGCACATATAAGCACATATTGGCACATAAAGCAGGTGCCTATGTGCTAGGGCACATTGTGTCACATTGTGCCTTTTCACATAAGCACATATAAGCACATATCGGCACATAAAGCAGGTGCCTATGTGCTAGGGCACATTGTGTCACATTGTGACTTTTCACATAAGCACATATAAGCACATATCGGCACATAAAACATGTGCCTTTGTGCTAGGGCACAATGTGTCACATTGTGACTTTTCACATAAGCACATATAACAAAAAAGGGGTTCCCTAGGATATGGCCATTGGATATAGAGGCGATTAGAATGGTTTTGATATACACAAGGGAGATAACTCTGCATACAGGTTATGGGAAAACAAGCACTCTGATTGGTTGGTTATAATCTATAAATAGGATCTAGATAAATGAAACAACAAGAGTACTTGGAATAGGTTCAGAACTAACAAGAATAGACCAGAAATTGCTAAATATAGTAATAATAAGGTAAGCTGTTCCAACTAATAGGCTATTCTACGCTACTGGACTCCAGAACAAAGGAACATAGCAAGATAGGTGAAAACTATTGCATAGATAGAAGCAGAGAATTCCGAAAGAATTCGAAACAATACAACTTGTCGGGTTTATTTGGGTAATCAAACGAGGATTTTGCGGTAATTCTAAGCCCGAAAATTATTCTTCTACAAAGAAACACACCCCTTGTTCCCCTTGGTACTATAGCACTACGTGCTACACCGGTAAAGTGGGGGAATCCGTAGTAAATAAAGTCAATTTCGGTGATTTGGAAGAATTGTCGGGTTTATTTGGGTAATTCTACGAATCGGGATATTACTCTTCTACAAAGGAACACATCCTCCGAACATACCCCTGTCTTGTTAGAAGGTTTTGGGTCACATAGCAACCACGTGCTACCATAGAAACCAAGATGGCGGCCTCCAGTATACAAAATGGACGACGGAAACACGTATCACCCTGACAGCACGCGCTGCGCATGCGCACGAGGACCACATATCACTATGGAGATAACGTCACAAGATGGCCGCTCACGCGGGTTACCATGACAACACAACATGACGTCACCAGGCCACGTGACTATGACGTCACTTCCCCTCCCCCATTCCCTACCACCAATGAGGCACGATCCATACATCTCCTACTACCTATGTGTCGCACCGCTGAAAGGTATATCTGCCAGATGGCCTGCTTCTTAAGCCATGACCGAACCAAATCTTCAGAGACATTGGCAGTGGAAGCAAGGTTTTTGATGGCCGTGAGTCCCTTCCAATACCCCTTGGGGCTGTAATGGATTGAAGCCAACTTTGTTGCAAGCTTGCTGTCCATTCATGTGTATTCCAGCATCATTTGGACCTCTAAGAGCCATACTGGAGAAGCTTATAATGATAATATTATATTATATATACATATATACACTATCTGACGTTCAAACAGTGGACCAACCAAGGGCACTCCCTGCCGGAGAGCAATTTGAGTGTGCCCTTGCTGAAATAATCCACTACCCTCTTTGGTACAGCATTAGCGCATTAGCGCGTAACTAAGCAACAATACCATCCGCGTCGTGGATGAGAAAAGTTACCCAGTTGAGGGAAGATAAAATTCCCAGATGGCTATTACAATGCATGCGAGCTAAATGATGAGGTGTTTAGTCAGGTTGGGGCTGTACTGGATCTTCACAAACCTTCTGGTCGTCTGCGACTCAAGACAGATAAATCTCTGAAACTGGGAAATTTGGCACACACCTTGGGATTTGCAGCAACCAAAACCCCTCAGGGATGGAAGCTGCCGATGGGGGATGAGTTACCTGAAATTACGGCCCACCATGAGCTCAACGTTCATCTGTCAGAAGTCAGCACCACGGACAATGTTTACGACGGCCTACCCAGCACACTACTCAGAAGAGAATCTGTAGCAAATGAAAAATGTGCCAGTGGCAGAACAGTAGCTTTCTCTCATATGCAATACAAACGGCCTGACCCAGGCCCTATAAGCAATGTTACAGTCCACGTTTTAGATAGCATGGGTCGCCTTATTGAATTGAAACACCTATCCATAACTTTACATATTCGAAATATACCTATTCCTACGGAACAACACATGATGCATTGCCTTGCATGACCCCTCAGCTGGCTAATCTCGGGGACATACATGGCTTTGGAGAACCAGAATGACGGACAAATTGTATGTATTTTAGCTCTCCGAGGGGCTATACAAGAGAATGGAACTGTCCTTTGTTATTCCTGCGGAACGGGAACAACCGCAACAAGCTACATTTACCGAGCAGCGTGGTTTGAATCTGGAAGGCTGAGCCCCGTGAGGAGCTACGAACTTATCCAGAATGATTCCAGTCAGTGGTCCCTCTATAGGCACCTTGTTCGCGGTGGGTGGGATCTTGACTTCAGTGTCATCCAACCTCACATCCAACTGGGCCGCGTCCACAGGCTCCATAAAATCCAGAACAGAGGCCGTGTGTTGGCTTCTTATACCCAGAAATGTGTTATTTATGTTCACCAAAGCAATGCCGGGTGTGTGTTTCGTGGGATAAAAAGAGGTGAGATGATGAAGCTCTTTTGGGAGTTTGATCGTCTTTCTCCTGGCGAGGGTACCACCACAATTATACAGATAGTCCTGGGTATACCATCCAACGGCTTCATACCAGTGCTACATGGATTTGACCTAAAATGGGCCCGGCGGCTTAATGGCAAATAACTTGTCATCATTATCCGTGGCAAAGATGTGTTGCTCTCGTTAAGTGGTGTCGAGTACATGGTCACGGATTCTAGGTTTCCAACCGACTCATTCAATACCCTATATCGCGGCCCAGCTAAGGTCAAGCGCCTGTGGTTTACTAGACAGACAGTGATGGACGACAATTTAAAGGTATTAGAAAATGATGTATAATATCAATAAGAATGGGCTTGTACCCAGAACTCAATACTAGCGAAGCGAATACTTTCTGCATCCAGGAGATCGGAGATGTAAGAACGAGACTACAGGAGTTCTCTCGGCAAGACATACCAGCGAGGGGTCAATATCGCAGATGGTATCGAAAAATTTCTATCCGCGACCGGTGTAGGGATCGGCGCTAGTGAAATTAAGATTTTGGCCAACGTAGCTGCAATTCATGTGGTTATAGCACTAGAGGCTGCAGCAGGGGCCTGTGGATTGGCTGGTGTCTTCGGGACGTTTGTAATCCGAAGGCTCACAACGAAGGCAAAAAAAAGCACAACACAATCGCCACCTTAGCGGAGACCAAGCTTTCCAGCATCGCAGATCTGTATTCAAAGGCTGTTGCCGATGGCCAGATATCCTATGAGGAATTCAGTAATGTACTCACGGAGGAAGAGAAATTCAACCAACTCTGGTTTAATATCCGCAAGGCATCTCGCCGAGAGAGCCCGCAGAACTAAAAAAACGCTGTTGATACGCCAATAACTCGACAAGCAGAGACAGGGACCTGTTGTTCCGAAGGTACGGCTGAGACTAGAGCCCACTGCACCCGCCGATCCGTAGTTGATGTGAAACTCTCATGGGCTTTTGGAATTACCTTACAACATTGCTAGTCGGCCTTCCGTCATCCTTTTAAAAAAAACATTTTTTATACACGCGTAGCGGATCACGGGCGAGCCTGTAACTAACAAGCCCGACCACGCCCAACCCCAGTATGACGAAGGCGATCTCACGGTCCTTCTGCCCGGCTGATGGTGTGTAAAAGTCTTATAGTTGCGGTTCAGGGCCAATACAGTTTAAACTGTTCCCGGTTACCTGGGCATACTCGCGAATCGCAGCATCGACATCCTGGAATGTGCGCAAGGCATGACCTTGTCGACGTAGTTCTTCGTTGATCCAATCGAGGCGTTCTGTTCGCTTGCTGGATCATACTGCCTGGGCAGCCTGAAGCTTTTCTACCGCTTTGTCATGTCACACACGTTCCGCACCAGCATCGTTATCCCGAAACTTGGAGAAGAGGTAGTTGCTGCCAGAGAAGGCCCCTGCGTTAACAAGGGCGCCCCCAAATAACATTGCGATCGAGGCCATCTTGTTATTTCATAATATCTGCTGGAAGGAGTCCTTGTTTAATTAACATATCCTTGGTTGCCGTCTCCAGTCCGACGTCATAGCCGGTGAAGTCAAGTTTAGGGGTGGTTCCCTTCATTGTCATCTTACCTAAGCGCGCATACCCAATTGCGAGGGCAGAGACCACGGCCCAGTGATAGGCAGCATTGACCAGCATCTTTCCATTGTTTGTATGTGTATACACAACTGCTCCATATAGAAAGGGTCTGGGGATACCTTTAACCCTTTACCTAACATGAAAAGCAGACGACACTTGCAAACAAAATTCTTGAATAACTAATTTTGTTTGCCTCAAAAACATAAGTTATGACCCCCTCATTGGAACGAGCTCGACGAGCTCGTTCCAATGAGGGGTTATAACCTATGTTTTTGAGATAAAAAATAAAAAAAAATGAAAATTTATTGGCGATTTTTGTGAAAAGCGTTGGCCGGTTTCGGCCGTTACGTTGGGTAAAGGGTTAAATGAGCATTCTGAGGTGCCCCCGCAGTGGTTGAACGGATCAACAGGCGGTGTCATTAGATTGGCCGCCGACTTTTTGTTGTTCCTGTTTCTGTTCCTGTTCCGAAGGAACAACTGGAACCATAATGCCAAGGTAGCCAACCCAACCGCCCCAGCGTTAGAGACTCCTTGCTGCTGTCCATGTTGTTCCCGTTGTTCCTTCGGAACGTGAACAGCGGATCCATCAGCAGTTTGGGTTGCTACTGCGTTGTTTACAATCATTCTCTTGAGATTGGCCTTCTCTTCTTGCAACCCGACCAAGGCTTTTTGTTGTTTTGCATTCCTGGAGGCAGCTCCTGCCCGTCCGGCGGCCACTTTTTTAGGTTCGTTCTGTCGTTCCCTCGGATGTTCTAGTTCCGAAGGAACAGCTGTCACTCTCTCCACTTGTTCCGTTGGAACAGCGGTAACTATTGGCAGATTTGGCTCTGTTATCGTCTTGATTTGTTGGAGGGCAGATGTGTCCACATCGACAGTGTTTAGCACTGGTTAGTATCGTGGATAGCGGTGCTAAGTACATGTCATAGCGATGATATAGCTCGCACGTGATACTGCTTAGCGCATGCACAACAAATGGATCTGCTTCAAGATCAGCAACCAACTTTGGTTGGTTCTCTGGGGATATGGGAAGAAACATGATGACCGCCCCTGTATAGAGTTGTAGTGCGGCCGCTCCCAGAGCTTTTGTCATTGCTGCGCCGACCCGTACCTCATATCGGGCACAGAGTGTATCGATTTCCTCGTCGTCCATGGCGTCGACCTCGTCAGTTGTGAGGGTTTTCCCTATATACTGTTTAGCCTGCCCACCGGAAACGAATGCAGCTAGCCTTTCGCGTTTGGCCCCATCGACCTGTTTTTCCTTCGGATGTTCCAGTTGTTCCTTCGGAACAGGCCCAGCAGGATCCATCTTGTCTCCCGTTTGGTCCTTCGGATGCCCCGCGGCACCTTGCTCTTCTTCCAGCAGTTGGTTAATGATATCGTCACAATTCATGATGACCTGTATCAACGGATATGTTATGGCGATACGCCGTGTAAGTCTAATATTGCACAATGCCGCTACCCCACCACGAATAAATGTAGTGTTTGGGTCACTAGAATGTGCTTCCCACATAATATAGGTCAGTTATCAAGATACCTTATAAGTGGTTGGTTAGTCTATTTTTAATACAAGCCGGGAATGCTTGCTCTCCGCCAAGGCCTTGCAAACTACTACACATTCCTCAAGGCTTCCAATCATAGAATTCTCTCGTAGACAGGCCTCGAAGCTGTCTCTGTCCTTACAGTGGAACAGGCAATCCCAGCGGGTCTGCTCACGGAGATCCTTTAAGACAGAGTTACACTTCTGAGTCAAAACCCAAACGCTCTGCTGCGCATCACGGCCCGAGAAGGCTAGCTCGGACAGCATGTCTTTCTTTTGTGTCAAAGCTTTCATAGCCGAGCAATCATCGATAATGTAGAAGGTTAGCTCCCCGGAACATCTGATAGAAGGCCCGTAGATATGAGTGGAGTGTTCATCTGGATTTGCTACGTACACATCGGGGCCATCCCAAATCCATGGACGGTCGTGGTATATTTTGTTGGACTTATTGTGGGACAGAGCACCACAATATGTCGAAACACGCCCCGGTAAGAGCCCTCCAGCAGACCCAGAGCGAAAACTGTCTTGCCGCAGCCTGTTTGACCGCAAATAATTGCTGTCTGGGGCTCCGTTGGGAAAAGATCATTAATGAAGTGTGTTGGTGAACAGGCCATTTCCAATGTTAAGCTGCACGTCCACGAGAATGTACTGATATAAGTTCAATGCACTTCTCGCCTCTGCTGTCTTTGTGATCTGGAGAGTGATACCTTCACTGGCGTTTTCTATTTTCCGGCCACTGTCGTGTAGTCCGCCACCATACGAGGTCCGCAGGTCAAGCCATAGTGCATACTTGTTGGTCAAGACCTCTCCCAATGTGACATCAGCCAGAGATAGCTCCTTTGCGACCAGAACCACCTCAGGATCTCTTTTGCTGCCGGGGCAAGCTCCAAAGTGCCGAGTGACTTCGTTCCATTCTGGTAGGCACGCAATCCCTGGAAGTATAGCTGGTTGGGCACCCCTTCGACGATAACCTCAACTTTGGTGATCTTGGAGTTATAAAAGACCTCAGCCTTCCTACCGAAAGCTATACCAGCCGTAGTAGGGCCCTCAGACAGCAGCAGGATCCATTTCATGCTCTTTGCGGCAACGTTAAGGTTGATGGTCCACAGAGAGTCACTCTTGTGTTTGGTCATTTTGCGGTGGCAAAGGACGCGGTCGTAGAGGATGGCGAGCTTACCAGCATACTGGGCGTGGTCTAAGCGAAAAAAGTTCAAGGTGGGTGACCATTTCATATTCCAGACTGATCTTATCAATGGTGTAACTGGCATCGGCATCGTCCGTGGCAGGACCACTCGACTGTAATCATTGAATGTCAGCTCGTGCTCGAGCCGATCCCCAAGCGCACTCTGGTAGAAAGGCATATAAGCTTCGAGGAGTTCGAAGTCCAGCGGGACACAGAACCGATTGTCATAGGCATCAAAGATAGCATTGTCAGTGGGTAATAAAGGAGAGTTCACTATCACTTTGTACATGTACGTGTACACGATGCGTTTACCAACGTGGAATTCGGTGTTAAATCGCACGCTTGTTCACAAAAACGTACATTGATGTTGAATCCCCCCTGTTTTTGTGTGACTCCTAGATCGCACTTTTAACGTTCAAATACTCGTGGTGAAACCGCGTTTTTAAAAAAAGGCGAAATTGTACATCGTCACTTTTATCTTTCACTTTAAAAATTTTTGTCGATGTTCCCATCGCAGATCAGACCATCGATCCATCGTTGGTGAACGCGAGCAAAAAATTCTGGGCTAGATCAAAAAAACGGTTTGCGGATTCTGCATCAGTGATGCAGAACTCTCCATTGTTTTGAGGCGGTGGGTTTTTCCCATTTATGACGTCATTAGGGGAATTCCCCACTATGGGAATTCCCAAACTCAGCTAATCGACCGATCAGATCGCTCGATTCTCCGCCAATTGACCGATCGGATCGCTCGATTCTCATAAACTCGATCATACGGAGTTATCTCCCCTCGTCGTGGGGTGGGGGAATATCCTAGGAAATAAATAAAAGTGATCGATATATACAGGAGAGAAAAAAAAAAATATATAAATAATAGTTATTTAGAAAATTAAATATACCAAATCGAATAGATAATAAAAAAAAATACGTAAATCATGAGCGATTCTCAGACTATTAGAGCAAGGTTTCTTTTAAACATGCTGATGAGAGCATACGCATTTTGCGTGAACGAACAACTACGTCCCATCTTGTTAGAACGATGCGTCGGATGTCGGGATTATCTAGACTTCGATCACGAGAATCATTCGTGTTTGACGATGGAAAGGGAAGATATGGTCGTCATGTATTTCGAACCGGCATTCGAACGCATTAAATTCAACGATGTGATCACGTTTTGGAAGAGATTAGTCTTCTGTAAGAATCGAGACAGGCCTACAGATTCGGAAGAACTGAAATTGGCGCGTAGAATTTTGACTTTAGAAGACAAGGGATGCATCAAGAAATTATTGCTGAACGAAGCATACGTCTAAGTTTTTTTCGTTGATATAAAAAAAGGGAGAGTAAAAAATAAATACACACATAAAATTTTTATCTAATATTAGAAGAAAAAAACAAAAAAATGAGAACCAGAAATAAATTGTATCCGACGTTAGTGGACGGCGAGAACGAGAAGCTGATCGACGTTTCGCCGACGGCGCCCTCGCTAGAAGAAAGAGAAAAAGGAGAGAGGTATCCCATCGATCAAATCAATAGAATCCAAGAGTATCTAATTTGAGAGAGGGATTCTCGTTGTTCCCTCAAGAAAAAGTATTCGCGTTTCATGACAGTCGTCAACGCGATCGACACGACACTCATCATGATTTCCCTGGGTTTACACGCAGCCCGCATCGGATTTTTGTCGACCGCGGTCGGCATTCCGATCGTGTTAACCGCAGAAGGAGTGGCTCTCGCCGCCGGATTTTTTAGCACGCTCGGAAACTTTTTGAGTAGGAAATTATATCTGAAGGCGAGGAAACATGACAAGATTCGCGTCTTGGCCGACTCCAAGATCCACACGATATCCGAAATGATCTCTATGGCGTTGAAAGACGGTAGGATATTGGACGGAGAATACTTTGCGATATTGAGCGAGAAAACGAAATACGATGCCATGAAAGAAGCCGTGAGAATCAAGACTCGTCAGATCATCAAGGAAGAGATGAAGGATTCTCTCGTGGAAAAGGGGAGGAAAGAGGCCAGGGAGGAATTCAGTAAGATGATAGAACTCAAGAGCAGCGACTAAAAAAAAAAATATATATATAAAAAGAACAGAATTTAAAAAAAAAAAAATATTAAATTTATATATAAAATAAAAACCGAAATTAATTTAAATAACTCTTAAAAAAATGTATTGCGTAAAGTGTAAGAGAGTTACCGAGACGAGTAATTCTCGAGAAGTGCGAACTAAAAACGACAGACGGATGCTTCGCGGAATTTGCGACGTGTGTGGTTCTGTCAAGACACGATTCGTCAAAAAAAGAACGCGAGCAAAGGTAAAGGCATCGTGAATAAAATGATCAACAATCTACCTTTCGAAATGCATCTGCCCGGTCACAGTTTCACGGGACCTGGAACAAAATTGAACAAGAGACTCAACCCCGATCTGACTCCCAAATCTTGGAGCAAACCTGTGAATAGGGTGGACGCGGCCGCGTATGATCATGATCTGTGATACGCCAGACATCCCGACACCAAGACTCGCAACGACGTCTGCGAGAAAAACATGTTGCGGAGATTGAGAGGCATATCGAATCCGACCAGGAGAGAGAAGATGGAACGTTTGCTGGTCGGCAATCTGATCGGTGTGAAACGTCGATTCGGATGGGGCGTTCAAAAAAAAAAGCGCATCTGAAAAGAAGAAGAAACGATTATTGACGAGCGAATTGGCTGAGGAGTTACACAAACCCATAGTGCGTAAATTTCAAAAGAGAAGGGTGTTTCTGAAGGGTCTGGATGATATTTGGTCTGCCGACTTGGTCGACATGAGATCGTTTTCGAGGTGGAATGAGGGCGTCAAATATTTATTGATGGTCATCGACGTGTTTTCCAAATACGGTTGGATCAGAGCTTTGAAGAATAAATCGGGACCTTGCATCGCCGAGGCTCTGAAGAGCGTGTTCGACTCGTCTTCTCGAAAACCGAGTAAATTGTGGGTGGAAAAGGGAAAGGAATTCTACAACAAGGACGTTCGTCGATTGGTAGACCTCTACTCGATCGAAAACGAAGAGAAAGCCAGCATGGTGGAACGTTGGAATCGAACGATGAAGGAAAAGATGCACAGATACTTCAAGGCGAATTCGACCAAGAAATACATATACGCTCTGAACGGTCTGGTCAAAGATTACAACAACACGCGACACAGATCGATCAAGATGACTCCCGCAGAAGCTAGCGATCCTCGAAACGAAAAACGGGTCTACGCGAATCTATATCCCGAGAGATCTAAGATCAGAAAGAAGTCTAGAACGCCGAAATTTGTGGTCGGCGATCGAGTGAGAATTTACGCTTATAAGAAGCACTTCGAAAAGGGTTATACTCCTCGATGGACCTCGGAAATCTTCGTGATCATCAAAATATTTCACACCGATCCGGTGACTTACGAAATCGAAGCTTTGGATGGAGAAGAGATCATCGGAAAGTTTTACGAACAACAATTACAGAAGACGAAGTTTTGATGAAGAAGACAATTTTTTTTTTATTTACTCTCTTTGACATTTTCTTGTGTACACACATATATATAAGAGAGAAAAAAATAATAATAAAAAATAATTAAAAACTATTTTTAGATAAAGAAAGCAAGTTAATTAATAAACAAAAAACTAAAAATCCTTTAAAATGACAAATATACTAGATATAGCACAAAGCATAGTGAAAGATGAAAGTATTCAAGAATATGAGGTTCACGAATATGAACCGGTAACCGGAACGAGTTTGAACAATGCGAGAGAGATAAGAATCAACGTCGAAACTCAAGTTTTATTCGTACATCCTAGCAAGAGTTACATAGTGGTGCAGGGACGTCTCACCAAGGAAGATGGGAGCGACTACGCCGACGACGACACGGTTACTCTAGCCAATAATGGCATCATGCATCTATTCAGTAACATAAAATACATGCTATCCGGACAAGAGATAGAATCTGTGTTTCATCCCGGTCAGGCCACCACGATGTTCGGACTCTTGACGTATCCTGATGATTTTTCGAAATCCAGAGGACTTAATCAGTTGTGGGTGAAAGACACCGTAGGCCCTGCTAGCACAGGCGACGCCTTGATATTAGACTACGTCGTCAAGTCGTCCAGACCTAAAGGAACGTTTTCGTTCAGGATACCTTTGAAACACATCTTCGGATTTGCGGACGATTACAACAAGATCATGTACGGATTCAAACACAATCTGACGTTGATTCGAAAAGGAAATGACGACGCAATAGTGGGACTCACTGCGACCGATGCAGGTAAGATAACTCTACACAAGATATTGTGGTTCGTTCCGCACGTGGAACCTTCGATCGTGGAGAAAGCACGTCTCTACAAGATCATAGAATGCAAGAGTAAATTACCCGTGGGATTTAGAATGAGACAGTGCGACACGGCAAGCATTCCTCCCTCCACGAATCACTTCAATTGGAGATTGATGGTGAAATCCGCTTCCGAGAGACCGCGTTTCATTGTGGTTGCATTTCAGACCGATAGGGACGGGTCTCAGGAAAAGAATGCGTCGCTGTTCGATCACTGCAGTTTGCGAAACATGCAAGTGTTTCTGAACGCCATGAGATATCCAGCAATCGATTACAATGCATCATTCGACAAGAACGATTTCTGCAGACTGTACAGCGACGCCGCTGATTTTAGAAAGAAGTATCACGGTCTAGACGAATTGATGAGCAACCCCAACATATCTCCCGGCGAATACAAGTCGATGTATCCCATGTTCGTATTCGACGTCAGTAAACAGAGTGAACGACTCAAGAGTAGTGTCTTAGACATTCAGATCAAGATGCAATTCGATAGGAACGTTCCGAGAAAAACTGAAGCCTTTGCCCTGGTCCTGTCGGACTGAGAATTACAATTCGAATCGGATGGAAATAAGATGTCGATCATTCGATGAGAGACGAGTGTGAAAAAAAATAAAAAACAAAAAAAAATAAAAAGTAATGAGTAATTATTAAAAACAAAAAAACAAAAAAAGAATAAAAAATAAATTCGTTTTTAATGATATTTTTTTAACAAAAAAAAAAGTTTCATCCGAGAAAAAATCGTCTTTTTTCAACATTCTTGAAGTACAAAATGTTACAATTCCTAAGTAGTCACGTAGAAAGCGAAATACATGTTCCATTTTCATGTTTGAAAAAAAGAAGATATTTACGATTACGTTCTGAATTATTTAAAAGATCGCGTGCTATTCACTCGAGAGAAACAAAAAGGATATTTCATGACGAAGATATTAAAACTTGAACAGATCTCAGATTGTTAGATCCTGTGCAATCGTCTCTCCGTTTCCGTCAGATGTTCCATCCTGTGTTGCAAGCCAAAAAACAAAAAAAAAAGATGTGGAAAAACAGCGGGATAGATGGTTGGAAATAAAAAGAATGAGACGCTTTCCACCATCACCTTCTGAATGCTGTGAGTGTTATCGAGAGATGCACAACATTCGTTCATAATTATGATTCGGATAAACAAAAGTGTTGTTATAAACGCATCATATCACAAAGAAAAAGAAAAAAAGAAGAAGAATTGACGCTGAAAATTGAGAGAAAAGGAAACATCATTATAATATATGGTGATAGTGAAGAAGAAGAAAAACAAAAAAAAATGAGATCTAAAGATGATCTCATTACATTTTTTTTTTTTTTTTTTTAATCACACATTATTTTTTTTAATTCATTATTTTCCATGCATTCACTGTTTGTTCAAAGAATCTAGTTTGATCAGTAGACTCACCACGGAAGTGGTGGCTTCGGGATTATTGGTTTTCGTAATGAAATTAATCCTGTCACCGGCGTTCACTTTGAGAGGCGTGCCGAACATGCTAACATTCGCGTGTTGATTCTCAGTCTTTTCGACGCTGTATCTCTTATCGCTCTCTACACCATTCACCATGAGATTGACGACCGCTCTGTTATTCAAATCCGAGGAAGCCAGACTCATTCGAAGGATTTCACCTCCCAACGGCATGGGATATCCCACCTGACCATGTTTTGATCTGCTACCTCCATTTCCAAAAGACCACCCAGCTTTTCCCTCATCTAAGGTGCCGGCCTCTTTGGCCCACACATTGATCAATTGTCTAGCATATTTGACTTTCTCCACCACCGAAATCAGGGTGCAGGCATCCATCATGTTCACGCGATCCGGTAGATTCGTGAGCGCGTGTCCACCCATGTCTAGTTTACCTTCAATGATGTCACCCTTTCTCCAGACCGAGTTGTCGTCCACGTACTTTCTGCTGACCACGCTGGAATCGAATTCAGGATCGTGATCGAGACCGAATAAATTGTGACCGTTCATGTTGATGCCATTCTCCGTGGTTCCACCAGATTGTTTGTTCAGGTAGAGATCGTCCACTTGCAATTCTAGGTATTCTTGCAATTGTATCACAGAAGAATCCACGTAGCCCTTGTTGACCGCAGTTGAGTCCACATCCGTGTCGTTGGTCTCCGACAGATTCAATATCTTGTGGAATCCCGCATTCAGATCTGATCTCATTTCTCGTCCGTCAGACTTTCTCTGTTCCTGATCTACGTAGTGTTTGGTTGCCACGTCCTTGGGATTCGTGGGAGTGTCCACGTTCGTTATCTTGTTATAATTGGCATTCAATTCCGAGTGCATCGTTTTCTGAACGTATCTTTTTCTCAGGTGTTCGCTGAATCTCACGTGAGAGTCGTCCGTGTATTTCTTGGTCGCGGCATCGGTGGGATCCATGGGATTCACGATGTTCACCAAACGTTTGGATTTCAGATCAAGATCGTCGGTCATGGTTTTATCCACGTAATTGTCCAGCAGGATTTGTTCGAAATCGGCGTTCCCCCTGTCAATGTATTTTTTAGTCGCAGCATCTGCGAGATCTATCGGCTTGGGAAGATTGTAGAGCTTCTTATCGTTCATGTTCAAAGGTTCCTCTCGAGGTTCGTATCTCCGAACGTAACGTTCATCCAAGTTGGCAACATCGTAACCATCGTCGACTTTGAACGTCTTCCTCTTCTTTCTTGGGTTGACTTTTTCGTCGTCACTTCCACCAAATTTATCAGCTGGAATGTTGTTGTGGGATTTTTTGTTTTTTAGAAAAATATATTCAAATGCAGTTTATTAAAAATGAACTATGTTATTTTATTTTTCGTTTTTATTCGATTAAAATTTTTTTAAAATAATTTTTTATCTTTATATATACTATAAAAAAAAATTTCTCTAATGTAAATCATTGAGAATGTCTTGAAATCGATCTCCTTCAGACCATCTCTTGAGAACGTAGAGACACAGGTGACCGCAAAACACTTGATCTGGTGATTGCACTTGTTCCGTGTTGTAACAAACCATCGATTTGTTGAAATAGTTCTTTATTTCTTTTGGCGGCGCGATTCCGTAGCTGTCGAAATAATTATTTTTCTTCTTCCTGTTCTTGATCCACGCCACACAGTGAGTGCCTTCACCCGATGAATCGTCTAGATTTAAAATTCCGCATTCTGATTGTCGAGGTCTTCTCTTCGGCAAGGCATCTCCGGAAAACACGCCTAGAAAATCTTTGATTTTCAAATCCTTTGCCGCATTCAACAGATCGATGTTGGATCGGGGTTTGTTAGGTAAGACGACACCTTTTACAGATATCTTTATTTTCTTATTCATAAATGCGTATATATTTTTTTTATTTATTTTATTATAATTCACTAAAATGATGTTATTTTTTTATTTTTCTTTTTAAACTAACTCTCTCGATGTCACTATTGATTTCTATAATTTTGTGTTCATCTAATTCTTCTTGATTTTCGGGAATCCCGATATTACCATCTTTTAGTAGAACAGATTCGATCGTTTTGTGGTGATTTAACGAATGAAATTTTTTAGATACCGCGTCGTAAATGTATTTCACTTGATCTTTTGATAATTTTTTGAACAGGAAGAACAACTGCAAATATCTATTATATTCAAATACGTCTTTTTCGCTACCTGCAAAAAAAGACGACGCATAAAGAGATATCAAACGTAGTTTGTCTCTCTTAGCTCGAACGTTTTCGGAATTTAAGAATTGGAGTTCGTTAGGGTTTTTTTTTCTTTTTTTCTTTTTCTTTTTAAACCAACTCTCTTGATGTCACTATCGATTTCTATAATTTTGTGTTCATCTAATTCTTCTTGATTTTCTGGAATCCTATCATCCACAATCATATCTGGAATCTTATCATCCACAATCGCATCTGGAATCCAATCATCCACATTCATATCGTCTGAAATTAGATCCAAAGTCCAATGTCCGAGTGCCGAAGTGCTTATTTTATCGTCTAATATGAATCTCTTATCGTCGTCGGCCGTCAGCGAAATCTAGTTGACTATTTCAGTATACAAGTCATGATTTTCGCTTCGAATCGATTTTATAGTCTTATACACCGGACCACTTCCTAACAGACAATCTTTATACTCTTGGAAAGAGATGTTTTTCTTCACCACACACGCTTTAACTCCTTTACACTTCTTGATCTCTTCATCATCTTCTAGACGATAAGCATACAGTTTAGGTCTCAAGCCTACGAATTCGACGATTTGTTTACCGCCGCTCTCGTCCTTAAATTTACCCAACACCTTCTTGTTGTCGTTCGATTTAATGTTGGACGGGTGATCGACGGGATAATTGCTCGTGTCAAACCACTCGGCCACGTCCGGAGATATATCTCGGTAGACGTCTTTCATCTCTATCTCGTAAACTAAACTGTCCATGTCGGTGAACAGTAGTTTGGCTTTATCGCCAAATTTTCGTTTGACGTAATCGTAGTGAAACTCATACATCAATCGCTTGCTGATATCTAAGATGATTGGTCTGAGATAATACGGTTTGTCGAACTTCAGGTGCATCTTTTGCATGTGAACGGCCACTAGATTTTCGTCGAATATGGTTCGGTGTTTGTAATTGGGTTTCGCCACTAATTTTTTAGCTCTTGTATCAGACGTGACGAGTCGAACGTCGGTTCTCTTCCTGATGTTTTCCATCGATTTGCCGTACACACAGTTGTTCATGAGTTTGAAGAAATCTTTTTCGAAATCATTCTCGGCTCGAGTTCTAAGATTCGTGTTGAGATCGATGTATTTTTTCATCCAAGGCTCTTCATCGAATCGAATGATGCGATGTATGTCGACTAATTTCATCCCGTAATCGACGTACTGTTTCAAATTCTCGCTGTAGACGACGTAGCTACGTTTGTTAAATAAATTGGGAATGAGTTTTTCCTCATCTCCTTCGTTCGCTTCCATTCGTTTGGGAGCCAGTGGATAATCATTGTGTGGATCATGTAATTCTTCCGGATAGTTCAAATCGACTTCTAAAATGCAAGGATAGTCTCTCCATTTTTGCATCTCTTCTGGTTCCGTCACCCATTTGAAATTTCCAATCGGTAAAGGATGACTCATAGCCCAACCGTACAGAATATTAGCGTCCCAATACTGTATGTATTTAGTCGACTGTTTCGAAACGAAACCTTCTTTCGTGTAGGGATTGTTAGCCTCAGAATATCTGTGGGAGATCATCGAGACGCCACCTCTCGCAGCCCTTTTGAACATGAGCAACATGACCACGTCGGATAATAATTCCAATTGGACTTCGGTGGTCTTCAACAGAGCGTCCCACGCCAGACTGGGTGCGGTGAAATACCAAGCGGGATCCAGATAGTAATTTCGACAACAGACGTCTCGAAAATTTTCGAACACGTCTGCCAAGAGCAGAACGTCGGTCTTCAGATAGAGATCATGATAATCTCTCATGGTTTTCATATCGAATGATTTCCACACGTTTTTGGCGTGTTCGTAATTCTCGTCGGAAATGTCAGATTCGTATAATTTCGAATAAAAATCTTCTTTCAAAGGTAGTGCGGTGTCTTCGAATCTCTTTAGATCGTTCATGTAATCGTAAGGATAGACTCCTTTCCTCAACATGACGTCTACACGTTCTCCGAAATGTTCGCTCGTGATTTTAAATTTATCCTTGCTCATGTTATTGACTAATTTTTCCAGAGCGGTCGACATGAATTTAAAACTATCGATGAAAGGTATGCTTCTACGAATGGATTTCATTTTTTCTTTCAACGTCTCTCCGTCGATTACTCTTTTCTTCTCCGTGAGCTTCCATTTCATGAATGAAATGTATCTTTCTTCGCTGTTCGCGATGCAATTTAATTCTTTGTGTGAGGTGCCGGGATTTTTCATGAACAGATGACTGTTGTAACCCGAGAGATTGTGAAACATCACCGGATAGAAAACGGCATCTCGATATTTTAAATTACACTTGCTGTGAGCCGGACCGCGATACAGACCCATGTAATGATCGTGGTCTCTAACCTTCTTATTTTCCTCTGAATTCCCGTCAAACGATTGTCTGCATATGTGACATTTGGTGGCTCTGTTATTTTCGTCCTGCTGCTCTTGTGTGATGTTCATTTTCGCCGGAGTTTTGAATTTGTCGTATAACATTTGAATTTTCGATTCTAACTCTTCCACAAATCTTTGAGCCACATTGTCGTCTTCATACTGTTTTGTGTAGGTGAAGGGACCCATGTCGTGTTGCGAGTCGAAAGCGCATTTCACGTAAATGCAACAGCCCGAAGGTATGTGTTTTTGATATCTTTCGACGTAACTTTGAAGAGCGTTGGGTTGACAGGAACTCATTTTCGCGGTGAAACATTTGAAATCGGCGTACATGACGAATGGTACTTTTAACCTTCTATTGTGATTTTCAAACTTCACGATGGTGTTGGGTTTGGGCATTTTGACGGTGACACCTTGATTTTCGTTGCAATATTCCTGATGTTTTGCTAATGATTTTTCAGTCTTAAATATGTTCATGCAATTGTAACATAAAGATATCTTTCCTTTATGATTATTATTTTGTTTCGACAGTAATCGGGTCGGATGTTTAACCCAACAATAATGACGATTGTCACCATTCGAAATCAATAATAAAATAATCGTCTTTTCTCTTCCGAGATACGAAGTCTGTCTGAGAGGATAGATCTTTTGTTTTTCGTCATCATATCCAAGAACGTTCACCGCTACGGTGGGATTTTGAGCATCGAAACGTTTGATATGTTTTAACTCTGTTGGAAAAGTCACTCTGGTCGAATCGAGATTTTTAGAAGTTTCCACGTAACGAGAAACTCTATCGAAGTTCATTTAGACAGGGTATAAAGCGGAGGTGACAGCCCATTTAAAACACTGATCATCTTTATTTCTCACGTTGACCACGGCGTGTTTCTTAGTTAAGAAATATGGTAATTCCAAGTAGGAAGATCCTTTCAATGGTTCGTTTTTATTTATGTGAATTTCGAGTTTCAACACCTCATCGAACGTCCAATTACTACCTTCATGTTGATAATTCGCGAGAGACGTCAACATCTTGTCTGTCATCTTTTCGAAAACGTCCGATAGATCTGAATCTCGAAATACGGGTTCGACGTTAGATCTGAAATATGCATTTTTCACGATGCTCTCGCCGGACTGCACGTCGATTTTATTCATTATGCAATGGAGTATCATCTTAATTTTTAATCCCACGTTCATGTATTCATGAAACAAATCCAATACTTTTTTCTTCACCCGTTCCATGAACAATTTCGGATTGATTTTCTTGAACGAGGGAACCACGTCGAAAGTTTTAAAAATGCCTTTGATCGCACTCTCCTGTTCTACGGGTTTCGATTGGAATAGTTCTGCAACGAGTCGTGTTTCATATTCTTCTCCTTTCTCTTCGTCGATTGCTCGTTGAATTTCGCTTGATATATCTCGTTTGTCTAAAATCTGAAGTGCATCACTCGTTTTCGTTTTAGTTTTTCTTTTCTTTGGAAACTTGATGTTCTTCAATGGCTTTTTGTTTAGTCGTCTTCTTAGTTTTCACAATCAAAACGTTTTTGGTTTTTTTCGACGTCGGCATTTCGATTCCTTTTACTATCTTCTCATTTTTCACAACCGATGCATATTTTGACGTCGTTGCTATCGACATTTCGTTTGCCTTTCTAGTGTTTCGCAAATATTCTTGTATGACTTCAATTTTTTTTGATTTAGTTCTATGATTTCTGAAATCTGAAATTTGTAATAGTTTACAAATCTCGTTTAACTGAGGTATGGTTTTCTCATTTAAATTTACCATTGTTTTATCTGTTTGCTTCATTTGTAAGATATTTTTTTTGGAATTTTGTATTAAATAATTTGTTAAAAAAGTTTTGCTTTTTTACTCTTTTTATATATATAAAAAAAAAAAAGTTAAATTTTAAATTCAATTTTTTTCTTTAATATGTTTTTTATTCAAAAACAATTTAAGACCGCTTTTATTTCTCGTTTGCAAAACGAACACGTTTTCTCGTTTTCGGAATAACATTCTCTACAACAACACAGGTGTGCACATGGTAGAAACAAGACGTTTGCGACACCTTCGCAGACCAGACACTTAGTGGACATTTTACTCGGCTCGTTTTCGACGAGTGATGATAACTCGTCCGCTTCCGCCATGAATTTGATGAGGTGTTCTAAAGTTATGAATTGAGACAGGGTCTTGTTCGCGATGTTTAACGCATCGTACAATTGTTCCTTGGTGTATCCGAGTTGTAACATATCCATCAATAATTTTTGGTTTTTATCTCTATCCCGCTCTTCGTCTTCGATTTTGATCAATCCCAACATTAGGAACTTGTTCAAATAATCACATTCGCCTTTTTCAAAATTATTTATGTGTTCTAGTAAAGGTCTGTCGTGAGGTTCCCAATTCATCAAATGTATGTCACAACAAAAACATTTGACTTTGTCACCATTATCCACATAAACGAAACCCACAGCGGCTAAATCTTCGGGTTTTTGAGTGAGATGCGAAGGCCAATTTTTTAATGTTTGAAGTCTTGCATGTTCTAGACTATAATTCGGATGTTTAGACTTGATCATTGTTTTGACCTCAAAATTGAGTTTGTAAGAATATTTTTTTTAACTTTTATTTATATATAAAGAGAAATAAAGAGAAACTTTTTTAACAAATTATTATTTAAATACAAAATTTAATATATACATTATTTGCAAGAATTCATAAAAAACAAATAATCGATCATGACAACAACACCTAAAAGATGCGAATTGAAATTGAAACGAGACGAAGCGTATGAGAAATTTGGTTTTAATATCTATACATTACAACCACACAATCCCATCGAACTGAATGAGGTCGAGATGGTGGACTTAGAGCGCTACTACCACAAATATCGAATGTGTTTGAAATTGGATGAAGCCACGCTCGATTTGTTTTACGAGTACCAAAGTGATCTGCTGAATAATATCATCGTCGCCGAAGACAGAGAATTCGACAAGGGTGATTTATTGTTGTCCTATGGAAGTTACATATATCCAATAATCTCACTCGAACTTGTTAACAAATCGGGTGGTGAGAGCGCATTCGCCTATGAAAAAAAACTCAAAAGAGTAAAGATAAACTTTCACACCATTTTCGTAAGTGGAAAAATGACGAATGTCAACATGCTAATAACGGACTTGGAAATATAAACAATAGAGAGATTGAAATTTAAAATTTAACTTTTTATATATATATAAAGAGAAAAAAAACTTTTACTAAAAAAATTTACATTAAATCAAATTAAAAATTAAAAAAACAACTTTTTTATATATATAAAGAGCAAAAAAAAAACTTTTTAAACAAATTATTATTTAAATACAAAATTTAAAATATACATTATTTGCAAGAATTCGTAACACAAAAAACTAAATAATCGATCATGAAGACAGCAACACCTAAAAGATATGAATTGAAATTGAAACGAGTCGAAACGTATAAGAAATTCGGTCATAAAATTTATAGATTACAACGACACGATCCCATCGGACAGAACGAGGTCGAGACGAAGGACTTAGGGCACAAATACGACAAATATCGCATGCCTTTGAAATTGGACGAAGCCGTGCTCGATTTGTTTTACGAGTGCCAAAGTGATCTGCAGAACATCGTCATCGCCAAAGATAGAGAATTCGACAAGGACGATTTGTCGTTGCCCTATGGAAATTACATATTTCCAAACATTTCATTCGAACTCGTGGAGAAATTGGGTGGTGAGAGCGAGGTGACCGATGTAAAAAAAACTCAAAAGAGTGAAGATAAACATTCAACACGTTTTCGAAAAAGGAGAAGACTCGAGTGTCAACATGCTAATAACGGACTTGGAAATATAAACAATAGAGTGATTGATTTTTAGCGAAGAAGAATGAAAAAAAAAAAAGTAATGAGATCATCTTTTGATCTCATTTTTTTTTTGTTTCTTCGCACTCTGTCTCGCAATATTCGTCATTATCGTCTAATTGTTTCTCCACCTTTTTATCCATTTTAAATATATTATTTTATACTTTCTATGATTTATATTTTATACAATTTTATATTATAATAACATATTCAAAATCGGTATGTTCTTAAACGGCAAATTCTCACCGAGCAACAAACCCTTGCCGAGTCGCTCAACGTTCCGTCCACTCTTCAGATAGAGACTGTTTCCTCTCAGAGAGTTGCCACCTCTAATGGGTTCTAGATACAATCCTTTACCACTGTCGTCTACGTGGACGCGACACACGGCTCCTCCCTTCTTCAAGAACAGTCCGCTGCCACCCATTAATTTCTCAACCGCTGAACTAGCGAGTCCTGTGAGTAGAGTAGGAAACCGCCTTTCATTCTCAAATTGTATCTCAATTGAGCGGGACTCATTCTCACTGTCAACCCTCTTCCATCGCGAATCGCTTTCTCCATCCTTTTGATTTGACTTCTGGTCCAGGTGATCGAATCCTGACCACCTCTCGTCAGATCTTCGTGAGTGAATTTGAATCTCACCGCCTCGCCTCGAGTTGTTAATGCTCTCTTAAGTTTCTTCCTCTATCCTGCGGATATGTTCACGTTTTTAACCACGTATTGTGTCATAATTCTGTTTTTTAAAATATATTTACTTCAATTGTTTCTTGTTTAATAATTATATTAAAATAATTTTGTAAAATTAATATTGCGTTTATTTTATTTTTGTTATCTATATATATACACAATATTTTTTTTTGCTTTTATATTTCTCTTATGTGAAATCGTATCGACACACTCTCTCCGCGAAGATCTAACAGTTCACCATTTTAATCCGTCAACGTGATTTTGAGACTATACAACGTGTCCAAAATCACTGGTAGATAAACTAAATTTCGAGGTCGCTCCACGATCTTATAACCCGGCGACACGTTTGGAAAGAAGGAATAGATCGTCGGTTGAGCGCTACCATTCACGTAGCTTCCAGCAATCACGTCCACATTCACCAGAATGCTATTGACAGCGAGAATGTCGACCGTATTTTCAGATGCCGCGTGGCCTTGATACATCTTTCGATCGCATCCCAACATCTTGCCTATAGAATCGTCTGTGTTGAAATCCACTCGAAAATTATCTTCCAAATCCAACATCGTCTGTAAGGTATTAGGATTCCCTTTCCATCCGTCTTCATTCGCGTCTGAATGTAATCGTTCAAATCGTCTATGTCGTAACTCCCTTTGGGAATTCGAATCTCCAACCAATCTGTTCCGTCGGAATACTTGAACGAGTTATTCTTTTCGGTGACGTTGGGAAAGGAATAATAAGTCTCCAGATTCACCAAAGCCATCTCGTAACTTTTCTCTCTATTCAATTCGATGGAAGGTTCGAATTTCGTAGCGAATCGAGTCGAATCGCCACTCACCACGATTTGAATAGATTGTTTTGCAGCCGTATTCTCGGCTATCCATCCTAACAATTTTCCATTTTCGAACATTGTATTTAATTTTATTTTTTTTTATCAAAACTAATTATTTGAAGATTTATTATTTTCTAAATTTTATTTTCACGCTCTATCTTATTATCATCAGAAACATAAAACTTGTCGAATCCGCACCGATATTTTCCGCGATTAAATTCGCTTGTCAAATCGATCACAAGGAAATTGTAAAGTCCACCATCCCAAACCCTCTTGCAGAATCTTCTGAATTCTGCCGCGCACATGTCGCTTGCGACGTGATCGCCGTAGATGTGATTGAGATTCTTGAGATCTTGGCGAAAGAGACATAGAAAATTAGCGTTCTCCCTTATCGTCTGTCTGGGCAATCGAAAATAATTCTGCGACAGGTAGAAACAGTCCTCGTTGCTGTGTCGACCCCTAACGTAATACGATTCGCATCGGTTCTGTCTCTCCAAAAGCAGATCGTCGAAAATCATGAGATTCTTATCTTCCGATTTCAATTCCCTAGGATCCGGAACGTCGCTAGCGTTCTCATAAAATCGACACTCCACGTTCGAAGATGCATTTCTCTTCATCAGCTCCATCGCCGCACCGTCCAAAATGGTCGAAAGTGGAGCTCCGCTCTTGTCGAATTCCTCCCTACTGTCAAAGATTCTGGCTATGACGTCCCTGGGCAATCTACGATCCATGCACTCTCGAAGCAATCTGTATTCGGGTTGAAACAAGCTCTTACCAAACACGAACAATCTGTGGTAATCCAACCAGTCGGGTCGGGACAACAGATTCATCAACAGATTGGTCTTTCCACAATTCGATTTTCCCACTATCAAACCTCTTATGCTCTTGGGAAAGAACTCGTTATTCGACATCTTGGTCGTGGCATCGTTCCAAGACATATCTTTAATGTTCATCTTTGTTTCATTTTTTCTGTTTGTTATTTTAGATTCTTTTCAAACACAAATTTTTTACGTTTTTCAAACTCTGTTTTTAATGTTATTATTTATTTATATCGCACCGTCGCGAGTTCTCTTCAATCCGGATCCACTCGTCATTTTGGCTAAATCTTGTATGAGTACCACAGCATCCTTAAAATCTTTCCAACTTTTCGGCGTTCGCTCTAACGCAGCTCGCTTCGCCGGCGGACTGATCAACTTGTCGATCAACGCGTCAGCTGCCCTCTTGCCAGCCACAGAAGCTATCCTACCACTGGCTTCGGAAGCGGCTTTCTTACCAGCATCCAAAGCCGTCTTCTTACCGACCTCAAACGCGGTCGATGCGAGTTTTCTACCCGCGTCGCTCGTGAACGCTCGCATTATAGAATCGACGATGCCAGAACCGCCTTGAACGTAAGTTCTGACGTATCCCCTGTTCTTCATCACCAACATATTTTTATGATATATTTTTGTTTTTTTCACTGATAAATCGTTTTGTTGTTTTTAAATACTTTTATTATTCTAGTGTAAAAATTTACTGTTTTATTTTTGTTTGTTTGTTTGTTTCTCTCTACTTATTATATACACATTAATCCTTCAATTCGTTCATCAGCCTTTTATACTGGTTTTTATTCAAAACCTTCTGTCTTAACAATTCGTCAGATATAGTAACTATCTGATTATCTAATCCCGTGTTACCAGCCCGTCTGCTCGCCTTCAACAAACTCAATCTCTGAGACAGAGCGTCGGAATCGCTCGGAAGAAAAGTGGTTTTCACCCCTTTGCCAGTCACCGATTCGATGAACTTCTTGTTCATATCCCATATGGGTTTCACCACTTTCGTCCACTTGTAACCTCTATTGGCTTTGGGTCTCGTCTCTCTGGCATCGTTATTTCTCTTCATGGCGTGGGTCTGGACCAGAATGTCGCCGTAATTATCGAAATCCTGTTCCGTGTAATCGCTGGGCTTGTCGTAAAGGAGCCATCTGCGCAGACCATCGGTCAATTCGTATCTGTTCGAACCGACGATCAATTCATCATCCCCAATATCCACTTCCGTGTCACCTACAAAAATCCTTCCCTCCGAATCCTTATAAAATCCATACAACTGATCTCTCTTACCGCCATCATCATCGGACGATGCGAAGCTACTAGTGGTGATAGTCGAAGCCGTATCATTAGACTCGCTCAAATCTGTTTGAATTCCCGTGGGAACGTAATCCGGTGTAGATTGAACGGAATACCAATTTCCAAAACTAGGAGGCAACGAATCCATTCTCAAAGAACTCTCCTCTATGGGTCTCAATTCTTCGACTATCTCCTTCCTGCTTCGCGGGTTTAAATATTTTTGTGGCTTCGCGTTTGAGTTCCATCTCACCAAGACGTCTGCTCCTATCAGCCGACTGAATCCCCTTCTTAGCACGTTCATACTGGTCTAAAATTAGATCTCGGCGCCTAGGATCCATCTGTAAAAACATCTTTCGTTTTTAATTGTTAATGTTCCTTTGAGTTTGCTAATATGAGTTATTTATTATTTTCAAAATTAAATGTATAATTATTTTTATGTTTTATGTTTTAAGTAAATAAAAATCTTCGTCTTTAATATAATAACTAAAACCAGTTGAGAAAAAAAAAACATTTACAAAATGACACCTCGATTAATAGTTAAAAATATTAAAATAGCATCCGTTTCAAACGTGTTAAAAATCAGAAAGAAATAGTTTTTCAGATAAACCATTTAACTTGACAATTAATCTCATTTGAATAAAAACCTGTAATACATCTCAGGCGTGACAAAATAGCGTTCTCAGTAAATGTTTATACAGTAAATGTTACTTTGACATACGACCTGAGTAGTATGCTATGTGGTTTTTGATCCTATTCTGGGGGAGCAGGATGGGGGAGCAGGGGGGGGGGGGGAGCAGGGTGGATGACGTCATCATAATTAAAATGTTACGTAAGGTAATTAATATTACTTAATGATTTTTTTTTTTTTAATCACTATAATAATTAATGTAATTAATGACTGTTGCATAATTAATGTAATTAATGTAATTAATGTAATTAATGAGTGTAATTAGGGTTGATTATAATAATTAGTATATTAATAAATGAATTAATATTGACGTACTGGACATATGCGTATGCTATCGACTGACTGACCCGCATCACGTGTCTGGGTGTCATTAAATCGATTTTTTCTTTTCAAACGCCAACTACTGACAGATGTTGAAGCAATTAAATCTATTGTCACACTTTAACGACCGGTCATAAATATCGTTAGACTGGACATGCTATCATGTATTTAAAAATCAATATATCACGTGACAAGATGTGTCTTGCTTTTACCTGAAGACTGTGAACGACTCCATTGTGGCTATTTTTATAGGTATAATTTGATTTAATAACTTGGCGTGATTCTTACATATTAATAATGCAAGTTTATTCTTCTCGTTTTTATGGCTGTCGAAAAACTCTCATAGACTAAAGGTATTCTGATTTTACGCCTCACGCGATAAAGTAATTTTTTAATCCGATGACCACATGAACAAATAACATTTCGGTTTTTGAAAAGCGGGCGTGTTTGTTTTTTCCCCTATAAAGTCTGACGACTCGAACCTCACTCTCATTAGAAACTGTGTCAGAAAAGCCAAGATGACAAGCATCGACTATACTTCCATAAACAGCTATGAGCGAACCAAGAAGCAGCGAGCCAACGAAGAATTTGCTTTAGCCTTAAAAAAGTGGTGGGCAGCGACGCTCCCCACGAAGGAACAAGAAAAGAGACTAAAAGACTACCCGTTTGTTGAGGCCGCCAGACGTCCTTTCGGGGAGATACAATACAGGAATCGTCCCAAACACTGGTTCGATCTTCCTGTACACATGCAGGAGGAAGCACTAGTAGGGCCACCAACAGTTAACGAAGATTGGGAGAAGGATTTTTTCACCGAGGCGGAGATGGGAGGAAAAAAAAAATAGCTTTCTATGGAAAGCAAAAAAAAAAACGGCCCTTTTCAGGGCCACCATAATCTTAAAAAGAGTCGCTTTGTCACAAACACACACTTTTTTAACCAATCAGACACCTCATTATCCCACACCCTCACCGTCATACCCCTGGATTCCCTCACAGTGCCTAAAACTTTCATGAACGCCCCTCCTCCAGGTCATCCAATACTAAAACACTTTTGGAAACCGCTCTCCCCCGCCCCCACCATAATCTTAAAAAGAGTTGCTTTGTCACAAACACACACTTTTTTAACCAATCAGACACCTCCGTTATCCCACACCCTCACCGTCACACCCCTGTATCCCCTCACAGTACCTAAAACTTTCATGAACTCCCCTCCTCCAGGTCATCCAATACTAAAAAAAACTTTTGGAAACCTCTCTCCCCTCTCCCCCAGCCCTCACAATAGCTAAATTATCTCGAACCCCAGTTCAGTTCTCTAAATGTAATGGACATGTCAGGCCCCCGAATACGCCTTCTCCACAATTTTGAGCGATGAATTTACCCCGATTAGTCTCCTCTCATAACTTACCACTCTCTTAACCCGTATTTACTATGAGATTGTCCCCCTAATAAATAGCGTATGTTCATTTAATATAATATATTAATAATTTTCGTTAAATAATTCATTCCACAAGACACTTGTCGAAAAAACAAAATGGTGGATTAGTTTGACAGAAATACGCGTATCGATTTATTCAGGAATGTCTGTCGGTTGTGTCCTTGGGCAAGACACTTCATCCCTATTGACCATGTGGGGGCATGGTGACGCTGTGCACTAAGGCGTACTGCACGTCGATGGAGCACCTGTCTTCAACCAATGCAGACCCTGTGTAGAATCTTGACAGTTGCTTACCATTGCTCGGTGGCTCTCTCCGGCTTCCCCCACCCGTAAAACTGTCGTGGTCATGATTAGTTATTGTGCAGACTTTAAACACCAATAAATAAATATAAATAAATAGTCGGTTATCAAAACAGCCCTTAAGTGTTTAACAGTTAATTGTGGACCAGTGCGTTTAAAAATGAAAAAATTGGGTGATAGCACTACGGACTGTGTTTAATCATAGAAAAATCACACCCGCGCTATTACTAACCTGTATGATTTATTTTTGAACGTTCGCTGAAAAATAACCCACCCATCTAAGTAAAAGCATGAAAGAGCTACCATTATCTTATTACCTATGTGAGGTGGGGGTGGTCGGTAACGTTGTGTACTATGGCGTACTACCTTCAGCCAATGATAACCCTGTGTAGAACTTTGACAGTTGTTCGCCTCTGCACGATGGTTCTTTCCGGATTGCCCCAACTGTCGTTAAATAAATGAAAAAAAACTACAATTCTATAATAACAGGCCAAGACCCCTTCGTTTTGTCAGGGGGAAAATCAACAGTACTTTCACCTCCCTCATTTTAATAGTTGAAAAGCGCTGTTACTCGATCAAAAAAATGGTAAAAGGATATGCGACTCTGTATTAGCCACCCAAATTTGCGAGACTTGGGAAAATATAACCCACCTAGAGCTGCACCAAAGCTACGTACACTATTCGAACTCCCGCATTGTGTCCTTGGGCAAGTTAATTTACCCCGATTATCCACATGGGAGCGCGATGACGGCGTGTAATAAGGTGTACTGCACGTCGGTGATACGCATATTTTAGAACAATCTAACCCTGCTTGTGCGGATTTCCGACGTTGGTGAGATGACAGTTACTCGTCGTTGCTCTGTGGTTCTCTTTGGATATTCCGGAGTCTACCCGTAAAATTGTCACGTTTAATTATAACTTGAACTTGATGTCCGGGTGTAATGAAATAGCGTATTTTCTGCAGACATTCTAAATAAACGCAGCTGGTTTACAGACCTGTATATATTTTTTTTTTCAATTGAGTAAAAATATATGATAGTTACTGATGTAACACGCCGATTAGTATGTTTAATGAATCTAACTACGCCATTCCGACCGACCCTTTGCCCACCATGATCACAACAAACGTTTCAATTCTCTCTCTCTCTCTCTCTCTCTCTCTCTCTCACCAATACAGTACGGGTGGAAACTAATTGCGTTCAAGCTGTTGTTTTTTTTTCTAGGTTTTACCACCCCCCTTACAGCGCAAATCGAAATAAAATCTGATTCATTGAACCATACTACAGTGCATGTCAAAATTAATTTTTGAACGCCATTTTTTCTATGTGCCACTATCAGCAGCTATGACCATAGCGTAACTTTGTGGTAAAATGCTTATTTTTGTACAAAACTCAAGACTTTCTCTGACAAATGCCTATATAAAAACAAGATAATACGCGAGAATGACTTGTGTGCCTGTTTTTTGTTGATAAAATATGGCATGACCACATTCCCGAATATTAATAATGTACCCGCTTAATAACAGCCGAATTTTTATCGGATCACAGTTTTTGATTTGAATAATTGCCGATTTTTTTATTAAATCACATTCAGTAATTTATGTAGATTTCCTGAACTGGGCGAAGGTCAAGAAAGGCACTCTGTAGTTTAGGAGACTCCACAAATAAAAACAAAATAAAAACTCTTAGATATCTTGCATTTTTTTAATTATCCATATTAACCAGAAATCAAAACTGGGTCAAATTAATTAGAATTAAATTACAAATGGATATGAAATTTGCAGTAAAATGAACACTGGTATATGCTGCTGGCCGCATTTTTAGTTGTCTGTAATGGCTGTTGTTCAGAATGTCACCCTATTGGGGTGAGTTTTCGCTTTTTTCGTCCAGTTTCATGAGAGCTTCCACGAAGTCCGTTCCACATTCGCAATCTTTTCCAGGGGCCATTCTTCAAAGGCTGGTCCATCGCAACTTTGCGGAGATATTGTTTTCTGGACGACAAACTGCAATATGATCTGGGTTTCCGATCAGACCCCTTGGGATATTTTGATCTTTAAGGATGTTTGCCAACATTTTCCACCCTGTCGGTTGAAAATCTTTTCTTTTTCGCAGCAGATCATTTATTAGATCACACATATTGGAGCCCGAAATTGTGATGCCGTTAAACACGAGTCGATCTTTCTCATCCCAGGATAAATTGGGTATATTCTTTATTATCTGGAGTAACAAAAGCGCCTTCTGCTGCATGGAATCTGGTATAACGGCTAACCAGTCCGGATGATTTTCCACTGAAAAACTAGTCGTTAAGGAGTGTGGTTTGGTGGTTTCTTTGCGTAAATTTGATTGGCGCTGAAAGATTGTCTGGTTCAGCAGCCCTTTCTCTTCAGAACCCGATGTTGAAGATTCAGGAATTGGTCTCATACCCTGGTCTATGGGCGGGACAGCTACAGTATTCAGGGGTGTGCGTATTTCCTGCAACTGTTCACTCCCCCATGGTTCAATACACTGAATTCTGCTTGAGTCATCTATAGGTTTTTCCCTCAGTGGTTCCCCCATCACTAGCGATTTTACTGGCTCTAGCTTATTTGCAAGCCCCAAAATATTTCCACTTGTTAATGCATTGTTCCGACTAAAGGCTGATTTCATATGCACTGGAGGATAGGGTGGCTCGTTACAGACAGATCTGGTTGTTAACTCGGCTGTATTTGAGTTCGCTCCCCCTATAGTGTGTTTAAAATTTACATTTTTGTGTAATTTTCGTCTGTGTCGATAATAATTAGTTTTATGAGAGTAAGATTTTTGACACAATTCACAGACGTAGCGTGAATTCATCATTTTCAGAAGCGAGTTAATAGAGTGGCAATACAGTTCCAACACTCTGCCATTTATATGTATGAATAGGATGGGTCCCACCCCAACCTGTCAATCGCTGATTGGCTAATTATATATCAAGATAAGGTGGGTTCTACCCCAACCTACTGATCATTGGTTACTTCCAATTCTCACGCAGTGCATTCTGGGAAATTCCAGTGGTAGAGCTCTGAGGTAAAATAAGTTACAAATTGATATAGTTTACTTCAAAAAAAAAAGAAACATCAAAGTCACATTCATGACAAGCCGAGGTAGCACATCTGAACCACCAACTCTACACTGTTTAATCAGATAATCCATTTAATCAGATAATTACATGTGCATATCGGTTTTTCATTGGTTTTTCATCAGTTTTTCATTGGTTTTTATCGGTTTTCATTGGTTTTTATCGGTTTTACAATTCGATAAAACGGTTTTTAGTGATTTTACAATTCGATAAAACGGTTTTTAGTGATTTAAATCACGTAAAATGATCACTAATTACCACTAATTGATCACTAATGGTCACTAATTGCCACTAATTAGTGATCAATTGATCACTTATTGATCACTAATTGCCACTAATTAGTGATCAATTGATCACTAATTGCCACTAATTAGTGATCAATTGATCACTAATTACCACTAATTGATCACTAATTACCACTAATTGATCACTAATTACCACTAATTACCACTAATTGCCACTAATTAGTGATCAATTAGTGTTGTGATCAATTAGTGGTAATTAGTGATCAATTAGTGGTAATTAGTGATCAATTAGTGGTAATTAGTGATCAATTAGTGGTAATTAGTGATCAATTGATCACTAATTAGTGGCAATTAGTGATCAATTGATCACTAATTAGTGGCAATTAGTGATCAATAAGTGATCAATTGATCACTAATTAGTGGCAATTAGTGACCATTAGTGATCAATTAGTGGTAATTAGTGATCATTTTACATGATTTAAATCACTAAAAACCGTTTTATCGAATTGTAAAATCACTAAAAACCGTTTTATCGAATTGTAAAACCGATAAAAACCAATGAAAACCGATAAAAACCAATGAAAAACTGATGGAAACTGATGAAAAACCAATGAAAAACAGATATGCACAGGTAATTATCTGATTAAATGGATTATCTGATTAAACAGTGTAGAGTTGGTGGTTCAGATGTGCTACCTCGGCTTGTCATGAATGTGACTTTGATGTTTCATTTTTTTTTGAAGTAAACTATATCAATTTGTAACTTATTTTACCTCAGAGCTCTACCACTGGAATTTCCCACAATGCACTGCGTGAGAATTGGAAGTAACCAATGATCAGTAGGTTGGGGTAGAACCCACCTTATCTTGATATATAATTAGCCAATCAGCGATTGACAGGTTGGGGTGGGACCCATCCTATTCATACATATAAATGGCAGAGTGTTGGAACTGTATTGCCACTCTATTAACTCGCTTCTGAAAATGATGAATTCACGCTACGTCTGTGAATTGTGTCAAAAATCTTACTCTCATAAAACTAATTATTATCGACACAGACGAAAATTACACAAAAATGTAAATTTTAAACACACTATAGGGGGAGCGAACTCAAATACAGCCGAGTTAACAACCAGATCTGTCTGTAACGAGCCACCCTATCCTCCAGTGCATATGAAATCAGCCTTTAGTTGGAACAATGCATTAACAAGTGGAAATATTTTGGGGCTTGCAAATAAGCTAGAGCCAGTAAAATCGCTAGTGATGGGGGAACCACTGAGGGAAAAACCTATAGGTGACTCAAGCAGAATTCAGTGTATTGAACCATGGGGGAGTGAACAGTTGCAGGAAATACGCACACCCCTGAATACTGTAGCTGTCCCGCCCATAGACCAGGGTATGAGACCAATTCCTGAATCTTCAACATCGGGTTCTGAAGAGAAAGGGCTGCTGAACCAGACAATCTTTCAGCGCCAATCAAATTTACGCAAAGAAACCACCAAACCACACACCTTAACGACTAGTTTTTCAGTGGAAAATCATCCGGACTGGTTAGCCGTTATACCAGATTCCATGCAGCAGAAGGCGCTTTTGTTACTCCAGATAATAAAGAATATACCCAATTTATCCTGGGATGAGAAAGATCGACTCGTGTATAACGGCATCACAATTTCGGGCTCCAATATGTGTGATCTAATAAATGATCTGCTGCGAAAAAGAAAAGATTTTCAACCGACAGGGTGGAAAATTTTGGCAAACATCCTTAAAGATCAAAATATCCCAAGGGGTCTGATCGGAAACCCAGATCATATTGCAGTTTGTCGTCCAGAAAACAATATCTCCGCAAAGTTGCGATGGACCAGCCTTTGAAGAATGACCCCTGGAAAAGATTGCGAATGTGGAACGGACTTCGTGGAAGCTCTCATGAAACTGGACGAAAAAAGCGAAAACTCACCCCAATAGGGTGACATTCTGAACAACAGCCATTACAGACAACTAAAAATGCGGCCAGCAGCATATACCAGTGTTCATTTTACTGCAAATTTCATATCCATTTGTAATTTAATTCTAATTAATTTGACTAGTTTTGATTTCTGGTTAATATGGATAATTAAAAAAATGCAAGATATCTAAGAGTTTTTATTTTGTTTTTATTTGTGGAGTCTCCTAAACTACAGAGTGCCTTTCTTGACCTTCGCCCAGTTCAGGAAATCTACATAAATTACTGAATGTGATTTAATAAAAAAATCGGCAATTATTCAAATCAAAAACTGTGATCCGATAAAAATTCGGCTGTTATTAAGCGGGTACATTATTAATATTCGGGAATGTGGTCATGCCATATTTTATCAACAAAAAACAGGCACACAAGTCATTCTCGCGTATTATCTTGTTTTTATATAGGCATTTGTCAGAGAAAGTCTTGAGTTTTGTACAAAAATAAGCATTTTACCACAAAGTTACGCTATGGTCATAGCTGCTGATAGTGGCACATAGAAAAAATGGCGTTCAAAAATTAATTTTGACATGCACTGTAGTATGGTTCAATGAATCAGATTTTATTTCGATTTGCGCTGTAAGGGGGGTGGTAAAACCTAGAAAAAAAACAACAGCTTGAACGCAATTACTTTCCACCCGTACTGTATCGGTGAGAGAGAGAGAGAGAGAGAGAGAGAGAGAGAGAGAGAGAGAGAGAGAGAGAATTGAAACGTTTGTTGTGATCATGGTGGGCAAAGGGTCGGTCGGAATGGCGTAGTTAGATTCATTAAACATACTAATCGGCGTGTTACATCAGTAACTATCATATATTTTTACTCAATTGAAAAAAAAAAATATATACAGGTCTGTAAACCAGCTGCGTTTATTTAGAATGTCTGCAGAAAATACGCTATTTCATTACACCCGGACATCAAGTTCAAGTTATAATTAAACGTAACAATTTTACGGGTAGACTCCGGAATATCCAAAGAGAACCACAGAGCAACGACGAGTAACTGTCATCTCACCAACGTCGGAAATCCGCACAAGCAGGGTTAGATTGTTCTAAAATATGCGTATCATCGACGGGCAGTACACCTTATTACACGCCGTCATCGCGCTCCCATGTGGATAATCGGGGTAAATTAACTTGCCCAAGGACACAATGCGGGAGTTCGAATAGTGTACGTAGCTTTGGTGCAGCTCTAGGTGGGTTATATTTTCCCAAGTCTCGCAAATTTGGGTGGCTAATACAGAGTCGCATATCCTTTTACCATTTTTTTGATCGAGTAACAGCGCTTTTCAACTATTAAAATGAGGGGGGTGAAAGTACTGTTGATTTTCCCCCTGACAAAACGAAGGGGTCTTGGCCTGTTATTATAGAATTGTAGTTTTTTTTCATTTATTTAACGACAGTTGGGGCAATCCGGAAAGAACCATCGTGCAGAGGCGAACAACTGTCAAAGTTCTACACAGGGTTATCATTGGCTGAAGGTAGTACGCCATAGTACACAACGTTACCGACCACCCCCACCTCACATAGGTAATAAGATAATGGTAGCTCTTTCATGCTTTTACTTAGATGGGTGGGTTATTTTTCAGCGAACGTTCAAAAATAAATCATACAGGTTAGTAATAGCGCGGGTGTGATTTTTCTATGATTAAACACAGTCCGTAGTGCTATCACCCAATTTTTTCATTTTTAAACGCACTGGTCCACAATTAACTGTTAAACACTTAAGGGCTGTTTTGATAACCGACTATTTATTTATATTTATTTATTGGTGTTTAAAGTCTGCACAATAACTAATCATGACCACGACAGTTTTACGGGTGGGGGAAGCCGGAGAGAGCCACTGAGCAACGGTAAGCAACTGTCAAGATTCTACACAGGGTCTGCATTGGTTGAAGACAGGTGCTCCATCGACGTGCAGTACGCCTTAGTGCACAGCGTCACCATGCCCCCACATGGTCAATAGGGATGAAGTGTCTTGCCCAAGGACACAACCGACAGACATTCCTGAATAAATCGATACGCGTATTTCTGTCAAACTAATCTACCATTTTGTTTTTTCGACAAGTGTCTTGTGGAATGAATTATTTAACGAAAATTATTAATATATTATATTAAATGAACATACGCTATTTATTAGGGGGACAATCTCATAGTAAATACGGGTTAAGAGAGTGGTAAGTTATGAGAGGAGACTAATCGGGGTAATTTCATCGCTCAAAATTGTGGAGAAGGCGTATTCGGGGGCCTGACATGTCCATTACATTTAGAGAACTGAACTGGGGTTCGAGATAATTTAGCTATTGTGAGGGCTGGGGGAGAGGGGAGAGAGGTTTCCAAAAGTTTTTTTTAGTATTGGATGACCTGGAGGAGGGGAGTTCATGAAAGTTTTAGGCACTGTGAGGGAATCCAGGGGTATGACGGTGAGGGTGTGGGATAATGAGGTGTCTGATTGGTTAAAAAAGTGTGTGTTTGTGACAAAGCAACTCTTTTTAAGATTATGGTGGCCCTGAAAAGGGCCGTTTTTTTTTTGCTTTCCATAGAAAGCTATTTTTTTTTTCCTCCCATCTCCGCCTCGGTGAAAAAATCCTTCTCCCAATCTTCGTTAACTGTTGGTGGCCCTACTAGTGCTTCCTCCTGCATGTGTACAGGAAGATCGAACCAGTGTTTGGGACGATTCCTGTATTGTATCTCCCCGAAAGGACGTCTGGCGGCCTCAACAAACGGGTAGTCTTTTAGTCCCTTTTCTTGTTCCTTCGTGGGGAGCGTCGCTGCCCACCACTTTTTTAAGGCTAAAGCAAATTCTTCGTTGGCTCGCTGCTTCTTGGTTCGCTCATAGCTGTTTATGGAAGTATAGTCGATGCTTGTCATCTTGGCTTTTCTGACACAGTTTCTAATGAGAGTGAGGTTCGAGTCGTCAGACTTTATAGGGGAAAAAACAAACACGCCCGCTTTTCAAAAACCGAAATGTTATTTGTTCATGTGGTCATCGGATTAAAAAATTACTTTATCGCGTGAGGCGTAAAATCAGAATACCTTTAGTCTATGAGAGTTTTTCGACAGCCATAAAAACGAGAAGAATAAACTTGCATTATTAATATGTAAGAATCACGCCAAGTTATTAAATCAAATTATACCTATAAAAATAGCCACAATGGAGTCGTTCACAGTCTTCAGGTAAAAGCAAGACACATCTTGTCACGTGATATATTGATTTTTAAATACATGATAGCATGTCCAGTCTAACGATATTTATGACCGGTCGTTAAAGTGTGACAATAGATTTAATTGCTTCAACATCTGTCAGTAGTTGGCGTTTGAAAAGAAAAAATCGATTTAATGACACCCAGACACGTGATGCGGGTCAGTCAGTCGATAGCATGCGCATATGTCCAGTACGTCAATATTAATTCATTTATGAATATACTAATTATTATAATCAACCCTAATTACACTCATTAATTACATTAATTACATTAATTACATTAATTATGCAACAGTCATTAATTACATTAATTATTATAGTGATTAAAAAAAAAAAAATCATTAAGTAATATTAATTACCTTACGTAACATTTTAATTATGATGACGTCATCCACCCTGCTCCCCCCCTGCTCCCCCATCCTGCTCCCCCAGAATAGGATCAAAAACCACATAGCATACTACTGACCTGCTTGTCAGTTTTGATAAAAACACAGACTGACGATTGTAGACTGACATTCGAATGAAATGGTTTAACACGCCAAAGGCGCACAGGAGCTCTATTTATCACTTTTATTTATTTCCTAGGATATTCCCCCACACCACGACGAAGGGAGATAACTCCGTATGATCGAGTTTATGAGGATCGAGCGATCCGATCGGTCAATTGGCGGAGAATCGAGCGATCCGATCGGTCGATTAGCTGAGTTTGGAAATTCCCACCATGGGAATTCCCCTAATGACGTCATAAATGGGAAAAACCCACCGCCTCAAAACAATGGAGAGTTCTGGATCACTGATGCAGAATCCGCAAACCGTTTTTTTGATCTAGCCCAGAATTTTTTGCTCGCGTTCACCAACGATGGATCGATGGTCTGATCTGCGGTGGGAACGTCGACAAAAATTTTTAAAGTGAAAGATAAAAGTGACGATGTACAATTTCGCCCTTTTTTTAAAAACGCGCGTTCACCACGAGTATTTGAACGTTAAAAGTGCGATCTAGGAGTCACAAAAAACATGGGGGATTCAACATCAATGTACGTTTTTGTGAACAAACGTGCGATTTAACACCGAATTCCACGTTGGTAAACGCATCGTGTACACGTACATGTACAAAGTGATAGTGAACTCTCCTTTATTACCTACTATTGTCCATAAGAACATTGTCAGCCTTCTCTTCTGCGCCGACCCGCAGCTTAGTAACATTTCTTCTTGCGGAGGTATCATTGCCCTGGTAGTGCGCATGTTTGCGCTCGGAGGCTGTCTTCCAGAGGTCACGATAGCAGTGGTACACGTCTGCATCGTCGACCAACATCATCTCGTTCCCGCTGATCTTGATTGCGATTTTCTTGACGATGGCACGGCCAAGATTCTGAACGACTGACCTGTTAACATCTGTCGAGATCAGGATTACTCCAAAGGCTAGGCACACTGTACCCGATACGATAAGATCATGGGACCCGAAGTTTGGAAACCGGATATTGAGCTGTTGGTTCGGGCCAATCGTAGTTGGGTTGTGTGTGATCACAACCGACTGCCGAACTTCCTTTACCCCAAGAGGCTCTCGCAATCTGCGGTATGGGTTGAGCTTGCGTCCGTATTGGCTTGAAGATATGTTGAATATAACGAACATATAACGGATCAGTCTTCAATACAATGGCAGACATTGACCTCGACGAGTTCGCAATACAACATGAGGATTATGTTGAGTTGGAAGATGAAAGTATCTTTACCTGGGCCCCTGACAGCGGAGAACAAGAGACGGGCGTTAAAATACCTTCTTGGTAGCATGAGCTCTTGGAGGAGGCTATCAATAGCTGCTACCAGAATCTGAGAAAGGGATGGTGCCTTATCTACGCGACTATTCCAAGTTTGAGCTCGATAAAAATGGACGGATGGGGCTGAAGGCCCATCCAAATATCGACATTGTTAGTAAATCGGGAGTATCCCATGATCTCTCAAACATTTCTGGAAAGCGTGGAGGTGGAGAGATTCTCCGGAATGAGCTGGGGTTTTTGGAATGGACTCGAGGTCAAAATGCGCTTAAGCCAAAGGCGATAGAAGCACTGAGGGTCAATAACAATGAGTTGGATGAAGCCGCTGCTAGGATGGGATCGGATGCTATGGAACTGCACGACTTGGGACAGGTGGCTAATGCTGCTTCAAAGTCTACTAAAATGTGGTGGAAAGTCTTACCGAGGAGGAAGAAACCGCGCTTAAAACCTTGAATGACCCCCCACTTGATACCACGGATTTGGATTACAGCATCAGAGAGCTTCGTGGACTCGACAGGGCAATACAGACCATCCTATGTGAGTTAACCAACAACCTGGCCAGACTGTCCGAGTTGGATGAACACATCGCTTTGGAAAAACAAAGCTCAGTGAAGCTGCAGATGATCAGGTTAGAAGGCGCCGGATAGCAGAACGGTTGCGCAACTTAGAAGATGAACGAGCTTTTCGCTCGGGGGCTCTCCGATTTCAGATCAACAGAATCAGAGAGACGACCAATCGGATCCTCAGTGAAGACACGACGCTCGCTAAGCGCATTCGCGCCCTCTTCCGGGAAGAGGGGTTTACGATCGCATCTACCCTTACAGCGATTGGGGTGGCAATCTCAACCCTAGTACTTGCTCTGACCGGCGGGGGTGGAAGTACCCCCACTCCCACCCCACCGCCTTCTGATAAGTGTGGCCTCAAAGAGTGGGTGAAAAAGCACCTAATGGCTCTTGGGCGCATGCTGGCCAAGCTAACTGGAAAGGCGGCGGCTGCGCTACCCGGAATTATAGGCTCCGTTGTTTTGTGGTTGCTCAAGCTACTCACAAAAACTGTCGGCTGGCTGGCCGAAAACCTGTGGGCCATGGGCCTTGCTGTCGCGGGTCTGCTTCTTGTGGTGGCTTGTCAGTGGCTATCTCGCCAGAAACCAACGCGGGAGTAATCCAACCTTAATCTCGACTATAATAACGGCAGTTTTCTCGTTATCGTGTTGACGTGTTGCCGCAATTCCTGTTGCCGCCGATGATGCCGATTCAGAGCCATCAGCATCACAGGCACATCCACTACGGGTCTCCACATTCACAGTAGGCGCATCAATAGCCATGGCAGGGGGCTTGACCAGTCCCGTCTCTCCGTAGACACGACGGGGGGAATTGGTGCAGTGTTTATTACTTGTATTTAGTACCAGGGTCTGGGCGGTTGTGGCAATAACGCTGTCATTGTTATACCCCACGAGACCGTGTGAAAGGCCACCTAGTTCCATATCAGACGGTGCCATGTAGAGGTCTCGGCCGAATACAGAATCTGTTTTGCCTTGGCGTGAGACAACATGCTTTGATAGCGTTTAATTCCACTCCCCGGGTCCACTGGGCGGGCAATGTCATCTTTCACATTCACCTCAAACTGCTTTTGGACGTCGAACGCTGTACCCGTTCCGAGAATTGATGAACGGGTCTGAGACTGGGACCCGATTATTGCCCAGACGTATGTCCTAATGTACTCATTGATTTTTTGGACTCCTGTCCTTGTAAACACGTTTGCGTCGTCAACTATAAACGTAGTAAAATCTGCATGCTCTTGTCTGATAAAGTCTGCATGAGTATGCCCGTGCCCTGAGCGTTTGGTGAATGTGACCGCGTGGTTGTATCTTCGACTCGCCGGATGTAATGTGAGAACTCCACTGTATGGTGTGACTTGGTACAAGGTGCCCAACCCGGCTTATAATCCCCTTTTCTCTCCAGTCCGTATGGGGCGACACACCGAATGCATTGGATAATCTTTGAAACGCGCGGTTGTCATATGAGTTATTGTATGTAGACCATGCATGGTCCTGGGGTAAGGCAACTTTCATTTCGGCTAAAATCCACCGTGTCTGGTAGTAGAAATGGAATAGCCTCTAGCAAATAAGTCTGTGGTTTGGTTCAGGTAGTCAGTAGCCGAGACCCCGCACCCGGTCGTCGCACACCATACAACGAACTTTACCTGGTTTTGCCATGATTAGCCATTGTGCCGGAATAGGTGACCTTATTCACCAAATAAAGAGATAAATAAATAATAATTGGTATACAGTATGAGTATGTGATGGAATATCGAGGGGGAAGGTGAGTTTTCTTGAAAGTTTTCCTCTCCGCGACGGCATAGAAACGTTGACTGCTAGTGTTGTTCATTGTATAATCTAACAACGTTTTTCGAGTCTCGTGTTGTCGAGCTTGTCGAACTGGCCTGGTATGATAGTAGAGGTATTTTTCCCTGCAAATCCCCTGTTAGCCTTTGGTACTGCTAATCGACCGAATGCTTTGTACTATCATATGAGTGGTATAGGTAGTACGTAATGCTAGTCCAGGCAGTATTATGGGGCGGGTGGGGTAATGTATGGTCGTATTCTGCGGTATTGCGAGTGGTCGTTTAAAACGGTAGTATAGAATGGGCGGTATATACCACAAGAAGGTCCCCTTTCAGGCCTTGGAACAACTAATCGACCTAATGCTTCATATTTTTTCCGTAACTGGTATAGGCAGTAGGTAATGCTGGTCTATATATTGTGTGTGTGGGGAGGGGGGGGGGTGACGTAAAGCATGGTTGTCTAGTGCGGTAGTACATGATGTGCAGTTTGCCCCCTGCTTGTTCATTGTTAGCCGTTCGAGTCACACTCCATCTTGGGCGGTGTGCTGGCTCACAGATTGCATAGGTAGTACATTTGGCTAGGTCAAGCAGTATTTAGACGTGTGGGTGGGGTAATTATTTATTTATTTATTGGTGTTTAAGGTCACACATTTATGCACAATGGCTAATCATGACCGGGGTGGGGTAATGCAGGCTTGTCTAGAACGCCAGTATATGCTGTACGCTATGCACTCCTGTTGGTCTACTGTTATCACTTTATCCCACTATCCGCCTAAGGCTTTATATTATCATATGACTGGTATAGGTAGTACATAATGCTTGGTCATGCAGAGTTGTGGGAAGGGGGTAATGTATTGTTGTTTAGTGTGATAATACAGGATGTTATGTATGAACTCCCGCTTATTCAGTGGTGGGCCATAGTACTATAGATCCACCTAAGCGTTACACTGTCCTTAATAGGCATGGATGGTGCGTAATGTTAAGTCACGTAACATTGTGTGGTGGGGGTAATGCATGGTTGTCTGGGGTGGTAGTACAGGTTGTAAGACATGTACTTCCTCTGGTTCACTGGTAGTCTATAGTACTATTGATCCACCTAAGCGTTATACTGAGCTTAGTAGGTATGGATAGTACGAAATGTTAATTCACGTAGTGTTATGCTTGATAGTCTGGAAGAGTGGTAGAGGAGAAACTCTGTGTATCCCCTAGGTCTACTGTTATGATTTAGCAATGACTTTTCAGTAATTGCTCGATCGCTTATTATGAGAAATTGAAATATGTATGAAAAAGTTGTTCGAGCAAGCAGTAGTAGATTGATAGTTTTATGAACTGCGACCCATAGCGGCAGCACTGTAATGATATGCACTCTGAGCTGTAGTAGTGCCATAACTTTGTAATGGTTGAAACACAGGACAGAATAGCTGTAGCCGATAGCAGTAGTATGAGGCAGTAATGGTCCACAACTGTGAGGATGATAGAAGACTATAGTACTGGGTGACTATAATACTGTTGAATAAAAAGACAAATGGTGGTGACTATGGACAAGTAGTGGCCTAGAAGCTATGAAGGTCTCAGGGTGGCTAAGAAGGTGGGGCCAATCGGGTACAAGGAGTCATTACTATCTCAGATATCCTGCAAGTATCCTGCAAAAGATATCCTACAGTTAAAACTAAAAGTCCTGTCATGAAATGCGCACAAATAGCACGTTGATATGCGCGTTAATGTACGCGTTATGGACCAAGTAAAGCGAGCAAATTCTGTACATATGGCCTGAGCACAAGCAATGTTTCAGCCAATGGACCTCCGGGTAACCCGGAGGTCCATTGGCAGAAACATTACATGTGTTTGCTATGAGTAACCAGGAGAACCTGCCGTCCTTTGGATGCCATTCGATATGGCAATTGCGCGCAATTTCAACGCGCAATTAAACCTACATAAGCGCACTATTCGTGACAGGACTTCTAGTTTTAACTGTATAAAGGATATCCTCAAATTGTATCCTCAAAAGGTACCCTCAAATAATACATTGCCATGTCAAAAGTATCTTCATATACTCGTACACTACAAATCGGAAGTAGTTTTGCAAAACCGCAATTATCTCGCAATTTTATGAGGGGTCATAAACGATATAATAAACGCGAGGTATGTTTCTGGATCGAACTAAAAACGATAAACGCAGGTACCGATCGTTTGTAAACGGAATGGGAAACGAAAATACACGGTAGACTTTCATGTATCTATATAGTTTCATGTTGAAGCTTTGAGAAATACTTTTTTCAATTGTTACTCGGATGCTTGTGTAATTCATACTGCCCTGGGTTTCAACCATTGCAACGTTATGGTACTACTACAGCTCATAGTGCCTATCATTACAGTGCTGCCGCTATGGGTCGCAGTTTGTATCATTCTACTTCTGCTTGCTCGAACAACTTCTTCATACCGTGAAAAGTCATTGCTAAAAGCTAATAGTAGACCTATGGGATACACAGAGTTTCTCCTCTACCACTCTATGAGACAGCTAAGCATAACACTAGGTGACTTAACATAACGTACTATCCATACCTTATAAGGACAGTATAACGCATAGGTGGATCTATAGAACTGCCGACCACCACTGTACCAGAGGAAGTACATACCTTACAACCTATACTACCACATTAGACAACCATATATTACCCCCTCCCCACAGTGCTGCTTGACCAAGCATTATGCACTACCTATACCAGTTATGTTATAATATATAAGCTTATACGGATACTGGTATATAGTGATAACAGCAGACCAACAGGGGTACAGAACGCACAGCATATACTGCCACAATAAACAAGCCTGAATTACCCCCGCCCACATAATACTACTTGACCTAGCATAACGTACTACCTATACAATCTGTGGGCCAGCACACCGCCCTAGATGGAGAGTGGTATTACGGGATAACAGTGAACCAGCAAGGGTACAAACCGCGTAACCTATATTACTACACTGGATAACCATGCACTACCACCCTCACCCCCACATTATAGACTAGCATTACGTACTACCTATACCAATTACAACAGAACAATTATGAGGCATTCGGTCGATTAGTAGTACCAGGACTAAAAGGGGACCTACATGGGGTATATAACGCCCTTACTACACTTCTAAACGACCAAGGACAACTTCGCAATATCGCACTAGACGACCATGCATTACGTCCACCCGCCCATAATACTGCCTGGAGTAGTCACAGGATGGTAAAAAGCATTCGGTCGATTAGTAGTACCAAGGGCTAACAGGGTAGCTGCAGGGGTATATAAGGCTACAATCATACCAGGCCAGTTCGAGAAGCTCGACACCCCAAGACTCGAAAAACGTCGTTAGATTGTACAAGGCACAACACTGGCAGTCAACGTTTCTGTGACGTCGCGCGCGCCCATCACGACGTCACGATGTCAATAGCAACGTCAACCGTTTCGCGGAGAAAACTTTTAAGAAACCTCACCTTCCCCCATCGATATTCCATCACAAACTCATACTATATACAAATAGCCCTGTGTGTACACATATCACTATACGTTTGTTACCATACTATATATGCAGCACGCACACCACTTGCGGATCAAGGTGCATGGGGCCGAAGTTGTGCACAGGAGAGAGTTGCTTTGGCAAAAGCTCCGGTTCCTATGGGAATTTATCACTAGTTCCGGATAATTCATACGTGCTGTACTACTGGTTGTGTAAGACAGTCCTTCACCTTTACCTTTTCGGGATTACAAAGCTCTCAACTGGTTAAAATAGTTGAGTGACGGGCTATGGAAAAACTCAGTCATTGGCATTGGGGACTCGAGGGACTGTGTGCTTTCTGAAGCCCGTGCATTTTCAGATTTACATTTATTCGTTGGTTTTTAAAGCTGCTTTCAGTCTCTGTGGCTATATCAAGTGCAATGTCAAGTTTATCAAACCATTCTTACCTTTAATGCTCACTTTAGAGCACATACCCCCAGAGTATAATTAATGAATCGTATTTCAACAGTAAAACAGAACCTGTTTAGAAACGTAAACAAGCACTGTTCAAATTATCGGTCTATATTTATTTCATTCATTTATTTATTGGTGTTTAAGGTCACATACTTATGCACAATGGCTAATCATGACCGTAGCTGTTTTACGGGTGGAGAAAGCCAGAGTACCCGGAAAGAACCACCGAGCATCGACGAGCAACTGCCAGCTCCTCAACATTCTAACTTTGTTCAAGCTCCCCTCAAGCAGGGTTACAACGGTTAAAGACATGTGCACCATCGACTTGCAGTACGCATTAGTACACAGCGTCATCGTGCCCCCATGTAGGCAACCGAGATAAAGTGCCTTGACAAAGGGCACAGCGCGGGGCGTTCCGGGCGAGGATCGAACTCGACACCTCTAGCACAGAAGTCCTCCGCGCTCTTTTCGGTATTTAATTTTTAATTTATTATGTATCAGTAAAAGAGAAACCAATGAAACGATTCGTGATATATATACGAACGATTTCTTCCGCTAGATTCTAACTCGACGGCTTGATGTTTGCATCAACATTTTCTTGTTTCTCGGCCATGCTCCATTGTTCCGATCCGAACAGACACCGAGCGTTTATGTATTGTCGCCACTGATTGGTGGGTGGAATGTGTTAATTGGCAGGTTTTTAGCATGATGTTGAATTAATTTAGCATCATGAAATATTATGTTAGCATGATGCTGAATTAATTTAGAATCATGAATGCTGCATAAATAATATAGTATGTTGCCAAATTAATTAATCATGATGCTTAATTACGAGGGGATCATGCATTTTAATTTAGCGAGATGTTAATTACGAGGAGATGATGCATTTTAATTTAGCGAGATGCTTAAGTATTTGAGCATGATGCAGAATTAATTTGGCATCATGCTATATTATTTTGCACGATTTCATGCATGTTGTATAAATAATATAGTATGATGCCAAATTATTTAAGCATGATGCTTAATTACGAGGGCATCATGCGTTTTAATTTAGCGAGATGCTTAAGTATTTGAGCATGATGCTGAATTAATTTGGCATTATGTTACATTATTTTGCACGATTTCATGAATGCTGCATAAATAATATAGTATGATGCTAAATTAATTAAGCATGATGCTTAATTACAAGGGGATCATGCATTTTAATTTAGGGGAAATGCTCAGGTATTTGAGCATAATGCTGAGTTATTTTGGCATCATGTTATATTATTTTGCACGATTTAATGAATGCTGTATAAATAATATAGTATGATTCCAAATTAATTAAGCATGATGCTTAATTATGAGGGGACCGTGCATTTAAAGTTGGAGAGATGCTTAAGTATTTGAACATGATGCTGAATTAATTTGGCATCATGTTATATTATTTTGCACGATTTCATGAATGTTGTATAAATAATATAGTTTAATGCCAAATTAATTAAGCATGATGATTAATTACGAGGGGATCACGCATTTTAATTTAGCAAGATGCTTAAGTATTTGAGCATGATGCAGAATTAATTTGGCATCATGCTATATTATGTTGCACGATTTCATGAATGCTGCATAAATAATATAGTTTGATGCCAAATTAATTAAGTATGATGCTTAATTACGAGGGGGTCGCGCATTTTAATTTAGCAAGAGTGCTTAAGTATTTGAGCATGATGCTGAATAAATTTGGCATCATGCTATATTATGTTGCACGATTTCAAGAATGGTGTCAAAATAATATAGTTTGATGCCAAATTAATTAAGCATGATGCTTAATTACGAGGGGATCATGCATTTTAATTTAGCAAGATGCTTAAGTATTTGAGCATGATGCTGAATTAATTTTGCATCATGCTATATTATGTTGCACGATTTCATGAATGCTGCATAAATAATACAGTTTGATGCCAAATTAATTAAGCATGATGCCTAATTACGAGGGGATCATGCATTTTAATTTAGCAAGATGATTAAGTATTTGAGCATGATGCTGAATAAATTTGGCATCATGCTATATTATGTTGCACGATTTCAAGAATGGTGCCAAAATAATATAGTTTGATGCCAAATTAATCAAGTATGATGCTTAATTACGAGGGGGTCGCGCATTTTAATTTAGCGAGATGCTTAAGTATTTGAGCATGATACTGAATTAAGTAGGCATTATGTTACATTATTTTGCACGATTTCATGAATGCTATATAAATAATATATTATGACACCAAATTAATTAAGCATGATGCTTAATTACAAGGAGATCATGCATTTTAATTTAGCTTGATGCTTAAGTATTTGAGCATGATGCTGAATTAATTTGGCATCATGCTATATTATTTTGCACGATTTCATGAATGCTGTATAAATAATATTGTATGATGCCAAATTAATTAAGCATGATGCCTAATTACGAGGGGATCATGCATTTTAATTTAGCAAGATGATTAAGTATTTGAGCATGATGCTGAATTAATTTTGCATCATGCTATATTATGTTGCACGATTTCATGAATGCTGCATAAATAATATAGTTTGATGCCAAATTAATTAAGCATGATGCTTAATTACGAGGGGGTCGCGCATTTTAATTTAGCGAGACGCTTATGTATATGAGCATGATGCTGAGTTAATTTGGCATCATGCTATATTAGTTTGCACGATTTCATGAATGCTGCTTAAATAATATAGTATGGTGCCAAATTAATTAAGCATGATGCTTAATTACGAGGGAATCATGCATTTTAAATTAGCGAGACGCTTAATTATTTGAGTATGATGCTGAATTGATTTAGCATCATGCTACATTATTTTGCACGATTTCATGAATGCTGCATAAATAATAAAGCATGATGCTGAAATCAAGTTCACGTACGGGAGGGTCATAATTGTTTTTTAGCATGATACTCTAATAATAATATAGTATGATTCTGAATTACTGGATGATCATGCTCTATTATTCAGGATGATTTCGTGAATACTGCATAAATAAAATAGCATGCTGCTGAAATCAGGTCCACGTACACGAGGGCCATAAATTCTTTTAGCATGATACTCTAATAATTAAGCATGATGCTATATTGTTTGGTATGATTTCATGAATGCTGCATAAATAATTAAGCATGATGCCTAAATAATTAAGCATGGTGCCCAAATAATTAAGCATGGTGCTACATTATTTAGGCATCATGCTATATTATTTTAATTATCTTAGCATCATGCTCAATTCACAGATTTATGACCCTGTTCAACATCATAAATCTATAATGTGAAGCATGACTAATTATTTGGAAGCAAATCTATAATCTGACTCATGACTAATTATATGAAGTCCAATTAGTCGGGCAGCTAGGTACACCCCCTATAGGACCCCCAGGACCGAACGAGACAGGGCTCAAAATAAGCGGTGTCGCGTCGCTTTTTGCTATGCAAAACTTGCAAAAAGCTACACAATGTTCAATTATGTATAGCATTTGGCGATACAAGATAATCAACTGCAGCCTATTAGGCTGCAGTTGATTATCTTGTATCGCAAAATGTAAATGAAAATTTGCAAACAAATTTGAAAACTAGTTCACTGATGCTTTACTTCTGATTGTGAAACATTCCAGGCATAACTCAGGTTAACTCTCCATCAAGCATCATTAGCAACTTCATTTGTAAGATGAATTCTATTGGTTTAAATTCTTCCTGTTTTAACAACATTGTGCATAAAATGTCCATTAAAAATAACTTCAAGCCCATCAAATTAAAAATCCCAACCTCCATTTTGAGAACTCTGTTAAACAACCACGACGTCATTTGAAAATATCCAAGTCCATGCAAGCCTTAAAGGCAGTTCAGTTAAAAAAAACACAGTAAATGTTTCATGTGTTGCAGATCATTTGGAAATGCCCAGAAATGGATGGAAACTATTCTATCTACCTAGAAGAATTCAATACAAAACAGCATAACATAACTCCGGTATACAAAAATAGCTATGCAATTTTTACAAAATGCTATTCATTTTTTGGAAATGTGTAGCATTTTGCTACGCATATAAAAAAGTTATTTTGAGCACTGGAACGAGACCGGATGTTTCATGTACCTGGACATCTCGAGAGTAGATTTTCAGTTGTTAACAAGAAATTACCCTGGCCGGATATGACGTAATCCAAGATGGCGCCCATGAGGGTGGGTTAATTTCGCGATTTTACATCATCACTAATTTTTCCCGATTACGGAAAAACTTTATGAGATAAGGAACGAGATTAACTCATTCGTATTTCTGATACTAGTCTCCGTATAATAATATCAATCCAGTAAGTGAAAATCCAAGATGGCCGCCAAAATATGCTTCAAAGTGGACGGAATTTTTTTCGCAAAAAACTTATACAATTATGATAAGAAATTAGAAACCTGTAAACTTTTAGATGTTAAATTGATCGCAAATTATTCTCCGATAATACCCATCGTGGACATGCACTATCGAAATATTTATTTATTTATTTATTGATATTTAAGGTCACATATTTATGCACAATGGCTATTCATGACCGCGACAGTTTTACGGGTGGAGGAAGCCGGAGTACCCGGATAGAACCAACGAGCAACGACGAGCAGCTGCCGCTCCCCAACATCGTAACTCCGCACTGCAACACAGGCAGGGTGAGATTGGTTGAAGACATGCGTACCATCGACGTGCAGTACGCCTTAGTACTCGGCGTCATCGTGCACCCACGCGGGCAATGGAGATGAAGTGTCTTGCCCAAGGACACAACGCGGTCGCCGCAGATGGGATTCGAACCGAGGACCTCTCGGCTTGCAGCCTGCACCTCTACCTACTGAGCTACCGCGCTCCCGCACCATCGAAAGCCAATGTGGAAAACAAGATGGCCTCCATACTGACCACCTGTTTTCAGTTATCCCTTATCTCATACAGTTTTTGCGTAATCGAGAAAAATTAGTGATGGTGTAAAAACGCGAAAGTGACCCACCCTCATGGGCGCCATCTTAGATTACGTCATATCCGGCCAAGATGCTTTCTTGTTAACATCTGAAAATCTATTCTCGAGATGCCCTGAAAAAAGGGTCTCGTTAGGTCCTCGTGACTAATTATATTGATACCATTCTATAATCTGACTCATAACTAATTATATGGAGGCCAATATATAATCTGACTCATAACTAATTTTATGGAGACCAATATATAATCTGACTCATGACTAAATATATGGAAACCAATATATAATCTGACACATAACTAATTATATGGAGACCAATCTATAATATGACTCATGACTAAATATATGGAGGCCAATATATAATCTGACACATAACTAATTATATGGAGACCAATCTATAATATGACTCATGACTAAATATATGGAGGCCAATCTATAATCTGACTCATGACTAAATATATGGAGGCCAATATATAATCTGACACATAACTAATTATATGGAGACCAATCTATAATATGACTTATGACTAAATATATGGAGGCCAATCTATAATCTGACTCATGACTAAATATATGGAGGCCAATATATAATCTGACACATAACTAATTATATGGAGGCCAATCTATAATCTGACACATATATGGAGACCAATCTATAATATGACTCATGACTAAATATATGGAGGCCAATCTATAATCTGACTCATGACTAAATATATGGAGGCCAATATATAATCTGACACATAACTAATTATATGGAGACCAATCTATAATATGACACATGACTAAATATATGGAGGCCAATCTATAATCTGAATCTTGACTAATTATATGGGATCCAATATATAATCTGACTCATGACTAATTATATGGAGACCAATCTATAATCTGACTCATGACTAAATATAAGGAGGCCAATATATAATCTGACACATAACTAATTATATGGAGGCCAATCTATAATCTGACTCATGACTAAATATATGCAGGCCAATCTATAATCTGACTCATGACTAAATATATGGAAACCAATATATAATCTGACTCATGACTAAATATATGGAAACCAATATATAATCTGACACATAACTAATTATATGGAGACCAATCTATAATCTGACTCATGACTAAATATATGGAGGCCAATATATAATCTGACACATAACTAATTATATGGAGACCAATCTATAATATGACTCATGACTAAATATATGGAGGCCAATCTATAATCTGACTCATGACTAAACATATGGAGGCCAATATATAATCTGACACATAACTAATTATATGGAGGCCAATCTATAATCTGACACATATATGGAGACCAATCTATAATATGACTCATGACTAAATATATGGAGGCCAATCTATAATCTGACTCATGACTAAATATATGGAGGCCAATATATAATCTGACACATAACTAATTATATGGAGACCAATCTATAATATGACTCATGACTAAATATATGGAGGCCAATCTATAATCTGAATCGTGACTAATTATATGGGATCCAATATATAATCTGACTCATGACTAATTATATGGAGACCAATCTATAATCGGACTCATGACTAAATATAAGGAGGCCAATATATAATCTGACACATAACTAATTATATGGAGGCCAATCTATAATCTGACACATAACTAATTATATGGAGGCCAATCTATAATTTGACTCATGACTAAATATATGGAAACCAATATATAATCTGACACATAACTAATTATATTGAGACCAATCTATAATATAACTCATGACTAAATATATGGAGGCCAATATATAAACTGACACATAACTAATTATATGGAGACCAATCTATAATATGACTCATGACTAAATATATGGAGATCAATCTATAATCTGACTCATGACTAAATATATGGAGGCCAATATATAATCTGACACATAACTAATTATATGGAGACCAATCTATAATATGACTCATGACTAAATATATGGAGGCCAATCTATAATCTGACTCATGACTAAATATATGGAGGCCAATATATAATCTGACACATAACTAATTATATGGAGACCAATCTATAATATGATTCATTACTAAATATATGGAGGCCAATCCATAACCTGACTCATGACTAAATATATGGAGGCCAATATATAATCTAACACATAACTAATTATATAGAGACCAATCTATAATATGATTCATGACTAAATATATGGAGGGCAATCTATAATCTGAATCTTGACTAATTATATGGAATCCAATATATAATCTGACGCATGACTAATTATATGGAGACCAATCTATAATCTGACTCATGACTAAATATATGGAAACCAATATATAATCTTCATCCTGTCTAATTATATGGAAACCAATATATAGTCTGAATCTTGACTAATTATATGGAAACCAATATATAATCCGACCCATGACTAATTATATGGAGACCAATGTATAATCTGAATCATGACTAATTAAATGGAAACCAATATATAATCTAAATCTTGACTAATTATATGGATACCATTCTATAATCTGACTCATGGCTAATTACATGGAGACCAACATGTAATCTGACTCGTGACTAATCACATGGAGACCAATATATAATCTGACTCATGACTAGTTATATGGAGACCAATCTATAATCTGACTCATAACTAATTATATGGAGACCAATCTATAATATGACTCATGTGACTAATTGTATAGAGGCCAATCTATAATCTGACTCATGACTAAATATATGGAGGCCAATATATAATCTGACACATAACTAATTATATGGAGACCAATCTATAATATGACTCATGACTAAATATATGGAGGCCAATTTATAATCTGACTCTTGACTAATTATATGGGATCCAATATATAATCTGACTCATGACTAATTATATGGAGACCAATCTATAATATGACTCATGACTAAATATATGGAGGCCAATCTATAATCTGAATCTTGACTAATTATATGGGATCCAATATATAATCTGACTCATGACTAATTATATGGAGACCAATCTATAAGATGACTCATGTGACTAATTATATAGAGGCCAGTCTATAATCTAACTCATGACTAAATATAAGGAGGCCAATATATAATCTGACACATAACTAATTATATGGAGGCCAATCTATAATCTGACACATAACTAATTATATGGAGGCCAATCTATAATTTGACTCATGACTAAATATATGGAAACCAATATATAATCTGACACATAACTAATTATATGGAGACCAATCTATAATATGACTCATGACTAAATATATGGAGGCCAATCTATAATCTGACTCATGACTAAATAGATGGAGGCCAATATATAATCTGACACATAACTAATTATATGGAGACCAATCTATAATATGACTCAAGACTAAATATATGGAGGCCAATCTATAATCTGACTCATGACTAAATATATGGAGGCCAATATATAATCTGACACATAACTAATTATATGGAGACCAATCTATAATATGACTCATGACTAAATATTTGGAGGCCAATCTATAATCTGACTCATGATTAAATATATGGAGGCCAATATATAATCTGACACATAACTAATTATATGGAGACCAATCTATAATATGATTCATGACTAAATATATGGAGGCCAATCTATAACCTGACTCATGACTAAATATATGGAGGCCGATATATAATCTGACACATAACTAATTATATGGAGACCAATCTATAATATGATTCATGACTAAATATATGGAGGCCAATCTATAATCTGAATCTTGACTAATTATATGGGATCCAATATATAATCTGACTCATGACTAATTATATGGAAACCAATATATAATCTTCATCCTGTCTAATTATATGGAAACCAATATATAGTCTGAATCTTGACTAATTATTTGGAAACCAATATATAATCCGACCCATGACTAATTATATGGAGACCAATGTATAATCTGACTCATTACTAATTAAATGGAAACCAATAGATAATCTAAATCTTGACTAATTATATGGATACCATTATACTCATGGCTAATTACATGGAGACCAACGTGTAATCTGACTCGTGCCTTATCACATGGAGACCAATATATAATCTGACTCATGACTAGTTATATGGAGACCAATCTATAATCTGACTCATAACTAATTATATGGAGACCAATCTGTAATATGACTCATGTGACTAATTATATGGAGACCAATATAATCTGACTCGTGACTTATTATATGGAGACCAATATATAATCGGACTCATCACTAATTATATGGAAACAGTATATAATCTGAATCGTGACAAATTATATGGAGACCAACATTTCATCCGAAGCTTGACTAATTATGTGGAGAGCAATACATAATCTGAATCTTGACAAATTATATGGAGAGCAATATATACTCCGTATCTTGACAAATTATATGGAGAGCAATATATAATCTGTATCTTGACAAATTATATATAGACCAATCTATAATCTGATTCATGACTAATTATATGAAAACCCATCTATAATCTGTATCTTGACAAATATTATGGAGAGCAATACATAATCTGAGTCGTGACAAATTATATGGAGAGCAATATATAATCTGAATCTTGACAAATTATATGGAGAGCAAAATATAATCTGAATCTTGACAAATATTATGGAGAGCAATACATAATCGGAATCTTGACAAATTATATGGAAACCAATCTATAATCTGAATCTTGACTAATTATATGGAGACCAATAAATAATCTGAGTTTTAAGCCTTTATCTAACACAACAACCATGGGATGACACTTGTAAATATAATTCTGTAATAACTGAAAATATTCATATTTTCCTTGAAAAACATAGTTGATGTCCCTCCAGTGCAGAGGCGGCGGAGAGTACAGGGGACACGTGCCTGTACACTTTTTAGACATCTTACGCGGTTACACAATAAGCTAAAATGGGGCGAATTGTAAATGTGTCAATATATAGGCATTCCTGTAATGTATTATTTATAAATCCAAACAATATTTGGCAAAAGAATCTAGCCTTCGGTCCGCTTCTTTTGCTTTAGCCATGTTCCAACCAGAAGGCTTGCCTTCCTCTGGTAGACGATTGGAGTAGAAGAAATGGACGGAACGGTGGCCACGCCTCGGCATGCTCATCCAAACGAGAGACTATAGTGTGGCATGGTACATCCTTAAACATTTGTACCCCTCGACTTTTATCGAGTTTCCTCCGCCTTCTCTGCTCCTGTGGAGGTAGCTCCCCGTGCGTATTCCCATAGGGGTAATAACCAGATGTAGCGCCAAGATTTCTCCGACAAGGGAGGTTGGAGGGAGGGGGGGGGGGAGGGCGGCGGTAGAGAGTATCCAAATTAACCAAACATTATGATTAGGCCCGGCGGGAGATATGTTTGTTTTAATTGGGAAAAATCGCAATATCCGTGACTCCAGAGGTTTTGCTAGAGGCAAAACGAAAAGCACCGAAAAAAAATAATAAAAATTGTGGCTTGTGGAACTTGGGTATCAAAAACAGGTGTCCAGGGGCTGGGAGCAGTTAACGTTTCAAACGTCAATTATAGACGCCCATTGATTTGGTGGAGAGACCATGAAGCCCTCCTACCAACGTTGGTGAAGTTGGCCCGCCGATATTTGGCGATACAGCAATATCAGCTTCATCCGAACTACTATATGCAATGTATTCGAGCAACGGCGGATGTTTCTTTCTAAGGATACGGCCGCAGCGATTGTATTCTTAAATGAAAACATCGCTGAATGTTAAAATATCCAACAAACTGAGAGAACTGTATTAACTACTCGTTCCCTGAGTTCCGATGTGTTCTATGTGCCAGTAGGCTGCCAGTAGGCACACCAGTAGGCTGCCAATAGGCTGCCAGTGGCACATAGAACACGTTGGAACTCAGGGAGACCAACTGTACGTAAGTTCAATCATATTCAAATTCAAATTAATAAAAATGGCCGAAATTATTAAAATTTTGTTCCTTTTAACATTTAACGTCATTTAACTCGTTAACGCAGAATTATTTAACACGTTAATGTATTAAGGAAAAAAAAATGTTTAACTCCTCCCAGCCCTGCAGGTGTCACGGCAATCCCACAAGCCACAAATAGGCGCGATATAACACACAACAGAGACTAGATGTGTGGCGTCCAGTGAATTGTAAAAAGTTTCTGGCACGGCCTAAAATAGTACTCTCGCAATGTAATTAACCCTAAAATAGTACTCTCGCAATGTAATTAAACCCGGAGGTCCATTGGCTGAAACACTGCTTGTGTTTTTTCTCGATATGTACAAAATTTGAAAGTTATAGCTTGGGTGACAAATCCACTCGGCGGGTGATTTAGTTAAAATCCACTCTCCACGTACTGTGGTTTGCAAGAGACTAACAACACTATACAGGAGACTGAGGCGGAATCGGATGAACAACGTGGTGTTCTGCGACTGGGATGTATTTTATGTCACCGTAGTTGAACGCGGATGGCCCAACAACTTTCAACGCCTTCTCTGTAGACATTATTCCAGGACAGGCTAGTGTTATTACAGTCACTCGAAGTCCGTAACGAATATCTTCTGTAGGAACAGCAATTCCCCGTGTTTGTATCTAGAATACAGATAAGATCAGGGGTGCAAGCCACCACGCCACCATTGTCAGCGGCCTCGTCTGTTGTAGTCTTGGCAACTAGGTACTCATTCTGGAGTAATATAACTAGAGATAAACCGATATATTCATTCGTTCCCTCTATCAACAAATCTCCTCTTGAAAACCCGCCCGACACTTCTCTATTTACTTCCACGACTTTCCCAACTATCAAGATCTTTCCTTTCTCCGTCTCGAAAATGGCGTCGATAAAACTTGATTTATGTGATCTTGCTTCTAGAACAGCATTGCCAAGCCTCCACGCTCTGCTCATAGAGTAAGGGGCAGTATAGTATGTTAACTTTTCACAACTGATTGGGGAGAGGGTTAAAAAGCAGCAGCATCCCATTTCTACACACTTGGCTCGAAAATGATTTTCCACGCTTTTAGCGCAATCAGCCGTTAATATGGTAGACGTTTTTCCCATTTCGTCTGCCACACATCCAGGGGCAAACCCATGACCGTAAATGAATGGGCTAAACATCTGAATTTCTGGAAATGCTCTTGCCATTCCATCACAGTCGACGATTGGTAAGTTTAAGTCAGCTCCCACATAGAGAGGAACCATGGAGTTCAAGCCACCGATTTCAACACTCATTAAAGCCACGATTGAAAAGGGTCCATTAGAATCCTTTGAATCAATCACCGGAAGGTCATCTATAAAGGTCACTTGACCTTCCTGTTGGACTAGATCACTTATCTCACCCGACACAATACCCTCATTATAATGGTGACAATTGTAGAGGTTCTGTAAGGTCATTAAAGCTTTCTGAATTTCTGTATTCGAAGTCATTTTTTCATTCATAATAACAGGAGCTCCCATGAACGCCACATTTGCAACAACGCCTTCCGCCGTTGCTCTGAGGCGATCACAAGAGACAATTTTTATCACCTTACCGTCACGCAAAGCCTTTTTTGATAGCAGGGAGCCAATGTGAGGGTTTCCTCCACCACCACTGCCGAGTATTCCAGCACCAACATTGATACAGTGTACATCATATTCTTGTAGTATCCATTCTCCGGTCGTAACGTTAATTTGTGGTTTATAATCAGTAGGCTTATTGCTATGTGTTTCAGGAGATAATGTTTTACCAGCTGCTGTGACAGTCTGTTTCTGTTTCTGTGTGACGTTCTTATCGTCCATCATCTCTAATAACTCTCTGGTCTGTTCTATGTTTACTGTAGAACTACTTCCTGATTTAAATTGCAGCTTACCGACGGCTTTAATCTTCATACGTGTAGCATTACCAGGTAAGTAGGAAAGTGCAATGTCTTGATAATCGATTATCTCAATAGTATCCTGTATGGCACCATTGTTCATCGCAAGATTAATTGTCTTCTGTGTTTCTACCTTACGTGCTTCAGATCTAGCCTTGACATAGAAACGCTTCTCAATTGTTTCTTTTGTTTTTTCATCTTCCCCTTCAGTCTCTTTCTTCATCTTATCTTTGTCTAGAAAATCGGTTATATTAACTACTTCGTCAACATATCCCGACGTATGGCAAAGTGCAGCTCCGATGGCGTTGGCGACATCAAAGTGTTGTGGAATGTTCACTTCAGATACACCCTTGAGCTTTCCATCAGGATTTATGAGTATACTCCCTCCACCAACTAAAACGATCGGAGCTTCCCCTTTGCAAGTTTTTACTTGATCTATTGCGTCTTCTACCATTTCCTGAATTTTTATCGCAGCCTTTTTGACCAAGTCTCTAGGCAAGTTTTCTATTGCGCGTTTGTTTCCAATCTTCGCCAAGCCGTGTGCTACTGCTATATCGGTGGCTGTTACAACACGCTTTTGATCTGCATCAGCCTGCCCGTCGCTGAATACAATAGCCTCATGTCTTATTAAATACCCAGCACTGAGCGGCCCAACTTTAACACTAGAAAGTTGACCACTGTCTGCAAATATTCCATCAACATATGAACCCCCACCAAGTCCAATACTAAATATGTCCGGCATAACAAAATTAGTTCGAACTACACCAACATTCACATGAGAGGCAGCCTCCCGTGGAAACCCGTTTACTAGTACCCCGATATCAGTTGATGTTCCACCAACGTCAATAACAATACAATTCTTCAACCCAGAAAGGAAGGCAGCACCACGCATACTGTTAGTTGGACCAGATGCTATCGTATGAACTGGGAACTTTAATGCATTTTCTTCACTTATTAAAGTACCGTCGTTTTGAGTCAGAAAAAATGAACAAGTCAATCCAATTGTCGTTAGTGCTTCTTTGAAACCACTGATGGTATTTATGCATAATGGTTTCAAACATTCATTCAATATTGCAGCATTTTCACGTTCGAGTAGGCCAAGTCCACCTATTTCATCGGAGAGAGTAACAGATAAACTTTTATCCAATTGTTTGATGATGTTGTACACTTCTTGCTCTTGATCGTTTCTTACGGGCGAAAAAATGCCTGACACCACAATATGTCTTATCTTGTTCGCCGTAATCTCTTGCACACATGTCTTAATTTCGTCTGGCTTTACGTCAGTAATTACCCGTCCGTCATAGTGGTATCCCCCGTTAACCAAATGAACCGTCCCTTTGATGGCATCACACACATCTTCAGGAATGTCTATAAAGGGAGGTAAGGCCGTGGACGATGGGCCACATAGTCGGATAACTGAAACCTGTGTCAAGTCTTTCTTCTGAATCAAGGCATTTATAAAGTGTGTGGTCCCAACATGCACTTGGTGTACAGAAACCGTCCCAACCTTCTCGCAGGCAAGTTTCAATACTGTTAGTATGGCTCGTTTCACACCTGAAAAATACAAATCAAATAAAATGTCAGTTTGATTATCAATGGATTGGGTGGTTGAAATTATCAAGCAAATAACTTAACTGATATTTTGACCTGTCATGGCAAGAGTAGTGGAGGCTGACGATAATATATAATACGACAACCATGGATTGGTCACTTTCCACGGGTGGGCAGTATCTCCAGGGGTGCAATAATATTACATTCTAAACACCAATTATTGGAACAGTCATTAAAAATTTAATTAACGAAACTCCGAATGCAAGACGGTGCTTCATTAATTAAAATTTCACTTATTATGATTTTTATTACCCGGTAAACGCATGTGGGGACATCACTGCCCACGCGTGGATTACAACCAGTCCACGGCGACTGAACGGTCGGTGCTGTTAAAGCTGGGTTCGACAATGTCCGGTGCTACATTTTAGCCATTTAGTGCCAAACAAAGAATGGGGATTCGCTGTCTAATCCAAATAAATTGATCGAGTTGCCATAAATGAACGGGCAATTATTTTTTTCAAGGCTGAACGGACGATTTGTCATGGGAAAAATCCCACAGAAAACTGCATCACACGAAAGTTGTGACCAAATGTCGGAAGGTGAAAAGGGCGAACACCTAAGTTATATATATGCCACTGATTCTGGTCTGAATGATGTCTGTACATATACATGTTGCTGTACAAAAGTGATAACCGATTTATCTACTAATTACTGTTAACCCTTTACCTAACGAATCGCCCGCATCCGCCCACGTAATATGCAAATTCAGCAGTTGAAACAATATTATATTTAAAAAAATTTCAACAAAACCATAACATGTGACCCCTCGTTGGAACGAGCTCGTCGAGCTCGTTCCAACGAGGGGTCACATGATATGGTTTTGTTGAAATTGTTTGATAAATAATAAATTTTGATATCGTCTTCGTTGGGTGAAGGGTTAATCTACTGGATTTAGTAGGTCGCAGTTCTTTACAAAAGGCTCTATTCAATTGGATAAAATGACTCACGATGGTACGAAGTATTTATAATGTAGCCTTTTGTGAATTTGACAAGACAGAATGTTTTAAATTTTGAAAAAATATCAAGGCCTTATTACCAAAAATCAAGGCCTTATAACCAAAAATCAAGGCCTTATTACCACTCTCGGACAATTAAGGTAGAACTTTTTCCCAAACACAATTTCCAACACTTAAAAGACAAACGAAGTAAGAACACATTTTTTTTTGTTTCGTCACTGCCGTAATGTTTTTCCTTCAAAAGTGAAAGAAACTTTTTTGGTGCCAAAATTTTAACCAACGAAGAGTTTTGGTGCCAAATCCAATTTTTTGATGAAGTCGACCTTAGAAATTACGTTTAGTCATTACTGAACTATACCATACTGGGTTCCATGCCCGTGTTAAGAAAGAAGCGTGACGTAATCATTTAATTAAATTTGCAAAGGCGGCCACAAATCAAGGTCGAAGAGATGGGTTTTTCTTTTTTTAGAAAATGAAATTTTTTTGGCAAAATGAGATTTTTTCTTGCAGTTGGCAAATTTTTCAACAGGCAGCGCGAACCTTGACCATAATCCTACACGAATGTTAATTGTGTTGAAACATGAACAGATAATAACGAAATGTATCCTGACGTGTATTCAGAGGACACCAGTGCTCACAACCAGCGTTTATTAGGCTTTCCCAAACCCAGTTTGGGAAAAACTCTTCTTATTCTTCTTTTCCAAAAGTTTTTCTTCATTTTTTTTTTATTTTATTTTTTTAGGCTTACCCAAACCCAGTTTGGGAAAGACTCTTGTCATTCTTCTTTTTCAAAATTTTTCTTCATTATTTGTTTTTTATTTTATTTTTTTTTTTAATTTTCTTTCAGCCGTAAAATTTGTCCGTTGCACAACTCAAAAACGGGCCGTATGATTTCAACCAAATATGGCATACTTATGTACTATCATAAAATCTAGTGAAATGAGGTACCGCCGTATCGCCATGTCTGTGAAAACGCCTATTTGAACTTTTTTCTGCCAAAACCATCCAAATGCCACCATTTTTGCAAAAGTCTCAAGTATATTCAGAGGACACCAGTGCTCACAATCAGCGTTTATTATATAACCATTTTATCATGGCTTGAAGTTACCTGGCAATAGTAGGAGATGTGGAGAGCGTGCCTGTTTGGGGGACCCCGCAGGGGACCCCGGAAGTGACGTCATGTCACGTGACCTGGTGGCACCATGTTGTGCTGTCATGGTAACCCGCGTGAGCAGCCATCTTGTGACGTCATCTCCATAGTGATACGTGGTGTGAGTGCGCATGAGCAACGCGTGTTGTTAGGGTGATACGTGTTTCCGTCGTCCATTTTCTATACTGGAGGCCGCCATCTTGGTTTCTATGGTAGCAAGTGGTTGCTATGTGACCCAAAACATTCTAACAAGACAGGGGTGTGTTCCTTTGTAGAAGAGTAAATTCCCGACTCGTAGAATTACCACAAACAACCCCACAATCCCTCCAAATCACCGAAATTAACTTTATTTACTACGGATTCCACATTTTATCGGCTTAGCACGCAGTGCTATAGTACCAAGGACACAGGGGGGGGGGGGGGGGGTGCGTTCGATTGAATAGTAAGTAATTTTCTGGCTTAGAGTTCTCCCAGAATCCTCGTTTAATTACCCAAATGAACACGACAAGTTTTACTATTTCAAATTCTTTCAGAATTCTCTGCTTCCATCTATATATGCAATAGTTTTCGTCTATCTGGCCATGTTCCCTTGTTCTAGAGTAGACTCCAGTAGCGTTGAAGAGCCTATCAGCTGGAACAGCCTTGCTTATTATTACTATATTTAGCTATTCTGTTCTGTTCTCGTAATTAAACAAGAATTCTGGGAGAATTCTAAGCCAGAAAATTACTCCTATTCAATCGAACACACCCCCTCTGCCCTTTGGTACTATAGCACTGCGTGCTAAGCCGATAAAGTGGGGAATCCGTAGTAAATAAAGTCAATTTCGGTGATTTGGAGGGATTGTGGGGTTGTTTGTGGTAATTCTACGAATCGGGAATTTACTCTTCTACAAAGGAACATACCCCTGTCTTGTTAGACGGTTTTGGGTCACATAGCAACCACGTGCTACCAAAGAAACAAAGATGGCGGCCTCCAGTGTATAAAATGGACGACGGAAACACGTATCACCCTAACAATACGCGCTGCGCATGCGCACTCAAACCACGTATCACTATGATGATGACGTCACACGATGGCCGCTCACGCGGGTTACCATGACAAAACAACATGGCGCCACCAGGTCACGTGACCTGACGTCACTTCTGGGGTCCCCTGCGGGGTCCCCCAAAACAGGCACGATCTCCACATCTCCTACTACTCCTGGCCCAGAATAGTAGTTCTCGATAATGATTAGTCCACGAAGATACCAAGCCAAGAATATTATATCTCACGTGACTTCCTTGCATTCTGATTGGCTGAAAGATGATACCCTATTTCGTGTAGTTTGCATCCACATAACTGACCAGGCACTACACCCAGGCACTACACGTTTTCTATTTTTAGCACACTACTATATCAGTTTTCTTTTCATACTGGGCGATTAAAACTGATCAGGCTAAATTTAAATATCGATTCATAGAGGCACAACATCCACAAAACGACCCGGAAAGAAATCATTGTGGAAAAATGTATCGCTTTTCCATTGTTGAAGTCACATTTTCCGAGGCGTTCATTTTTTTCCTTGAGAAGATTATCCCTATCTCGTTTCGAAGAGAATGATCCATACCTGGGTCCAACTTTCCTGAAAACGCGTCCGGATATGAAAAATCGTTTGTTTCGCTGCTCATATTATTTCGCTATTTAATTATATGTTTTGGGCAGTAAACGAATAAATAATGGAATTCAATTGAATCTTCGGAGTTTTGTATCCCGTACTGACCCATTCGGTAATGTATATGTGTGACAAATGTGTGGAAATTATCAAACTGCGTTGTCAAATTTCGAAAAATTTAGCTTTCATTCGCGAGTTGCGCGATTCTAGAGAACACAGTTCCGTTTGGGGGAAATGTTTTGTTTACCCTTGCCGACCGATTCAAAATTTGTCTTCAGCTCATATCAATAATCCAAGTTAGCGCTTCGTATTTTTTTTCTATATAACGCTGGTTGGTAGGGCTGAAACCTTGGTAACAGATTAACAAATCGGACAGATGTTTTTCTGGATGGGTGCTCGATATAATATAAGGATTAGTGCATATCTTGTCGTTGACTACGCCCATATAGTGCCCAGTGAGGTGGTATAGTTCCCTCCGCTTCGCGTCGGGAACTACAACACCACACTGGGCACTATATGGGCGTAGTCAACTCCAAGCCATGCACTATTCCTTAAATAGTGGTTCTCGATAATGATTAGTCCACGAAGATACCTAGCCAAGAAGAGTGGTCATCGATAATGAATAGTTCACGCACCAGAGGCGTGTCGAGGATCACTAGTCAACGATAAAACATTTAATAATTATTTTAACCCTCTGAACCCGTGCGCCCGTTTTTTCGGCCAGCAACATGATACGTCATAACGTCATTATATAGGTTGGCTTTTCAGTAAATATGTGGGGTAGACCAATCAATATTTTCAACGTTCAACCCCAGGGCTGCACGTTGAATATATTGATTGGTCTACCCCAAATAACGAATACGAGACCTTCTAATTGCTGCCATTGACCTGGCATGGAAGATACCACTAGAATTCAAATGGTAAAATCTGACAAACTGAGGAAGAATCTTGCTAACCGTCAGGATTATAGACTTAGACACACCACCTGTTGTCGAGGGCCTTGCCCAAGATCAGTTTACGGAATATTGGACATTATTTACCATGTCGAGAGTAATAGGTGTTCGTGGCACCCCATTATTTACCATGTCGAGAGCAATAGGTGTTCGTGACACCCCAAGAAGTTTCTTTGCATTATGCTAGAACTACATCGTTGTGATAATTTCACTCTTGAACTTCGAAACAAGGAACAAGAATTCCTAGAAACAATCTCTTAAAGGGTGGTGTCATGAAATTAAGAATATTCTATGGCTATTTTTAGAAAGTGTATAAGGCACGGGGATAGTGAACGGTTATTTTTAGAAGCCTCGATAGGTAGAACTATAGGAAACGGTATAATACCCAACTGTAAATCAGAGGAACGGAAGGTCACGTGAGATATATGTTCTTATAAGGCCTCTACTTGGCCTCAGCTATGGCGATATAAAAATCTTTGTAACACCATGTTGAAACCATGTCGATACAATATCCACAGATTGGGCACTATGTGGTGTCGATACAATATCCACAGATTGGGCAGTATGTGGTGTCGATACAATATCCAGAGATGGAGCATTATGTAGTGTCGATACAATATCCACAGATTGGGTACTATGTGGTGTCGATACAATATCCACAGATGGGGCACTATATGGTGTCGATACAATATCCACAGATTGGGCACTATGATGTGCCGACGACTTATCGGCAACTGTTCACAGCAGATACGTCGATAGGCTTGCAACTGGTTCAGATCGATCGGTGACTAGTGAGCGAATCTTCGGTGACTGGTTGAAACTGAAGAGGGACTGGTCGGTGACTAGTTGTCTATTGATCGCCGATTAAAACATAATGCGTATAAAAATGGTGCTTTTCAGAATCAAATCATTTCTCTGCAAGTTGTCAAAATGGAGTGATGACTGGAAATAATTGAAATAATAAAAAGTCGTTGATGTGAACTCTGTGAATACTCGTGACCAAATGATGTGATGCGCTAACAGGTCTTTTTTATAGACGGTGGCATGTTGCAAACTTAACGGCGAATGATCGGCGCACGCTTGGAAACGACCTTGCAACCGATCGACAACCAGTCGACGAGAAAGCGCAGGTCGATCACCGCCTTATCACTGTCAGTGATCAATAACAGATTGGTTGCAAAGAGTCAACACCCTCGTCTAGACGAAACCAATCGCTGCACAGTGGAAATCAATCTGCGATTAAATTAACACCGTTTGGAAGACCTCTAGGAGACCAATGGAACCTCTAAGCGACCAAATTAGTAGCAGCCAGTCTTTTATGCATGCTCAAAAGACTGGTTGTGACCGAATGGGTTTTGCGACCTCTCTGAAACCTTGTAGCAACCTCAGTGAAACCTTTCAGAGACCTCTGAAACCTCTTTGCGCTTGTCAATGTGTTTGGTCGCCAAGAGGTTGCATAGCGGTCGCGTTGTCTGTGTGACTGGGGCTTAAGATTCGAGTCGTTCGAACAATATCTGTTCCAGTCATTGCGTGTTTTGTCTTCCCGATTCAGAATTCATGGAGGCCTTCGTTATACACAAGGGAGATAACTCTGTATTGGTAGATACAGACTATGGGAGACGAAGCAGCCTGATTGGACATTCTTGGACTTGGGTGAGGGGATTCGAGACCAGAGGCTGTTTAGACTAAATAGATTGATAGGGTGAGAGTAGCAAAAGCAAACCATAGATAAAAGCAGGGGATTCTGGAAGAATCCGAACAAGTCATTCTGCAGTTGAATCGAACACAGCCCAGAACATACCACACCCCATGATAAAAAAAAACAAGATGGCGGCCCTAGGTAAACACAATGGATGACGAAAGCACGTGTAATCCGACAACACTGCGCACTGACATCACGAATCACTGTTGTGTTGGAGCCACAACATGTCAGGTCACGCGAGCTACCACGACAACCTAATATGACGTTGCTGGGTCACGGTACTAAGATACCACTTCTCAGGTATTATTAATATCCATCGCACAAAAACCTAGTCCACCATGAGCTTCGTGTAGCCCACCACCCTGTATTGTATATATAACATCAGAATGTATGCAGATTATGTGATCATAGTAGACAATTTTAATTTCATGCAAGTTAAAAAAAACTCAATATACAAGTGTACAAAAGTTGAAAATGGGGAGGTGATTTCACTCGGAGAACGAACATTCAACTTCTGAAAAAATTCCACAGAGCCATATTACGTGAGCTCTTCACTGGAACGAGCTCAACTGGTCAGTATGGAAACGTGGACCTTTCGGTTTGAAATTCAATGATCTAACCACTGAGCCACCGCGATCCTTGATACAACTACATTCCTCAAGAGTACATTTAAATGTCCGGAGTATACAATTGCTTTATTTGTGCATAGTGTACACAGTTAACTGGTAGAGTGCTGGAAGCCCATATTTGAGCTTTATTCTGAAGTGCAGGCACCACAACCTGAAGTCTTTATATTCTGAGGAGGCGCTTCATATTTTCATTGAAGTGCAATTATTTTGTCTGCATGAATTTGCCTTGTTACAATTTATGGGAGAGTGCCTTGAGGCACTCTCCCATAAATTGTAACAAGGCAAAAACAAGTGAACAAATTTTGACGACCAAAAATAATTCAGCACTCTATCAGTTAATGTAAAACACGGGATTTCTACTGTTCTACCTGTATGATAGGGGGCGCGCTGGCTCAGTGGGTAGAGGTGCAGCCTGCAAGCCGAGAGGTCCTCGGTTCGAATCCCACCTGCGTTGTGTACTTGGGCAAGACCCTTCATCCCATTGCCCATTACACAGAGCATCTTGCAGAGTGTCTGTATTCGTAGATTCCACGTGGAAACTTGCAGCGTCAACGAAATTGTTTCCATAATGACTTACTCTGTGTTTCGCCATGTCATTCTAAGTCGAAGAAACTGTTTCCATCATGACTTACTCTGTGTGCCGCCATGTGATTCGAGTCAAAGAAACTGTTCCCGTCATGACTTACTCTGTGTGTCGCCATGTCATTCGAGTCAAATAAACTGTTTCCATCATGACTTGTGTCGCCATGTCATTCGAGTCAAAGAAACTGTTTCCATCATGACCTACTCTGTGTGTCGCCATGCCATTCGAGTCAAACACACTGCTTCCATAATAACTTACTCTGTCTGTCGCCATGCCATTCGAGTCAAATAAACTCTTTCCATCATGACTTGTGTCGCCATGTCATTCGAGTCAAAGCAACTGTTTCCATAATGACTTACTCTGTGTGTCGCCATGTCATTCGAAGTCAAAGAAACTGTTTCCATAATGACTTACTGTGTGTTTCGCCATGTCATTCGAGTCAAAGAAACTGCTTCCATCATGACTTACTCTCTGTGTCTTCATGTCATTCGAGTCTAAGAAACTGCTTCCATCATGACTTACTCTCTGTGTCGTCATGTCATTCGAGTCAAAGAAACTGTTTCCATCATGACTTGCTCTGTGTGTCGCCATGTCATTCGAGTCAAAGGAACTTTTTCCTTCATGACTAACTCTGTGTGTCGCCATGTCATTCGATTCAAATAAACTGTTTCCATAATGACTTACTCTGTGTGTCGCCATGTCATTCGAGTCGAAGAAACTGTTTCCATAATGTCTTACTCTGCGTGTCGCCATATCATTCGAGTCAAAGAACTGTTTCCATCATGGCTTACTCTGTGTGTCGCCATGTCATTCGAAGTCAAAGAAACCGTCTCCAACATGACTTACTCTGTGTGTCGCCATGTCATTCGAGTCAAAGAAACTGTTTCCATCATGACTTACTCTGTGTGTCGCCATGGCATTCGAAGTCAAAGAAACCGTCTCCATCATGACTTACTCTGTGTGTCGCCATGTCATTCGAAGTCAAAGAAACTGTTTCCATCATGACTTACTCTGTGTGTCGCCATGGCATTCGAGTAAAAAAAACTGTTTCCATCATGACTTACTCGATGTGTCGCCATGTCATTCGAGTCAAAGAAACTGTTTCCATCATAAATTACTCTGTGTGTCACCATGTCATTCGAGTCACAGACACTGATTCCATAATGACTTACTCTGTGTGTCGCCATGTCATTCGAGTCAAATAAACTGTTTTCCACCATGACTTGTGTCGCCATGTCATTCGAGTCAAAGAAACTGTTTCCATAATGACTTAATCTGTATGTCTCCATGTCATTCCAGTCAAAGAAAATGTTTCCATAATGACTTACTCTGTGTGTCGCCATGTCGTCCGAAGTCAAAAAAACTGTTTCCATCTCGACCTGCTCTGTGTGTCGCCATGTCATTCGAGTTAAAGAAACTGTTTCCGTGATGACTTACTCTGTGTGTCGCCATGTCATTCGAGTAAACAAATCTTTTTCCATAAGGACTTACTCTGTGTGCCATGTCATTCGAGTCAAAGAAACTGTTTACATCATGACTTGTGTCGCCATGTCATTCGAATCAAAGAAACTGTTTCCATAATGACTTACTCTGTGTGTCCTCATATCATTCGAAGTCAAACAAACTATTTCCATCATGACTTACTCTGTGTGTCGCCATGTCATTCGAGTCAAATAAACTGTTTCCATCACGACTTGTGTCCCCATGTCATTCGAGACAAAGAAACTGTTTTCATAATGACTTACTCTGCGTGTCGCCATGTTATTCGAAGTCAATGAAAATATTTCCATCATGACTTACTCTGTGCGTCGCCATGTCCTTCGGGTCAAATAAACTGTTTCAATAATGACTTACTCTATGTATCGCCATGTCATTCGAGCCAAAGAAACTGTTTTCATAATGCCTTACTCTGCGTGTCGCCATGTTATTCGAAGTCAATGAAAATATTTCCATCTTGACTTACTCTGTGCGTCGCCATGTCCTTCGGGTCAAAGAAACTGTTTCCATAATGACTTACTCTGTGTGTCGCCATGTCATTCGAGTCAAAGAAACTGTTTCCATCATGTCTTACTCTATGTGTCGTCATGTCTTTAGAGTCAAAGAAACTGTTTCCATCATGACTTATCTGTGTGTCGCCATGTCCTTCGAGTCAAAAAAACTGTTTCCATCATGACTTGTGTCGCCATGTCATTCGAGTCAAAGGCACTGTTTCCATAATGACTTACTATGTGTGTCGCCATGTAATTCGAGACAAATAAACAGTTTCCATGATGACTTGTGTCGCCATGTCATTCGAGTCAACGAAACTGTTTCCATAATGACTTTCTCTGCGTGTCGCTATGTCATTCGAGTCAAAGAAACGGTTTCCATAATGACTTACTCTGTGTGTAGCCATGTCATTGGAAGTCAAAGAAACTGTTTCCATCATGACTTACTCTGTGTGTCACCATGTCATTCGAGTCAAAGAAACTGTTTCCATCATGACTTACTCTGTGTGTCGCCATGTCATTCAAGTCAAATAAACTGTTTCCATGATGATTTGTGTCGCCATGTCATTCGCGTCAAATAAACTGTTTCCATCATGGCTTACTCTGTGTTTCGCCATGTCATTCGAGTCAAATAAACTGTTTCCATCATGACTTGTGTCGCCATGTCATTCGAGTCAAAGAAACTGTTTCCATAATGACTTTCTCTGAATGTCGCTATGTCATTCGAGTCAAAGAAACTGTTTCCATAATGGCTTACTCTGTGTTTCGCCATGTCATTCGAAGTCAAAGAAACTGCTTCCATCATGACTTGTGTCGCCATGTCATTCGAGTCAAAGCAACTGTTTCCATAATGACTTACTGTGTGTGTCGCCATGCCATTCGAGTCAAAGAAACTGTTTTCATAATGACTTACTGTGTGTGTCGCCATGTCGTTCGAGTCAAAGAAACTGCTTCCATCATGACTTACTCTGTGTGTCTTCATGTCATTCGAGTCTAAGAAACTGCTTCCATCATGACTTACTCTCTGTGTCGTCATGTCATTCGAGTCAAAGAAACTGTTTCCATCATGACTTACTCTGTGTGTCGCCATGTCATTCGAAGTCAAAGAAATTGTTTCCATCCTGACTTACTCTGTGTGTCGTCATGTCGGTCGAGTCAAAGAAACTGTTCCATCATGACTTACTCTATGTGTCGTCATGCCATTCGAGTCAAAGAAACCGTTTCCATCATGACTTGTGTCGCCATGTCATTCGAGTCAAAGAAACTTTCCATCACGACTTACTCTGTGTGTCGCCATTCATTCGAGTCAAAGAAACTGTTTCCATCATGACTTACTCTGTGTTCGCCATGTCATTCGAAGTAAAAAAACTGTTTCCATCATGACTTACTCTGTGTGTCGCCATGTTATTTCAGTCAAAGAAACTGTTTCCATCATGAGTTGTGTCGCTATGTCATTCGAGTCAAAGAAACTGTTTCGATATGGACTTACTCTGTGTGTCGCCATGTGATTGGAGTCAAAGAAACTGTTTCCATAATGACTTACTCTGTGTGTCGACATGTCATTCGAGTCAAAAAATCTGTTTCCATCATGACTTGTGTCGCCTTGTCATTCGAGTCAGAGAAACTGTTTGCACCATGACTTACTCTGTCTGTCGCCATGTCAGTCGAGTCAAAGAAACTGTTTCCATAATGCCTTTCTCTGTGTGTCTCCATGTCATTCGAAGTCAAAGAATCTGTTTTCATAATGACTCACTCTGTGTGTCGCCATGTCATTGGAGTCAAAGAAACTGTTTCCATCATGACTTACTCTGTGTTCGCCATGCCATTCGAGTCAACAAAACTGTTTCCATCATGACTTGTGTCGCCATGTGATTGGAGTCAAAGAAACTGTTTCGATATGGACTTACTCTGTGTCTCGCCATGTGATTGACTTTCTCCGTGTGTCGCCATGCCATTCGAAGTCAAAGAAACTGTTTCCATAATGACTTACTCTGTGTGTCGCCATGTCATTCGATGTCAAAGAAACTGCTTCCAAAATGACTTACTCTGTGTGTCGCCATGTCGTTCGAGTCAAAGAAACTGCTTCCATCATGACTTACTCTGTGTGTCTTCATGTCATTCGAGTCTAAGAAACTGCTTCCATCATGACTTACTCTCTGTGTCGTCATGTCATTCGAGTCAAAGAAACTGTTTCCATCATGAGTTACTCTGTGTGTGGCAATGTCATTCGAAGTCAAAGAAACTGTTTCCATCCTGACTTACTCTGTGTGTCGTCATGTCGGTCGAGTCAAGGAAACTGTTTCCATCATGACTTACTCTATGTGTCGTCATGCCATTCGAGTCAAAGAAACCGTTTCCATCATGACTTGTGTCGCCATGTTATTCGAGTCAAAGAAACTTTCCATCATGACTTACTCTGTGTGTCGCCATGTCATTCGAGTCAAAGAAGCTGTTTCCATCATTACTTACTCTGTGTTCGCCATGTCATTCGAGTCAACGAAAGTGTTCCCATCATGACTTGTGTCGCCATGTCATTCGAGGCAAAAAAACTGTTTCCATAAAGACTTACTCTGTGTGTCGCCATGTCATTCGAGTCAAAGAAACTGTTTCCATAATGACTTTCTCTGTGTGTCGCCATGTCATTCGAGTCAAAGAAACTGTTTCCATAATGACTTTCTCTGCATGTCGCTATGTCATTCGAGTCAAAGAAACTGTTTCCATAATGGCTTACTCTGTGTTTCTCCATGTCATTCGAAGTCAAAGAAACTGCTTCCATCATGACTTGTGTCGCCATGTCATTCGAGTCAAAGCAACTGTTTCCATAATGACTTACTGTGTGTGTCGCCATGTCATTCGAGTCAAAGAAACTGTTTTCATAATGACTTACTGTGTGTGTCGCCATGTCGTTCGAGTCAAAGAAACTGCTTCCATCATGACTTACTCTGTGTGTCTTCATGTCATTCGAGTCTAAGAAACTGCTTCCATCATGACTTACTCTCTGTGTCGTCATGTCATTCGAGTCAAAGAAACTGTTTCCATCATGACTTACTCTGTGTGTCGCCATGTCATTCGAAGTCAAAGAAATTGTTTCCATCCTGACTTACTCTGTGTGTCGTCATGTCGGTCGAGTCAAAGAAACTGTTTCCATCATGACTTACTCTATGTGTCGTCATGCCATTCGAGTCAAAGAAACCGTTTCCATCATGACTTGTGTCGCCATGTCATTCGAGTCAAAGAAACTTTCCATCACGACTTACTCTGTGTGTCGCCATGTCATTCGAGTCAAAGAAACTGTTTCCATCATGACTTACTCTGTGTTCGCCATGTCATTCGAAGTAAAAAGACTGTTTCCATCATGACTTACTCTGTGTGTCGCCATGTTATTTCAGTCAAAGAAACTGTTTCCATCATGAGTTGTGTCGCTATGTCATTCGAGTCAAAGAAACTGTTTCGATATGGACTTACTCTGTGTGTCGCCATGTGATTGGAGTCAAAGAAACTGTTTCCATAATGACTTACTCTGTGTGTCGACATGTCATTCGAGTCAAAAAATCTGTTTCCATCATGACTTGTGTCGCCTTGTCATTCGAGTCAGAGAAACTGTTTGCACCATGACTTACTCTGTCTGTCGCCATGTCAGTCGAGTCAAAGAAACTGTTTCCATAATGCCTTTCTCTGTGTGTCTCCATGTCATTCGAAGTCAAAGAATCTGTTTTTTTAATGACTCACTCTGTGTGTCGCCATGTCATTGGAGTCAAAGAAACTGTTTCCACCATGACTTACTCTGTGTTCGCCATGCCATTCGAGTCAACGAAACTGTTTCCATCATGACTTGTGTCGCCATGTGATTGGAGTCAAAGAAACTGTTTCGATATGGACTTACTCTGTGTCTCGCCATGTGATTGACTTTCTCTGTGTGTCGCCATGTTATTCGAAGTCAAAGAAACTGTTTCCATAATGACTTACTCTGTGTGTCGCCATGTCACTCGGAGTCAAAGAAACTGTTTCCATAATGACTTTCTCTGTGTGTCGCCATGTCATTCGAAGTCAAAGAAACTGTTTCCATAATGACTTACTCTGTGTGTCGCCATGTCATTCGTAGTCAAAGAAACTGTTTCCATAATGACTTACTCTGTTTGTCACTATGTCATTCGAAGTCAAAGAAACTGTTTCCATCATGACTTACTCTGTGTGTCGCCATGTCATTAGAAGTCAAAGAAACTGCTTCCATAATGACTTACTGTGTGTCACCATGTCATTCGAAGTCAAAGAAACTGTTTCCATAATGACTTTCTCTGTGTGTCGCCATGTCATTCGAAGTCAAAGAAACTGTTTCCATAATGACTTACTCTGTGTGTCGCCATGTCATTCGTAGTCAAAGAAACTGTTTCCATAATGACTTACTTTGTTTGTCACTATGTCATTCGAAGTCAAAGAAACTGTTTCCATCATGACTTACTCTGTGTGTCGCCATGTCATTCGAAGTCAAAGAAACTGCTTCCATAATGACTTACTCTGTGCTGTGTGTCGCCATGCCATTCGAAGTCAAAGAAACTGCTTCCATAATGAGTTACTCTGTGTGTCGCCATGTCATTCGAAGTCAAAGAAACTGTTTCCATAATGACGTACTCTGTGTGTCGCCATGTCATTGGAAGTCAAAGAAACTGCTTCCATAATGACTTACTCTGTGTGTCACCATGTCATTCGAAGTCAAAGAAACTGCTTCCATAATGACTTACTCTGTGTGTCACCATGTCATTCGAAGTCAATGAAACTGCTTCCATAATGACTTACTCTGTGTGTCGCCATGTCATTCGAAGTCAAAGAAACTGCTTCCATAATGACTTACGCTGTGTGTCGCCATGTAATTCGAAGTCAAAGAAACTGCTTCCATAATGACTTACTCTGTGTGTCGCCATGTCATTCGAAGTCAAAGAAACTGTTTCCATCATGACTTGCTCTGTGTGTCGCCATGTCATTCGAAGTCAAAGAAACTGTTTCCATAATGACTTACTCTGCGTGTCGCCATGTCATTCGAAGTCAAAGAAACTGTTTCCATAATGACTTACTCTGTGTGTTGCTATGTCATTCGAAGTCAAAATGTTGTTCAGCCGCTGGATGTCATCCTCTCCGAATTATTTTACATTTGATTTCAGAATGTTTTCAGATACAACTTGTTCATCTTGTTCAGCCGTAGAGTTGCCGCAAAGGATGTTTGTGTGTGTGTGTGTCAACAGAACTTTCAAATTCAGAATCGGGTGATTTTATTGTATCTTGGTCTGGATTAAATTCCGGGTCATTCAAAGAGTCATTACTATGACCATTACTTTGTCCTGATTTTGTGGAGCTTGATTAGAGGCTCGTTATCCGAACTATCCGAGAGGTTGGTTTGCTTAAGAGTGATCAGTTGCTCATCATCCGAGCTGCCAAATTCACATTCACTCAAACTTTTATTCTTTTCAGAAACAACATTAATAGAGTTAACTAATGTTTGTACCTCTGTAATTACATCATTCAGGACACATTTAACTTCAATTAGACTAATCAGTGGTTCATCATCTGAGCTGTTAAATTCGCATTCACTCAAACTGTTATTCTTTTCAGAAACAGCATTATTAGAGTTAATCTTTCTTTCTACCTCTTTAATTACATCATCCAGGACACTTTTAACTTTTCTATCAATAGAATCTGTAAGAGATTATCTGATGACACTGTGTTTGTATGTATATCCATTATTATTTTCCTATTTCTACATTTTTCATTTAGTCCAAGCAAACAATATGCTCCTTCCAGTTTATATTTTGTCACTAGCCACTTAACCCTTCACCCAACGCAGACGATATCAAAATTTATTATTTTGAATATCATTTTTTTTTTTTAAATGTTTCCAAAAATTTCAACAAATCCAAAAAAGTTTCTTTCACTTTTGAAGGAAAGACATTACGGCAGCGACGAAACAAAAAAAAATGTGTAATTACTTCGTTTGTCTTTTAAGTGTTGGAAATTGTGTTTGGGAAAAAGTTCTACCTTTATTGTCAGTTAGTGGTTATTAGGCCTTGATTTTTGGTAATAAGGCCTTGATTTTTGGTAATAAGGCCTTGATTTTTCTTCAAAAATAAAAACATTCTGTGTTATCAAATTCACAAAAGGCTACATTATAAATACTTCGTACCATCGTGAGTCATTTTATCCAATTGAATAGAGCCTTTTGTAAATAACTGCGACCTACTAAGTCCAGTAGATTAACCCTTCACCCAACGCAGACGATATCAAAATTTATTATTTATCAAACAATTTCAACAAAACCATATCATGTGACCCGTCCTTGGAACGAGCTCGAGCTCGTTCCAAGGACGAGTCACATGATATGGTTTTGTTGAAATTTTTCGAAAAATAATATTTTTTCAGCTGCTGAATTTGCATATTACGCGGGCGGATGCGGCCGATTCGTTGGGTAAAGCTTTAAATTAGACAGATAATTGTAAACTGTGTATTGTAAGGGTCAAGGACAAAAGAAAATGCATATACAAATACTGTTCTTTAAGATTACTGGAAAGTATTTAACTGAAAACAAGGCATGTGATAGTTTATATTGAATAACACAAAATTGTCCAGATAATTGTTTTTTTATATCACTGAAGTTATTCAAGCCTCTGTAGAGAAAGTGATTATCTCCTAGAACACCTGTTTTAGTTTAAATATCACGGGAAATCAAGTTTTATAAACCACTGACAGAATCTATTGGGTTATAGCGAAAACGGCACCGTGCGAAAACGGCACCTGGCGAAAACGTCACCAAGTGAGCGAAAGCGGCACCAATGGTGGCGAAAACGGCACCAATTGTACTGGCGAAAACGGAACCAACCATGGGTTGGCGAAAACGGGACCATGTGTTGGCGAAAACGGCACCAGTTCGGATGGCGAAAACGGCACCATTATTTAATTCATTTTATTTTGCCATTTTCTGTGCTTTGTTTTGAAACTGAGTATTTAAGCTTGCGGATGCATTCTAGATTCTTTAATTAGCAAGAGTTTTCCTGTCGAAGAAAATTAAGGATAGCCAGATGGTGTTGGGCGCCAGTTCACTTCTCAACTAGGATGTACATGTTGAGAGTGGCTGCGATCAGCTCACTGTGAAGTATCGGATGAAACCCACCTCTGGGAGTGGTTGCACCTTTCGTGGGCCCGAACGCACTGGTCCACACCAGAGGAAGAGAAAGAAAGCACCATCCATCACCACTGAAACCACAGAAACAGAACAAGAAGAAGGAATCTCCGTCGATCAAACGCCGGGATGCCGACCTCTACAAGAAAACTCACCGTCCACATGATGGTCCTGGGTATGATGACAAAGTGTAACACGCTATAGATAGCTTCATCAATAAAAAACCTGAGGTCTACCGAGACCCTAAATTCAACTATTCAAATTATAATCGCTAAGGACATTTCATAACCGTTATGGACTCTGATCATCCTTCACTCTATCCCCAGAGATGGTCATCCACCCCTGGATCGGCGAGCAATGGTTCTTTGTCCCTAGTCTTGCCCTTGTTTTGTCAACACCCCCGCACCCCGCACCCTCGGATTCAAAATACAGCCCCCTTCTTTACTGCTGGCGGAGAAGTCAGAACCGGGGGGGGGGGGGGGTGTGGGGCTTAGTCCAAACATTGCCTAGAAGATCGTGTTTTAATTTTATGGTTTGGTACGTCCTTGCAAAAGGTTAAAACACGGTCTTTATTTTTAGGCCATGTTTGGGCTTGAGGCATTCCTAACCCAAGAATCCTGGGCCAAACCCAGGCCCCACAGAGTTCCGGGACCCGGGGTTACTACTATCCAACCCGGATTCACGATACAACCCCCTTAATTACTATTGGCACAGAAGTCAGAACCTTGTGGGTTAGTCCAAACATGGCCTGCACGCCCCTATTTTAATTTTATGGTTTGGTACGTCCTTTTAAAGTATTCTAGAAAAAAAATTTATTAAAAATATATATGGAGATTTTAAAGTTCGGGTGTACCGCATTAAGTGAATTGTTGTCGGTCGAGTTTATTATGTTATGCCAATCAGATTCATTGCTAACGATACTTAATCAAGCTGCCCCAGAGGATAAAGTTACACTTATGTTGGCTCGTTGTCAATAGAGTCGATTTTGTTACTGCAGTTTATTGAGGTCATTGATAACGAATTTAATCCAGCTGATAGAGTTAAGTTACAAGACAAAGACAAACACTTAACACAAACACACTTCTTTTATGTTTTTATTCTCTCTCTCTTTTCCCCAATAACCGTTACGGAATTATGAACTAGAAGTCCTGTCACGAATAGTGCGCTTATCTAGGCTCAATTGCGCGTTGGAATTGCGCGCAATTGCCATATCGAATGGCATCCAAAGCACGGCAGGTTCTCCTGGTTACTCATAGCAAACACATGCAATGTTTCTGCCAATGGACCTCTGGGTTACCCGGAGGTCCATTGGCTGAAACATTGCCTGTGCACAGGCCATATGTACAGAATATGATAGTTTTAATTGGGCCATAACGCGCACATTAACGCGCATATCAACGTGCTATTTGTGCGCATTTCATGACAGGACTTCTAGTTTTAACTGTAGTAACCGTTATGGATTCTGATCATCCTTCACTCCTTCCCCAGAGATGGCCACCCACCTCCGGGAAGGCGAGCGTTGGTCCTGCGTCCCTCTTCTTGTCCCCTCTTTATAAACGCTACTAGAGCGCATTCAGACCCCCACCAAATAGGTTAACATGCAGGCCTGCCCCCGAAGTTTGGGTCTTTCTTTGGGTATACTCCGAAAAAGGGCCGTTGGTTTTGTACATGTCTCAGTTTACTCCTGTGAAAGTAGCCACCCTGCAGAAGCCAGTTCAACCTCTCGGACAATTGCCAGAGGCAGAGAAAACTTGCCAATGAAGGCCTCAGAAATAATATTTAACAAGTGGCAGATTATACTTGCCTGATAAAGACACCATATCAGCCTCGGGGAGAGGTAGCACCTTTGTCGAGAGGGCCCCCTCTCACACTGGTCCTCACCTTGGCCTTTCCTCCTTTGCTGCTTCCTGTCATGGTCGGCATCTGCGAAAAAACTTCAACTAATTATTTCGTCTAAGAGTCGAAAGAAGCTTGCCTCAAATCGTCCCGGAGTGCCATCGGCGTCTGAAACCATTTGATCTCACATTATATATCGATGTGGTCAAAGAGGAATTTCACCAGTTTCATGGGGCTGACAATTTGAGACAAACTAAACGCCGAAGCTCTTACCCAACACATTGTGAGAAGAAAAAAAAATCACTTGGATTGGGGAGCGTTAGTTTTGTTGCACAGTGTTATGACGGCATAGGTGTTGTGTCAGAACTCCTATTTGGTGTTCAAACCCGTAATGCTTATTTGTTTATTGGTGTTTAAGGTCACATATTTATGCACAATAGCTAATCATGACCGTGACAGTTTTAGGGGTGGAGGAAGCCGGAGTACCCGGAGAGAACCACCGAGCAACGGCGAGCAACTGTTAGCTCCCCAACATACTAACTCCACACAATCAGGGTTAGCACTGGTTGAAGACAAGTGCACCACCGACGTGCAGTACGCCTTAGAGATGAAGTGTCTTGCCCAAGGACACAACGCAGTTGCCGCAAGTGGGATTCGAACCGAGGACCTCTCGGCTTGCAGCCTGCACCTCTACCTACTGAGCCACCGCGTTCCCTCCCCAATGCTTTCTTTGTTCATTGCTATGCACATCGATTAAACCTGGTTCTCGTTGATGTGTGCAGAAGTATTAAATCAGCAGGTCAATTTTTTGCCTCAGCTGAAAGTTTGTTTTTATGTCCCATTCACATGTTGAACGTCGCTCATTGACGGAAAAGACCATGTTATCATTTTGGGTGATTTAAAATTCCAGTTTACTCCACATAGATAGACCCACTCATAAATTGGATGGTAGTAGTAGGCTTTTACAATAATTTACACTTGAGAGTGATTTAATAGGTTATGAACAAATAAATAAGTGAACACGTGACTTGAAGCATTTGACTCTCAAAGTTGTGAGTAGGATTAAATTGGGTTGATCAGCTGATTGCTTAAATATATTTTGACTTTGAAATCATTAATAAAAATTTTGATTCGTCCAATTTAGAAAGGATTAATAAGTTTGTTTGTAATTTGGTGCCGGAATGTGTGAGAATCTCTCAAAAACAGGACGCATGGGGAAAAAAAGTGTGAAGGTCATTCAGTGCAAGACCATACGGTAGTTGTGAAAATTCGAAATTTAAACTGAAATTTGATGTGGCAACATATATTTTTTTCCCAGTTTGATTTTTTCAAGAGATGATGTACTTTGTAGATGTATAGGTATTTTTTTCAAAACAACTTGGTGTGTTGTTCAGAGAGTGAAAGGTTAACACTGTGGTCAATGGGATTTATTTAACCGTCCATAAGCAATAGACGTGTGGATATATAAAAAAAAACAATAAGAATGATTACAGTTGGCACCAGGACATGCGCACCATCGACGTGCAGTACGCCTCAGTACACAGCGTCATCGTGCCCCCATGTAGGCAATCGGGTGAAGTGTCTTGCCCAAGGACACAACGCGGTTGCCGCAGGTGGGATTCGAACCGCGGACCTCTCGGCTTGCAGCCTGCACCTCTACCAACTGAGCCAACGCCCCCTAACAAAAGGAACAAAACATCCAATAAGCCAGAATCGCACAGAGATTTGAAGAAAATAGAAGATGGAAAGCAAGAACTGGCCGTTATTGAGCTCCAGAAATGTAAGGATGCTGTTGTTCGATCAAAATCCAAGTATCACTTTGAGTCTGATCATTCAACAGCTTACTTCTTAAGACTGGAGAAATATAAGCTGGATAAAAATGCGTTCTCATTTGTGTTTAATGAACAGGGTGAAATTATAGAAAATACTTTTGATATTTTGGAACTCAGTAAAAAAAAATATTCCCATTTACAGTACGTGGAGAGTGTATTATCACTAAATCACCCACAGAGTGGAGATTCCACCCAAGCAATATTTGCAAATTTGTTGCAAAAGCATAACAAGCACAGGCAACGTTTCAACCAATGGACCTCCGGGTTAAACCCGGAGGTCCATTGGCTGAAACAGTGCTTGTGTTTTTTGGCCATATGTATAACATTTGAAAGTTATAGTTTGGGTGATAACTCCACTCCGCGGGTGATTTAGTTACAATCAACTCTCCACGTACTGTATATAGTCTTACTGAAAATGATGCCGACAGTGAAGATGTTTTGTTTAGTTAATTAGATAAATTCTTGTCAGATGAAGCCAGACAATTTTGTGATGAGCCCATTTCCCCAGGGGAACTGAAGAAATCGCTATTTGCAATGGTCCCTTCCAAAACACCTAGTCTCGATGGGTTAAGTAAAGAATTCTATCAAACATTTTGGGATAGGATTCGATCTAGTTTTCCCAAATTATTGAACAAATATTTTCAAGAATAATCATAACCTCTCTCTATGAGAAAATGCATGATAACTTTGGTTTATAACAAGGGAGACCGGAGAAATCTTAGTGATTGGGGACCACTTTCTTTATTGGGTGTTGACAGAAAGCTCATTACTAAGGTTTCAGCTGACATATTGAAGAAGGTTATTCATTGTTTAATTAGCCCTTTTTCAGACTTGTTGTGTACCCGGCCGTGACCTGCGTCAAACGATATACAGCATCAAAGATATTGTCCCCATATCCCGATAAATTCTGTCTTTCAATTGGTCGGAATGCTTTGGACAAATAGCCATGACAAAGGGTACGCCCATCATCCAAGGTATATAAGAGCGTGCAACATCCAGGGTATAAGCGCACGCGAAACAGCGGGGGTATATGGTTTCAATAAAAGCGTCTGGCTTCCGCTCGCCTCATTATAAAACTCGAACCGAAAAAACCCGAAAATAGTCACAAATATCATCAGATTTCCGACAATACAATCATAAAAATAAAATAAGAGCAAATAATTCCTCCCCTGAGTACCAATGTGTTCTATGTGCCAGTAGGCACATATAACACATTGGAACTCAGGGGATGATATAACAGCAAAATACTGTTTAATCGTTTCCTTAAAGATCCAAAGGATGTAACTCTGTCTGTTGTCTTCGGCGATTATAAAAACAGATATGGTATATGGAGATTTAATACCAGTAACCTGGATGTCTCATTTAAACACCTCGCCTGTGGCTCGGTGTTTAAAAACCGACATCCAGGTATTAAATCACCATATACTATATATGTTGGCGGAGATAACATTTTTGTCCCATTTGAAACACAATACAACTTAGTGGAAATAAATTTGTGGGTGCATTTCTCAGCTCCACAATTATTTGGACCAAATTCGTGATAATATTTCTGTTTTTATAATCGCCGAAGACAACAGACAGAGTTACATCCTTTGGGTCGTTTAGGAAACGAGTAAACAATATTTTGTTGATATATCGTCCCCTGATTTCCAGTGTGTTCTATGTGCCTACTGACACATAACTTATATTATTGATTATATTGAGAGGAGTGATGAAAGGTCTCTTTTACTGAAAATTGATTTGAATAAGGCTTTCGATAGGGTGAGTCATAATTAAGATATTAGAGAAAATGGGGTTTGGGTATAATTTCATAAAATATATAAAAATAATTTATACTGATATCAAAAGCTGCATAACAATAAATGGACACCTGTCATCATTCTTTTCAATATCATCATCAGTACAACAAGGCTGCCCATTATTTGCACTTTTATATGTCTTATGTTCTGAACCGTTATCTGCTATCATTAATCAGAATATTGATATTGATGGGTTAACATTGCCAGGAATGGATACCCAAGTTAAACTCTTTCAACACGCTGATGATAATAAATTAACGTTGGGAGATAAAGATTCAGTTAGGAATACGTTGCAATTGTTTGATATTTTCTCCAGTGGGTCAGGGGCAAATGTTAACTTTGAAAAATCGGAGATTTTACCTCTAGGTCGGCTAAAACGTGTAGATTTATCGGACATTTCACTGAAATGCAGCACCGGGTGTATTGAGATTTTGGGATTTTCCTGGGCACGGATGTGAAATAATGTGAACATCTGAATACGTCTAGAAAAGTCAAAAAAAATATCAAGCATCCTATTTCTTTGGAAGGAAAGAGGCTTTCTCTCAAAGGAAGGGATATTGTAGCACACCATTTAATGTTCTCATCTTTATGGTATACTTTTATTGTTGTGAGCATTCCTAAAATTTTCGAACAACAGATAAAATCATTGATATTGAACTGTTTATGGAATAGCTGTTATCACACGATTAAATTTACGACCATTTTGGTAAATCTGTGGATGGAGGATTAAACTGTCCTTGTCTCTTTTTTCCGATAAATTCTGTCTTTTGATTAGTCAGAATGCCTTGGACAAATAGCCATAACAAAGGGTGCACCCAACATCCAAGGTATATGAGGGCGTGCAACATCCAGGGTATAAGCACACGCGAAACATCGGGGTATATGGTTTAAAATTAAATGAAAGTTTTCCGCGTTTGCTCGCCTTGACATAAAAATCGAACCAAAAAACCTGAAAATAGTCACAAATATTATCAGATTTCCAACAATTCAATCATAAAAATAAAATAAGGGCAAATAATTCGTCCCCTGAGTACCAATGTGTTCTATGTGCCAGTAGGCACAGAGAACACATTGGAACTCAGGGAACGATATGTCAACAAAACACTGTTTACTCGTTCCATTAACGACACAAGGGATCTCTGTTGTCTTCTGCGAATATAAAAACAAAATAATTATCACGAATTTGGTGCAAGTGATTGTGGAGCTGAGAAATATGTCCACAAATTTATTTCCACTATGTTTGTATTGCGTTTCAAACGGGACAAAAACGTTATCTTCGCCAACATGTATGGTGTATGGAGATTTTTAATACCTGGATGTCTCATTTAAACACCTCGCCTGCGGCTCGGTGTTTAAAAACCGACATCCAGGTATTAAATCTCCATATACCATACCATACATGTAGGGGGAGATAACTTATAATGTAGTTCCATGAAGAATCTTTCATTGCGTTGTAAGGGGATTAAGAAAAGGACGAGTAGTATTTTCCCATGGAAATATCTTATGGATTTCTATTTTTCGAAATACAAAGGATTAGGGTTAAAGAATAATATTTTCTTGATAAATCTGGAAGAAATTTTTTTTAATACCATTCCGGAATTTTATAGAGATATTCTGTGTGCATGGAAAACTATTTGTCGGAAACCGCAGGGTATTCCAACACTTAATATTAAGGAAGTGTGTTCATTTGGCAACCTGAATATTGTCCACAATGAAAAACCTTTATATTTTGGAAATTTTGTTGAATCCAAAGTAATTTTCCTGAAGATATCTTGTATGAATTTATACTGGGATTTTTACCTAAAATAGCAATCCATGAACTAGTTTGTGGAAATGCAGCTTGTAATTGTGAATTAGAGACTGAACAGTATGATCGTTTATTACTGCCATTACCTGAACATATACTGAGTCAAAAAGAAAGTATAATAGAAACAAATGTGAAAAATAGCATAAAGGATGAAATATAATAGTTCTAATGTTGCATGTTTGTGGACAAGAAGTTGTGAAAAGAGTTTAATGACATGTTGTTGTTGTCCACCCAACCGTATACAATTTTGCTACGGATTTCAAAATAGCACGTGCTACCCGAGAATGTCAAATTAAATGGGTGACCGACGATTTTCTTTGTGTTATGTTGTGCTAGAGAGCCTGAGTTATTGCGAAAACACGCTAGTTTTTGTCTTCCGACATTTTAAAAAATGCCAAGGTTAACTGGAAATATCTCCAGATGAGCTCGCTGCTCAGTTCGAAGTCACTGTGGCCACTATTTACCGTCTCATTGGAAGGTACACAACCTCTGGATCTACTGCCGACCGACCTCGTTCAGGTCGACCAAGAGTTACGATCCTGCACACAAGACTGACACATCAGGACGTCTTACTAGCGGGATCGCGTCCTTCCGGCGACGAGGACAACAGCAATTACTCCTGGTAGAACTAACAATAGAATCCGCAATTGACTCGCAATTGACTCGCTGAACACGGCATCCGCAGAAGGCGTCCATACCACGGACCAATCCTTACCCAACGTCATCTTATCGTCAGAATGGAATGGGTACGTCAGCGTGTTCGCTGGACTCAGCAGCGTTGGAGTTCTTTTTAGTGATGGATCACGATTTTGTCTACGGCGCGCTGATGGTAGGGCAAGAGTTTATTGCCGACGAGGAGAACGGTTTTCTGATGCTTGCATGCGGGAATGCGACCGTTTCGGCGGGGGTAGTGTAATGGTGTGGGCAGGAATTTCCTTGCACTACCGAACGCAGTTGATCTTCATCGATGGTAATCTGAATGGACAGCGATATAGGGACGAAATTCTTAACGCTGTTGTTGTCCCGTTGTTCAACGCTAACGTCGGATTGCAGTTATTCCAGCAAGACACTGCCCGATGTCACGTGGCGCGTATCTGTCGCGACCTTCGTGAGGAGCAGTGCATCGAACTTCCCTGGCCCCCACTTTCGCCAGATTTGTCGCCAATCGAGCATCTTTGGGATCAAGTGGACCGTCGGACACGACATCATGATCTTCAGACGTTAGGCGATTTACGTGATGTTTACGTAATGTTCTAAGGCATATGTGGAACGCAAAACCACAGGGTGACATCCAGAGACTTATCAGGGCCATGCTCCGTCGATGTCTTTCCATCCAAGGGGCAAACGGTCGACATACACGCTATTGACTGCATGAGTGAACTTTTCATTTCACCCCATGTCTGAATTGCGACGTCCGGACGTGACGCTGGCAACAGTAAGAATATGAAATTATGCAAATCCATACAGCTAGAGATATGAATTTACAATGATTTGTTTGGGATTCAAATCGATAATACTAAATAAATTGCTCCTCAAAGTTTATTATACTTTCTTTCTTGACTCAGTATATAAAACAATTACGTCAGTCCGATAGATTAATTTACACCCTTTCAACAGCTGATTGTGTTGACAATGATGACCTTTATTATGGAAGCGTAAGAGATGATACTGCAGGCGTGTCATTCTTGCCCACAAAATCCGGCTATGAGATTTTTCGGAAGTTATATTTTCAATGCCGGTCAAATCTATTGGCAACAGAAAGTTCTTGATATTGAATTTGAGTTGGGAGCATTCATTGGTCAATTTCAAAACTGGACAATTTGATTGGCTAAACAAAATATAACTGGGTCACATTTGCACAATTTTAGTTGGGAGAATTTACGTTATCTGTCCTATTTAGGGTGGGTTATATTGTATTAATCTTTTACCTACAAGAAAAACGCCATTCATTTGTTTTTATATTTTCACTTTTTGCTTCCAAAACATAGGTTATGATCCCTCATTGGAACGAGCTCGTTCCAATGAGGGGTCATAACCTATGTTTTGGAAGCAAAAAATGAACATTTTTAGCTATACGAGGATGTTTTTTCCAAGTGCCGTCTGCAACTCAAGTTAGGTGATGGGTTAAAAAGTCATACTAGGCGGCTACTTTGCTCGTGTGTGTGTTATATGATAAACAGAATATGAAATGAGTGTTTTTCTCATATAATATTTATGAAACTCGACAGAATTTTCCGTGTGGGCTTGTCGCAGGCTCGCCAAAACGGAAAATTCTTAGACTCGTTTCATAAATATTATATGAGAAAAACACTCATTACATATCCTCTATATCATGGGCTGTTGTTCATATGAAATGAAATCCACTGAAATGATTGACTTGGATTTCGAAATTTGTCACAAAGGGCATATTTGATAAAAGTGAGATACATGAAGAAAAATATTTATATTTTCATCAAAAACACAGTAGAGGCATTGTACTGTGATATCTGGTGAATGGTTTCAGGAATAGCCGAGTGTCTGATAAGCACACATTCCACGTACTGAGCTGTAGAAGACATGGACGGTCAGTCAGAGAATTTACCACATTCAGTCCAAGACCTCAATACCTTGTAAATAATCCTCAGTTCGCGAGACAAACCCGGATCCGATGTGGCCTACTCCCCACCAAACATCCAATATCAGCTTGACTGATTTTATTCCATTTTTGCTGCAGTGCAGAGATGAGTTCCTGGACATTGGTAGGAGGCTGCTGGCGTTGTCACAGGCGCCTGTCTAGCATATCCCAAACGTGCTCGATTGGTGAAAGGTCTGGACTTAGTGCTGGCCAAGGCAGTGTAGTGATGTTCTGCTCCTGGAGGAACTTTGTAGCGACGCGGGCCCCGTGTGCTCTTGCATTGTCATCTTGGAAAATGAATCGACGGTCGTGAATCAAATGGCACCACTTGAGCTACTAACATGTTGTCACGATAGTACTGCCCTGTGACACGCCCTTGGATGACATGTAATGCTGCTCTGCTTGTTATGGTTATACCCCCCAACACCATAACCGATCCACCACCAAAACGATCGTGCTGCCTAATGGTTGAGTGATGGTATCGTTCGGTCCTCCGCCACCACACTCTGTTTCGCCTGTCGTGGAAGTCGAGAGTGAACCTCGATTCATCGCAAAACATGACGTTGCTCTAGCGACGATTGTCCCAGCGCTGTCGTGCTCCACACCAATTACGCCTTGCTGTGATATGACATTTCACACAAACGTGGAATTATTCAAGGTCGTCGAGCGTGCAAATTCCAGCTCTGCAGGTGATTTCTGATATTCTGATCACTGACTCGCACATCTGTCGCTCGGTGCAACTGCTGTCCAGTTTCTGAGGCACGTTGATGGCGGTTACGTAATGCTGTGGTCGAATAAAACGATCATGGTTAGCAAGTGTCGCCCTTGGACGACCTGACCGCCGTCTGTCATCAACATTGTCTGTCTGGCGGTAGCGTTACCACCGCCTGTTAATCGCCGATTGAGTAACGTTGAGTCTGTCTGTTGCCAGCTTCCAACATTCCAACGGCACGTAAACGTTCGTAACGCGTCAGTCTTTGCATACCTCAAAAGTTACGTTTCGACCAGAAACTGTTGATGAACGAGTTTATACCAAGAAAAGAACGACGAGACCTCCGAAAAAGCCCGTACAGTACAAATGAAAATTTCAAAACGTACCTCACAGACATTGAAGCGGTGCTCGTGCGAAAACTCTGCACGAGGTTTTCGTGGGCCGGTGACATTCATGATCCACACACAACTTGGTAACATATTGATATGTCCAATCACGCGTATCCAGTACCATTTTCTCTAAAATATCAACATCATTTGGATATCCCCTACTTTTTTAATAGTATATTTACACACATCAGAAGCTGTTTTTTGTTGGAAACAGACCAGTGACAAGTGCCAATTGTGTATTCACACAGATGTCATTGCGCACGTGTTTCTTGTATGTGATTATCTCGACAATATCAAACAGTTATTGAGGGACGTACTGGATGACCTGTTTATTAATTCATCCAGACAGCCGACAGTCGGTGAATTTACCAATCTTCATTTGTTGCTTCTTTTGTTTGGAATGCTTTGTAAATAAATAACTTCAGCTTTGTGAATATCGTCCTCAGTTCGTATTGGTTGGCAGTGCACAGTAGAATTTTTTTATTTTTGTGATAATAAATTGGATAATTCTTTACCCAACGTAACGGCCAAAACCGGCCAGCGCTATTCTCAAAAATCGCCAATTCATTTTCATTATTTTTTTCATTTTTCGTCTCAAAAACATAGGTTATGACCCCTCGTTGGAACGAGCTCGTCGAGCTCGTTCCAACGAGGGGTCATAACCTATGTTTTTGAGACAAAAAATGAAAAATATTAGTTATTGAATTTTGTTTGCAAGTGTCGTCTGCTTTTCATGTTAGGTAAATAGTTGAAGTAGAACCACTTTTTCGGTCTATTTTAATTTTGCACCCCAAATATTACAGATACATTTGTAACGAGGGCAATGACCTAGTCTCATCCCCTGAAAACACAACGAAACATCATACCTTAATTCGTCTTCATGATGATGAAATTATGATGACAAGGTGATGGGTAATTTTTTCTTTGTAATTTTCTGGTGGACAGATGTGAATTTTGTGGGAATATTAGTTACTAATTGTGTGTGGGGTGGAGGTGATAGTGAATGAGGATGTGTGCACGTATCTGAATGTGTGTGTGTGGGGGGGGGGGGGGGGGTAGGGGGTGAATGCTGAATGCACGTGTGCACGTGTATGCGTGAGAGGGTGAGTGTTTCTTACTTTTGGGGTAGGAACACGTATTAACAATTTACTATATGGGAACATCAATGTACCCTATTTTTCGTATTTAAATTTCAGAATTACATATTTTTTAGAAAAAATATGTTGCTGTTCATTAGAATTGAGACATACGGATTTTATTTTTATATATCCTGTTTTTAATCAATAAAAGATAAAAAAAAAAAAAAAAAAAAAAAAAAACGAGGTGCAGGCTGCAAGCCGAAAGGTCCTCAGTTCGAATCCCACCTGCAGCAACCGCGTTGTGTCCTTGGGCAAGACACTTCACCTCACATTGCCCACGTGGCGTTGTTCACTGAGGCGTACTGCACGTCGATCGTGCACAAATGGTAACCCTGCTTTTGTGGAGTTAGTTTATTGGGGAGGTGGCCGTTGCTAAGTGGCTCTCTCCAGGTACTCTGGCTTCCTCCACCCGTAAAACTGTCGTGGTCATTATCAGCCATTGCGCAGAAATATGTGACCTTAAACAGCAATAAATAAATAAGTAAATAAATTGTGAACCTGCCATGCCAATGAGGCACATGGGCCATTACTAATGTATATCAGTGTGTAGATACCCTTCTATGACCAGCTCTCTCCCTAGTTAGAAGTGCTTTCTATGTCCCTGCTCTCGCTTTCGAGAGCCACCATATGGCACTTGCCTTCTAGGACAATATCAAAAGGAGAATATATAGGGAAGAGCTATATATTCCCCTCTAAAGCCACCATATAGCACTTGTAGAGGACACATGTGACAATAAGCAAATGGCTATTCGTCATTATCGTTCTAGTCCCCCCCCTCCTCCCCCCCTCCGCCCCACCATTGAGGCACATGGGGCATCACTAATGTATATCAGTGTGTAGAGACCCTTCCCTGATCCTCTATCTTCCCAGTTAGAAGTGCTCTCTATGTCCCTGCTCTCGCTTCCGAGAGCCACCATACAGCACTGGTATTCTGCGAGTGCATATGGTGACTTTTGGGGGAGAATATCCAGCGAGAGCTAGATATTATCCTCTAAAGCACCATATGGCACTTGTGGAGGACACATTTGACAATAAGCGAATGGGCTACTCGTCACTTTCATTCTAGCCCCCCCCCCCACCCACCTCCCCCCACACACACTTTGGCTCCCCTAAATATTCATAACTTTCACCCAGGGGAGTTTAGTGGGCCCTTTCCAAAATATCACTTACGCGAAGCAACAGCATGGGGCAGTGAAAGGGGAACAGAGTGTTATTATTTATACGCAGTCTGGGCATGATGAGTCTGCACGAGCCTGAAGCGCTTAGTACCTGTCGTGATGTCACTTGTCGTCTCGGACTTCACGGTGGCGACGATACTTTTCTGGGATGCACTATTATCCACAAGGAACACGACAGCGTCGGTGTTCGTCCCTCCAACATCTACTCCAACGACGACCTTCTTTTCTTCACTGTCTTCCGCAATTTCCCGTGATGCTCTGTCGTCTTGCATTTTTTGGTAGCACAAATTGTTCGAAAGAAATTCCACAGACACGTTTCAGTTCATAGGATTTTTGTGGCTTACACCTACACGATCCTTTTATGTTGAAGCATTCGGTGAGACATGTGAACAAACTCACACCATACAAACATCACGCGATCATAGTTTCGCTCCACGCATGCTCTAACATTTTCTGTGTACAGTATTTAGCATGTGCACTGACCTGTAAAATATATCCATTTGCCCCTTGTTCCTGACCAAAGTGAAGGCAGCCCTCCACTAGCGAGCCTGCAGTAATTTTATCCCACACTAATTTGCTTTCACTACAGGAATGCGCGCGTCTGATCCAAAAATAGATTTATAAAAACAATCACACGAAAACAGTGCTGGAATTTTTAAGTCGTATACGTCGAAATCAAATCTTTGTCTGTCTCAGTGAAATTTATCAGAGTGTGTAACATTTGACTTAACTCTTGAACGGTCCACTCATCTGGCTTACATATTGTTAACCCTTTCTCCCGTGGGGTATATTAGCCACGTCGTGAGTATCGAATCGAGTTTTTCATCACGCTCAGACGCAAGAAATGCGTTCGATTTTAGGAAGATCATATCACCACAAGTCGGCAATTTTTAACCCTTTATCTAACACGGAAGGAAGACGACACTTCACAAAATTCTTCGGTAACTATTTTTTAATTTTTTACTTTTTTGCGTCAAAAACAAAGCTTATGATCCCTCATTGGAACAAGCTTGTTGAGTCATAAGCTATGCTTTGTAGACGAGAAACAAATGAAAACAAATACTGAAAACTGAATGGTGATTTTTGTGAAGAGCGCTGTTCGGTTTTGGCCGTTACGTTTGGTAAAGGGTAAGGCTGCACGGTACACTGGTAAACTAAAGGGCTAATGAATGAGAATAATCCCACCGATAACTTTCGATTTAAATATATATTGGCATGGGCTGTATTACAAGGAATTAGATCTCATTTACTTTCAGACTATGCACCCTCAGAAACCAAATCTTTAATATTTGTATATAGTTTTCAAAGACAGATACGACAGCCTCAAAACAAAACTATTGCAGCATTTATCTCTACCTTGCGCAATGTTCCAAGGAGAACTGGTTAAATCATGTTCAAATACATTTCGATTCTGGAAAGCTCATGCATCTCTCTGCTCCAGGAAAGTAAAAGAAGTGAGCACTAAAACGAAGACGTTAGGACCCTCTGGGACTCTAGCATACTCTTTTACTTGAGTGTGTACGGGTGAGGGCATTTTTTGTTCATAGTGACTCGTAGTTGTCTGATCCCATTTTCTTCCGCTGCTCGGTCAAAGAGATAAATTACTTTTTTCATGTCCCTAATCCAGTATTAGCTTGCGAGTAGTATAGCCTGCACCACAACGGCCCTTAATATCCCGACTTTTGGTGGAAAATCCAATTGTTTTCACTACCTCCATCTAGCAGCATTATGAAAAAGTACCAAACAGAAGCGGGTACAAATATAACAACTGATGTTTATATGCATGAAATAAGTCAAACAGAATAGGAAAATATCCCATTTGTTCCCAGTCGCACCACCCTTCTGAAGCAAGAGACCTACAGTTTGCAGCCCTCCCTCAGAGCTATCTGAAAGAGAGTACCAGAAGAAAACTCTTGCGCCCCTAAACCTTCATACAAAAAGATATGGAATTTGTAGGAGACAATAAAACATTATTCCATTTCATATCAGCGGCCACACCCTTCGATGACAGAAATCACGAAAATTGTCAATTCTACCAAACCCCACCCTCTACTGCCCCCATCTAGGAGCCATATAAAAAGGAGCACCAAACCGAAACGGGTACAAATATAACCACTGATGTTTGTATGCATGAAATAAGTCACATAGAATTGAAAAATACCCCATTTGTTTCCAGTCGCATCACCCATCAGAAACAGGAGACCTAAAATTTGAAAATGTTTCCATTGCATGTCTGCTATTTCTGCTCCTCCCACCTACCATAGGAACAAGAGTACAAAAAGGAAATTCCCACACCCCAAATCAGTAATGTATGCAGACAAAACATGTCACACAGAAACAGAAAATATCGCGTTTGTGTTCAGCCGCCACACCCTTCCATGGTTAAAGTCACGAAAATCCAGTTGTTGTCACCGGAATCCTGCTATTTAGCCCTCCCTCAGCGCTACCCGAAAGAGAGTACCAGAATACAACTCCGGCGACCCTAAACCATCATACATATAGATATGGAATTTGTAGCACAGAATCAAAAAATATGCCATTTGATCTCAGCCGCCACACCCTTCGAGTACAGAAATCACGAACATTCACAATTTTTCCAACCTCCCCCCCTTTACTACCCCATCTAGCAGCCATATGAAAAAGAGTACCAAACCGAAACGTGTACATATATAACCACTGTTGTGTGTATGCATAAAGTAAGTCACATGGAATTAGAAAATATCCCATTTGTTCCCAGCCGCACCACCCTTCTGAAGCAGGAGTCCAAAATTCTGAAAATGTTTCCATTGCATGCCAACTATTTCTGCCCCTTTCATCTACCATAGGAACAAGAGTACCAAAAGGAAAATACTACACCCCAAGTCCATAATGTATGCAGACATGTAATATGTCACACAGAAACAGAAAATATCCCGTTTGTGTTCAGCCGCCACACCCTTCCTTGGTCAAAGTCCCGAAAATCCACTTGTTTTCACCGGAAGTCTGCTAATCAGCCCTCCCTCTGGTCTATCTGACAGAGAGTACCAGAATCCAACTCCTGCGACCCTGCGGAGTGGATGATGGCGGGTGGGCGTATTACAGAAACAATTGTAACTAGATTCGTTTCAAATCGCAAAGCGAATTCCAGAAATCATTCAGGGAGCGTGACATTTAGTGCCCAGTGAGGTGGTGTAGCTCCCGACGCTACACCACCTCACTGGGCACTATATGGGCGTAGTCAACTCCAAGCCATGCACTATTCCTTAAATATGTTACCTTCTTCAAGTATCTAGGAATTTCATTGGTTTGCAAATGTCACATGCAAACCCCATATAAAACCATATACCGTCAGTTGCAAGTCATATGCGACTGACCGCCAGAGTATTCTCCCCTTTGTTCGTTCATCTTTCAAAATGTCGGAAAACAATAAACGATTCGCGCAGACGACAGACGAGGAGGTAGATGCAAAACGTCTTACGCTGAACGCGGACAATACCATTAAAGCTAATAAAAGATGTGCCAATATTTGAAGAGACTATCTCAAAAAAAAAAAAAAAAATGACACAATTCAAAATTGCACTGTTGTAAACACAGTGTAATCAAACCCCAGTGTTTATTATGGAAATGTTACAATCATCTATAACCTTACAATAAACAAGAATTAAGATTCAATTCTTGGCAATTTATAAGATACATGTACATTCATTTCAGTGTTATCTGATTCTTCATTTGTGAACGATTCGAAATTTTGGAAGTCATAGAAACGCGTTCATTTTTGTTGGTTTTGATATATTTATTTGTGTTAATTAGAACAAAATGTGTTGAAATTAAGATTAACAAGAAGGAATTTTACCATTTATCAGTCATTGTATAGTCTAATTCATTATAAAAAAAAGGTAGTCGGTAAGATATATTCGTTACACAGTTTGGTAGTGACCTAATATGGTATATATGGGGTCAGTTAATTCCAAATTGGGCGAGAGCGAAGCTCTCGCCCAATATGGAATTAACTGACCCCATATATTCCATATTAGGTCAGTACCAAACTGTGTAACTTATAATATTACTGAACGATTTCATCTGCTGAACTTCATTGAGCAGTTTGTGAGTAAACCCACTGCCCTGTTCCATCTGGCGGTGTCTCTTACCATTCTGATCTTCTTTGCTAAATATCTGTTTCTTCCCCCGGAACCATCGGCTCTTGCACTCTCTGTTTTAGTTAACCTGCAACCTCCACATGCGCCTTAGAAACATTCGATTTGGATCTACGCGTTGGGTTCTTCCGTGCAACCCAATGAACACCAACTCATCTGGATGGAATTGCGCTTACAGACATGCTTTGTTTGTACCATACACCCGAGAGACATCCTCAACAGCTGGATTATGTCAAAAAAGGCACAATAACAACACAATGTCTCGGCCGTCCAAATCCTACATGCGATACAAAACCGCCCGACTTATTGTGGTCCCCCCATGGATGACACCATCTTTATGAAACACTAGCTAAATCGTTATTCTGGTACATTTTCCATTGGTTGACAGGAAAGGGTTTTTTTCAAAGTTACAACACCAATCGCAATGAAGCTATCTCGGAAAACTGTAAAATGCCATAAAATTCTCACATAGAGAGCCTTGGTTGCTGTAAAAACAGTCTGGTAATGACACGGAATCTCATGTGCGTAGGCCTATCCTCTAAAATGATCTGTGATCACCAGGATGTATAACCACCAGTTGACTACTCCAGGCTAAGAAAATCCAGACATACAAGCTCCACTGATCTTCTAGTTTCAATTGGACCTATTTCAATAACAGGCTGCAGGTCAGATTGGAATTTTCTGTCCAATACATTTCCCACAGTATTCGACTTTGCGCAAATCATTTCGCTCCATATCACGTCAGAAAAAGACGTCGCGTTGCCAGCTGCAGAGTGTTCTACTTTCCCTGATGGATGCGCAACATCGTCATTCATTTCATTCATCATGCCCATCAGCATCTAACCGACTTTCTCAAAAGTCTTAGAAAAAATTATGTCAAATAGAATTATAAGATATCTGGAAAAATTTGATATCCTTTACCATCACCAATATGGGTTTAGAAAAATTCATAGTACTATACATTCTGTGATGCAAATTCTTAATGGTATAGCTGTTGAAAACAATAAACAAAGTAAAGATAAAAATACTAGCTCTCTTTCTGGACTTCTCTAAGGCCTCTGATAAATAACTCATGACATATTATTAACGAAACTAGACAAATACGGCCTTAGGGGTGTTAGCAATAACTGGTTCAAAAGCTACCTAACACATGGGTCACAGTGTGCCAAATACGGCGAACAATCCTCTTACCCAGTCGAAATAAGGTGTGGTGTTCCTCAAGGATTTACACTTGGGTCTATTTTATTCCTCTTGTATGTTAATGACACCAGATACTCAACAACTTTGAACCCGCTGTGCTGTCATTCGCAGATGTATCATGTATACGACAGGATATGTTTCTGGGGCGGACACTGTCGGACTAGCTCGACACAAAAATAATGAACTTGCCGACATATCCGATTGGTGTTCTGCTAATCATATACAATTGAATGCTAATAAAACTATATATATGATCATTAACGGGACCAATAGCAAAATGTGCCTCGTCAACATACAAATCAGTATACTTGTAAATAACCAGGAAATCAGCAGAATAGGGGCTACACAACCTGAAAAATCATTGAAATTTCTAGGGATTACAACTGATGAAAACTTGTCCTACCAGACACATATTTCAAGCATATGCTCGAAAAGAGGACGAGACAATTATGCTCTAAATAGAGTAAATAACATATATTACTGCACTCGGCAATGAACACCCTTACGCACTCGTCCACAGCCACCTGACATGTGGAATTCATATACAGGATAACTCTAAAGCAACCAAGAGACTGTTAATAATGCAGAAACGATCTCTTCGAAGAAATAATAAGAAAAGATATAATGTCCACACAGATCTACTTTTTGCAAAAGATTGTGTACTGAAAGTGAACGATTTGTTTAAGCTCCAAGCTTGTCTCTTCGTATTCGATTGGGAGAAAAATAAACTCCCAGCTGCCTTCAAACATTTTCTTTAACACTGAGCAAAACTTGCTAACAATGACTACGAGACAGTCGGGACAACTCAATATCAGTAGAACAAGAACAAAATCTATAGATAAGTTACCCATCTTCAACTTCCCCAATAACAAAATCTATAGATAAGTTACCCATCTTCAACTTCCCAAAAATATGAATTGAGCTGGAATCTGAACTACGTAACTAATAATAGGAACCAGTTTAAAAAAATAATAATAAAGCTTTTATCTTCATATCCAGTTAATGTCCAATGTACAGTTAAAACTAGAAGTCCTGTCGTGAAATGCGCTCAAATAGCACGTCGATTTGCGCGTTAATCTACGCGTTATGACCATAGTAAGGTTATCAAATTCTGTACATATGGCCTGTGCACAAGCAATGTTTCAGCCAATGGACCTCTGGGTAACCTGTGGTCCTGTGTTTGCTATGAGTAACCAAGGGAACGTGCCGTGCTTTGGATGCCATTGGATATGGCAATTGCGTAATTCCTACGCGCAATTAAGCCTAGATAAGCGCACAATTCGGGACAGGACTTCTAGTTTTAACTGTAACAATCCGCATTGCGAATATTGTCAGATTAGAACCTACCGAGGTGATTGTCTAGTTGACCTAATGTCTATCAGTTTGTTGACTAGACTATCACCTCAGTAGCCACCTACTTTGTTCACTGCTCTACTAGAATTGATTTGACAAACAATGTACGGGATAAAGTTTGACAAATGTGGGTAGCTTAGATATATAATTAACCAGCTATACTTGACCTTATCCTTGTGCTACTAATGTGAAATACCAAGTGACACAAGGAACGATCCCAAATGTAAAGTAATAATGTGTGTTGATATGCACAGATAACAAATTTAGGCCTTGTGAGCACCTTAGATTACTTTCGTTATCTTGTCTGGTTATCTCGTCCATAAATGAGTTTGGCTTACTGCCAAGTCTGCAGACGCACGAAAGTACCGATATTCAACAAACACAACAACCTCCTCACCACCAACCCCACCATCCCCACCACTGTTACTTCACTTGAAAGAAAAACACTAAAATCTCTAGATGTACATTTACAGTCGGTTGCTGTGATGAAATATTTTTGAAACGTGAGATAACAGGTAGACAGCTAATCTGGCCATGTTGTATCCCTGCGGTACATATTTATGTGTCACTGTGATTATAAATATATTACAATTGTAATGTTTTATATACCGTAAATAAACAACCAATATCAATGCTAGATGATGTAGTGATTCTTATAACACAAGTATGACGTACGGACAGGCTCATAAATCCATGAATTAGGCATGATGCTAAGAATGATGCCCAAATAATATAGCATGATGCCTAAATAATACAGCATTATGCATCATTATTTAAGCATCGTGCTTAATTATTGTCATAGTGTGCCTTTTCACATAAGCACATATTGGCACATCCAACATGTGCCTATGTGCTACCTGTAATGTGTCCAATAGAACATAAACATGTTTAGGAAAGTAAGAATAAATAGAACAAAGAAGTCATAAAAAGGGATTCTGTGAGGAATCCGTTCCAGAAAATATACTCTAATTCAATCAAACCCATCCCCAGGGGCCACCTCTATACTATAGAACTACGTGCTACTATTATAGGCCAAAGTATGGATGTCATAGAAAGGATTCTGGGGGAAATCCGTATCAAATAAAGTCGTTTTTGGTAATTTAGAGGGATTGTCGGGATGTTTGTGGTAATTCGCGAAACTCCGATTGAATCGAACATACCCTCCGAACATATCCGTGTCCTGTAAGAAGCTATTGGATCACATAGCAACCACGTGCTACCATAGAAACCAAGCTGGCGGTCTCAAGTATACAAAATGGACGACGGAAACACGTATCACCCTAACAACACCCGTTGCGCATGCTCGCTAACACCACGCATCACTATGGAGATGTCGTCACAATATGGCCGCTCACGCGGGTTACCATGACAACCAAACATGGCGCGACCAGGTAACGTGAAATGGCGTCACATATGAGATCCCCCATGAGATCCTCCTGTATTGGGGACGTTCGGGTACATGCTATACTACTAGTTTGGCATCATGCTCAATTAAAGTGCATGATCCTCACGCTAAATTAATTCAGCATCATTCTATATCTTTTATGCAGCATTCGTTAAATCGCGCAAAATAACATAGCATGATGCTGAAATAATTAAGCATCATGCTAACTTAACATGCCCGATCCTCCCGTAATTCAGCATCATGCTAAACTAATTCATGATGATCTGTAAAATAGGCCTGCTTCAGAGGCCACGGAAGCTTAAAAAAAGTGGGGAGTCACACCAAAAAGCGGGGGTCACTACCACTAGGGTGTAGGTTGGAAACTAATTTTTCTTCAGGGCGGGGGGGGGGGGATCAATAGTTGCGGGGCGGTTTATTCATGCTGAATATATAAATTTATATACGCTACCCCTCACCCTTATTCACACCCTATTTAAGACACTAACCTCGGCGACCTCGGCCTAACCTCAACTTTATTGTCATTATTTTGCGGTATCGGATATTGTCCGGTCCATAGTGAATCATGTGGGATCAGCTGTCTTCGTATTACATCAGCTGTCTTCGGGTGTTACCACAGATTAGGGTAGAGGTAGTGGATTTATGTTTTCCGTTTTTAATTTAAGAGTAGCATTCGTCTTTATATATCCCAACTTTGGTACATATTACAACCTATATATAGAATTGGTATATTGGTTCAGAGAGAATTGGGATCACGGTAATTGTTATATTGGTTCAGAGAGAATTGGTATTATGGTAACTGTTATATTGGTTCAGAGAGAATTGGTGTTATGGTAATTGGTATATTGGTTCAGAGAGAATTGGTATTATGGTAACTGGTATATTGGTTCAGAGAGAATAGGTGTTATTGTAATTGGTATATTGGTTCAGAGAGAATTGATATTATGGTAATTGGTATATTGGTTCAGAGAGAATTGGCATTATGGTAATTGGTACATTGGTTCGGAGAGAATTGGTATTATGGTTGGTAACTGGTATATTGGTTCAGAGAGAATAGGTGTTATTGTAATTGGTATATTGGTTCAGAGAGAATTGATATTATGGTAATTGGTATATTGGTTCAGAGAGAATTGGCATTATGGTAATTGGTACATTGGTTCGGAGAGAATTGGTATTATGGTTGGTAACTGGTATATTGGTTCAGAGAGAATAGGCGTTATTGTGATTGGTATATTGGTTCAGAGAGAAATGGTATTATGGTAATTGGCATATTGGATCAGAGAGAATTGGCATTATGGTAATTGGTACATTGGTTCGGAGAGAATTGGTATTATGGTTGGTAACTGGTATATTGGTTCAAGGAGAATAGGTGTTATTGCAATTGGTATATTGGTTCAGAGAGAATTAGTATTATGGTAATTGGTATATTGGTTCAGAGAGAATTGGCATTATGGTAATTGGTACATTGGTTCGGAGAGAATTGGTATTATGATTGGTAACTGGTATATTGGTTCAGGGGGAATAGGTGTTATTGTAATTGGTATATTGGTTCAGAGAGAATTGGTATTATGGTAATTGGTATATTGGTTCAGAGAGAATTGGTATTATGGTAACTGGTATATTGGTTCAGAGAGAATTGGTATTATGGTAAATGGTATATTGGTTCAGAGAGAATTGGTATTATGAAATTGTTATATTGGTTCAGAGAGAATTGGTGTTATGGTAATTGGTGCATTGGTTCAGAGAGAATTGGTATTATGGTAACTGGTATATTGGTTCAGAGAGAATTGGTATTATGGTAATTGGTACATTGGTTCAGAGAGAATTGGTATTATGGTAACTGGTATATTGGTTCAGAGAGAATTGGTATTATGGTAAATGGTATATTGGTTCAGAGAGAATTGGAATCATGGTAATTGTTATATTGGTTCAGAGAGAATTGGTATTATGGTAACTGGTATATTGGTTCAGATAGAATTGGTATTATGGTAACTGGTATATTGGTTCAGAGAGAATTGGTATCATGGTAATTGTTATATTGGTTCAGAGAGAATTGGTATTATGTAATTGTTATATTGGTTCAGAGAGAATTGGTATTATGGTAATTGGTTTATTGGTTCAGAGAGAATTGGCATTATGGTAATTGGAACATTGGTTCAGAGAGAATTGGCATTATGTAATTGTTATATTGGTTCAGAGAGAATTGGTATTATGTAATTGTTATATTGGTTCAGAGAGAATTGGTATTATGTAATTGTTAGATTGGTTCAGAGAGAATTGGTATTATGGTAACTGGTATATTGGTTCAGAGAGAATTGTTATTATGGTAAATGGTATATTGGTTCAGAGAGAATTGGTATTATGTAATTGTTATATTGGATCAGAGAGAATTGGTATTATGGTAATTGGTATATTGGTTCAGAGAGAATTGGTATTATGGTAACTGTTATATTGGTTCAGAGAGAATTGGTATTATGGTAAATGGTATATTGGTTCAGAGAGAATTGGTATTATGGTAATTGGTATATTGGTTCAGAGAGAATTGGTATTATGGTAACTGTTATATTGGTTCAGAGAGAATTGGTATTAAGGTAATTGGTATATTGGTTCAGAGAGAATTGGTATTATGGTAACTGGTATATTGGTTCAGAGAGAATTGGTATTACGGTAACTGGTATATTGGTTCAGAGAGAATTGGTATCATGGTAATTGTTATATTGGTTCAGAGAGAATTGGTATTATGTAATTGTTATATTGGTTCAGAGAGAATTGGTATTATGGCAATTGGTATATTGGTTCAGAGAGAATTGGTATTATGGTAATTGGTACATTGGTTCAGAGAGAATTGGCATTATGTAATTGTTATATTGGTTCAGAGAGAATTGGTATTATGTAATTGTTATATTGGTTCAGAGAGAATTGGTATTATGTAATTGTTATATTGGTTCAGAGAGAATTGGTATTATGGTAACTGTTATATTGGTTCAGAGGGAATTGGTATTATGGTAATTGGCATATTGGATCAGAGAGAATTGGCATTATGGTAATTGGTACATTGGTTCGGAGAGAATTGGTATTATGGTTGGTAACTGGTATATTGGTTCAGAGAGAATAGGTGTTATTGCAATTGGTATATTGGTTCAGAGAGAATTGGTATTATGGTAATTGGTATATTGGTTCAGAGAATTGGTTCGGAGAGAATTGGTATTATGATTGGTAACTGGTATATTGGTTCAGAGAGAATAGGTGTTATTGTAATTGGTATATTGGTTCAGAGAGAATTGGTATTATGGTAATTGGTATATTGGTTCAGAGAGAATTGGCATTAACGATAATTGGTACATTGGTTCGGAGAGAATTGGTATTATGGTTGGTAACTGGTATATTGGTTCAGAGGGAATAGGTGTTATTGTAATTGGTATATTGGTTCAGAGAGAATTGGTATTATGGTAATTGGTATATTGGTTCAGAGAGAATTGGTATTATGGTAACTGGTATATTGGTTCAGAGAGAATTGGTATTATGGTAAATGGTATATTGGTTCAGAGAGAATTGGTATTATGTAATTGTTATATTGGTTCAGAGAGAATTGGTGTTATGGTAATTGGTACATTGGTTCAGTGAGAATTGGTATTATGGTAACTGGTATATTGGTTCAGAGAGAATTGGTATTATGGTAATTGGTACATTGGTTCAGAGAGAATTGGTATTATGGTAACTGGTATATTGGTTCAGAGAGAATTGGTATTATGGTAAATGGTATATTGGTTCAGAGAGAATTGGAATCATGGTAACTGTTATATTGGTTCAGAGAGAATTGGTATTATGGTAACTGGTATATTGGTTCAGATAGAATTGGTATTATGGTAACTGGTATATTGGTTCAGAGAGAATTGGTATCATGGTAATTGTTATATTGGTTCAGAGAGAATTGGTATTATGTAATTGTTATATTGGTTCAGAGAGAATTGGTATTATGGTAATTGGTTTATTGGTTCAGAGAGAATTGGCATTATGGTAAATGGAACATTGGTTCAGAGAGAATTGGCATTATGTAATTGTTATATTGGTTCAGAGAGAATTGGTATTATGTAATTGTTATATTGGTTCAGAGAGAATTGGTATTATGTAATTGTTAGATTGGTTCAGAGAGAATTGGTATTATGGTAACTGGTATATTGGTTCAGAGAGAATTGTTATTATGGTAAATGGTATATTGGTTCAGAGAGAATTGGTATTATGTAATTGTTATATTGGATCAGAGAGAATTGGTATTATGGTAATTGGTATATTGGTTCAGAGAGAATTGGTATTATGGTAACTGTTATATTGGTTCAGAGAGAATTGGTATTATGGTAAATGGTGTATTGGTTCAGAGAGAATTGGTATTATGGTAATTGGTATATTGGTTCAGAGAGAATTGGTATTATGGTAACTGTTTTATTGGTTCAGAGAGAATTGGTATTAAGGTAATTGGTATATTGGTTCAGAGAGAATTGGTATTATGGTAACTGGTATATTGGTTCAGAGAGAATTGGTATTATGGTAACTGGTATATTGGTTCAGAGAGAATTGGTATCATGGTAATTGTTATATTGGTTCAGAGAGAATTGGTATTATGTAATTGTTATATTGGTTCAGAGAGAATTGGTATTATGGCAATTGGTATATTGGTTCAGAGAGAATTGGTATTATGGTAATTGGTACATTGGTTCAGAGAGAATTGGCATTATGTAATTGTTATATTGGTTCAGAGAGAATTGGTATTATGTAATTGTTATATTGGTTCAGAGAGAATTGGTATTATGTAATTGTTATATTGGTTCAGAGAGAATTGGTATTATGGTAACTGTTATATTGGTTCAGAGGGAATTGGTATTATGGTAATTGGTATATTGGTTCAGAGAGAATTGGTTTTATGTAATTGTTATATTGGTTCAGAGAGAATTGGTATTATGGTAACTGTTATATTGGTTCAGAGAGAATTGGTATTATGGTAATTGGTATATTGGTTCAGAGAGAATTGGTATCACGGTAATTGTTATATTGGTTCAGAGAGAATTGGTATTATGGTAACTGTTATATTGGTTCAGAGAGAATTGGTGTTATGGTAATTGGTATATTGGTTCAGAGAGAATTGGTATTATGGTAACTGTTATATTGGTTCAGAGAGAATTGGTATTATGTAGTTGTTATATTGGTTAAAAGAGAATTGGTATATTGGTTCAGAGAGAATTGGTATATTGGTTCAGAGAGAATTGGGATCACGGTAATTGTTATATTGGTTCAGAGAGAATTGGTATTATGGTAACTGTTATATTGGTTCAGAGAGAATTGGTGTTATGGTAATTGGTATATTGGTTCAGAGAGATTTGGTATTATGGTAACTGGTATATTGGTTCAGAGAGAATAGGTGTTATTGTAATTGGTATATTGGTTCAGAGAGAATTGATATTATGGTAATTGGTATATTGGTTCAGAGAGAATTGGCATTATGGTAATTGGTACATTGGTTCGGAGAGAATTGGTATTATGGTTGGTAACTGGTATATTGGTTCAGAGAGAATAGGTGTTATTGTAATTGGTATATTGGTTCAGAGAGAATTGGTATTATGGTAATTGGTATATTGGATCAGAGAGAATTGGCATTATGGTAATTGGTACATTGGTTCGGAGAGAATTGGTATTATGGTTGGTAACTAGTATATTGGTTCCGAGAGAATAGGTGTTATTGTAATTGGTATATCGGTTCAGAGAGAATTGATATTATGGTAATTGGTATATTGGTTCAAAGAGAATTGGCATTATGGTAATTGGTACATTGGTTCGGAGAGAATTGGTATTATGGTTGGTAACTGGTATATTGGTTCAGAGAGAATAGGTGTTATTGTAATTGGTATATTGGTTCAGAGAGAATTGGTATTATGGTAATTGGCATATTGGACCAGAGAGAATTGGCATTATGGTAATTGGTACATTGGTTCGGAGAGAATTGGTATTATGGTTGGTAACTGGTATATTGGTTCAGAGAGAATAGGTGTTATTGCAATTGGTATATTGGTTCAGAGAGAATAGGTATTATGGTAATTGGTATATTGGTTCAGAGAGAATTGGCATTATGGTAATTGGTACATTGGTTCGGAGAGAATTGGTATTATGGTTGGTAACTAGTATATTGGTTCAGAGAGAATAGGTGTTATTGTAATTGGTATATTGGTTCAGAGAGAATTGGTATTATGGTAATTGGTATATTGGTTCAGAGAGAATTGGCATTAACGGTAATTGGTACATTGGTTCGGAGAGAATTGGTATTATGGTTGGTAACTGGTATATTGGTCCAGAGGAAATAGGTGTTATTGTAATTGGTATATTGGTTCAGAGAGAATTGGTATTATGGTAATTGGTATATTGGTTCAGAGAGAATTGGTATTATGGTAACTGGTATATTGGTTCAGAGAGAATTGGTATTATGGTAAATGGTATATTGGTTCAGAGAGAATTGGTATTATGTAATTGTTATATTGGTTCAGAGAGAATTGGTGTTATGGTAATTGGTACATTGGTTCAGAGAGAATTGGTATTATGGTAACTGGTATATTGGTTCAGAGAGAATTGGTATTATGGTAATTGGTACATTGGTTCAGAGAGAATTGGTATTATGGTAACTGGTATATTGGTTCAGAGAGAATTGGTATTATGGTAAATGGTATATTGGTTCAGAGAGAATTGGAATCATGGTAATTGTTATATTGGTTCAGAGAGAATTGGTATTATGGTAACTGGTATATTGGTTCAGATAGAATTGGTATTATGGTAACTGGTATATTGGTTCAGAGAGAATTGGTATCATGGTAATTGTTATATTGGTTCAGAGAGAATTGGTATTATGTAATTGTTATATTGGTTCAGAGAGAATTGGTATTATGGTAATTGGTTTATTGGTTCAGAGAGAATTGACATTATGGTAATTGGAACATTGGTTCAGAGAGAATTGGCATTATGTAATTGTTATATTGGTTCAGAGAGAATTGGTAGTATGTAATTGTTATATTGGTTCAGAGAGAATTGGTATTATGTAATTGTTAGATTGGTTCAGAGAGAATTGGTATTATGGTAACTGGTATATTGGTTCAGAGAGAATTGTTATTATGGTAAATGGTATATTGGTTCAGAGAGAATTGGTATTATGTAATTGTTATATTGGATCAGAGAGAATTGGTATTATGGTAATTGGTATATTGGTTCAGAGAGAATTGGTATTATGGTAACTGTTATATTGGTTCAGAGAGAATTGGTATTATGGTAAATGGTATATTGGTTCAGAGAGAATTGGTATTATGGTAATTGGTATATTGGTTCAGAGAGAATTGGTATTATGGTAACTGTTATATTGGTTCAGAGAGAATTGGTATTAAGGTAATTGGTATATTGGTTCAGAGAGAATTGGTATTATGGTAACTGGTATATTGGTTCAGAGAGAATTGGTATTACGGTAACTGGTATATTGGTTCAGAGAGAATTGGTATCATGGTAATTGTTATATTGGTTCAGAGAGAATTGGTATTATGTAATTGTTATATTGGTTCAGAGAGAATTGGTATTATGGCAATTGGTATATTGGTTCAGAGAGAATTGGTATTATGGTAATTGGTACATTGGTTCAGAGAGAATTGGCATTATGTAATTGTTATATTGGTTCAGAGAGAATTGGTATTATGTAATTGTTATATTGGTTCAGAGAGAATTGGTATTATGTAATTGTTATATTGGTTCAGAGAGAATTGGTATTATGGTAACTGTTATATTGGTTCAGAGGGAATTGGTATTATGGTAATTGGCATATTGGATCAGAGAGAATTGGCATTATGGTAATTGGTACATTGGTTCGGAGAGAATTGGTATTATGGTTGGTAACTGGTATATTGGTTCAGAGAGAATAGGTGTTATTGCAATTGGTATATTGGTTCAGAGAGAATTGGTATTATGGTAATTGGTATATTGGTTCAGAGAATTGGTTCGGAGAGAATTGGTATTATGATTGGTAACTGGTATATTGGTTCAGAGAGAATAGGTGTTATTGTAATTGGTATATTGGTTCAGAGAGAATTGGTATTATGGTAATTGGTATATTGGTTCAGAGAGAATTGGCATTAACGATAATTGGTACATTGGTTCGGAGAGAATTGGTATTATGGTTGGTAACTGGTATATTGGTTCAGAGGGAATAGGTGTTATTGTAATTGGTATATTGGTTCAGAGAGAATTGGTATTATGGTAATTGGTATATTGGTTCAGAGAGAATTGGTATTATGGTAACTGGTATATTGGTTCAGAGAGAATTGGTATTATGGTAAATGGTATATTGGTTCAGAGAGAATTGGTATTATGTAATTGTTATATTGGTTCAGAGAGAATTGGTGTTATGGTAATTGGTACATTGGTTCAGAGAGAATTGGTATTATGGTAACTGGTATATTGGTTCAGAGAGAATTGGTATTATGGTAATTGGTACATTGGTTCAGAGAGAATTGGTATTATGGTAACTGGTATATTGGTTCAGAGAGAATTGGTATTATGGTAAATGGTATATTGGTTCAGAGAGAATTGGAATCATGGTAACTGTTATATTGGTTCAGAGAGAATTGGTATTATGGTAACTGGTATATTGGTTCAGATAGAATTGGTATTATGGTAACTGGTATATTGGTTCAGAGAGAATTGGTATCATGGTAATTGTTATATTGGTTCAGAGAGAATTGGTATTATGTAATTGTTATATTGGTTCAGAGAGAATTGGTATTATGGTAATTGGTTTATTGGTTCAGAGAGAATTGGCATTATGGTAAATGGAACATTGGTTCAGAGAGAATTGGCATTATGTAATTGTTATATTGGTTCAGAGAGAATTGGTATTATGTAATTGTTATATTGGTTCAGAGAGAATTGGTATTATGTAATTGTTAGATTGGTTCAGAGAGAATTGGTATTATGGTAACTGGTATATTGGTTCAGAGAGAATTGTTATTATGGTAAATGGTATATTGGTTCAGAGAGAATTGGTATTATGTAATTGTTATATTGGATCAGAGAGAATTGGTATTATGGTAATTGGTATATTGGTTCAGAGAGAATTGGTATTATGGTAACTGTTATATTGGTTCAGAGAGAATTGGTATTATGGTAAATGGTGTATTGGTTCAGAGAGAATTGGTATTATGGTAATTGGTATATTGGTTCAGAGAGAATTGGTATTATGGTAACTGTTTTATTGGTTCAGAGAGAATTGGTATTAAGGTAATTGGTATATTGGTTCAGAGAGAATTGGTATTATGGTAACTGGTATATTGGTTCAGAGAGAATTGGTATTATGGTAACTGGTATATTGGTTCAGAGAGAATTGGTATCATGGTAATTGTTATATTGGTTCAGAGAGAATTGGTATTATGTAATTGTTATATTGGTTCAGAGAGAATTGGTATTATGGCAATTGGTATATTGGTTCAGAGAGAATTGGTATTATGGTAATTGGTACATTGGTTCAGAGAGAATTGGCATTATGTAATTGTTATATTGGTTCAGAGAGAATTGGTATTATGTAATTGTTATATTGGTTCAGAGAGAATTGGTATTATGTAATTGTTATATTGGTTCAGAGAGAATTGGTATTATGGTAACTGTTATATTGGTTCAGAGGGAATTGGTATTATGGTAATTGGTATATTGGTTCAGAGAGAATTGGTTTTATGTAATTGTTATATTGGTTCAGAGAGAATTGGTATTATGGTAACTGTTATATTGGTTCAGAGAGAATTGGTATTATGGTAATTGGTATATTGGTTCAGAGAGAATTGGTATCACGGTAATTGTTATATTGGTTCAGAGAGAATTGGTATTATGGTAACTGTTATATTGGTTCAGAGAGAATTGGTGTTATGGTAATTGGTATATTGGTTCAGAGAGAATTGGTATTATGGTAACTGTTATATTGGTTCAGAGAGAATTGGTATTATGTAGTTGTTATATTGGTTAAAAGAGAATTGGTATATTGGTTCAGAGAGAATTGGTATATTGGTTCAGAGAGAATTGGGATCACGGTAATTGTTATATTGGTTCAGAGAGAATTGGTATTATGGTAACTGTTATATTGGTTCAGAGAGAATTGGTGTTATGGTAATTGGTATATTGGTTCAGAGAGAATTGGTATTATGGTAACTGGTATATTGGTTCAGAGAGAATAGGTGTTATTGTAATTGGTATATTGGTTCAGAGAGAATTGATATTATGGTAATTGGTATATTGGTTCAGAGAGAATTGGCATTATGGTAATTGGTACATTGGTTCGGAGAGAATTGGTATTATGGTTGGTAACTGGTATATTGGTTCAGAGAGAATAGGTGTTATTGTAATTGGTATATTGGTTCAGAGAGAATTGGTATTATGGTAATTGGTATATTGGATCAGAGAGAATTGGCATTATGGTAATTGGTACATTGGTTCGGAGAGAATTGGTATTATGGTTGGTAACTAGTATATTGGTTCCGAGAGAATAGGTGTTATTGTAATTGGTATATCGGTTCAGAGAGAATTGATATTATGGTAATTGGTATATTGGTTCAAAGAGAATTGGCATTATGGTAATTGGTACATTGGTTCGGAGAGAATTGGTATTATGGTTGGTAACTGGTATATTGGTTCAGAGAGAATAGGTGTTATTGTAATTGGTATATTGGTTCAGAGAGAATTGGTATTATGGTAATTGGCATATTGGACCAGAGAGAATTGGCATTATGGTAATTGGTACATTGGTTCGGAGAGAATTGGTATTATGGCTGGTAACTGGTATATTGGTTCAGAGAGAATAGGTGTTATTGCAATTGGTATATTGGTTCAGAGAGAATAGGTATTATGGTAATTGGTATATTGGTTCAGAGAGAATTGGCATTATGGTAATTGGTACATTGGTTCGGAGAGAATTGGTATTATGGTTGGTAACTAGTATATTGGTTCAGAGAGAATAGGTGTTATTGTAATTGGTATATTGGTTCAGAGAGAATTGGTATTATGGTAATTGGTATATTGGTTCAGAGAGAATTGGCATTAACGGTAATTGGTACATTGGTTCGGAGAGAATTGGTATTATGGTTGGTAACTGGTATATTGGTCCAGAGGAAATAGGTGTTATTGTAATTGGTATATTGGTTCAGAGAGAATTGGTATTATGGTAATTGGTATATTGGTTCAGAGAGAATTGGTATTATGGTAACTGGTATATTGGTTCAGAGAGAATTGGTATTATGGTAAATGGTATATTGGTTCAGAGAGAATTGGTATTATGTAATTGTTATATTGGTTCAGAGAGAATTGGTGTTATGGTAATTGGTACATTGGTTCAGAGAGAATTGGTATTATGGTAACTGGTATATTGGTTCAGAGAGAATTGGTATTATGGTAATTGGTACATTGGTTCAGAGAGAATTGGTATTATGGTAACTGGTATATTGGTTCAGAGAGAATTGGTATTATGGTAAATGGTATATTGGTTCAGAGAGAATTGGAATCATGGTAATTGTTATATTGGTTCAGAGAGAATTGGTATTATGGTAACTGGTATATTGGTTCAGATAGAATTGGTATTATGGTAACTGGTATATTGGTTCAGAGAGAATTGGTATCATGGTAATTGTTATATTGGTTCAGAGAGAATTGGTATTATGTAATTGTTATATTGGTTCAGTGAGAATTGGTATTATGGTAATTGGTTTATTGGTTCAGAGAGAATTGGCATTATGGTAATTGGAACATTGGTTCAGAGAGAATTGGCATTATGTAATTGTTATATTGGTTCAGAGAGAATTGGTATTATGTAATTGTTATATTGGTTCAGAGAGAATTGGTATTATGTAATTGTTAGATTGGTTCAGAGAGAATTGGTATTATGGTAACTGGTATATTGGTTCAGAGAGAATTGTTATTATGGTAAATGGTATATTGGTTCAGAGAGAATTGGTATTATGTAATTGTTATATTGGATCAGAGAGAATTGGTATTATGGTAATTGGTATATTGGTTCAGAGAGAATTGGTATTATGGTAACTGTTATATTGGTTCAGAGAGAATTGGTATTATGGTAAATGGTATATTGGTTCAGAGAGAATTGGTATTATGGTAATTAGTATATTGGTTCAGAGAGAATTGGTATTATGGTAACTGTTATGTTGGTTCAGAGAGAATTGGTATTAAGGTAATTGGTATATTGGTTCAGAGAGAATTGGTATTATGGTAACTGGTATATTGGTTCAGAGAGAATTGGTATTATGGTAACTGGTATATTGGTTCAGAGAGAATTGGTATCATGGTAATTGTTATATTGGTTCAGAGAGAATTGGTATTATGTAATTGTTATATTGGTTCAGAGAGAATTGGTATTATGGCAATTGGTATATTGGTTCAGAGAGAATTGGTATTATGGTAATTGGTACATTGGTTCAGAGAGAATTGGCATTATGTAATTGTTATATTGGTTCAGAGAGAATTGGTATTATGTAATTGTTATATTGGTTCAGAGAGAATTGGTATTATGTAATTGTTATATTGGTTCAGAGAGAATTGGTATTATGGTAACTGTTATATTGGTTCAGAGGGAATTGGTATTATGGTAATTGGTATATTGGTTCAGAGAGAATTGGTATTATGTAATTGTTATATTGGTTCAGAGAGAATTGGTATTATGGTAACTGTTATATTGGTTCAGAGGGAATTGGTATTATGGTAATTGGTATGTTGGTTCAGAGAGAATTGGTATTATGTAATTGTTATATTGGTTCAGAGAGAATTGGTATTATGGTATCTGTTATATTGGTTCAGAGAGAATTGGTATTATGGTAATTGGTATATTGGTTCAGAGAGAATTGGTATCACGGTAATTGTTATATTGGTTCAGAGAGAATTGGTATTATGGTAACTGTTATATTGGTTCAGAGAGAATTGGTGTTATGGTAATTGGTATATTGGTTCAGAGAGAATTGGTATTATGGTAACTGTTATATTGGTTCAGAGAGAATTGGTATTATGTAATTGTTATATTGGTTAAAAGAGAATTGGTATATTGGTTCAGAGAGAATTGGTATATTGGTTCAGAGAGAATTGGGATCACGGTAATTGTTATATTGGTTCAGAGAGAATTGGTATTATGGTAATTGTTATATTGGTTCAGATAGAATTGGTGTTATGGTAATTGGTATATTGGTTCAGAGAGAATTGGTATTATGGTAACTGGTATATTGGTTCAGAGAGAATTGGTATTATGGTAAATGGTATATTGGTTCAGAGAGAATTGGTATTATGTAATTGTTATATTGGTTCAGAGAGAATTGGTATTATGGTAATTGGTATATTGGTTCAGAGAGAATTGGTATTATGTAATTGTTATATTGGTTCAGAGAGAATTGGTATTATGTAATTGTTATATTGGTTCAGAGAGAATTGGTATTATGGTAATTGGTATATTGGTTCAGAGAGAATTGGTATTATGTAATTGTTATATTGGTTCAGAGAGAATTGGTATTATGGTAACTGTTATATTGGTTCAGAGAGAATTGGTATTATGGTAATTGGTATATTGGTTCAGACAGAATTGGTATCATGGTAATTGTTATATTGGTTCAGAGAGAATTGGTATTATGGTAACTGTTATATTGGATCAGAGAGAATTGGTGTTATGGTAATTGGTATATTGGTTCAGAGAGAATTGGTATTATGGTAACTGTTATATTGGTTCAGAGAGAATTGGTATTATGTAATTGTTATATTGGTTCAGAGAGAATTGGTATATTGGTTCAGAGAGAATTTGTATTATGGTAATTGGTATATTGGTTCAGAGAGAATTGGTATCATTGTAATTGGTATATTGGATCAGAGAGAATTGGTGTTATGGTAATTGGTTCAGAGAGAATTGGTATCATGGTAATTGTTATATTGGTTCAGAGAGAATTGGTATTATGGTAGTTGGTATATTGGTTCAGAGAGAATTGGTATTAGGTAATTGTTATATTGGTTCAGAGAGAATTGGTATCATGGTAATTGGTATATTGGTTCAGAGAGAATTGGTATTATGTAATTGTTATATTGGTTCAGTGAGAATTGGTATTATGGTAATTGGTATATTGGTTCAGAGAGAATTGGTATCATGGTAATTGGTATATTGGATCAGAGAGAATTGGTGTTATGGTAATTGGTATATTGGATCAGAGAGAATTGGTATTATGATAATTGGTATATTGGTTCAGAGAGAATTGGTATCATGGTAATTGGTATATTGGATCAGAGAGAATTGGTGTTATGGTAACTGGTATATTGGTTCAGAGAGAATTGGTATCATGGTAATTGGTATATTGGTTCAGAGAGAATTGGTATCATGGTAATTGTTATATTGGTTCAGAGAGAATTGGTATTATGTAATTGTTATATTGGTTCAGAGAGAATTGGTATTATGGTAATTGGTATATTTTTTCAGAGAGAATTGGTATTATGGTAAATGGTATATTGGTTCAGAGAGAATTGGTATTATGGTAATTGGCATATTGGTTCAGAGAGAATTGGTATTATGGTAACTGGTATATTGGTTCAAAGAGAATTGGTATTATGATAATTGGTATATTGATTCATGTAGAATAAATTGGTATTATGGTAATTGTTATATTGGTTCAGAGAGAATTGGTATTATGGTAATTGGTATCACGGTAATTGGTATATTTGTTCAAAGAGGATTAGTATTATGGTAATTGGAACATTGGTTCAGAGAGAATTGGTATTATGGTAAGTGGTATATTGGTTCAGAGAGAATTGGTATTATGGTAGTTGGTATATTGGTTCAGAGAGAATTGGTATTATGGTAATTGGTATCACGGTAATTTGTATATTTGTTCATAGAGGATTAGTATTATGGTAATTGGTACATTGGTTCAGAGAGAATTGGTATTATGGTAATTGGTATTTTGGTTCAGAGAGAATTGGTATTATGGTAGTTGGTACATTGGTTCAGAGAGAATTGGTATTATGGTAATTGGTATATTGGTTCAGAGAGAATTGGTATCATGGTAATTGGTATATTGGTTCAGAGAGAATTGGTATTATGGTAGTTGGTATATTTGTTCAGAGAGAATTGGTATTATGGTAATTGGTACATTGGTTCAGAGAGAATTGGTATTGTGGTAATTGGTATATTGGTTCAGAGAGAATTGGTATCATGGTAGTTGGTATATTGGTTCAGAGAGAATTGGTATTATGGTAATTGGTATATTGGTTCAGAGAGAATTGGTATATTGGTTCAGAGAGAATTGGTGTTATGGTAATTGGTATATTGGTTCAGAGAGAATTGGTATCATGGTAATTGGTATATTGGATCAGACAGAATTGGTGTTATGGTAATTGGTATATTGGTTCAGAGAGAATTGGTATCACGGTAGTTGGTATATTGGTTCAGAGAGAATTGATATCATGGTAATTGGTATATTGGATCAGAGAGAATTGGTGTTATGGTAATTGGTATATTGGTTCCGAGAGAATTGGTATCATGGTAATTGGTATATTGGATCAGAGAGAATTGGTGTTATGGTAATTGGTATATTGGTTCAGAGAGAATTTGTATCATGGTAGTTGGTATATTGGTTCAGAGAGAATTGGTATTATGGTAATTGGTATATTGGTTCAGAGATAATTGGTATTATGGTAGTTGGTATATTGGTTCAGAGAGAATTGGTGTTATGGTAATTGGTATATTGGTTCAGAGAGAATTGGTATTATGTAATTGTTATATTGGTTCAGAGAGAATTGGTATTATGGTAACTAGTATATTGTTTCAGAGAGAATTGGTATTATGGTAATTGGTATATTGGTTCAGAGAGAATTGGTATTATGGTAGTTGGTATATTGGTTCAGAGAGAATTGGTGTTATGGTAATTGGTATATTGGTTCAGAGAGAATTGGTATTATGTAATTGTTATATTGGTTAGAGAGAATTGGTATTATGTAATTGTTATATTGGTTCAGAGAGAATTGGTATTATGGTAAATGGTATATTGGTTCAGAGAGAATTGGTATTATGGTAACTGTTATATTGGTTCAGAGAGAATTGGTATTATGTAATTGTTATATTGGTTCAGAGAGAATTGGTATTATGGTAATTGGTATATTGGTTCAGAGAGAATTGGTATTATGTAATTATTATATTGGTTCAGAGAGAATTGGTATTATGTAATTGTTATATTGGTTCAGAGAGAATTGGTATTATGGTAATTGGTATATTGGTTCAGAGAGAATTGGTATTATGGTAAATGGTATATTGGTTCAGAGAGAATTGGTATTATGGTAACTGGTATATCGGTTCAGAGAGAATTGGTATTATGATAATTGGTATATTGGTTCAGAGAGAATTGGTATTATGGTAACTGGTATATTGGTTCAGAGAGAATTGGTATTATGGTAACTGGTATATTGGTTCAGAGAGAATTGGTATTATGGTAACTGGTATATTGGTTCAGAGAGAATTGGTATTATGGTAATTGGTATTTTGGTTCAGAGAGAATTGGTATTATGGTAGTTGGTATATTGGTTCAGAGAGAATTGGTATTATGTAATTGTTATATTGGTTCAGAGAGAATTGGTAACTGTTATATTGGTTCAGAGAGAATTGGTATTATGGTAGTTGGTATATTGGTTCAGAGAGAATTGGTATTATGGTAGTTGGTATATTGGTTCAGAGAGAATTGGTGTTATGGTAAATAGTATATTGGTTCAGAGAGAATTGGTATTATGGTAGTTGGTATATTGGTTCAGAGAGAATTGGTATTATGGTAGTTGGTATATTGCTTCATAAAGAATTAGTATTATGGTAAATGATATATTGGTTCAGAGAGAATTGGTATAATGGTAGTTGGTATATTGGTTCAGAGAGAATTGGTATTATGGTAATTGGTATATTGGTTCAGAGAGAATTGGTATTATGGTAAATGGCATCTTGGTTCATAGAGAATTGGTATATTATGGTAATTGGTATATTTTGAGAATTGGTATAAACTTAATGAATCGATTAAGTTGACAAAAAGCAAAGTATAATATATATAAGATTTGAATGATCCCCACGATTGTTATGATTTACTCGTTGAGGAAAATTTGAAATCATTCTGTGACGGAGAGTCCTATCTTCACATATGTTTTTGTCCCCAAAACAGCCGTTGTCCGTCCGTGCGTGCGTGCGTGTGTGTGTGTGTTTGTGTGTGTGTGTGTGTCCGTCCATTCACTCTGGTTTCCCTCTCATAACTTCAGTTAGATTTGGCCAAATCGAATGAAGTTTGGTGTGTTAGTGTATCAACATAAAATACAGGTCAGGTTCGAATCGGGATGAGGTCCAACAATGTTAACCTGAGGTATGCCCCCTTTTCGACTTCAAAAATTCACTTTCTTTGGTTTCCCGGTGAAAAACTTCAGTTATTGTTGGCAAAAACAAACGAACTTTGGTAGGTGTATCAACATAGAATGTAGATCAGGTTCGAATCGGGATGCGGTCCGACATTTATTTTTTGCCAGAATTGTGCCCCTTTTTCTACTTAGAAAACTTTTTTTTTTTTATTTCCCGATGATAACTTTAGTTGTGGTTGACAGATTCAAATGAATTTTGGTATATAAGAGTGTCAGCATACAATACAGGCTAGGTTCAAATGTGGGTTTGGTGTGACATTGTTTGCCAGAGTTATGTCCCTTTTTCGACTTCGAAAAATTCATTTTTTTTCAAATACCTCGAACCTGCAGCATGATTTTATTGACAAAAAGCAAAAAGCATCAGATTTAAAATTATGCATAGCGAAATCAATAGCAGCTACCCTGAAAACAGAATAATTCATATATGGCTGTTATTGGAACAAGCTCCTGGAGCTCCTTCCTATAGCATCCATATGTGAATGATATTATTGAGAAAAAAACACATTGCAATATATTTACTGGTTTGACTGATCTACACGAAGATGATGACATATTCCTTAAGAAAAATACTTTAAACACTGTAAAGGGGGTGATAATGTTGTGGCATGAATAAAATCGTTATGCAAATAAAGCTTTATCATTAAAGATGTCACATCAGACAATTGATCCACAGATAACACAAATGAATAATAAGTCTCTCTGAAACAAAATTCCGAAACGAAAAAAGTTAAAAAATTAAAATAAAAACAAATTTTTACATTGAATAATGCATTAACCCTTTGAACACGAGGGGCCACTTTTCCTGCTCAGGAACATGACACGTCATAATTGTATTATATAGGATGACTGCTCAGTGAATGTGAGTGAATGTGAGTGAATGTGTGGCTGCACGCTGAAAATATTAATTGGTCTTCCCCTAAATAATGAATATTATTAGTTATACTTGTGTTTTCCAGGGTATATGGGAATTTACACCGGTTTGGGAACTCATACACCCTGAGGCGAAGCCGAAGGGTGTTTGAGTTCCCAAACCGGTCTAAATTCCCATACACCCTGGAAAACACAAGGATAACGGATTTATTTCCAAGTATTTTGGTGTACTTAATACTGTATCCTACATTGTGGTCAACAACTGACACAAAACAATTGTACTTTGTTAATGTCTTAACAAAAGCAGACAAATATGAATGTCATTGGAACTGGCTCAATGAGCCAGTTCCAATGACATCCATATCTGTAATATTTTATTGCACATAAATATTAAATTTCCTGTATTTTTATTTTTGTTCTTACATAACCGAGCAGAAGGTACGAATTAATTATTAAAAATGGGTATTTTTTTTATTTAGCCATATAGCTTGCTCTTGTATATTCTTGTTTTTACACCGTGGGTAAACACGGTGTAAAAAAAGGCCACTGTGGATTGCAAGTTACACCTCTCAGCCAATCAAAAGTACCTCTCAACCAATCAAAATACAGTATTTTATTTCATTTGGAAATAAGGACTCTTCCAATTGTTGCCATTGAACTGACTTGGAAGACACTACCAGTGTTCAAAGGGTGGAAAAATATAAATGTGAGCCCAATAAAAAAAATATTACAAATTCAAATGTGGGCCAAGCGTCCGGTTTTCTCTAGGACGTGGTTCGAGGCGATCGGGTCCAAAAACGTTTGGGTAATCGTTTCTAATATTTCACTTTATTGGAAATGTTTGTTCAATTGCAGAGCCGGAATGTCCAGAACATCAACCGAACATATTGCCGCGTTTCTGCTTTCGCCACGCCCATTTCCCGGAGGTGTGGATATCATTATCGCTGGAGTATCCTCCCCCACCTCCCCACCTCCCCACCTCCCCACCTCGAGTGAACAAATATGGAAAACTAACCCTGCTGCTGAGCTATTGTCGTGTGGTCATTTCACCCCGCACGGGGTTTAAATGCAATCCACTATTCGTGCTCTGCACATGATTGCCGATTGAAGTAGTGTGTGTTGATTGGGTGTCGTAATAACTGCGTACATTGATTACTTTTATTCCTCGTGAATTTTCAACAATCGGTTGAACTTTTCTCCCGACCCTTCGAAAAAGTGATATCAGTCCCTTTCGTACTTCTTCACATCTCACCATTGTGACTATCGGGTTGATGGCACTTGTTATTGTGATAGCAATTGGGGCAATAATGAACATTGCTATATTAAAATCAGTCCCACCGATACCGCAATATCTGCCAAACTTACACGATTCGTTCAACAGGTACAGATTGAGAAGCAGGACTCCCAGAGAATCAACAGAGGTAAGTATAATAGCAGTCCGGAAAACGTTTAGGTATTTTGCACCCATTTGAGAGTTCCGTTTTATGAGTCTGTATGCCATGGAATAAAACACTATGGCCGTTGTTATAGGGGCGATCATCAGTATCAGCTGAAGTACAGTGAAACCAATATTGAAGGTGAAATGCCTATTGCAAATACGGCCGCTCCACAAAACATTCGGAAATATCACTGCAATAACGAATCCCGAGATCCATATCACGGCAATTGCGAAGTAAGTTCTTTGCTTGCTGAATATCCTTTGAAGATTTGTTGGGTGCTTCACCGCTAAAAAACGTTCTATTGAAACAAGAACGCTGCTTCCAACTGTCCCAAAAGTTGCAAAGCGTATTACGTATGTTACGGCGTCACAGGTGCTATAGCTAGATTTATCATAAAACCCAGAAAAAAAGCTAAAAGGTGCCGAACACATTAGTAAGTCAGCAGTAATGAGAGAAATAAAGGCTCGAGATAATGTCTCTCTTTTCTTCCGACGTAAAAACGAGATCAACAGAACGAGAGAATTATTCAGGATGGCAAAAAATCCAGCAATTAAAGTTATTACATTAGAAACCAAGATGACGCCCGAACGTGTCGTCATGACAATAAATAGTTCCGTGGATAGAGTGTTGTTCGCGTCTTCTTCTTGTTCTTTAGAGAGTGTGATATTTGATTTTGGAGATAACTCGACCATTATTTCTGAAAAATAAAGAAAATAAATGCGTATTTTTAAGTTGTACGACGATTGTTTTAGTCATCGACTACATGTTTGGTTATATGGCCAGGGAAGTAGGTAGCATCTCGAACTTGTTGAGCACGGGGGGGGGGGGGGGGGGGGGGGGGGGGCACCATACAAGAACGCTCACACGCTGAATATATCTGCAGTGGCCCATGTGATCTAGTGGCATGGTAGGAATACAACAAAGCTGTCTTTGGGCCGCAAACACTTCTACATTAAAAAAATGCACCTCTGTTTTGGTTCCGTATTTATAAACTTTTCTCATCGGGTCAAAACGGGACGGCGGGGAAATTTGTTAACCCTTTACCTTACATGAGAAGCAGACGACACTTGCTAAAAAAATTCTTGAATCACTAATTCTTTTCATTTTTTGTCTCAAAAAACATAGGTTATGACCCCCTCATTGGAACGAGTCCGACGAAAAAAAAGGGATCATAACCTATGTTTTTGAGACAAAAAATTCAAAAATAATGAAAATTAATTGGCGATTTTTGTGAATAGCACTGGCCGATTTTGGCTGTTACGTTGGGTGAAAGGTTAAATATGGAGCCAAAAGTGCACCTTTATCTCGAGCCGTGGTGAAGACAAATAATACGAGGGAGTCGAGAATGAGTAGAGTGAGTGAAGAATCTGTGAACCCTCCTGCTAATCCCAATAAGATTGCAGCGTTAGTAGTATATCATGTGGTTTTCGAGCAAATTGAGCGGAATGTCATGCAGGATCTCATGTAACACCAGAGTCACGTGACCCAGTGGCTCCATGTTGCGTTGTTATGGTAACACGCGTGAGCGACCATGATTTGACGTCATTACCACATTGATACATAGTGTCAGTCCTCATGCGCTGCGCGTGTTGTTAGGGCGATACGTGTTTCCGATGTCCATTTTGTATGCTGGAGATAGCCATCTTGGTTTCTATGGTAGCACGCAGTTGTGGCCCAAAGTCCTCGAATAGTCCGGGGGTATGTTTAGAGGGTGTGTTCCTTTTTCTAACCCGACAGTCACTCCAAATCACCCCAAACTGTCTAAAATCACATTATTTGATACGCATTGCCCCCAAGAATCATCTTTTTTTAGAATAATAGGCGTGTTCCTTTGCATAAGAGTGAACCTAATTACACAGAATCCTCGTTTACTTCGTAGAATTACCCAAACATACTTGATAAGTTTTAGTATTTCGGACTCTTTCAGAATCCTCTGCTTCTGCCTATCCTGGTCTATTCTATAGCTTATTTGCTCCATTCCTTGGTATGTCCTTCTATGCAATGACTTCCCCGCCTCCCTATATAGTATTCTGACTTCCATCAGATGTGTTTGTGTACTAGCGTACAATATGTACACATCACCTTTAGCAGATAGGCACATGCAGAATGTGCCGATATGTAATTGTGTGCTAGTGAAGAATGTGCGCACAACGCTCTACTGCTCTGCGATTCTCCTCAGTATTTGAGGATACCTGCGACATGACTCCCATATTGCTCCTAGCTGCAATATGGCGCTTAGCTCATATACAGATCCTAGTTCCAGGACCTGTGTAGTCCCTATGCAGCCTCCAGTAGTCCTGACATTGCCCTCCACCATGACCTAAGCTACCTATCCTATGACCAGGTCCTCTTTTAGTCGCCGTAACTTACATCTTCTACCACCGTTTCAGCCTTGAACTGTTACTCTTGACATGTGGTACTACAACAGGCTTGGTAGCTATGCCTGACCTGCTCCAGTCTTTGCAGTTCATTCAGATCTTTCCTTCATCAAAAACTGCCTCAGCCTATACAGATGATCGACATATATAGTGCATGATAGGGTACCTTACGTATAAAAAAACCCTCTAACGATCTATACCGAGATGTGCTTGTGTTATAGTGCACAATGTGCGCCTATTATTGGCAAAATGGTTGATCCCTGGGGGAATCCAAACCAAATAAAGTGATTTTAGACTAGATTTGGAGTAATTGTTTGGTCTATTTGGGTAATTAGATTTACAAACGAACACACTCTCCGAACATACCCCCGTCCTATTAGCGGACTATGGGTCACATAGCAACGACGTGCTACAATAGAAACCAAGATGGCGACCTCCAGTATATAAAATGGACGTCGGAAACACGTATCACAATAACAACATACGCTGCGCATGGGGACTGACACCACGTATAACTATGGTAATAACGTTACAACGTGGCCGATTACGTGGGTTACCACAGCTCGTCATGGCGCAACTGGGTGACATGAGTATGGCGTCACATGAGATCCTGCTCGAGACTTTACATGAGATTTTGCTCGAAAAACACATGACATACTACTAGTGTGGGCCTTCATTCTCCCTTTTCTCAACTCTTTAATGGAATGTTGGGGGGGGGGGGGGGATTACGTGCCCCCCTTGTACCCCCGTTTCATACATCGATGGATTTGGCCATGTTTAGAAATTTTGACGGACCAAATGCCACCGAAAGCGCGTAGTTATATAGATAGATAATTTATTCAACGGTAAAAGCGTAAACGATAAATACAGTGCGACATAATGATTAATCATAACATGATTTTCCGTTGGGAGATGTCATAGCCAGATTGGCTGTCTACCTGGCATCTCCCAATAAAGTGAGTAGGTAAAATTGTTTACAGACCATAGATAACATTTTGTATTAGTTACATGAAATTAAATGCAACTGAAAAGAATCGGTGGCATATGGACGGCAAGAAGCAACGATGGACGCGATGACCAGTCGTATCTTGTCGGTATCTTGGGTTGATATTTCATACATATGAATATATTATGGATCAGCTGAAGATAAATTGTACAGACCTACGATGAGACTGGAATCAATATCGTTAGTAGTCATGTCGATTGAGGAATACTAGGATGACAGTAAAGACATTAGCGGATACACTCCTGACAATAGGGATTGTCACATTGGACTTCGGTATTATATAAAGATAGAAATTGTGATGTGAGTTTTTTCTTGAACTCTGCTCCACCTGTGATATTTCGTATATTTTGGTTTAAGTTGTTCCAAAGTTTTGCGAAGACAAATATTTACAATCTGTCTAAAGCTTTTGTCCGAGTTCTACTGATATGAAGCACTTGAGATTTCCTAGTATTTAAATTTGAAGAATTGACTATGAACTGGAAATAATCGTCAAAGGAGTCAGGAAGATAGCCATATTTCCAATCAAACACAAAGAGACAGGCCTGTAGTTTGAATAAGTCAGTTATCTTAAGAATTTTATCTCTTGCAAATAATGGGTCCGTGTGGGCATTATACCTTTTATTATTAATAATTCGGAGTGATCGTTTCTGCAGAATCAAGAGCTTGTTAGCAGCTTTTGAATGTCCCCACATCTGAATGCCATATACCAAGTGGCAATGCACAAGGAAATAGTAGAGCGTCTTCATTGTTTTGTGTAGTAATATTTTTTTTAACTTTATTTAGGGCGTAATTTGCTCTTCCTATTTTAGCCCTAATCCGCGATAAGTTATATTATCGTCGAAAGCAATGTCCAAAAATTGTAGGGAATTTTCACCTTCGTAAGTTCCTACTCTTTCGACTTTTACATTATTTTTGTATAAATGCCTAGGTTTGTCTGGATTCTTGTGCGAGATGAATGACTTAAGATCATAAATTTAGACTTTTTTCGCGTTGAGGACTTAATGGTTAGCAGAGCACCATTCGGATAATTTATCTTATTCATCGTTAAAGTAATGTATTGACATGTTTGCCTTTAAGGCTGTTGCATATGTAGCAGTACCATCAGCAAACGATAAGACATTTAGCGACGCAGACCAGTGGCGGCGCCAGAAATTTTTTCGTGGGGGGGGGGGGACAAGTAGGGGGGCAGACTCCCCATGAAGGGGGGCAAATACGTAAAGGATCATATCATTACTTTATTATGAGGTAGTCGAAACTTGGACACAAAGTCCGTAATATAATTTTTTGGTTTGGTACGTCCTGTGGACGTACCAAACCAAAAAATGATATTACGGACTTTGGGTCCAAGTTTCGACTAAATGTAATGGTATTTAGCGCTTCTCCTTTCAAAAAATCCTGGATCCGCGTCTGGAGAGAGAGAAGGCAGAGACAGAGAGAGGGATAGAGAGAGGGAGGGAAGGAGAGAGGGAGGGAGAGAGAGGGGGAGAGAGAGAGATGGAGGGGTAGAGAGAGAGAGAGAAGGGAGAGAGAGAGAGAGAGATGGAGGGGGATAGAGAGAGAGAGGAGAGATAGAGAGAGGGAGGGGCAGAGAGCGGGAGGGAGGGAGAGTGTGTGTGTTTGTGTGTTTGGATGGATGTGTGTGTGTGGTGGGTGGGGGCAAGTGGGGGCAGAGCCCACGTTTGGGGGGGGGGGGGGCAAATGCCCCCCGTGCCCCCCTGTAGCGCCGCCACTGACGCAGACGAAGATATATCGTTTATGTACAATAGGAAGAGAATTGGTCCTAAAATAGTACCTTATGGCACACAATATGTGATATTATCACCGTATTTCTCGAACTGTAATCTGTTAGTCAGGTAGCTTCTAAACCAGTTATTGCTGATGCCCCGAAACCCATATTTTTTCCAATTTTGTCAGAAGAATGCTGTGGTTTATAGTGTCAAATGCTTTAGAGAGATCAATAAATGTTGCAAGCGATATTAATCTTTACTTTGCTTGTTGTTTTCTTGTCCTATACTTTTAAGTAGTTGCAAGATAGGGTGAATAGTAGAATGCGTAGATATTAATCCGTATCGATGTTTGTATAGGATTCCGAATGCTGTCATGTAACTGATCATTCTTTTTGACATGAGTTTTTCTAAAATTTTGGAGAAGGTAGGCAAATTACTGATGGGTCTATAGTTGTTCAGTTTGAGCTCATCGCCGCTCTTGAAGACAGGGATTACTTTCGCAACCTTCATCTTGACAGGGACTATCTCGCTAATAAATGAGCTATTTATTACATGGGGTAAGGGTTGGGCCAGGATTCTTATGGATTGTTTCACAGTGCTCGTTGTTAGTCTACCCCAATCTTCGCTCTTCTTGGATTTCATGGATTTAGTCACTTCCATAACTTCGTTGGGAGATGTTGGGGTTGTGAACAAGTTATTTGGCACATTTATATTCATGCGTTCCGAAAAGTGTTTACGGGGTTTCCTTATTTGTTCACGTGTACACTTAGAGTACATGGAGAGTGGATTGTAACTAAATCACCAGCGGAGTGGAGTCATCACCCAAACTATAATTTTCAAATTTTGTACATATCGACAAAAAATACAAGCAATGTTTCAGCCAATGGTCCTCCGGGTTTAACCCGGAAGTCCATTGGCTGAAACTTTGCTTGTGCTTGTTATGCCTTGCAACAAATTTGCAATTATTGTTTGGGTGGAATCTCCACTCTGCGGGTGATTTAGTGATAATACACTCTCCACGTACTGTACTTTCCTATGTTAACAATAAAATTATTGAACTCATTTGAAATTATAATCGGATCATTTATTTCTTGATTATTGTCCAGGGTGAAGAACAACAGCAAGGTGGCTACCTTTTTTCGTTTTGTTTATTGTCTCGTTTAGGATATGTCATACATTTCGTAGATTATTTCTATTATCATTTAGTATGTGTTTGTAATACACAGACTTGCTTTTGTATGTGACTTCCACGCGCTCTACGCTAATATTGGTGGTAACTGATTGTTGATTTTCTCAAGCAAGGTGGAGTGGGGGGGGGGGGGGGGATAAAGTAGATTATTTAATTATTTATTAGGGTTTAACGACACATTAACAGTCAGGGTCACATCATGTCGGTGACAGTTTTACGGGTGGAGGAAGCCGGAGTACTCGGAGAGAACCACCGATCAACGACGAGCAGCTGCCGGCTCTCCAACATCGTAACTCTGAACTCTGCACCGCGGCACAGGCAGGGTTAGTTTGGTCGAAGACATGCACACCATCGACGTGCAGTACGCCTTAGTACACAGCGTAATCGTGCCCCCATGTAGGCAATCGGGGTTAAGTGTCTTGTCCAAGGACACAACGCGGGAGCACGAATCAGTCGCTGAAATGGTCACCCATCCAACTATTAACCTCGCTCGACGTTGCTTAACTTCGGTGATTTGACGAGAACCGGTTACCGCGACGCCACCGCGCTCCCGGGATAAAGTAGATGAGATAGGCCGTCGTGATAGAGAATGGTTAGGGCCATTAAAAGTTGTTAAAATATTGTGAACCAATGTAACGATTAATTCGTCAGTTAAAGTTTACGTAGAAGTTCTTTGAAGCATTGATATTGCCTTATAGTTTCTTCGTGACAAATTGAGTCATTCTGATGGCAGTTTTCTGTGTGTATAGATTCGTATCTTTCATATAGTTGATTTTACAGGTGTCTATATTCTTTACTAAATCCACTCAGTATGGGTGATACTTTCTGTTCAAGTGAATCACCAGTTTAACCCTTTACCTTAACACAGACGATATCACAATTTATTATTTTAAATATAATTTTTTTTAATTTTCCAAAAAAATTCAACAGAACCATATCATGTCAACCCTCATTGGAAGGGGTTACTGTCCAACCGATTACCAAAAATGGTCGCTGACCGATTACCGGTTATTTGAGACCACAATCGGCCGATTCTGATGCCGATTCCGATTGTAATACCGTGCACTACAAGACAAGTCGAGGCTCGAAAGAACTACATTAAACTGAACATTTTTCAAAGTGTTAAACTTCCTTGACTGGGGTCCCAGTAAAATTACCACTCGCGCACACTTGGGCGGTAAACGTGGCTCTCAGAGCCACGTTTACCGTCCAAGTGCGCGCGACTGGTAATTTTACTGCGACCTGAGTCAATGGAGTGCATCCTTCACTTTTCCGGTATGAACTGGCGATTGCTGCAAGTGTGCTCAGTTGTAAGCTTTACATTCGTTTAAAACGTATATATTTATTGAATGGTATCATCGACATCATTTTACATTAACAATTGAACAATTGCAGAAGATAATAAAATGCGATTCAGAAAAATCATAAATTGCTTGGCAACAATCGGTTGAACCGATGTTCCAGGAGCCGTTGCCGTTGTCATCCGATTGCCCATAATCGGCCGATCATCGGTTGAACACTAGAAGGGGTCACATGATATGGTTTTGTTGAAATATTTTGAAAACTTTAATTTTTTCAACTGCTCAATTTGCATATTACGCGGGCGGATGCGGGCGATTTGTTAGGTAAAGGGTTAAAGAAAGAAATTACGATACGAGTCCAGTAAATTAGGTCTGGGCCGGGCCATTGGTAATGGCCAGCCCAAATGTATCAGATGAGCTTAAAGAATTTGCGCTGTAAAATGTAGAAGAGTTGAAAACTTTATTTATCACTTGATCAGTGGTGGCAACAGAAAATGTTTAAATGGGGGTAAGTAGGGGACAAATTCCACATAAAGTTGGACAAGTCAATAAGTGGCCTTTTTAGGATCAGAAAACCAGAGCGTTGCATGCATGTGCCGTAGACATTTGTGCATGTTTCTAAGGTACGATCAACCATTGAAGGTTTGTTTATGGTAGCCATTGGGGGTAAATCTCCACTTTTTCGTTGGACGCAGAAAATGAATAAACGCATGTGCGATTGCTTCCACACGAAGATCTGTCTGAAGGTATGAAGCATGGCAGAGAACCAAGTTGCCTCCCAGCCCAATAAGCCAACTACGATTCCCGCTGTGCTTCATAATTCGAAAAACATGGCCCATATTTTGGAGTCAAGGTACGTGTACGTACAGTAAAGGCGCCGTGTACTTGTCAGAATCCACGCGTGGGAAGTGATGTCCACGCATGCGTTTACCGGGTAATAAAAATGAACATCAGCAAAATTATAATTAACGAAGCACCGAGTAATACCCGATGCTTCATTAATTAGTTTTTGTATGATTATTTCTATAATTAGTGTTTGATATCATATTATTACATACGTAGAAATATTGTTCACCCATAGAAAGTGACCGGACCACGGCTGTCGCACTGTACATGGCTCACAATCATCTGCTTCCTACCTTTAAACTATTACTGCATACAGTTAAAACTAGAAGTCCTGTCCCGAATTGTGCGCTTATCTAGGCTTAATTGCGCGTAGGAATTGCGCGCAATTGCCATATAGAATGGCATCCAAAGCACGGCAGGTTCTCCTGATTACTCATAGCAAACACAGGCAATGTTTCTGCCAATGGACCTCCGGGTTACCAGGAGGTCCATTGGCTGAAATATTGCTTGTGCACAGGCCATGTGTACAAAATTTGATAGCCTTACTATGGTCACAACGCGTAGATTAACGCACAGATCGGCGTGCTGTTTGCGCGCATGTCATGACAGGACTTCTAGTTTTAGCTGTATGTTTATGTGCTGTGGATGGGAATATAAAAAAGAGAAACAGTGTTAAGGTACGTTCGAGTGGATAGGTGTTTGTGCGTGAACCGACTGAATGGCAAATGGGCGGGTCAAAGCCTATGTTGAGGAGAGAATTCCCCTACGCCACCCATCCTTCGTATAGCCACATTTCATCCAGATATGATGAATGACTTCTACATAGAGACAAACAAATACAAAGTCCTATAAGATTTTAAAAACAATGTGAGGCAAATCTAGAGCGTCCGCTTAGAAATAGTGGACACTGATATAGAAATGTGGAGCATTCAATAACAGAAGATTACTGTAACTAGAGAGCTGAAAATGATAGATCTAGAGATACATAGAAACACTATGAAGGTCTCGTGGATAAAAAGACTCCTCACAAAAAAATAATTTTTCAACGGTTTTTTTCAAGTCCGTAGCTAATATTGCACAAATCGGAGAAAATTTTGCGGAACATAAATTTGTTGAAAAGCTAAAAAATCGCATTGTGCGTCATCCCTTTTGGCTCGATGTCCTGCAATCATGGCAACAGTATATAGTAACATTCAAACGAACAGCAACAGATTTTATTAAGTCTTCCTTTGGTTATAGCAGTGGATTAAATAACACGGAAAATATAATTGGTATTCCAATCTGTAATAAACGTGGAATCAGATGCATTAGAGATATTTTTAATCCAAATGGTAGTCTCATGTCTTATCAAATGTTTAAAGATAGATATGGAAATTTCACCGATTTTATAAGTTACTCTGGCGTAATAACAGGAATTAGAAAAGCAATGAAAGAGTTTAAGTTAGACCAAGAAACAATTGCATCAATCGAACAACCATTTGAAATGGGAATCAGAAATCGAATTAGACCTAAACTGGACTACAATATACCAAAATCCATTTAAATGTGGTATTATGGATAACAAATTAAAATACTTTCAATACAAAATTATCAATCGAATATTAGGAGTAAACAAATATATAGCTAAATTTAACAATACTCATTCCCCTCTATGCAATTTTTGCAAAAATGAAGAACAAACTATTTCCCACATCTTTTGGTCCTGCAACATAATCAAACAATTCTGGGAGGAATCCCAAATATTTTTACAAGAACTGGACATATCTATGTGTTTGACTAAAAGGAATATACTACTCGGAACAGAAGACCCTAATGACATAATCAATAGTATCATCATTTTGGCTAAACACCATATATACTGTTGTAAATATCAACATATGTCTCCTGGCCTCGCCAACTTTAGACTCCACCTAAAAAGTTTTTACGAAATAGAGGAACACATATATACAAAAAATAACCTATCAGTAAATATTCTGAAAAATGGAACAAACTCGACAATATTGCTTGTTTTCCGACATTACCTCTGTAATAATCCTATAGAAGAGGTCATGTGTATCGTGGCATCTCCTAGCCACGTGAGATTGTACCAAGTAATCTGCATAGACAAACAGTGCGCGGATGTAAATTTCTCCGACCTGAAAAGTCCGTTCCTCAGACATATATATTTGCTTGTAGCCTGTAATGAGTGGTAAGTTACTTTAAGTGCGATTTTGAGCATTCTTTTCTGGAATGCGGGAGCACTAAAATTTGTGGGGGGACTAAAGACCTGAGACCATTGCAAATTGCACCTTACTTAGAGCTACGCTCATATCTTCTTCATCCGCAAAGTTCCCGGGAACACCGAATCCAGTCACTTGGATGTCTGCCTTCTAACGAGTGAAAACTGTGCTAATCGACAAAATATGCCTGCATATGCAAATAACAAATAACGAATTGTCTCAGCAAGGCATTTCAAATTACCCGTTCTATCGTCTTTTTCATAGTAGCAGTCTCAATCTAACCCACCAAGCCCACCCCACCTCCACCACAACACACACAAATACACCCACATAAACACATGCACACACACACACACGCACCAACTACCCCCCCCCCCCCCCCACACACACACATACACCCTATTGTAATATTTATACATACATATACATTTTTTCCAATTGTTAGTGTATCTCGCTGTGACAGATTTGGTAACATAATATGTAATATTTTGTATACCCTCTTGCATCTCCTAGCCACGTGAGATTGTACGGAGGGTTGTAAAATCGTGGCCTCTGCAAAATATCTCCAAATAAAGAATTGGATAAAAAAAAACAAAAAAACTAGAGAGCATTGTACCCTGATCACTGAACTCAATTCAGCTGGATTAATGGGTAGCTCATACGTCACATTTTAAAAAGTGTCTCGCTGGTCGCCATCTTGTTGCTATAAATAAACAGTTACCAACTGCACAAAATTCTCGACGGTTTTCAGTTTTCCGAAGTCTCGCAATCGCTGATCGCGTTTTAAAGAACTTACTCTGATGTATGAGCAGTTGAGATTGGAAGTCCTGTCTCAGTATTGTGCAATTTGTTGGAAGTAATAGCGCGCGGGATAAGTGAACTTTTTGCACCTATCAAGCTCACACTACCCCACTGTAACTCAATGCCTGTAGAAAAACAGTGTACCCACCAATTTAGCACTAGTAAATAGAGATCATTATAATAATTCCTTATCTCTACTGGGATACACATATATATATATAATAACGTAAATATAGTAGGCACATAGAACACATTGGAACTCAGGGGATGATATATTAAGATTCGACTGCATATATACAGAATGAAGAAAGTGGATAACTACTTAATTACGTCATATATTCTCCATTCGAAAAGTATTTATTATTGTTCCTAACAACACGAGAAAGACTTTTCAAACTTCCATTACATGGACCACCGGGTGCAACCCGGTGGTTCACATGATGAACGTTTGCAAGTGCTGCTTGTGTCTTGTTCGCAGAAATTGCAAATAATTGCAGAGTGAACAATCTATTCCACGGTGATTTAGTAGTAATCCTCCCTCCACATACTGCTGTCTCAATAATATCTTCTTTCTGTTTGATTGGTTCAGGTCGTCATACCACTACCGACCTCGCTGATGGTGCATTATATACTATTAAAAAAAAGGAAGGGATATTTGATAAAAGAGAGATACAGGAAGAAGTATATTTTTATTTTCATCAAAAAGACAGTTGAGGAATTGCACTGTGACATCTGGCGAATGATTTCAGCGAAAGCTGGGTGTCTAATAAGCACACATTCCATTCACCGAGCTGTGGAAGACAAGGAGAGTCAGTCAGAGAATTCCCCACATTTAGTTCAAGACCTCAGAATTCTGTAAACCTTCCTCGGTTCGCAAGACAATCGCGGATCCGACGTGGCATACTCCTCGCCAAACGTCCAGTATCAGCTTTTCTGATGTTATTCCATTCTTCCTAGAGAGCGGTGGCATGTTCCTGGATATTGGTAGGGGCTGTTGGCGTTGTCGTAGGCGCCTGCCAAGCATATCCCAGACGTGCTCGATTGGTGAAAGGTTTGAACGCTGTAGAGATACGGGCCCTGTGTGCTCTTGCATTGTCATCTTGAAAATGAATCGACGGCCGTGACGTCGCTCAAATGACACCACATGAGCTGCTAACAGGTTGTCACGGCGGTACTGCTCTGTGACACGCCCTTGGGTGACATGTTATGTTGTTCTACTTGTCATGGTTGTGCTTCCCCACGCCATAACATGTCCACCACCAAGACGATCGTGCTGCCTAACGGTTACGTCATGGTATCGTTCGTTCCGCCGCCGCCAAACTCTGTTTCGCTTGTCGTGGAAGTCGTGTGTGAACCTCAATTCAACATGACGTTGCTACACTAACGATTGTCCCAGCGCTGTCGTGCACCACACCAATTACGCCTTGCTGCGGTGTGACATTCAGTCAAAGGTGGAATTATTCGAGGTCCTTGAGCGTACAAATTCCAGCTGTGCAGGCGATTTCGGATAGTCTGGCCACTGACTCGCACATCTGTCGCTCGGTACAGGTGCTGTCAAATTTCTGAGGCATTTTGATGGCGGTTACGAAAGGCTGTGGTTCGGATGAAACGATCCTGATTAGCAGTTGTTGTCCTTGGGCGACCTGTCCGACGTCTGACATCAACTCTGCCTGTCTGGCGGTAGCGTGACCACAACCTGCTAATCACCGATTGAGTAACGTTGAGAATTTGAACCACTGCAGTCTGTCTGTTGCAAACTTCCAACATGCCAACAGCACGTAAACATTCTTCACGTGTCAATCTTCGCATACCTCAAAAGTTACGTTTCGACCAGAAACTGTTGATGAGTTTATACCAAGAAAAGAACGATGAGACCTCCGAAAAAGTCCGTCCAGTACAAAAGAAAATTTCAAAACGTACCCCACAGACAATAACTCGGCGCGGGTGCGAAAAACATGAACGAAGTTTCCGTGGGCCGGTGACATTGACGATCCACACCAAACTTGGTAACATATTGATGTGTCCAATCACGCGTGTCCAATACCATTTTCCGATAATATCAGCATCTGTTTGGATATCCCCTACTTTTTTTGAACAGTATATTTTATTCTGCACAGCGCAAATATTCGTGTGTATTTCAGACTACTGTAAAGTTAAAACTAGAAGTCCTGTCCCGAATAGTGCGCTTATCTAGGCTTAATTGCGCGTTGAAATTGCGCGCAATTGCCATATCGAATGGCATCCAAAGCACGGCAGGTTCTCTTGGTTACTCATAGCAAACACATGCAATGTTTCTGCCAGTGGACCTCCGGGTCACCCGGAGGTCACCCGGAGGTCCATTGGCTGAAACATTGCTTGTGCTCAGGCCATATGTACAGAATTTGCTAGCTTTACTTGGGTCATAACGCGTACATTAACGCGCATATCAACGCGCTATTTGTGCGCATTTCATGACAGGACTTTTAGTTTTAACTGTAGTGATTTTACTACATGAAAATGTTACTTAAACTGACGATCATGGTCAGGTTAATCAAAAGTATCGAATGCCGATGTGAACAGTTCAGATTCCTCAGTATAAGTGTGCCAAATAAACACATAGGTTGATGACCTTTCCCAAGGTGCTTGGGGAACATTGGAGTTTCGTACTGAAGGCCATCGGATATCACATTCCTCCCTGTCTTGTAGAATAAAAAGTGGGATTTTAAAAGAAATAAAAGTTAAGTGGCCAAAAATAATCTAAAATCATCCTTTGTGTCCAGCATATGTCGGAATAAAATTTGCGATGTACTAAAATTATATTTGGCAAAAACAAACAAGTGTTGATCCAATCACCACTTGCATTATTAAGATACATATTTATTTTGATATTGACAAACGGTATAAGATAAGTGGTAATCTAAAGCCATAACCTCCAATCCCCGCTGATGGAAATATGTACAAGTGGATATCATGCAGTAATTCTAAAATAAGAATGTCATGTTTGAGTTATTATAAATTCTGTTTATCTTGCTAACTCTGAGAAATACGGAAGCTGGACAAAATGGTGTTATTTTTCACATGTTCAAATCTGTACAATATGGTTTTCAAAGATTATCTCTTTGATCCCAATTCTTCCAAAGGTAACGTTCAATTTACAGAGGTACACGGATTTTGAGCCTTCCTAAGACAGCCACCAAAATCGTTAATGTATCAGTTGCAATGTGCCCGTACATAAAACACCAATCTTAAGCACATCTATGCAACTACTCAAAGTAGCTGCATATATACCCTTATGAGCAACAAGATTGGTGGAGGTAAGATATTTGCAGTATTGCATGTACAAACAAACAAAACGTGCATTGTGAGGCTTAGGAACATATGCAGATAAAAGAAGAGACTTTTTGTGTCCAGTGCTGGAAAAGTTTCGTACATATTCATGCATATCCGAATGTCCAGCTAATTAGGTGCTGCTGTACATTGCATAGTTTAGTTTTTTTTAAAGAAGCCAAACAATCTCCTTCATATGACAGTATTGAGAATCTGAAGCTGTAGCCTCCAGTTTTCACTCATGAAAAATCAACATGGATGATTTTTTGAATAGAAACCATCGTTAACCTAAAGCTCTCATCTCCAGTTCACGATGATTTAAATATATACAATTTAGAGGAATCGTAACAATTTCACGACTGATTGTCCAGCTTCTGTACAGTCTGATTCACTGACACTGTACATTGATGAGTACCGGTCGAATGTGCAACAAATGATGCATGTAAATGGTTATTTAAAAACACACTGGTGTGTTTATCAAATAGAAGATTGGAAACGGACTGGGTGTCAATTGAAGTTGTGGTACAATTACAGATGTCGGTACTAATGCAGGTACCAAATGCACGGAGCTATTCATAAACCTGTGACCATTGAAAAACGTATACGTTGATGGATTTGTTTGACCAGAGCTATATAGATTTCCCAAAACTGGAAATTGTCTTGCATGTGGCAGTACATAGGGAGTAATCATTTGACTGGACTTGTTACGTGAAATAATTCATGAGAGGTGAGGGACGTTGTACAAACACGAGTGCGCGAATGCGCACGAGTGTTTTACAATATAGTTCCTCGCCTCGAATGAATTATTTCACGTAACCAGTCCAGTCAAGCGATTACTCTGTTTATTACTTTTCATTATTAACAATAATTATATTATTTAACCCTTTACCTAACGTAACGGCAGGCACTATTCTCAAAAATCGCCAATTAATTTTCATTATTTTTTCATTTTTGTCTCTAAAACATAGGTTATGACCCCTCATTGGAACGAGCTCGTCGAGCTCGTTCCAATGAGGGGTCATAACCCATGTTTTTCAGACAAAAAATGAAAATAATAGTTATTCAAGAATTGTTTTTGCAAGTGTCGTCTGCTTTTCATATTAGGTAAATGGTTAAAAAATCCCAAAACAATGAAGTCCCCATTACATCCACGGCAAAGCGTCTTCGTTTGCGCGCAAGGATACATGACACAATTGTTGATTGCATAATTCACTTGTGAAGTTATCGTTTATAATCAAACCAGGAAATCCCAGTAAATCACACTTTAGAAAGTAATAAAAAATTCAAACGTGGTAACTGCTTGCTTGGCTGGATCTGAGCACTAGGGAACCGCCGTGCATCATCACTGCGTATATTGCCTTGAGACTGTGGAACTGACGGTTTACAGAATATGTGTTGCACAACTGGATCATTTGGTTGTGTAATGGTTGTTCGATGTTGTGGAACACGTTGGTGTTGCTTCGTTTTGCCAATAAAAGGTGCCTGTGAAGCTGCCGTATGATTTGACACGTTGGTTCTGTTCAGATGTCCCTTTGAGAATTGCGTTGAATCATGTGCCAGTCTATCTCCCGCAACTGAATATTTTTTTCTTTGGTCGCGCGTTCGTTTTCACCGCGATACCTTTCTTTTCTTGTCAATAGCAAAATGAGCCCCGTCCATCTGTTTATTGAAAAGGATTTCAGATGCTTTTGCAAGTGGTTGACTGGCTTCCTCACAAGTCCCATCAAAGGAGCTCCATTGAAAGTAATCGAGAGCAGTTGACTTGATCTCGTTGTTATGACGTGGAGTCTTGATCAGAACATCCACGACAGGATCGTCTGGCAAAACATGTTCTTTGTCCATGACATTTCTATCCTCGCTGTACATACCAGTATTATTATCACCGTTATATTCATTATTCTGTGTGGGCTGCCTGAACGAAGATGTTTCTAAAATGTCATCTACGTTTGCTCCCGGGATTTTCTCTGTCATATAAAACAGCTTGTCCTGGATGTTCACAGTGTGCCCTGGTTGTAGAGCTATATCGCTGATGCCCGTGGATGATATAAACTGAATACATTTGTCCGAGCCGAATTCTACAATATTTTCCTGTAATGGTACGGTACTTATGTAATCACCAGAGCTCTCACGTTCACGCTGCTGAGTCACTTCTTCTATCGACGAACAAACGGACAACATAATCTTTCGAATTTTGTTTCCATGGATATTCCATCACTGGTTGGCGAAATATAAACATCCGTGTCAACCGTCAACATCTCATCAGTGATCGCATGCAGCTGACTACCAACTATAATTGTTTCATTCTGTTTCCCTGCCAAGTCTTGTGTAATTGTTAGCTCTTCAGTTGTAGAACTATCGTCTTGGGATGATTTCCAGATCTGATCGCCAAGGGCTGTGGTAATCTTATTATTTATTGTTGAGAACTCTTGAAGGAAATGCTTATATTTTAAGCAGTCTCTTTCCAGTTCATCGTTTTTGAGCTTAATTGTTCTTGTAGTCGCCGAATTTCATTGAAGTGCTTCTCTTACAGAATGGGTACTCTTTTACGTAAACATCCATCTTTTGCCCCACTGTTTGTTAACTCCATGGAGCTCGTCCTCGTGTTTTTCGTGTGAAACGTAGTGTTCGCTCACAAGCTCTTCCCACTTTCTATTAGAATCATCCACAGCCATCCAGTAGTTCTTTTCACACATTCCCTACAGGGTCTGAAACTTCATTTCCAGGTCTTTTACTTCCTCTCTGAGAAGCTGTAACACTTCATAACAGTGATCGTTTCTCACATCTGATATTCTTCGCTCTCCTGAAGTTGGAGTGTGGGTACACGCTCATACGGTAGATATTGCATGTTGATGTGATGCCCGGTTAGTCGGTAACCACATGGTTACAGTTAAAACTAGAAGTCCTGTCACGAATAGTGCGCTTATCTAGGCTTAATTGCGCGTTGGAATTGCGCGCAATTGCCATATCGAATGACATCCAAAGCACGACAGGTTCTCCTGGTTACTCATAGCAAACACATGCAATGTTTCTGCCAATGGACCTCCGGGTTACCCGGAGGTCCATTGGCTGAAACATTACTTGTGCACAGGCCATATGTACAGAATATGATAGCTTTACTTGGGCCATAAAGCGCACATTAACGCGCATATCAACGTGCTATTTGTGCGCATTTCATGACAGGACTTCTAGTTTTAACTGTATATTGCCTTCTGTCAACAATACAGACCAATCATGAAGAGTTAAACTGGTTGTCTCCAATAAATCATCTAATTACCGGAATCACGTTCGTTTTCTTCTTTTAACTATTATTTACGTTCTGATCGTTCATCAATAGATTTCAGTTTCTGGAATTCCTCTGTATCTGTTGTCTCAATATTCATTCGACCCACATTTAAAAAGTGTTTAACCCCCTGCACTCTGATGTCGAGAATACTCGACACCTCCCCCACGCTAGGCCCCACCACACCTCCCTGTCATCAATGGTTATCCCCCCTGTGTTGTCAGAAATTCAGCAATTTAGATTTTGGTTGACAGAGCTCAATTGGAGCTCTGTCAACCAAAATCTAAATTGCTGAATTTCTGACAACACAGGGGGGATAACCATGGATGAAAAATCCGACGTTTCGTCATCAGAGTGCAGGGGGTTAAAGAGAAAATAAAAGAATAGTATTTTTCAGCAAGTGCACAAGTGTGTTTTTGGCATTAACCGTATCTTAATTTACAATAGGGCAAGGTTACTGCCAGTCAAACAAAAATAGTAAAGTGAGCTGAACTCAGGCCACAGTGGCAGTCTTAATAAACAATGGCAAGTTAAACAATAACCTGGTGTGCATGAATTAAATTTTAAATGTACATAAAATATTATACAAAAAATGTTTGTAACAAGTGCAGTTTTGGAAATATTAAGAATGAAGTGTAAAATTACAGTATTCTGACACTTTCAAAAGTTGCAAAATTATGCCAGAAATATACATAATGGCATAGTCATATCAAAGATTTTTACTCAGTATACATGTTATGTTTGGGAAATAGTGAAAGCAGGCGTTACTATTTTGCGGTGCAATATCAGTGTGTATTTAGGTCAAGGTGAGAAAACTGAAGTAAATTCCAGTTTGATAATCATCACTTACCAGTTACACTGAACGTTGCAGATATAATCAAAGAAAAACATTTACCCATCAAAATTAAAACATACAGTAATCCAATAATAATTCACCGGCTGCCATCACATTCTGAAAAAGGGTATTAAAGGGTAAATGGACCTGGGAGAGGAACGATAAGAAAACAATAATTGATTATATACTCACTGACGTTAGCGTATGGAGGGAGGTTATAGATGTAGAAATAGATGACGAGGGAGAAAATGACTTGGGTAGTGATCACAACCTGATAACAGTTAAGATTATGGGCAAAAAGACGAATAGAGACAGAAATACCTTTAAGGAAGTTTGGGGACTAAAACAAGGAGCCGACTGGAAGCAGTTTCGGGAAAAACTAAAACCAAGTCTTGAATGTATACCTAGGGATGCAAATGTCCAGAGTATTTCAGATGGCATAGTAAATAGCCTAACAGAGGCAGGGAAGGATTGTATAGGAAGGGTGAGGGTCCCAACGAGAGAGCTCGGATACAGGGTTAACGAGGGACTGAAAAAGGCTATAAAAGAAAGGAAGGTAAAATGCGCTGCTTACAGAAGAAGTAGGAAGCTTAAAGGGGTGGATAACAATGACACGAGACTAATGAAAGGAGAATATGAACTGGCACGGAAAAAGGTGAATGAGATAAAGAATAATAATAGGAAGGAGCGCAATTGCAGTCTTGCCAGAACAATAAAGAAAACGGGGTGTTCGAGCTCAAACGTATTTTGGAACTGGGTAAATAAACGGGGGGAAAAGTAGTGTGCAGAGTATCAAAGTGGATGGGGAAAGTACAGAAGATAAAGGCCGTATCGCTTCAGAGTTAGTGAAGCACTGGGAAAAGATAAACGATAGGCGATGGGGCAGTGGGTCCCCACCAAAAAGAAATACACTGGTGGAGGAGAACCTATCTAATCGTGTATGTAGCGAAATAACGGCAGAAGAAGTGCGGAACGTGGTCTCGAAATTAAAAAAAATGGTAAAGCGGGAGGGACTGATGAAATTCCGAACGAATTCCTCAAAAATGGAGGGGAGGCACTTATTGAAGTCCTGACAAACCTTTTCAACCTGGCTCTGCGAAAGCAAAAGGTCCCCAGAGAGTGGAGGGAAAGTAAGGTGTCGTTCATACACAAAAAGGGGGATAAGGAAGTTCTAGATAACTATAGGGGGATATCAGTTAGTAGTAACATCGGAAAAGTATTCTGTAAGGTCATATACGGTAGACTTGAGGAAGTTATTGAAGAGAAAGGTTTTGTAGGAGAAATTCAAAATGGTTTCAGGAAAGGTCGAAGAGTCACTGATCACCTATTTACACTCACCCAACTGATAGAATCAACAAAGGCTGAAAAGAAAAAGATGTTTCTGGCATTTCTAGATGTGAAAAAAAGCGTACGACCGAGTGTGGAGGGAAGGTATGTGGCGAAAGCTCGAGGGCATCGGACTGGGGGGTGACTTTGTGGGAATCATGAAAGCACTGTATACAGATGTGCAAAGCCAACTCAGTCTAGGGAGTATCACTACAAAACGAGTCCCTATGGACATAGGCCTCAAGCAGGGGTTTATCTTTTCACCGATTTTTTTTGCATTGTATGTTAAAGATTTAGGGGACGAACTAATTCAGAGTGCGGAGGGGGTAAATGTTGGAGACATAAAGGTACCAGGCTTATTCTTTGCGGACGACATGGTGTTAATGTCTAGAACTGAACAGGGGCTAGAGAAATTGCTGGAAATTGTTGGTAGATATGGGAACACTTGGCGGCTCGAACTAAATGAAAATAAAAGCAAGGTAATACCCGTTGGACGCAAGGTAGATATGACGAAGAGATGGAGAGTGGGGGGGTTTCTCAATCCCCGAAGGGGAAAGCAAACAAATCACTGTAGGAGAAACGGGAGAGTATGAGTATCTAGGGGTAAGCATAAATATAACGGGAAGAGGGGTGTACAGAAATTACTCAGCCAAACTGATTCTGAAGGGGAAAAGAATTCTGAACCAACTAAAACTTTTAGGGAAAAATAGTTTCAACAAGGTCTTTGTGGGGAAAACACTGTGGGAGAGGGTGGGTTTACCAAGTATAACGTATGGCACGGACGTGATTCCATTAAACCAAACCGTTATTAAGAAGTTGGAAAGTACTCAGAATGATGCCGGCAGATGGATAACAGGGTCGAGTAATGCTGCAGCTTTGGAAGCAGTAAGGGGGGAGCTTGGGTGGATGAAAATCAAGGACAGGGTAGATTTGGGAAAACTGTGTTACTTTAACTACTTGAGAAACCTGCCTGACAACCGGTGGTGCAAATTGATGCTCGATACCATTTGGAATTCTAATATAGATACGGGGTGGTCAAAACATGTGAGGGAACTAATGGACAATTACTCTATAGAGGTCACAAACATAGAAGTAGGAATGAAAGAAGGCAAAAGGTTTGTCAAAGAGAGAGTCATGGAAGATTGCAATCGAAACTGGCGAGCAGGGGTTAGCGTGAAAAGATCACTGCAGGGGTTACAATATAAAGAAAAGCCAGCTTTTGAGAAGTACCTAGATGGCACCTTTGGAGGGTCACTGCTGTTCAAACTGAGCTCAAGATCACTGGAGCTTCGGGGAAAAATTGGGTGAGATGGAGAAAAGGGATGCCAAATGTGCCACTCTGGAGTAGTGGAGACCCTGGAACATTTTCTCTTGGAATGCCCACAGTATATACCTCATAGAATAAAATTTACTGGAAGAATAATGCAGAAGTGGGGTGAAGAAACAAAGGATAGATGGCCGAAGGGGGACACGAGGGAGAGGGTAGGAATGCTTATTGAAGAAATTGAAAAAGAGGAAGTGAGGGACACTATTAAGCAGTTTATATCTGAATGCTGGGAGGAGAGGAGGGGAAGAGGGGGTGGGGTGCAGGGGGAATGATGGCCTTCTCTTATGAGGACCGCGACAAATCAGCGGCTGGCCAAAGAGTTATTATTATTATTAAACATTGTTCTCCAGCTCTAACCGGCGAAACAACTGAGAAAAGTGTGAACATTTGAAAAGAAAGTGATGAACGAAGTTCTATGATTTGTCACGAAATTTCGTGTCAAATGTAAGAACAATCTAGGGTATCCCCGAAATTCTGTCGTCGGCGACGCCAAATGCAGTGATTGACCTACATGAAAATGTCACTTAAACTAATGATCCAATGTCTCGAAATGCTTCTTACGTCTCTTATGGCCTAACAATGAGGTATCTTTACTGAATGGAATTTAGTTACACGTCGCTCTTGTAGCCTAACAATGAGGTATCGTTACTGAATGGAATTTAGTTACATGTCGATCTTATAGCCTAACAGTGAGGTATCTTTACTGAATGGAATTTAGTTACATGTCGCTCTTATGACCTAACAATGAGGTATCGTTACTGAATGGAATTTAGTTACATGTCGATCTTATGACCTAACAATGAGGTATCGTTACTGAATGGAATTTATTTACGTGTCGATCTTATGACCTAACAATGAGGTATCTTTACTGAATGGAATTTATTTACGTGTCGATCTTATGACCTAACAATGAGGTATCGTAACTAAATGGAATTTAGTTACATGTCGATCTTATGGCCTAACAGTGAGGTATCGTTACTGAATGGAATTTAGTTAGATGTCGATCTTATAGCCTAACAATGAGGTATCGTTACTGAATGGAATTTAGTTACATGTCGATCTTATGACCTAACAATGAGGTATCGTTACTGAATGGAATTTAGTTACATGTCGATCTTATGACCTAACAATGAGGTATCTTTACTGAATGGAATTTATTTACGTGTCGATCTTATGACCTAACAATGAGGTATCGTAACTAAATGGAATTTAGTTACATGTCGATCTTATGGCCTAACAGTGAGGTATCGTTACTGAATGGAATTTAGTTAGATGTCGATCTTATAGCCTAACAATGAGGTATCGTTACTGAATGGAATTTAGTTTCATGTCGAGTCAATATTTTTGTTTGTTTTACAACATTATTTTAGTATTTCTTCACAATGCCCGGATCGTGTAAAGCGAGTGAGAGGAGACTTGAAAAGAAGTAGAATAATGGTCAATGTCCTTAAGGTTCGTTCTACATCCTAAGGACTTTTTATCCTCTCTGCTTTTTGTTACTTAGTATACTGATCGGTTTTTGAAGAGAACTCACCTATATTACTTTCCAAAGTGTGATTTACTGGAATTTCCGTGTTTGATTATAAACGATAACTTCACAAGTGAATTATGCAGTCAACAATTGGGCCGGGTATCCGTGTGCGCAAACGAAGATGCTTTACCGTGGGTGTAATGGGGACTCCATTGTTTTTTTGTTTTTTTTTAACCCTTTACCTAACATCAAAAGAAGATGACACTTGCAAAAAAAAAAAATCTTGGATAATTATTATTTTCATTTGTTGTCTCAAAAACATAAGTTATGACCCCCTCATTGGAACGAGCTCGACGAGCTCGTCCCAATGAGGGGTCATAACCTATGTTTTAGAGACAAAAAATGCAAAAATAATGAAAATTGATTGGCGATTTGTGAGAACAGCGCTGGCCAGTTTTGGCCGTTACGTTAGGTAAAGGGTTAAATAATATAATTATCGTTAATAATGAAAAGTAATAAACTGAGTAATCACTTGACTGGGCTGGTTACGTGAAATAATTCATTCGAGGCGAGGGACTATATTGTAAAACACTCGTGCGCATTCGCGCACTCGTGTTTGTACAACGTCCCTCAACTCTCATGAAATAATTCCACGTAACCAGTCCAGTCAAGCGATTAATCTCTATTTATTTGATATTCTAAATACGGTTGTAGATACAAATATAGGTGCGGTCTTCGTCAGAGCCATAACTTTGCTATTTGCTGTTTCATTAAAAATAGACAACACCAGAAATTACGACATGAACAGCGACTTGTGTTGACAATTTGATAATCCTTTCCCATTTTGTGTTCGCTTTGGAGGACGTCAAATTGTTCGTCGGGGTGTCTATCCATTCGCTCGTTCTGTCGTATCGTTGTCTTCACTCTTCGACCAACAGCCTGAGGTGAAACTGATTTACGCGTACAGGCCTGGGGAAAAAGGTGTGAATCTATAGAAAATCACATTCTACTCAAGACTAACAGCTTGGTTGGTATTTCTGGTCAAGTGTCGGCACTTTACTACAAATAACTGCTCAGATTCTGCGACTATTTCATCTCATTTGCTGTCACTTTGCGTCATTGGAAGAGATTTACTGGAATGCTAGCGCCACTCAATTTTCAAAAGCTGTCAGTAAATTTAACATTATGGGTTTGGGAATATCATATAAAAATTGAAATTTTGAAATGTTAGCGAAGTTGTATCATGGATGTGAAACTTCATATATTTTCCTGTGGAGTAGTATAAAAATGTAGTAACTGGCTTTTTACAATTTTTCCCGAATAAGGTAATCATGGTATAAAGCAAATTTAACACTAATGGTATGGAAATTTCATATAGATCGTTTCTCAAACTTCAGATATTTTCCTGTAAAGTAGAAGAAAAATACAATAGCTGGCTCTTTACAATTTCTTTCCCAATCTGTTTGAACATTTGACCATTATTCTCTGTTTAAATAGGGAACGATCGTTTGTTTATGTCTATTTCTTGAGAAATGAACCCCCAAAAAACAAAGGCCAAATATAGTGTAAATGAGCCCATTTACACTATGTTTGGCCTTCGTTTTTGGGGGTTCATAACTCATGAAATAGACAGAAACCTTATTCCTTATAATTAAATTTGAGAGGCAATAAATTTAAACACTCTCTACTTTGCGGATTTAAATTAAAAGACAGGTGGCAGCATCATGCTTCCTTGTGATAACTGAATAAAAAGTCATAGTTTTCTACAATTCTGTTTGAAATAACGGTACATTTAACTGAAACATGTTATTGTGTCATAATTTTATTAACCAACGAATGGCATAAGTTAAAATGAACGTTATAGGCCACGCCCACACAAAACTTCAATCTCCTTTCCACTTGACGGGAGGGTGCTTCATTCAAAGCAACACTGATTTAAATTTAATTCTGATTTTGACCATTTCCTGGGAAACTGAAAACACAGCTTGTAAACGTGGAGTTCGATATAAAACTAAATGACATGAATTTAGTTGAAATTTGTCCCAGAAAGAGTTTAGATTCAGGCTATTTGGAAGTTGGAAAGTTTTGTTGGCATTAGTTTCATTTGTGGATTAGTATGGCCGGCCATTGGTTACATTTGATGGACGCCGACGATCATCTGTTGCATATATAATCAAATTGAACATGGAATAAAAAGTATGGTAGGGATTTATTTTATTTTGAAGGTCTTTTTAATATGATGAGATAAATATTAGTTACTTTTTTGTTGAGACAATATGAGCGTACAGGGATTCTTTTCTATTCACACTGTGCAACGTAATTTTTAAATTTTTACGACAGGCATTGGGAGCGTGGTTTCGGACGGGCCTAAATGCGTTTTTCCGGTTCATTGGGTTATGAAAAAAAAGAAATACTTTAAGCCAATCATTTTGCCTGAAAATGCATGAACAGAAAAATAGGTTTAATTATATCACTTTGAACGTTTCGCTATTATTCTCTGTGTAACTCTTTACCCAACGAATCGCCCGCATCCGCCCGCGTAATATGCAGATTCAGCAGCTGAAAAAATATTATTTTTCGAAAAATTTCAACAAAACCATACCATGTGACCCCTCTTTGGAACGAGCTCGTCGAGCTCGTTCCAATGAGGGGTCACATGATATGGTTTTGTTGAAATATTTCGAAAAAAAAAGATTTTTAAATTAATAAATTTTGATATCGTCTGCGTTGGGTAAAGGGTTAAACCCATTTAAAAATAAGACAGCGCCGCTTTCGTCATCTTTTGATATTTGCAATTTTTTCTGTTCATTTTATCAACAGTGTGCGAATTGCGACACAATGCAGCAGATCAATGGTTTCGCGCGCCGAATGCGCGCTGGGACGGTTTGGGGCGAGCCCCTTTCGACCCTACTTTAACGTTTTGGAATTTTGAGATTTCACAGATCAGCATCATGGCAGATCGCAGCAGTGGAGGAAAGGTTGATGGAGTCGACTTCTGATGTATTGGTCTTCTTTTTGTCAGTTGTTATCCTTCTTCGTGTGAGCACCAGTGTAGGACTGTGACATTTCGACAAAGGTGATTGCTATATCTCCCCGAGGGTGATGGTGTCATGTTTCCCAGGCATCCTCAGGCAAGTACAGCCTGCCACTTAACTATAGTGATGTTGAGGCCGTCATCGGCATGTAAAGTCTGCCATTGGCTTTTGTCCGTGAGGACGAACAGTCTCGGACTTGGCGGATAGACAAATGGAATTTCAAAGAAATCAACGGCCTATTGAGGGCGACACCCGAAGAAGACCCAAACTTCACTGGTTCGTGGGTAGGCCTGCTTTTAAACCTCTTTGGTGGAGACAAAATTGCGTCCTGGGGACGTTTACAAAAAGTGCCATTAGCGGGATGCAGGACCAACGCTCGCCTCCCCAGGGGTAGTTGACCACCTCCGAGGATGGGGTGAAGGATGATAGAAAATCCGTAACGGTTATAATGGTTCTATAACGGTTAGGGGGCGGGGGGGGGGGGATAAAAGTGTGTGTGATTGCAAAGGACTCTTATCCGTCTTTCAGGTGATATGTTGTTTACAGAGCATAGTTTTCAGGCAAGTATAGTCTGCCACTCAGTTATTATCTTTCGATGAAACCTTCCTGGGCAAGTATAGTCTGCCTCGGACTCTCCTGTTGGTTTTTGCAATATATGTGGCATTGGTCGTCGTTGTGGTTGTTTGTAGTCCCAGTGATTTATTCTGTAGGTGGAGCTTTGGTCGCCGGGGCTGTTGTGTCCGCTATGTCGTAATTCCGTCTTATTTTCCGGCGGGCGTGGTATGCTGCTCTTGTCGTATAGGTATCTTGTGTTTTCTATGTATCTGAAAGTGGAAAAGAATCTGAATTATGACCCCCCCCCCTCCCCATTGGCCCTTTCCGGTGTGATTGATGCTGGCCTGGTAGGGCTCAGATTTATTATTGCGCGGTATCTGTGTTCTGACGATGATTAGTTGTCCTTAATTATTGGGCTTTGGTAGAGAGCTGAAAGCAGTTTGTGACAATAGCATGTAACACTCGAAGATGCGTTTACTGTTTCCTTGGTGGAATGGTCTTCTAGTTGGCCCTGTGTACACAGAGATAGTTAGATGTAACCGATGGTGGCAGCCTGGGATTGTTGCCCCGTCTCACCGAAGTGTCGCACTGCGGGTATCTGAACGGCTGTGGTTCTTGTTGCTGAATGCGATCGATGGTCGCCCTGTCTCACTGCCTGGATCCACCGTAGATCTTCTCTATCGGCGAAGCAATCGCTTTGAAGTCGGATGGGTCAGCCAACACGGGGGCGAATGGGCGGGTGGGCGCTTCGGGCGGGCTGTCGGGCGGGCGGGCGGGCGGGTGGTCGGTCGGTCGGTCGGTCGGGCGGGCGGGCGGGCGGGCGGGCGGGCGGGCGGGCGGGCGGGCGGGCGGGCGGGCGGGCGGGCGGGCGGGCGGGCGGGCGGGCGGGCGGGCGGGCGGGCGGGCGGGCGGGCGGGCGGGCGAGCGGGCGGGCGGGCGGGCGGGCGGTCGTTCACTGGGTGATCGGGCAGGCGGGCGGGCTATCGGATGGGCGGGGTGAGCATGAATCCAGCTGTGTACATGATCAGTCTGCCCGTCCGGCCCGCCGGCCGGCCGGCCGGCCTGGGCACAGTCTCAACCCGCGCGACCCCGCAGCGAGTGTGCATGGAATTATGGTGATTATTATCATGAATATTTGGGTTTTTGACGGCTGGCGCAGATTTCGGTTAGTTCATGTACTAGTTCGCTCTCTTTGGTGCGCTCGTGATTTTTGTCGGCTAGGGTTAGTAGAAGGTCTTTAATGGTTTCAATTTTAGCTCTTTTATGTAGGAGATTCACTGGTGTATCAAAGGGTGCATGCAGGGCGATGCGGAACACGTGGATTTGAACTCTTTGGAGTTTGAGCAGGTTGTCTTTATTCGTGTTACTGAGGACGAGTGCTCTGTACTCTAGTACGGGGCATACAAATGCTTTGTAGAGCTTTAGCAGGACTGCTTCGTTAACACCCCGGGAGGTGCCACGTAGCATTTTTAGTGGGTTAATTCTCTTAGCCGCTTTAGAGGCAATGTTTTTGTTGTGCTCATTGAAGTTTAGTCTTTGGTCTAAAGTAATGCCGAGAAATTTTGACTTGTAATTACTGGGAGGGCTTTGCTCTGTAAATGCAGGCCAAAGTCGTTTTTAATCCTTCTTTTATTCTGCATTTAGCACTCCAGTGTTCGAGGTTGTCGAGTGCGCTCTGGAGAGTTTTTCTTTGAAGTGGGAAGTTCGACCGATTGAGTCCCAAAGCCCCTTATCGGGGAATTTAGAGATTTGAACCCTGCTGTTGGTGATTTTAAGGCCGTTGACGTAGATAATGAAGAGCAGGGAGCTTAGGATGGACCCTTGAGGGTGCCGTCCTCAAGGGGGACTTCACAAGACGTTTTCTTATTTTCGCGAACCTTAATTGTCCTATCGTTTTGAAAGGAGGAAAGTAGTCTTAAAAGTGGGGAGGATGAGTTTGGACAGTATGTAGCGAACTCCGTTGTGCCAGACCTAGAGAAATGCTTTTTCAACGTCATGTTGGATTGCCGTGCCTACTTGTCGGTTGAGAATGCCCGTTTTCATTAGTTCGACAAGACGATGGATGTGCTCCATGCCTTCTTTACCATTCCTGTAGTCTCTTTGCTATTTATTAAAGAAATCTGTGTCTTCCAGGTGCTCCCTCACCCGATAGGTTTGAATTCTTTCGAATATCTTACCGGTGCAGCTGAGGAGACTTACAGGGCGATAGTTAGCCGGGTTGTTGTAATACAGACAATTTTCTTTCCATTAATATACAAGCCTAGGAGGTAAGATTTGCTAAATGTTTTTCCAGAGTACAATAAAAACTTACTAATTACTGTAAAAACACATTCGCTAAACAAAAATTGAAAGTGTGTACTTACTTAGTGATGGCAGTTGAGATACTGATAAATATTCTTAATCCGTCATTATCTGTGAAGTAATTGCATCTAATTTGCTTGCCATAAAAAGCCCAAGTTTCCTTTTGTAACTTTTAATAAACGATGGCAATACGTCCCCTGAGTTCCAGTGTGTTCTATGTGCCAGTAGGCACATAGAACACATTGGAACTCAGGAGACAACTGGCAGCCCTATAAGAAATGGAAATTAGCTTTCTGTCGGCTCCCCATTTAAATAGTGTTTGCCAATGTTGTTGTTGCATTATATACTATTGTGTCTTGCGTTGATTGTTATTGTTGTTGTATTATATACTATTGTATCTTGCGTTGATTGTTCTTATATTCTTCTATTTTGCGATCTCTATTTACAACTTAATTCTTAATAATAAAATATTGTTTAAACTAAAAGAAATTTGGATTTATTTTGTCTACTGATGTTATAGCTGTATTTTTTCAACAATTACGCGCTTCTCAATTGGACCTTCCTCACTCGTCTAATAATTTCAAGGGAGATAACTTTATCGAAAATCGATATACATGACCATATAAGTCAGGGATAAGATCATCCAGTTCCAGAGCATGTGCTGTGTTACCCAATTCGTGAGTAGACTTTAACGAGTGTGTGTAAACTCTAAAATCATTAAAATCATTAAAAGCATTAAAAATTAAACCAAATCAAATGTGCTGTTGAGTGAATATGAACCCAGTTGGGTTCATATTCACTCAACCCAGTTGATTTAGGTTGACTTTTACTGCAACTTAACCCGAACCAAGTTGATTTGGTTGTTTTTTAATCCAACTATACTACTCAAAGTTTGCTAAGCACCACGTATTTGACACATCATTGTTAAATTTTCTTGTGACACATTTGCGAAATTTTTGGTGGATATGATTGAGGAATGTATTGAGATGGTCCCCAGTGTTTAAATTAGATCTCTTGATAGGCAGACTTTTCGTGACAGTCATGAAAAGCATGTACCCCTTGATTTTCATGATGTTTTCGTGTACTGTCTACATGTACGTGAGATGTGTAAGGTATTCAGTCTTCATTTCAACACATACCCTTGTTATTTAATGATTGGATATGGCGAATGCAAATGTAAGAAGACATTTGTATGAAGCAGAAATGTGGCGGTCTGTAGGGACGGGGAAACAAGGGGCTACCCATCATCAGGTTGGTGAAGCCCTTGGTGTGCACCATACGGTGATCACCAGAGCCTGGGCAAGCTTTCAGCAGTATGGCACACCAGTCAGACGACATGGTGGTGGCAGAGAGAGGGCAACATCTGCAGCTGAAGACCGGTTTCTGATCTTTCAGCTCGTAGGAACCGCTTTGACACAGCAACCCAGCTTCGCAGTGACCTTCAGGATGCATCCGGGGTAAGACGCAGTGTTTAGACGCAGACTATCCGGGAAAGGTTGCACGAAGGTGGTCTCCGATCGAGAAGACCATGTATTCGCCTTCAGCTGTCCCTCCCAGAACCACCACCAGGCATGATATGAATGGGCCATGGATCACGTTGGATGGACCAGAGAAGATTGCGACCTGTCCTTTTTACAGATTAGTCAAGGTACTGCCTAGACAACACAGATAGGCGTTCTAGGGTATAGAGAAGACCAGGAGAGCGATTCCATGCAGCCAACATTGCCGAGCATGACCGCTCTGGTGGATGGTCAATAATGATCTGGGTCGGCATCAGCTGGGATTGACGTACAGAGCTCTGTGTCCTTGACCGTGGTACGTTGATTGCACAGCGGCATATTGAGGAGATCCTGGATGTCCACGTCAGATTGTATGCAGGTGCAGTGGGTGATAGATTCATTCTGATGGACGGTAATGCCCGTCCTCATGTTGCCCATGCTGCCAGGGAGTACCAACAGAGGGAGGGGATTGAATATATGAACTGGCCAGCAAGATCCCTTGACCTCAATCCAATCGAGACATGTCTGGAGTGAGTTGCAGCTTGTAATTTCAGTCCGTCCAGTCCAACCAAAAAGTATTCAGGAGCTTGGTGCCATGCTGGTTCCAGAATGGAACATCCTACAGAGGACCATCTGGAACCTGATTGGGAGCATGAGAAGGCGTTGTCAAGCTATAATTAGTAATAATGGATCTCATACTCGATATTTAACCCATATCAGTTCGCTCCGTCAACTTTCTGGCAAATTTGAAACATTTCCTCTTTTACCAATAATATCCATTGTCCATGGTTATCGTATTCAAAATTAAAACATAATGTCAAACACAAACAAAATCTTAATTTCTGTGCTTAAATCATGAAAGATATAATTAAATAAAAAATATTTACACTCTTCATAACAATATTTCAACTTAAACGTAAAACAGGTAGTTGGATATACTTGGTGCTTAGCAAACTTTGAGTAGTATATTTTAGAATGATGAATGCCCTAGTTTAGGATAAATCACGTGGTGTGATTTACACAGTTCAAAACACAGTGAACTGATACATCAGATCATCAGAACTAAAAGTCCGGCTTGTACACACTCAAATACAATACTATGAATTAAAATATACGCAAACTGAATGTCACCCCACCCTATTTTTTGCACATTATACTTTCCCCCACGGCCAAAATTCAAAAACTCAAAACTTGCGTTGGATAACCAGCACTGAAAGAGTAGATGTAGACTGACATTTACTAATGTGCTAAGCCCTGTACCGGCCAGATTACACTATTACACTAACATAATTATAGAGGAAGTTCGACTTTATTTAACAGCTACATGTCGTTACCTCCAAACAGACAAAAACACAATCATGTCAGTTGGAAGGCAGATACGATTAGAGATACGCCAACCATATAAAAGATTGAGAAATTTAATGGACTATTTTTGTTGCCTCACACAAAGGAAAGGAAGTAAAAAATGCGCGGAGGATGGACGAAACGTGTGATAAAAAGCGTACATTTTTAATTAATCGGATATAGAATTCATCTGGTGGCGGTGAATCATGACGAGTCCTAATTACTCTTGGTATACACAAAAAGCCAATTTGTATCTTAAATATAAATCTACACCAGTTACGGTAAAATCTAAGTCCATGTATTTTATTGGAAAAAACTAATATTGGTGATGACACATTATCGTTAAATGGCTTTCTATTAACCCTTTACCCAACGCAGACGATATCAAAATTTATTATTTTAAATATCATTTTTTTACATTTTTCAAAAAAATTCAATAAAACCATATCAAAAATTCAATAAAACCACGAGCTCGTTCCAGCGAGGGGTCACATGATATGGTTTTGTTGAAATTTGTTGAAAAATTGATATTTTTTCAACTGCTGAATTTGCATATTACGCGGGCGGATGCGGGCGGATGCGGGCGATTCGTTGGGTAAAGGGTTAAACATAGCGATAAGTGCCTCCCAGCAGCCATGACTAGGTTTGATGAAAATTTCATCTAAATTAACTAAATAAAGCATTGCTGAAAAATCCATTCAATTTTCACGGAAAAACTGGATTAAATGTGCTAGAATTATACTTATTTCAGTTGCAATAGAAATCCGTTCCCGAGGCAGGAATATCCGCCAGCAGCATATAAGGAGTTAAACCTTTAGCTAACGCGAATAGAAGAAATAATTTGCTACAAAAAAAACAAAGCCCCGAGTTTCATAAAGAATAGATAGGTACTAGGGCCAGTAATCAGATTTAAACCACCAGTAGGATAAGGGTTTTAACCACGAGGCTCGCCGAGTGTTTAAAACTCTTATTCTACGAGCGGTATAATTCCGATTACCGGCCCTAGTGCCTATTTGTTTTATTTATACAATGCTCGTAATAAATAATCGACTTTGTCACTAAAAATGGAGAAAAAACGACAGTTTCTATCGCAAAAAAAACATGAGTTTGTTTTGTTTACATGTGCGCCGGTGGTTAGTATTATTGGTTGCTCGCGACTGTTTGATTGACAGCTGGTTACATCGTCAGAGTTGAATGTACCTTCCTTTTTCAGTCATATTATTATTAACAATTCTTAAATTTCATTTTAAATATTTAATTGTAGAAATCTTAAACTTAATAATAGGGCTGCACGATATTCAAAACTGAATACCGGTATCGGTATTCAAAAAAATACCGCGGTATACCGGTATATCGAAAACTGTTCAGATGTATGAACACAAGTACCACACTCGATACTCGAGGCAACACAGTCGGAACGAATCAGCATGCCTTGATGATGCAGTTCGAAAAACTTTTACCCAACGCAGACGATATCAAAATTTATTACTTTCAAAATTAGTTTATCAGATTTCCCCCCCCCCCCAAGATTTCAACAAAACTATATCATGTGACCCCTCATTGGAACGAGCTCCACGAGCTCGTTCCAACGAGGGGTCACATGATATAGTTTTGTTGAAATTTTTGAAAATTATATTTTCAGCTGCTGAATTTGTATATTACGAGGGCACAAGCAGACGATTCCTTGGATAACGGGATAATATTATTCATTCGGGGATTCAGTTAAAAAACTCAAGACATCTTGAAAATTAAATTGTGGGTAAATAAATAATGACGATAAACCGATATTTTTGTAATTACACCGGTATTCAATCGATATTGGTTTGAATACGTGTATATATCGGTTTATCGATATACCGTGCAGCCCTACTTAATAAGTAGATAGTACCCCAAAAAGTTCTTTGTTTGAATGAAACATCGCGAATTATTATAGGCGTAAATTTTCTTTAACCGCAGTAGAAGCTTTACACCAGTTGTGGGGCGAAAAGCTAAAATTTAACATACAGGCTTTTCACGGGTAGTAACATAGGCGAGCATGGTATAAAGTTTGTTTTATTCACACTAATGAAAAATATTGCACAGTTTTCAAAAAAGGGGACAGGAAATTTTCACCTGATAGCAAATGCGTTCCAGTTGAAATTTACTGTTCTCTTTTTGAAATCACAAGACTGTAATTTGTGCGTTGCAATTTGTATAGACTTAGAGAGGATTTGTCATTTTGATGGTATACAGTTGATACAGTTAAAACTTGAATTGGCACCTAGACACATCGTCAAAGTTGATTGAATTTACCTTCCTTTCAGTCAAATTATTATTAATATTCTTAAATTTTTTTTTAAATATTTAATTGTAGGTATTGTAAACTTAATAAGCCATTGCACGAAGTAGATAGTACTGCAAAATGTTGTATGTTTGAATGAAACATATCGAAGTCAGCAAATTGCGTCGTGCCAAAGATCTAGTTGGATGAACTTCCTACTATTGGTGTAATTTTTTTTAACGCAGTAGAAGCTTTACACCAGTATTGGGGTTAAAAGCTAAAATTTAACATACGGGCTTTTCGCAGGTAGTAATATAGATGAGCATGATATAAATAATGTTATACATAGTTCTGAGATCTGAACGTAGTGGCTACTGCTACACTGAACTAATAATATATAGCAGTGCATTTTTTTTTTCGATATTAAAATGCGAAGCAGAATAATCTCTCGAATGAGGTCGTCGTTCAGTGCATGTGTACTCATACGTAGAAATATATCCCACACAGTGATATTTTCATTCGGGGGTGTGGGGGGGGGGGGGGGGGGTGGGCGTGAGACCTGTATATACAAACGCACGTTTTCGTTCCGTTCAAAATCGACGACGTATTTTAGGAAACGGTGGAGTTTTTACTCAAACTTTTCAACAAAAGTCAGTCTAATGTATATACTGTTTGTTCGTGGATATTTTACAAGATCAGGAATTATTGAAACCGACTCCCCGTATTTAGATTTACGCTTAACACCAAACCCCGTTGAAATTGATCTAGGAATTTGCGACTCTATGCGTTTATGTTTCCTATTTTCGTGCACCACCAACGGTGATATTTGACAAAATACTTATAAAATGTACCATCGCGCGCGACAAAATCAATACAGCGGTCTCTGATAACCAAATTTTATTTTTTTTACCAAATACTAAATAAATAACTGAACAACTAAACATTTTTTTATCTTCCTCCTTACAACATAGCTTAAGGCCTCTCACTGCAATAGATTCAACGGACTTGGTCTAATGGATGCCATAAGTCAGGTTTTTGATGTAAAGATTGAAAAAAACTTAATACAATTTGATTGGCGACTTTTGTGATTAGTGTATCGCCGCCGAGGATTGGTCACTTTCCACGGGTGGGCAGTATTTTCACAGACGCAATAACGTTAGGTTCTAAACACTAACTGTAGGAATAATCATCAAAAATGTAATTAAAGAAGCACCAACCAGTCCACGGTTGAACATTTTGAAAATTGAAGGTGCATGTACATATTACAGTCAAACTGTGAAATTAGTCATTTCGTGAAATACTTGAAACTTTGGTTGTTTTTTTTTAGAAATATTTAGCATAGTTTGCTTGGATTTAGTTTAAACAATATTTATTGAAGAAAACAAGTTAACTGTATACATGCGAACAAGTGTAAACGGATTGAATGTTTTGTATATATTCAGTGAATACAATTAACACATAACGTATCAAACTAAATTGTTGTAGTAGAGGATTCCAAAGAAAGCTTACATGTATGTGAACCGTCTCCCAAGTCTGTAAGATTAAACAATTTCAATTGGCCAGACAGAACGGATGAGGTGGTTGGATATTGTTTAAACACGTTAAAAATGAAGAAAGTAGAACGAGAGGACGAGTGACAGAGAAGGAAGACATCTGGAAGAAGCCAACTTGAATGCATCAGACATCAACATTGATCAACAACAGTTTGGAAACTAACTCACTTGGGGATCTCAGCCTAACACTAGTATGAGAGGAAAATATTGTAATGGAAAGCGGCGGGGTGGGGGGTGGGGGGGAGGTGCGTGCACTATTAAACGTTTTCATCCCTGGACGGAACACGCCTTCGGAGGAGGACCGCCGTCAGCACCATGCACCGTCGGGAAACGAGTAATGTCTAGTAAGTGTAAGACGCATTATTTCATTAGCATGCGATGTATTCTTCAATAATATATGATATGAAACATTGTTCGCCCCCCCCCCCCCCCACCGCACCACTCAGCGCCGGCAACAATTCCCCGAAACCTCGCCCCCCCTTAAACTAAAAACCCGAACAGTGTGAGAAGCTGGTAGTGGACCAGGCCCTCATCCCGCAAATATTTCATTTGATGTGGGTTTTCGATAAGAAACTCACGTAAGAGAGATAGGCAAACCCTCCGCCACTGATTAGCAGGTTAGCTTGATGGTCCATTAACAGAACAGCCACTTGCTGCTCTTTTAGAAGGGATAGTTGTATAACACGATAGGAGCTCACTTGAAACATGTTGTACTGAGAGATCACCCAGTGGGAGACTTGGCCCAGATTCCACCAATGTAAACCCCAAGATGAGCAGCGGTAGAGTCGCAATTATTGAAAACGTTTACTAAGTAGAATAAGATTCTGCACCATTTCAAATACAGTCTCTAATTGTCATCATTGGTAAGGAATTCAGAACCAAATATGAGTGTTGTCACATCTGGTTCGAATGGAAGTGATTTTATTGTTGACCTGCGTACCTCTTCAAAGACAGGAAAGAACAAAAGAAAGTGTTCGCTTGTCTCGAGTTCACCACATTGACATAGGGACGATGACGACAGATGGTTATTGAAAAATGTATGCTAAGATTACTGCAACACAACCACAATCTAAAATGATAGATTTGTCCTATTCGTGATTTTGCATGGCCATAAAATGACGGTGTTCACAGATCGCCCCTGCTAAGAAAATTTGCGAAATTACTCACTGAAGAGTTTTCTCTGATTGATAACAGTATGTCGCTCCATAGGCCTCTAATTCTCGCTATAAATGAAGACTGGTACAGTTGGGTGTTGCAGAAGGGAACTCGGAGAGTATTACTTGCTCGCAGATTGAGACATCGACTGGTAACAGAGACTGTTGGTGGAACTTTATTAGCAATATATGGCGGCGTCAGATGGTGAAACATTCGGAAGAATTGTTTCAGTTTGTGTTTGCGTCGTCTTTCCTCAAGGGAGTCCCATTGGGTTTCATTGTACAACGCGGAAGTCCTAGCACTCATGGTTGCTTTAGACACTATCCTTGCTGAAGCCCACTGTACTTTTTACAGCTCGATTGTATTACACGCCGCGCAATTATCCCATTTTGAAGAAGAGGCCCGGTAAAGGCAATATAAATCTTTTCAATGGCACTGAGGGCAAGAGTAAACTTTTGCCTCTTTTGTAAATGTACGCGAGGTCATGCTTTACCGCAGGTATGTTCGATGTGGTCATTCCACGTTCATGCACCATTTAAGATAACTCCTAGGTGCTTGTGACTTTTGACTTCCGATATCTGTGTAATACCAAGAAATAGTGGTGGGTGCACAGCAGGGGTAGCATTACGCGATATGAGCATGCTCTCAGATATTTTACAATTGAACTCAACCAACCAGGTCTTGGCCCAATGCTCTATTGTAGTGAGATCCTGATTGGGTTGGATTCTCAGTTGTAAGATACATAGAGATTATTACCATTATGTGGATGTACAAAATATGTATCCGAGTCGAGCTCCGGGTTCTAAGGGCAGATCACGACGAGTCAAAGACGAGTCGTGATCTACCCTTAGAACCCGGAGCGAGACTCGGATACATATTTTGTACATCCACATAATGGTAATAATCATTTTATCTTACAATATATTGGGGGTAAGTCAAGAATGTAGACGAATATGAAACGAGCTATTTATTCGTACGGATGAACAAAAAGAAAAAAATGGAACTCACGCGAAAGGAACGTGCTTGTATCCGACCCCCTGATACAAACATCTGTATCAGGGGGTCGGATACACGACAGTTGCGGAGTTAATACAGACAAAATACATGTTGATTGTAAGATAAAATGATGTATCATCAGCGAAGAGCCGTATACTACTTAAGAGGTTATCTGTTATGTCATTAATATATATGAGTAATAACAAGGGCCAAATATGTACCCATGAGGAACTCCAGAGTTTACCAGTCTACCGGATGACGTCTCGGAGGCAATTACGACCCACTGGACCCTGTCGGCGAGTTACCATTTTAAAATGCAAGTAAATCACCGGACACTCCATTTTTTCCAGCTTGCGAATGAGGCCCACATGCCACACCTTACCGAATGCTTTACTGACGTCACAGAAGACCACGCAAACCTCTTTTCCGTCGTCGAGGGCTCGGCAGAATTCGTCATAGAGATCAGTTAGTTTAAGGATAGTCTAATCACCAGAGGTGAATCCGGACTGAAATTGACTTAGGATGTTGTTGTCGCTCAAGTACTTCCACACCTGTTTGAAAATACAGGTGTGGAAGTACTTGAGCCAAGGAGGGAAATCACAGCCAAGGAGGGAAATCGAACGGTAGTTCGCTACTAAATTGGAATGATGCTTTTTTAAAACGGGGGTTACATTAGCTTTTTCCACATAAATGGAAAGTAATTATAATTCAGGAGAATATTGAAGATTATTGAGAGAGGTTCATATAAGGACAATTTACATTCCTTGAGCAACCGGGGACTTATAAAATCAGATCATGCAGCCTTTGATGCATTAAGGGATTTTAGCGCTTTGTAAACTGCGCTGCTCTGAATAGCTATCCAGTCTATTCAGTGAGGGACGGGTGCGACCAGTGTAGGTAGAGAGGTCCGAGAGTCGTCCACTGATGAGATAGAGCTGAAGTATTCGTTTAACACGTCAGCTTTTTCTTTGTTTGTGGGGTATGAGTGTTTTGTCCAAATGACTGATAGCCGAAATATCTGGATTGGTGATGCCAATAACGTCTTAAGGGTTTTTCACCACTGGGCTGGCGCAGTCGCACGACTAGTGAGTACTGACTGTACGTTTGCAACATAAGCTGCCTTCGCCTTCCTGACGGCCGAGGCCTCTTCTGTTTATATTTTCCATAGGACTGTGGGAGACCATTGCGTTTGGCAACGCGATATAACCTTTTCCTCTGTCTTATTAGTAATCTTATTTTGTTATGCATCCATTTCGGTTGGTTCTATCTAACGGTGATTCATTTGTTGCGTATATGACGGGAAGCAGTGTTAAGTAGCTCTTTAGTGAACTCTGAGACAATTGTATCCAGACGCGATGCATTGGAAATAATATCTCAGTTTACACCCTCGAGCGTGGCATTCAGTTCCGATAGTGGCCCCGTGAATACAACCAACTGTGTCTCCTGAAGGAGATGCGCGATGGTTTGATAAAGTCGATCTCCATAACATTAGGAGAGTGATAGCGGATCATATCAGGTATGAATGGATCTAAGATCTCACAAGTCTTCACATTGACTCACTGACTTACAGCGAAAATGTCAATCTGTGAAGTAGAAGATTTCGTGAATCACGGAGGCCCATCCACAAGCTATCTAAAATTAAAATAAAAATATAATAATATCTGAAAGATGTCCTCTGGGACCTGCAATTTGATTGTTGTTAAAATTACCGGCAGTGACAAGGTCAGTAACAGATGTATCCGTTACTTTGTCAATTGAAGTGGATATAGCATCCCATGTTTCAACAGGAATATTGGGTGAGCGATAAACTACCCCAAAAAGTATCGACTTACCCCTTTCTGTTATTATTTACACCCATAGGCAGTCAGTGAATGCCATAATGTCTTTTGACGAGGACTCACACTCGATAATGTCAAGTTTGTGCTTTAGGCTTTGTATGTTAAGATGGAGGATTTCAAGCGTGTTATCGGTGGGGTGAAAGTCCGCGTCAATTGGTCCTGGGTTGGGATGGGATGAATATCTCCGCAAGTTAACAACAGGATACCAGGAAACACGGAAACAAGCACAACATAAAATATATTACTTTTGTATCCAGAAAATCGTTAGGGACTATGTAAGCAAGGTCGTTGGGTATAATGGGTTTCTTTGGACTCTTCGGCATGTAAGATATATTTGCCAGAACGCTCTTCCGCGATGGCTGCAGTGTGAGAAAGAACAGAACAGAACAGTCAGCGTGACACGACATTTAATGTGTTCCGTACCATGACGGGCGCATGCGTAGATATATCAATAAGCAAAAGGATTCTGATTGTCCTAACCAGCTTTAGTTTGAAGGTACAGTACGTGGAGAGTGTACTATCACTAAATCACCCGCAGAGTGGAGATTCCACCCGAACAATAATTGCAAATTTGTTGCAATGCATAACCAGAACCAGCAAAGTTTCAGCCAATGGACCTCCGGGTTTAACCTGGAGGTCCACTGGCTGAAACATTGCTTGTGTTTATTGTCGATATATACAAAATTTGAAAGTTATAGCTTGGGTGGTAACTCCACTCCGCGGGTGATTTAGTTACAATCCACTCTCCACGTACTGTACGTATCCGAGCTCGATACATTGCGAGGTTACAAATTATGTAATATCTGAATGGTACCACAGACTGAGTGCTCGGATAATGGTACTCTTCCTGATAGAAGAGAGTTCGGTCTGTTGTGCATACAATACATTCAAGCGGTACCACAGACTGAGTGCTCGGATAATGGTACTCTTCCTGATAGAAGAGAGTTCGGTCTGTTGTGCATACAATACATTCAAGCGGTACCACAGACTGAGTGCTCGGATAATGGTACTCTTCCTGATAGAAGAGAGTTCGGTTTGTTGTGCATACAATACATTCAAGTGGTACCACAGACTGAGTGCTCGGATAATGGTACTCTTCCTGATAGAAGAGAGTTCGGTCTGTTGTGCATACAATACATTCAAGTGGTACCACAGACTGAGTGCTCGGATAATGGTACGCTTCCTGATAGAAGAGAGTTCGGTCTGTTGTGCATACAATACATTCAAGTGGTACCACAGACTGAGTGCTAGGATAATGGTACTCTTCCTGATAGAAGAGAGTTCGGTCTGTTGAGCATACAATACATTCAAGTGGTACCACAGACTGAGTGCTCGGATAATGGTACTCTTCCTGATAGAAGAGAGTTCGGTCTGTTGTGCATACAATACATCCAAGTGGTACCACAGACTGAGTGCTCGGATAATGGTACTCTTCCTGATAGAAGAGAGTTCGGTCTGTTGTGCATACAATACATTCAAGTGGTACCACAGACTGAGTGCTCGGATAATGGCACTCTTCCTGATAGAAGAGAGTTCGGTCTGTTGTGCATACAATACATTCAAGTGGTACCACAGACTGAGTGCTCGGATAATGGTACTCTTCCTGATAGAAGAGAGTTCGGTCTGTTGTGTATACAATACATTCAATGTTGGCTTCAGATAAAGAGAGGAAATGTAAAGTAAACTGTTGGAAGTAAGGCATACTGATGATGGATAAACAAAAAGCGAAAAACAAGAACAGAAAAACTTATGTACAAGAATTTGTCTTCAATCCACGAGGAGGGTGTTAATCTTTTCGGTGGTTTGATGTCAGCGAAAAGTGTGATTGATTTGATGGGACTGAAATAAGATAAATTGAGACATGATTCGATATGGTTGAAGCACAGGGTTGTGTAATGAGTGTGTGTGTGTGTGTGTGGGGGGGGGGGGGTGCATAGGTCCAGGCTAAGATATGTTAGTGCAGCCTAGATCTTGTGTTCTAACTACTTAAGGTGCAGTACGTGGAGCGCGAGTCATCAACAAAACGTGCAGGTGGGTTTTCAATGACCAAAGAATCCTTGAGTTGGGTCAGTCGTCAACACGACAAGCGAAGTTGAGCCAACGAACGTCTGGGTGGAACCCAGACCTATAGTGGCTAAGACGCAGCTTGACCCTAAATGTATTACGACATAATATATCGACTGCGATTGTTCGGTATAGTCCATCCAACTGGCACTCACTGACAATCCTCATTCCATGTCCCATGTGCTGCGTTGTTGCCCCAGATGACCTCCAGCCGGACAAGACCTCCATAATCCCCAAAACTTACACCTTCTAATATAACAAATGGAAAACACCTCAGGTTCCTCAAACGATAAATAGGTCCTGTCCACCTGATACTGATCATCCTGTCCTGCAGGTGTATTCGGTGCCTGATACGTGCTGTTATGGGAGGTTGAGATAGGTAGTTGTTCATGGAGATTATATGCTCGACTGTAGAGAACTGCATGGATTACGCCTATAGAGCATTGAAGCTCAGTGTTCATTATTTGTGCAAAGGGCCCGTTTCCAATCTGTTACAAGCTGAAACAAAGTTTAAAAGTGAAAAGTGACATACACGCTAAAAACTAAAGTGTTAAAAACTACACTTGAAGTGCTGTATTTAACACTTACTAAGTGCTGAACTAGCACATTGTTCAAGTGTAGATATCCCAGAACTTGACAGGTGTTACAATAATACCACTTGACAAGTGTAATGACGCGACACTTAAAAGGAAACAACGCAGATGACGCCGATCAGGCTCGAACCCTCTAGCCTGATCCGCGTCATCTGCGTTGTGTCCTTTTAATTATGTTCCCACCAAGCGCAAATCAAATTATGGACGATTCTGGAAGAACCACCAGTGCTAGACACATGGGAAGTGCCATCCATTCAAGTTTCAGATGTCTGACTATTGTAATGTTTGAGTGCTTAAAGCATTGCACGTTGAATGTTAAAATCAAATCCTAAGAGTTAGAAAGGGTTTAACACCTTGAAAGTGTCAGTTTTAACACTTTAGTTTTTAGTGTGTAAGTGGTACTGTCCGTAGAGGCAGATATCCACGCCCTGAAAAAGACCTACAAGTCGTAGAGGATACTTAGGCGCTCTAACTATGATCTACAAGTCGTAGAGGATACTTAGGCGCTCTAACTATAACCTACAAGTCGTAGAGGATATTTAGGCGCTCTAACTGTGACCTACAAATTGTAGAGGATACTTAGGCGTTCTAACTATGACCTACAAGTCGTAGAGGATACTTAGGCGTTCTAACTATGACCTACAAGTTGTAGAGGATACTTAGGCGCTCTGACTATGACCTACAAGTCGTAGAGGATACTTAGGCGTTCTAACTATGACCTACAAGTCGTAGAGGATACTCAAGCGTTCTAACTATGGCCTGCAAGTCGTAGAGGATACTTAGGCGTTCTAACTATGAGCTAATAATAAACTGACCACCAGTAACTCGACTAGATTGAGCGGGAATCACCCAAACGAGCATCGGAGCTGAGTGTCCAACCATTACTTCAATCTACTAAAGGCGATAACAAGGTCTAAATAGTTGGTCATATGAAAAAAGGTGAATAAGGAGAGAAAAAAATTATAATACCACTGACCCTAAGGGGCAGACAGTTCCACCCTGGCTCCTATGTAATTCAAATCACTGATATACCTTAGTGAACACCAGCACTGTCATGTATCACAATGGATAACACTAGACTGCCCAGAATTCATCACAAATCCCTGAGATGTCACAGATGTAAGATAATAGGTCACAGCATGATGTAGGAATTGGGTGGAGGCATTAGACACATAATTCGCTACAATAAGCAGCGATCACCCTCAAGTGCGAGCAACCCTTATTCGAAAAGATCCACCTTCCACCCTGGAAGTAACCTTGGATACACTTAGAACCTTCAGTTTTATAAATGGAAGGAGGAGCTCTAATGGAGACACAGTTGAGGCTGTGTGATGAAATCTACGCAGTATTGGGACGAAGACGTATAATCTGGAGAGAAAAAACTATCTGGTTCGAGTTGACCCTAATAGGATGTTTGATCACTGAGTAGGGGCTCAACAACATTGGCGCGTTGACGGAGGTGCTTTAGTTAAGATATTCACTAGTGATGCGATGCCAGTAGGGTTAGGCGCCAATAGTCTGTTCAAAGTATAGACTTAGAAACCTGATACACCCCCCTCCCCGACAATTACTCCGTAACGAATCAGTATCAGGGGGCGCGCAATACAACATGCAGCAAGGCCACAATAATGGAGAAGTACTTCACAATAATTATTTGACGAAGCGTGGAAATATATGACACGCATGCGTGGAGCAGCACGTAAAGCTCTTGGTAAGATATGCACTAGTCATGGAGTACCAATCATGCTAGGTAATAAGTTTTTGCATAGAATAGGTTGGGAAGCTGATACGACGCCTCCCCTCCCCGTATTCCATAATGAATGGACAACAAAGGGCGCTCAACAAGCCTTTCAAGGGATGTGTGCAAATACTCACGGCGTAAAACTAACCCGAGGCAGGCGCTCGCACTCATAGCAACCAATGGGACCTTTTTTGGCATGTGGTATCTGAATCAGTCAGTCTTAAATATGTTCTGCTGATATGCCCCCGCTGTTACATCACACATGTATGCAAAGTTGCGAACAATACAATCCAGAGCCCGATATTCATTTACAACGAGTAGCAAGATATGCTGCAATAGCTCTCGCTGATAGTAATGTTTTTTTTTTAAAGGGTATTGGTTTTTCAAGGGCTGTATATACAGACGCACAAAAGATAAATAAGACCTGTCCACCTGGTACTGATCATTCGGTGCTGCAGGTGTATTCAGTGCCTGATAAGTACTGTTATGGGAAGCTGAAATAGCTGCTTGTTGACGGAGATTGCTCGACTGAATAGGACTGCAAGGATTACACCTATTTATTACATTCCAAAGTGTGATTTACTGGGATTTCCGGGTTTGAATATAAACGATAACGTGAATTATGCTATCAACAATTGGGCCATGTATCCGTGCGCGCAAACGAAGACGCTCTGCCGTTGGTGTAATGGGGACTTCATTGTTTTTTGTTTTTTTAACCCTTTACCTAATATGAAAAGCAGAGGACACTTGCAAAAAAAAAAAAATTCTGTCGTCGGCGACTCCAAATGCAGTGATTGACCAACATGAAAATGTCACTTAAACTGATGATCCAATGTCTCGAAATGCTTCTTACGTCTCTTATGGCCTAACAGTGAGGTATCTTTACTGAATGGAATTTAGTTACATGTCGATCTTATGACCTAACAATGAGGTATCGTTACTGAATGGAATTCAGTTACATGTCAAGTTAATGTTTTTGTTTGTTTTAGAAAAGTATTTTAGTATTTCTTCACAATGCCCGGATCGTGTAAAGCGAGTGAGAGGAGACTTGAAAAGAAGTAGAATAATGGTCAATGTCCTTAAGGTTCGTTCTACATCCTAAGGACTTTTTAGCCTCTCTGCTTTTTGTTACTTAGTGTACTGATCGGTTTCTGAAGAGAACTCACCTTTATTACTTTCCAAAGTGTGATTTACTGGGATTTCCGGGTTTGATTATAAACGATAACTTCACAAGCGAATTATGCAATCAACAATTGGGTCAGGTATCCGTGCGCGCAAACGAAGACGCTTTGCCGTGGGTGTAATGGGGACTTCATTGTTTTCCTTTACCTAACATGAAAAGCAGACAACACTTGCAAAAAAAAATTCTTGAATAACTATTATTTTCATTTTTGTCTCAAAAACACAGGTTATGACCCCCCATTGGAACGAGCTCGACGAGCTCGTTCCAATGGGGGTCATAACCTATGTTTTAGAGACAAAAAATGAAAAAAATAATGAAAATTAATTGACGATTTTTGAGAATAGCGCCGGCTGTTGCGTTAGGTAAAGGGTTAAATAAAATAAATAGAGTTAATAATGAAAAGTAATAAACAGACTAGTCGCTTGACTGGACTGGTTACGTGAAATAATTCATGAGAGGCGAGGGACTATATTTTAAAACACTCGTGCGTATTCGCACATCCGTGTTTGTACAACGTCCTTCACCTCTTATGAATTATTTCACGTAACCACTCCAATCAAGCGATTACTCTCTGTATATTTGATTATTCGTATCTAGAATTGAATACTTATTGTACTTCGTATTTTTCAGTTAATTGCCATTTATTTCCTATTTATTTTCTTTGTTTCATAAATTATGATTCTCTGTTTATCACAAAAAACTATTTATTTGTGATTATTCATGTTATTGTCATTTATTTCATAATTTTAATTTATTTTGTCATAAAACACATTGGGGAAGAAATAAATCACTAAAAGCTAATTAATTGTTTCTTTTCTGTCTGACTTATTGGCTTATCCCACTCTATTCTGAAGGTGATAAGTAATGGATTAGCTGTTCACTCAACCCAATAATCTGTGATTTTAAACTGTCTGACAACTGGGGTGTCTGACTAATGGGGGGATACTCACCTTAGTTCACAGCGCCACCGTGCCATCATGTTGGCAATCTGGATGAAGTACATTTCCCAAGGACATTTGAAGTCAAATGTCGAATGTCGTAACCAATGAGCCACCTCGCCCCATTGTCGAATAATGCAAAGAAATAAACGACCTTGTATAAGCTGTTTAGCTTTCTGTCGGATCCACCATCTACAACGTTGCATAATTTATATTTCTTGACATAAGTTGAATAAATATTGGTTTAACAAAATAAATACACCAGGTTATTCACAAACATGATGTTAATAACGAGGTCTCAGTAACGTATCGGGAGCGCAGCCGAGAGGTCCTCGGTTCGAATCTCACCTGCGACAACCGCGTTGTGTCCTTGGGCAAGACACTTCATCTCCATTGCTCGCATGGGGGCACGATGACGCCGTGTACTAAGGCGTACTGCACGTCGATGGTGCGCATGTCTTCAACCAATCTAATCCTGCCTGTGCTGCAGTGCGGAGTTACGATGTTGGGGAGCTGGCAGCTGCTCGTCGTTGCTCGGTGGTTCTCTCCGGGTACTCCGGCTTCCTCCACCCGTAAAACTGTTGCGGTGATGATTAGCCATTGTGCATAAATATGTGACCTTAAACACCAATAAATCAATCAAATCAGTGACGTATCGTCGCGGTTAATGACAAATAATAAAGACAAAAAGATAAGAATGAATGAAACAATCTAATATCAATTCTTACCTATTGTAGCAGTAAACATCGTCAAACGCTATTCACACAGAAAATTGTCATTCAATTTCTATCATTTTAAAAATATTTCCCTAAAAAACTATTACGACCCTCGTTCCATTGGGAGTTATCTATATTTTGTGGTCAAATATGAATGTTTTTAGTTACTCCAGAATTTTGCCCCAGCGTCGACTGCTGTTCGTGTAGGGTTAGGGTTCGAACCCGATGCTAGTGAAAGGCCAGTGGTGGTGATGGGTGGGGGGGGGGGGATTCCCCATGATCATGTCAGTCGGGAAAATTGTTAGTAGCTTGAATTACGAACAGCTCCTAATTTGAGAAAGAGTTGGACCATTTTCACCTCTCACCCAAAGCACACAATATTAAATTTAAAAAAATTGATTTCTTAACTTTTTTCACTTTTTTATTTTAACAAGAAGTATATCACGTGACCACTTCAATGGAGCGAGGTCAACAATAAGGAGTCACAGGATATGATTTTGTTGAAATTGTTGGAAATTTGTTTTGAACTGCTTAATTTATTAATTATACCTTAGGATGCGATGGAATCGATAGATAAAGGATTAAGTATATTGAGTTAGGTTTCATCGTCCCTGAAACAATATCTTTAAAATTTAACTCCCGTCACACCATGTTGGAAAATCTTGAGATAATGGTTTCGGGTCTAAAAGATCAAACTACCATCTGCGTTACATAACACAGATTCGACTATTTTTTACTTGATTTCCTTTTATTCTGTCTATTCTTTGCTACAGTGCTTTACTCTGACTCCATTCTGACAAGAAAAATAAGAGGAAAACTCACTGCAACTTTTTTTACAAACTCTAATAAAAGTAACAAAACAAATTCTACTCACAAGAAATGACCTGACTAGTTATTCGATGCGTTTTCTTGACTTACGGTTGTTGACTTCTTAATTTCATAAAATAATCAGATGCACCTGAATTCAGAAATCAATAGAAACACGTCCATTCTGTATAACTGCTTGTTCGTATTTTCTTTCAAATGTTGTATGGAAGCATTCTCATATTACCGCGACTCTGCTTGTAAGACCGAGCTGGCGAATGAAAGCTTGCTTTTACTGTCCTCACACAATAAAATTTCTCATTTGTTCAGTTTATGAAAACCCGATTGAAAGTGAAGCGATCGCTTCAACAAGCAGCGTTGTATTGGATATTTTTTCTGTCAGTGCTCTCTATGATTGGTGTTCTTTGTCATCAATGTGTTCAGAAGTTTCAAATTAATACATGTGGCTTGCAGTATCAACATCTCCGTGTCACCTGCATTATATGGTATACAGACACTCGGTATAAGGTACCTTGCCCAAGGACACAACGCAGTTTCCACTGGTCGGGATTGAAGTCGAATGACCTAACCAGTAAGCCACCACGCACTCACAATGACACGGATAATCACCAACTCGAAAAACAGGTTCGTTGGCATTAAGAATACCAAACGGAGTCAAGCAATTAAGTGTATATATAAAATATACCTATAGTAGCTTGGTGTACCAAATGTTCACTACGAGTGGTGAAGTGGTGTTAACCGCGAGCCTTCGGCGCGCGGTTAACACCACTTCACCACGAGTGGCGAACATTGGTACACCAAGCTACTTTGGGTATATTTTATTTCTACCATGATCGTCAGATTATTAAGAGTCACTATTATTTTTTTCTCGATTTTACTGAGCAGCAGACTACATACGTGCGAGTTTTTGTTTACATATGAGCATCAATTTTATCGCGGAAACGAAATGGCAAAAGAAAAGAGGCCTTTTTCATTTTAATAACATAATAACATGCTATTTCGGGAGATGGATGCTATATTAACATGAGACAATGCATGTTTGCTAATATTTGGTGGGTAAACTCATTTAAAAACGTAATAAATAATTGCCACTCTCATTTCACTCTTCGCGCGGTAAAGTGCAATAAATTTAGCCAAGTTCGCATTCAGGTCGAAGTCACCAAAGGTCATCTGGATGTAGTTCAACTGTAGGTGTAAATTTTAACTACTGAAATCCCATTACGGCGTGTTCACCACGGTTGGTGTGTAAACCTAAAATTTATGTCATAAGTTTTTCATATATAGTAGAATAGGTAATCATGGTATAAAAACACATAAGCAAGATAATAAAATGAACTTTGTGGAAATTCACTCTATTCAAATATTTTTAACATTACAGCGCCAAAGGAAACAAGCAGGCTAAAACCCAGAGACGGACTAGCCATATTGGTCACAGAGAAAATTCCAGATAGGCCCCTATTGTTTTCCACTTTGCGCCCCCAAACTTAATGCACCCCAACACATGTTGGTGCGTGAAATTTCGTTAAAATGACAAAAAAGGCGAATGGACTGACTACATAGACTGCAGTATGTGGAAATGTTCTTTGTGTGGACTGTCATTGGCAGTCCACATAGAATACATTTCGACATACCAACAGTTTGGTCTGCCATTGATGAATCAGATGAAAGGAAACAGCGTTCCTTCAATTTGAAAAATCACAATTTTCTACGATTGGGAAGAACTATGCTCTTTCTGATGAGTCCTTTCCTCGGTAGAACCATTTTTGTCGAATGATCGTAGTGAATGTCCTCTATGTGGGCTGCCATTGATCGCTCAGATGCAAGGAAGCCGCGTTCGTTCAGTTCGAAAAATAAAAATATTCTCCGGGTCTTTGTGCATTTCCCGGTGACTTTTCATGGCCCAGTCCGCAACAGCTGAAACGTTCATTCCACCCAACTCACACCCCGAATGCACGCTCTCGGGGGATATTACTGTTGCATTTTGTAAAGGGTTAATCCATTTTCTATATACTACACAATGTAGTTGATACATAGATGTTGATACTACATGTATAAGTCACAAGTACTAATTTATATCTTATCTAACACATTGATGACAGGAAACGCCAGTATGGGCGTATCAGACATTGATGCTCACGTTAATAGTTACTATTTTATCCCCAAAATGCAACCCGTTTATTTTTGGGGTGAGATAGAAAAGGTATATGGACGTTTCTGTGTTAAATTTGTAAATACGCAGTGTTCCATCAAAATGCAGTAGAAAATTGCATACGTACACAAATTAGAAAAGATGCCGAAAAGTTGAAACGCGCACAGTCCTGCGAAAAAGCACACAGTAAGATCGATTCGCATTTCAAAAAGGCAGTGGGAGTTTTCTATTGTAAACGTGTGAAAACAAATAGAAGAACACCAAAAGTAGGAGAGCGATGGATCGGCCTCTATTGGCCCGACCTACCCCCGGACTTAGGAAGTGACGTCATGTCATGTGACCCAGTGGCGCCATGTTGTGTTGTCATGGCCATCTTGTAACATCATTCCCATAATGGTGATGCGTGGTGTTAGTGCGCATGCGCAGCGCGTGTTTTTAGGGTGATACGTATTTCCGTCGGTCATTTTGTATCCTGAACGCCGCCATTTTGGTTTCTATTGTAGTACGTGGCTGCTATGTTACCCAAAGGCTTACAACAAGACAGGTTTATGTTCGGAGGGTATGTTCTCTTGTACAATGATGAACATTTATCCTACGAGGCTCACATATCCCGATCATGCTCGAAAATAGCACGCGCAAACTATAGTCTAAACAAAGTTAAAAACATCCTCCCCCACGGAGCTCTGAAAACATTGTATTACGCCCTCATACATAGCCATTTGGTATACGGAATCCAGGCATGGGGCAACTCAAGAGCTATCAAAAAACTAGCTATCCTGCAAACACGTTCAATACGAATAATTAATAACAAAAAGTACAATTCTCATACAGATCCCCTGTTTACCTACCCCCGGACCTAGGAAGTGACGTCATGTCATGTGACTCAGTGGCGCCATATTGTGTTGTCATGGTAATTCGCGTCAGCGGCCATCTTGTAACATCATCCCCATAATTATGATGCGTGGTGTTAGTGCGCATGCGCAGCGCGTGTTTTTAGGGTGATACGTATTTCCGTCGGTCATTTTGTATCCTGGACGCCGCCATTTTGGTTTCTATTGTAGCACGTGGCTGCTATGTTACCCAAAGGCTTACAACAAGGCAGGTTTATGTTCGGAGGGTATGTTCTCTTGTACAATGGTGAACATTTATCCTACAAGGCTCACATATCCCGATTATGCTCGAAAATAGCATGCGCAAACTATAGTCTAAACAAAGTTAAAAATATCCTCCCCCACGGAGCTCTGAAAACATTGTCTTACGCCCTCATACATAGCCATTTGATATACGGCATCCAGGCATGGGGCAACTCAAGAGCTATCAAAAAAATAGCTGTCCTGCAAAAACGTTCAATACGAATAATTAATAACAAAAAGTACAATTCTCATACAAATCCCTTGTTTAAAGAAAACCAAATACTCAAGGTTGATGATTTGTTTAGGCTACATGCACTACTGTTCGTGTTTGACTGGCAGAACGGCAGATTACCGGTGTCTTTCAATGATATATTTAAAATTACTGACAATCCATCCGGTAGGAGAACTAGACAGTCGGGCCTCCTATACATAGAAAAAACACGGACCCAAACTCTGGATAAATTTCCTTTATACTCCTTCCCGAAACTATGGAATGCTCTGGACGACACAACTCGTAATATTAGCGACAGAAGCATGCTTAAGAACAACTTAACTTCCACATTCATTTCCTCATATTCCAGTTATGTCAACTGCAACAATCCCTACTGCCCTGATTGCACTTCGTAAACTTCGTAAATTGTCAAAGTCGTGGTCCGCGTCTAAATCTGGAATCCTCGTCTTGTGCAACCTGTCGCGCTTCCTCCGTACAGTGGTGCTATGTAAAATACTATATGGATACAAGTAAGAACTTGCAAATAAAAGTCTAAACAAATAAATCATAACATTCGTCATCCTACGATGATGATGCAGCTAACGTAGACACCACGCCCAAACATCATGACCAACCTCCTTGTCGCAGTCTAAACGATAGGAACTTCACGATGGGACTTGTTGCCGCCCTCATGTGTTATGATAAGTAGTGGAGGGAGTCCTATAGGCAGGTTGCTTCTTGCCTACCTTGAATCACCGTCTTTCCGCTGGCGAAAATGAAACACTAATACTCTAATCTCAGAAAAGTAATGATTCGATCGTCATTCTCCATCATGTGTCACATAATTGGCTCTCAGTTCATTCTTTCAGTCACAGTCAACAGTTTATTTGTAACCATTTTACATGTATGTGTACCGTGAATAAAGAATCTGAATCTGAATCTGCACGTGGCTGCTATGTTACCCAAAGGCTTACAACAAGACAGGTTTATGTTCGGAGGGTATGTTCTCTTGTACAGGAGTAATTTTCCGATTCGTAGAATTACCACAAACAACCCGATAATCCCCCCCAAATCACCCCAAAAGACTTTTATTTGATACGAAAACCCAAATTGGGCATGTAATAGTAGCACGTACTGTTTAGGGGCACGTTCGATTGAATCGGAGTATACTCCAGAAGAGTAGAAGCGCTTAGCGATTGAAGCAGGTTTGTTACTACATTTAGATATTTTGGTCTGTTGAGGTTAGTTCTAAACTCCTACCAAGTACTCTTGTTCTTGCTTTCCAGATAATCAACTCAGTTGACTTTACTACAGGTAACTAACCAATCAGATTGCTTGATTTGCCATAATCAGTATGCAGAGTTATCCCCCTTGTGTATAACAAAAGCCTGTATCATTCCCAAAGCCAATAAGCTATCGAGCAGTCACTGAAAAGTCATTGCTCAAACGACTCGAACCCCATCGAGCAAATGAGCTTTAGAGCAATTGCGCGATCGAGTGACTCCACATACTGCTCGAACGACTCGAATCCCATCGAGCAAATAAGCTATAGAGCAATTGCTCGTTCGAGTGACTCGCACATCGCTCTCCTACTACTTACACTGTGTACTGTAGAAACTCCTTCCACTTTCGAAAACGTGTCAATGTATGTAATTGCTCGTGGGCCTGGAATCTTCCTAGGAAATATTTATTTATTTATTGGGTTTTAATGAAACTTTCGACAGCCATGGGTCACCTTGTGTCGGACAGTTTTATGGGTGGAAGAAGCCGGAGTACCCGGAGAGAACCACCGAGCAACTGACATACTCTCCAACGTCTGAGGAAATGCGAGACGTCTCGTTTATTGTAAAAAATCCCACTCGCGTTTGGACGCGTGACAGTGCGTGTAATTGCTTGTGAGCCAAAAATAATCTTCAGGAATGCCTCGTCATCGTTCAGTTGAGAGACTCAACAAGGTCAAAGGGTGTTTAATACCATGCTCGCCTATATTACTACTTATGAAAATCCTGTGTGTTAATTTTTAGCTTTTAACCCCACATCCGGTGTAAAGCTTCTACTGGGGTTAAAAAGATTTACACCTATAATCGGAAGTTCATCCAACTTGACCTTTAACATGAGGCAATTTGCCAAATTCGATACATTCACGCTTCGCGATGTTTCATTCAAACATACGACATTTTGTGGTACTATCTGCTACGTGTAAATGACTTATTAAGTTTAAAATACCTACAATTAAAATAAATTTAAATTTTTTTAATAATAATTTGACTGAAAATGCAAGGTAAATTCAATAAACTTTGACGCTGTGTCTAGCTGTGAATCAAACATTCACGTACAGCCGGTAGTACTGCCCACCGGCGCAGTTGTAAACAAAACAAACCCGTGTGTTTGCGACAGAAAGTGTCGTTTCTTCTACATTTTAACTGGCAAAGTCAATTATTTATTAAGAGAACGGTATAAATAAAAGAAAAAAGTGCTATGGCCGGTAATCAGATTTAAACCACGGGTAGAATAAGGGTTTTAACCACTCGGCAAGTCGTGTGGTTGAAACCCTTTTACTTCTCGTGGTTTAAATCTGATTACTGGCCCCAGTACCTATTTATTCTATATTACTTTTAAAAATCAAAGGCAGCATTTGCTCGCATTACGTATTATTTTTCTAACGAAAACAATTTCAAACGAGGAGAATTTTTCTTTTTAAAAAAACGAGAAAAAAAGGAATAAAAGAAAGAAGAAAATGGGAAAATATGTTAAAAATATATCTTGAATTCAGACGAAACGCTCGTGAACTCGTTAGAATTCAATAAAGACGATAATAATAATGAAGTGAATGTGTTTTCGATTTCCCACGACGACGACGACAACAACAACAATCAGTTGCAATCAAGCAATCTGATTGGTTAGTTATAATCTATGTAAATGATCAAGGCAAAGGAAACAACAAGAGTACTCGGAGTAGGGTCAGAACTAACAAGAACAACCCAGAAATTGCTAAATATAGTAATAATAAGCAAAGCTGTTCCAACTGAAGGGCTCTTCTACTCTACTGGGATATACTCCAGGACAAAGGAACATGCATAGGTAGATGAAAACTATTGTATATATAGATAGAAGCAGAGAATTCTGAAAGATTTCGAAAGAGTAAAACTCGTCGGGTTGTTTGTTGTAATTCTACGAATCGGGAAATTACTCTTGTACAAAGGAACATACCATCCGAACATACCCCTGTCCTATAAGAAGCCATTGGGTCACATAGCAACCACATGCTACCACAGAAACCAATATGGCGGCGTCCAGTATACAAAATGGACGACAAAGACACGTATCACCCTAACAACAAGCGCTGCCCATGCGCACTATTACCACGTGTCACTATGGAGATGACGTCACAAGATGGCCGCTCCTGCGAGTTACCATAACAACACAACATGTCACCACCAAGTCACGTGGCATGACGTCACTTCCTAGGCCCCCCACTAGGTCCCTCTGAATTGGGCCGATCCATCTCTCTCCCACAACTCATTTGGCTCAACGGTTGTCCCTGAGCACTATTCTGGAGAAAATAGGAATTGAAGTTAAAACTTTAAAAAGTCGAAAAATAATAACAAAACAAATGACGACAAAGTATTAACGAGCTGTTTATATGACGCACAAAAGTATCAAAGGATTAAATGAGAATTATAAGGAGAAATAAGGAAATAATTCTTAAAGTACTCGTCAATGTCAACAGTTGAAACCCCCCCCCCCCCCCCAAGTAAATACCGACAATAGTCTACTGAAAACACTCAGGTATTAGCATTTACTAGCATAAAAGGAGCAACCCCAAACGACTTGAGAGGAGTTCGTTATCTTACCTTCAAAGGTAAGAGAATAATAATAAAGAAGCTTTTAACCCTTTACCTAACATGAAAAGCAGACGACACATGCAAAAAAAATTCTCGAATAACTAATTTTTTTCATTTTTTGTCTCAAAAACATAGGTTATGACCCCTCATTGGAACGAGCTCAACGAGCTCGTTCCAATGAGGGGTCATAACCTATGTTTTTGAGACAAAAATGAAAAAAATAATGAAAATTAATTGGCGATTTTTGAGAATAGCGCTGGCCGGTTTTGGCCGTTACGTTGGGTAAAGGGTTAATTATTACGTCTGTCTTGGATTTTGAACTTTAATGAAAACGAAAAGAATATACAACCAGGAGTGTGAGAAAATGAATCCACCCAAATCATCCGTTACCATGTCCACCAATCTAATACTTCCAAATCTTCCAACTATCGCCATTACGTTGCAATCCTTAAAGTGCTCCTAAATGTCAGCATTCCCCATCCTAAGTGAACGCCGGCAATAGTCTTCTTAAACAAGCTGAGATTAGTAATTCTTAGTGTAAAAGGAACCACCCCAACGACTTAAAAGAGGTTCGTTATCTACCCTTCAAGGTTAAGATGAAAATAAAGTAATGTTTCATTATAACGTCTTGGGTACTTGAAGCGTAATGAAAACTAAAGGAATATACAGCCAGGAGTGTAAGACAATTCCTAAAGCCACCCCATCCCCAGTCCAGTGCTTCCAACCATCGCCATTAAACCCCTGCACTCTGATGACGAAACGTCGGATTTGTCATCCATGGTTATCCCCCCTGTGTTGTCAGAAATTCAGCAATTTAGATTTTGGTTGACACAGCTCCAATTGAGCTCTGTCAACCAAAATCTAAATTGCTGAATTTCTGACAACACAGGGGGGATAACCAAGAATGACAGGGAGGTGTGGTGGGGCTTAGAGTGGGGGAGGTGTCGAGTATTCTCGACATCAGAGTGCAGGGGGTTAAATTACCTGTGGAATGTAATGGCGCTGGTCAGAAGCATTACGTTGTCTCTTGCATTAATTAGACAACACCGTAATTCCGTGGGAGAGGCGAACTACGACTAGTCACATTGACCGACATCACGAGGAACAGTTCGGATTAGGCTGTAGGATGACTATAAAAAATAATTCCTTCTCGTCACGCAAGATATCAATATCTGCGAACAGCTTATACAGAGGGAACACTTTGTACTTCTGAACATTGAAGATGTAGTTGCGTTTTCGCAACTCGATCTTAGTTTGTCCGATATGGAAATCTTAACTGCGTATATGAAATTTTTGTAGTGCAAATCATTCCTTGCTTTACCTTGAAGTTTCTACCGTTTTAAAATTTTACATTTGACCCTTCATTAATATTCAAGTATGGTCTTACATATCCACAGCCCACACTTGTTGAATTTTGATAGAGTAAGATTTCTTAGGCTGTAAAAGGAAACTTTTCCATTCTTTCACTTTTATTCATCAGTTGTTCGCAAAGTTTTACTGTTGGAAACATACAGTCTATCTACGCTGCTTTAAGTAAATATCGGGAATTATCTCATTCATGTGGACCTGAAAGTTTTATTTTTCACGAGCAGCGTAGATTTTCTTTTTACTATAAGCAACGTGACATTTTACTGCGCAATATTCAGCCCATTCGACTGCAAACAGCTTCAAAATAATAACAAAAAGCTACTGATCGTTCCTTCAAGGCGACGTTCAAGGCAACATCATGCGCCGAAGCGTAACGTCATTTAGGAGTTTTAACTTCCATTGATTATTTGTTTGCGTTTGACTTCCTGCTGAGTTTTCAGGTCATTGTCAGTTGGTTTTACAACTCAGAGTTCAATGTTGTTATCGGTAGAACCAAATTAATGAATATCAATACAAGAAACAACGTGTCATGTTAAAATGGAATGACTTAAGTACCCAAAAAGCGTTGGATATGGTGAATTATTACTTTCCAACGAGCAATTTACTGGGATTTCCCGGTTTGATTATAAACGATAACTTAACAAGTGAATTATGCAATCAACAATTGGGTCATGTATCCGTGCGAGCAAACGAGGACGCTTTGCCGTGGATGTAATGGGGACTTCATTGTTTTTGTTTTTATGACCCTTTACCTAACATGAAAAGCAGACGACACTAGCAAAACAAATTCTTGAATAACTAATTTTTTCATTTTTGTTTCAAAAACATAGGTTATGACCCCTCATTGGAACGAGCTCGATGAGCTCGTTTCAATGACGGATCATAACCTATGTTTTAGAGACAAAAAATTGGCGATTTTCGAGAACAGTGCTGGCCGGTTTTGGCCGTTACGCAAGGTAAGGGGTTAAATAATATAATAATCGTTAATAATGAAAAGTAATAAACAGAGTAATCGCTTGACTGGACTGGTTACGTGAAATAATTCATTCGAGGCGAGGGACTATATTGTAAAACACTCGTGCACATTCGCGCACTAGTGTTTGTACAACGTCCCTCACCTCTCATGAATTATTTCACGTAACCAGTCCAGTCAAGCGATTACTCTCTATCTCATCAGCATGTCGTCAACAGCTGATGAATTTCAGAATGCAGCCATATAAGGCGGAACCAGAAGGTTCTATAACTGCGGTGAAAGAATTCACCTAAATCGTAACGGAAATTAATTGGTACGCCTTTTCGAAAAAGCCAAGACGCAAAATAACTCACCGAAAAAGAATTTTTTTTTTAACATAGATGTAAAGAATTGAAACAAAGCTTAGACAATATTGTTCGTAATATGAGGAGTAACAAATTTGATAGACAACAGAGAATCAAGTATCACTCAATTAAAAAAACATACAAACGAGAATTAATACCTTTGAAGAAATCATATTTTCCTGATTCCACAATAAACTGGACACTGTTGAGTCAGACGATCCCAAAATATATTGAGATATCATAGCGTAATTGAGACAGAAATGAAATAATACAGATGCGTCTGATCCTGATAGACGTTTTGAATACTTTCGTAAACCCTTTAGTCCCGATGAACCAGGAAGTGCTCGCGTAATACATGATATACGGACCATTGCTGATATTAAACACCTTTAAATAACGACCCAATTACTTCGGAAGAGATTCTGAGTATTGTTCGCCAATTAAACAACGGCAAGTCAGTTGGTCCTGACCAGATTTCTAATGAAGTCCTTTAGTTGATTGTTCCTCCATTCATTGATGAATTCGTGAAATTATTCAATATCATTTTCAACACTAGCCACTATCCCGTTGAATGGAGTGAGTCTATGCTTAGCTTGATACATAATGGGAGATCATGAGATACAGTTAAAACTAAAAGTCCTGTCGTGAAATGCGCACAAATAGCACGTTGACATGCGCGTTAATGTACGCGTTATGGCCCAAGTAAAGCTAGCAAATTCTGTACATATGGCCTGAGCACAAGCAATGTTTCAGCCAATGGACCTCCGGGTAACCCGGAGGGCCATTGGAAGAAACATTGCATGTGTTTGCTATGAGTAACCAGGAGAACCTGCCGTGCTTTGGATGCCATTCGATATGGCAATTGCGCGCAATTCCAACTCGCAATTAAGCCTACATAAGCGCACTATTCGTGACAGGATTTCTAGTTTTAACTGTAACCCGAATACTTATCAGGCTATTGTATTAAGTTCCACGGGAGGAAAACCCTTTAATAAAATTATTAACTAAAGGATAGTTGCATTTTTAGATATAAATGATATAAGTAGTCAGAATCAATTTAGATTCAGTATCGGCAAAAGTACGATTGACAGTGCTTTTGTACTTGACACAATTATTCGGAAATGTAAAGGCTTGGGTAAACCATTTTATCCCATAAATGGCTGTTTATTTGAACAATACAGGCCTTAGATAAATTTTTCCTTTATTCACCTAGTAAGGTGATATATTTTCCCGATAGGTTTAACACTGAAAGAATTTATTCCCGTAATAGCAACGGACTAGTTGACCTCTGGCCTCTACCACATTTGTCTAGCATAATTAATAGTTCGATTGTTGATTTCTTTAAATCTTGTTGACAGTATTACACAATGCCAGTAGAAAACATCACACACTGCTCATATAATAAAGTATTTTTGCAAGTTTAGCTCAAGTTTGTAGGGGAATTATTTTTAGACAGAGATGTATTACTGCGCCTTGTTTATTTTTGCCTATTTTGCTGGGCGATCGAATTGGACCAATGTGCTCCTCACTTCTCGCTGTATTTTGCAGCGAATTATAGCACGATTTTGCCGCGACTGCCCGGTAGAAGATTTATGGGATAAACAAAATAAACGTATATATACAGAACCACACTTATGTTTGAATGGGTTAACGATTACTGGACGAGAGCGAGTGGCGCAGGGATACCACGAGAGCCGGTAGGCTCGAGTGGTTATCCCAGCGCCACACGCTCGAGTCCAGTAATCGTTAACCCATTCAAACATAAGTGTGGTTCTGTATTTATTACACACCCAACCATGAAAAAGAATTCACCGTAATTAATCGCTAATTTAATTAAATAGTCGACAATTTGAACGGTTGAAAGAATTTTAGAGAGAAACGGGCAAATTTGTCAGAGAACCAGTCTTAAGTCTTTGACCTTGCCACCTGTAGAATCGCTGTTGATTCATTTTTTTCGCAAAAAAATGTCGATACGAACACTCAAAAGATTGAGTTCAGCATATCCGACGTCACAAATTATGAGGTCTCAAATGTGTTTTCAAAATTGTGTGTGCAAGCATCATTATATCTGGAGGATGGAAAATGTACAAGGGTTTTAATTTGAATACGGTGCGAACTGGCCGCTGTGTTTAAATTTCGTGCTTTTTAAACTGAAACTAAAAATATAAGTTTGAACTCGGCTTGACGATACATGCACAACTGCCACAAGGCTATCGCATGTGACATCGGTCATTTCTGTTCTGCGCTGTAGCAAACGTACACACTGGATGAGAAAAGACATTTTGTCCAATAATTAACCTTCCGGGGCATTCATTCGATCGTTTGGAGTAGCTGAGCCTGAGGCAGTTTGAGATTCCATTCTGACTCGGAGTGAACTCTGCAGTCTTGGTAAGTTTGCACTTTATTTTTCAACATTATAAAGTTTCTGACTTGAAATTTAGCCTTCTTTTTATTTACCTCAAGTCTTGATAACCTTTGTTTGAAATGGGCTGCACTTACAAATAAAAGCTTTAGGTTGTCCACATAATACTACAGATATACAAAGGGAGAAATATATTGCATGATATTGATAACTGCAAGAAAATGTCATGTCTTGTCTCCACAAGTAATTTAGTTTGTACACCGTTTTTACAATTACTCCCCCCCCCAACCCATCTTTAACCTGACCCATTTTCTTGAAAGCTCACGAAATGAGTATCCAACAGTCTTAGTCAGAGGCTGAAAGAGAAATAAGGGTGGGGGGGGGGGTATTCTCACCAGTAAGCTCCAACTTATTTTGGTTAATAATATTTTCAAAGATTGATTAATGGTTACATTATTTTGTACTAGTAGTACTATACTTCACCAGTTAGTTATATGAACGATTCTGTCAATATTTTTTTTATATGAACGATTCTGTCAATATTTTTTTCTTGGTATCTGGTTCAAAACAAAATATTTTTTAAGTGTCTGCTCCAATATCTTGTCAGTCTTAAATTTGGAATTTGGTATGAACTCTGAATTTGCATTCAGTAAGTAGTTTTAGAGAGGACTGATAGAATGTGGCTAAAATGATAGGCTTTTGGAGAACATTTTCTTGGGGATGGGGGCTGACTAATCAAACTGCCCTGAACTTTTGTTTCAAAATCAAAATGCAGGCCCTTGCCTCGAATTTGCCTATGAAAATGCTCTTCCCACTGCCCTGATATTTGCCAAAATTATAAAAATACCCCCTCCCTCTGAACAATCTGTTCTGAAAATACCAGTCCCTTCCAATGAAAACTGCAAAATTAACTGCTTATTGGTGAAGGGGTGAGAGTGCCTCAACCTCCTCTCCATCCCATACACCCATGTAGCTAAGTCACATAGGTGGCATTCGATTCAAGTTTTGTTGCTGAGAATTAAAGCAAAATAATAAATATCCTTGTATAAAACAGAAATACTAGCAAAAATCCTAAATTAGTCATTTAAAAATACACATCAATCTGTGTCTGGAAAATATTGTCATATTGTCTATGTTTTAAATATTCTAATAATTATTTTGGATTTCATAGAAGTCATCTCATAAAATTAACAATATATTGCATTCATCAGACCACATGTATTTACCACCCCTCCCCCTTCATGGTCTCATTCCCACCCTACTCGAAACTTTTCAGAATTTCTGTAGTGGGTAGCTGGTAACATTTTTAAATTTCTCCAGTACAAACTTCAGAAAGTCATATTTTAGCAATACTATATCCTCCCTAAAAAAGCCCTTCCCCCCTGCCCCCACAAAAAAAATAAAATAAAATAAACCTGTTGCCCCAACACCCACTACCACGTAAAAACATTGGTTCCACAAATGTAAAATACCGAGTTTTTCTTAGAAAACCAGGCTTTTCATTCTTCCGAATTTACTTTCTTTATTCAGCTAGCGGGGAGGGGGGGGGGGGGGGGCGGCATCTAGTAAGGGTGGAATTGGAGATAGTTAATTAGTAACTGCATGTACTAGCTGTCAAACATCTTCGGACACTGTCGGAGTGTCGCCGTCTGAACGTGCTGCTTCATTGCCAAAGTGTGAATCAAATAGGATTACACAGTCGACCTCGTTGGCCTATCAACTCGTCGGCAGCACGCAACGGTGAGGGCAACATTGTAACAAAGTTTTTTTGGAACTGTACTAGTGGCTGGCTGCAATATCGAACCCAGTTGGACTGTTTTGCACTAAAATTAATTAAGTTTTCCTCGATTTTCAATAACGAAAGCAAAGGTTGAGTTTCACTGTTCAATTTCTTGGCAGAGATCATGTGTCTTTCATGACTTTCAACAGTTTTTAGCATAGTTGTGCATCAAACATTTTGTAATGAGAATCGGTAATTCCGACAGAAGATAAATATAGCCGATGGTTCTCATTGGTTATATTCCACTGGACGCTGCAAACTAAAAGGACCAGTCTAACGAGAGAACTTGTGCACGCGAAGGGTACTTTTTATCGGATTGCACTAGAGCTTTCTGGTTATAATTACCGCATGCCCCTAAAATCCATGTGATCGTGACAAATACAGTTACGGGTGTGTAATAAAGTGTTTTCAAGTAAAGAAATTATTCTACTCGTAGAATTAAAAATGAAACCGACTCGTCAGAGTCTCATCGGTTCCAATCTTAATCATACTCGTAGAATAAATGTTGTACTTGAAAACAATAGTTGTTTCTTGCAGTCTATTGGAGGGCGTTCATGGACACTGTCCAATGAACTGTGAATGAACAGATATGCAAATAGATACTAAAACCTTGACTTTTTATATTGGTGTAATAGGAGATTTCTTATTCTCCAGCCCACTATACGTTTATTCTATATATACGCAGCTTTGGCAGTTTCCGTAAAGCGTTCACATCTGTTGATAGAGCAATATTGTTTAGAAAAATGGAAGCTATTGGAATGAAAGGTAAACTGTTCGAGATTATTAAATCTCTATATGAAGCAAGTTAGTATGTCACAAAAACAAGCAAAGGTTTAGGGTCGCCTACATTATTAACATTAGTCGTTCGCCAGGGATGTATTGTATCACCCAACTTATTTAAAATATTCATAGATTATATCGAACGCTCGTTCGATACAACTTGTGATGCAGTTAAAATAGGTGACGTATCCGTTAATCACATCGATGATGTTTGCGGATGAACTTGTATTAGTCTCGGATAGTCCTGACCATCTTCAACGATGTTTGGAGAAGATACAAAATTTTACTCATTTTAATGCTGTATCCATTATTAATACGAATAAGACACAAACACAAAGCATGATATTTAGGGCGCGATTATCAAAACGAGACTCTACATTTTCCATAAACATCAACCTCTTAGAAAATGTTGATACATATATTTATCTTGGAATAATGTTAAAAAATTCAGGAACATTCACTCAAACAATTTCTGAACACAGTACGAAAGGTCGGAGAACAATATTTTCCTTACTTAGCGCTTGTCATAGAAGTGCCTGGCTTCCTGTCGGAACTTCTCTGAAAATGTTTCAGAAACTAATAAAGACCGTTGTCTTATATGGTTGTGAGTTATGGGATATGGAAATAACTGAGGATAATACTAATCATCTTGACTGCGAACAACTACACATTAAATTTTGTAAACAATAATTAGGAGTTAGAAAATAAGCATGCAATAATGTTGTTAGGTCTGAACTTGGTAGTTACCCATTATACAATGATATTCTTCGTCATATGGAACCGTACATTAACAAATTAGCATCAGTCTCAAGTAACACACTTTTTCAAAATGCTGCTACCGCGCACATGAATCTAATTTCAAACAAATCAATTTTGGAAAATTTTGAATCTTTTTGAATTAATACGCATATTAGTGGTGATAGTTGAGCATTCTGTAATATAAATGAATCAGCATACAGAAACGAAATGTACGCAAAGCATTCAAATGATTTTAATGTTAAAATACTCGCGGATAACAGTAAACTAAGAACATATTGTCTCTTTAAGAGTAAGCGTGAGCTTGAACCATGTCTTGTGTACAGAAATTCATGTGATGATAGGTCCATATTCACCCGTCTCCGAATAAGTAATCATTACCTTGCTATTGAAAAGGGTTGGCATCATCAACCTCCCATTGAACTTGAAAATAATTTATGCTGTGTTTGTTCAATGCGAAAATTGAAGTTGAGAAACGTTCCATAATGGAGTGACCTGCATATATCGAATTAAGAACTATATTACTTGTTGAAACCATGCAGAGATATCTTTGCTGAATTAAATATAGATGAACAAATGAATCTAATTATATCAAATAATTGTCCAGGAATTGTAGCGAAAGTTAGCAGCGTAATTCGACAGTTCTTTGATATCCCGCAATTGCTACTAATTAGTTTATAATCGTTTGCACATTGAGATTTACCTGCCACGTATTTGATTTATAACTCATACAGTTAAAATTAGAAGTCCTGTCATGAAATGCGCACAAATAGCACGTTGATATACGCGTTAATGTGTGCGTCATGACCCAATTAAAGCTATCATATTCTGTACATATGGCCTGTGCACAGGCAATGTTTCAGCCAATGGACCTCCGGGTAACCCGGAGGTCCATTGGCAGAAACATTGCATGTGTTTGCTATGAGTAACCAGGAGAACCTGCCGTGCTTTGGATGTCATTCGATATGGCAATTGTGCGCAATTCCAACGCGCAATTAAGCCTAGATAAGCGCACTATTCGTGACAGGACTGCTAGTTTTAACTGTATATATGTATATTATTTTCTATATGTATATGTTCATCGTTGTTATGCAATCTGTCCATATGGATGTTTTATTGGAATTAAATTCATCTCATCTCATCTCATCTTTAGGAAGCTACTGCCAAAATTCATCGTGTGAATCTGAAAATATTATTTTTCACTCTCTCAAGCGCTCGTAGAAAATAAAACCTTCAGGTCCACACTCATGAGGGATATCATCTAATAAACTCCAAGAAGATGACTGCTAAATAGATAGGATGAGCCAGCATTAGAGATCAGCTAAGAAATCAACCAATCGACGTACAGATGTATGCTTACAACTTTTCGATGGGTATTTGGAGTCGCACTCCAATGTAGTCGAAACGAACACTTGAAATGTACCTAAGGTAGTTGGAAAATGACTGCTGTTCAATTGGTTGAAGCGAGAAGTAAGAACTGGGTTGGTAATAGTATTGATTAGTTGGCGAATAATTGCCATTTATTTTATTCAAGCGATAAATGTTTCACATCCGATTGATTTAGAACTGATAGAGTTTTCCATCTCTGCTTCTTGAGCACAGCACTTGCCACCATGTTGGCGTGAACTCATCAAACGCGTTACAAAACAACAAAAAACAAAAATTAGAGTACCAGAACAAAGGCTAGAGTTTTCCTTACTTATGCTTTCATATTCAGTCAAACGCAAATAGTATTTTGTTTGTATAAAGTTGTTCTCTTACAAATTACTGGAGGATCCCTGTCGACACTCTCCAATAATTTGCAATAGAACAAAATTTTGAATAACAAATTCAGACCACCTATTACATCTAGGTTCTCAAGTAGGCACTGGATGAGCGACAAGATTCGGATGGGATTTTTGTCTACGGCTATCTGCTTCCGTAGGTGAGTGGGTAGATTAACTTGTTGGGTGCTAAAGCCACTATCGTGGCTTTCCAAGAAAAAAAAATAACATTTTGTTTATATCAATTTGTATGAGTTTGTTCTATTAGGAACTACCGGAGGGTGTCTGTAGGTACGCACCAATACTTTGTAACAGTACAAGTTATGAATAACAAATTCAGACCACTTATAAGAGAGACAAGATTCGGATGGGATTTTTTTCTACAGCCCTTCGCTTCCGTAAGTAAGGGGTTGGAATTCTGGTTGAGTGCTAGAAGCCACTATCAGGGCTTTCAAAACAATGAGGGTACGAGAGCAAAAAACACCGTTTTCCTTGCTCATGTATCATATTCAGTCAAACCCAAGTAATATTTTGTTTATATAGGATTATCCTATTACAAACTACCAAGGAGTGCCTGTAAGCACTCACCAATAATTTGTAACAGAACAAATTTTGAATAACAAATTCACACCACACTAAACAATCTAGATGCTCGGGCAGGCAATGGAAGGGCGACAAGATTCGGTTGGGATTTTGTCTACGGCCCTTTGCTTCCGTAGGTAAGGGGTTAAATTATCTTGTTGAGAGCTGGAAGCTACTGTCAGGGCTTTCAAAGAAAAGAAGAGTACCAGAGTAAAATACAATGCTGTCCCTGGTCATGCTTCCTATTCAGTCAAAACCAAAATTATATTTTGTTGATACAAATTTGTTCTAATACAAACTACCGGAGAGTGCCTGTAGGAACTCCCCGATAGTTTGCAAAAGAACAAATTTTGAACAACAAAGTCAGACCACCTAAGACAATCTAGGTTCTCAGGCAGACAATGGGGGGGGGGGGGGGGCAGGATTCGAGTGGGATTTTTGTCTATGACCCTTTGCTTCCTACACCCATATACTATTTTGATTTTATAAGCCGCTCTATTACAAACCATCGGAGAGTGTCGGTAGGCACTCCCCAATATCTTGCAGCAGAACAAATTTTGAATAACAAATTCAGGCCACCTTAAACAATCTAGATTCTAAGGCAGATAATGAAAGGGCGATTTGGATGGAATTTTCGTCTACGGCTCTTTTCTGTCTTATGTGATTGGGTTAGATAAATTGGTTGAGAGCTAGATGCCTCTATCAGGCCTTTAACCCTTTACCCAAAGTAACGGTCAAAACCGGCCAGCTCTATTCTCAAAAATGGTCAATTAATTTTCAGAATATTTTCATTTTTTGTCTCAAAAACATAGGTTATGACCCCTCGTTGGAACGAGCTCGTCCCAACGAGGGGTCATAACCTATGTTTTTGAGACAAAAATGAAAAACATTAGTTATTCAAGAATTTTTTTTGCAAGTGTCGTCTGCTTTTCAAGTTAGTCAAAGGGTTAAAAAAATAACGGGACCTTGCTCATGTTTCATATTCAGTCAAACCCATATAATATTTCGTTCATATAAATTCGTTACAATCCCTGTTAATTGAATACTCCTGTTAATTGAATAATTTTCACTGGCAAAGTGGTTGTTTAATTAACAGGGTTCCCCTATATTAAAATAAAAGCTGTGAATAAAACATGATTTATTGTCACTTTCATTGCCAGTACCAGAAACTCGGTTTCAGCTATTGCTCCTCATCTCAAGTCGGCCTTGAACATTTCATCTGCAAAGACACTACATTCTTAATAGTCACTCCCAACACTTTAAGGACCACAGAGCCGAGGTTAGAAGCAGGTACAATTAAAACTAAAAGTCCTGTCTTGAAATGCGCACAAATAGCACGTCGATCTGCGCGTTAATCTACGCGTTATAACCACAGTAAGGCTATCAAATTATGTGCATATGGCCTGTGCACAAGCAATGTTTCAGCCAATGGACCTCCGGGTAACCCGGAGGTCCATTGGCAGAAACATTGCCTGTGTTTGCTATGAGTAATCAGGAGAACCTGCCGTGCTCTGGGTGCCATTCGATATGGCAATTGCGCGCAATTCCTATGCGCAGTTAAGCCTAGATAAGCGCACAATTCGTGACAGGACTTCTAGTTTTAACTGTAGGGACTCCCACACCCTCACAACTTGCAAAACAGTGTTGAAAATAGTAAACAATTGAGTCTGAATAACGCTCTTATTATCCTGGTTCATGGGTTTATACACTACATGACTCGGTATTCATTCTACTGTTGTAAGCCTAAAGGGGATCATAGGGTCGAAATTTCAACGTTCGATTTTCATGGTGTAACCGGTGCGTTTTAAGCCCATATCTATTTGTGCCATCCTCCCGATAAAAAAAAATCCAGCTGTTGCCTCCATTTATGAAAATAATGGCATCAATTTCACGAAACCACAATTATTTTTTTCATTTTCCATCTTGTGCGAACAATATCACAGACCGTAGTGATACTCCGGAGTCTCGTAGTGATACTCCGGAGTCTCTCTTTTAAAGGAATTTGCACCCCCCCCCCCCTCTCTCTGTCTCTTTCTCTCTCATTGCTTAGAATACTATATCTACTGCGAAACCTTTCGCCAGAACTGGTATTTTTCAGAAGGCATCTGATTTCGTTACACGATTATATTTTGTGTTACGACGACGACAATGCCAAACAGTTTCTATTCACGCGATCCTTTATATTTGTGTACCATTGTATAACACACCCCAATGTGACCCCATTAGTTGACATCATTGTTAACAAAAGTTTGTCTTACGCTTGATCATAAAATGACCGATTTCGAATGGGTTTCATTTTCAGCTTTTTCAATAAAACAAACTACACAAGAAATATATTGAAATCCAATAAACAGCCCTGCCTTTGTTTCGAAAATAAATCTATCTCATCCACGGCGCTTGCACATTTTCTCAAAGGCAAACCTGTAAAGACACTATATTACAGTAAAGAGTGCGGGGCAACAGAACACCTTTGAGGGGGGGGGGGGGGGGGTGTACTATATGTCTCCACTAATAACAGGAGATTATACAATGGGGAGATTTTACATCAATTTGTTTTCAGGTCACACGTTTTATTATAAAAACGTCGTGAAAACCACAGATGTCACTTTCTTCTTGAATTAGTTGCTCGTGTTTGCATCCGGATATAAACTTGATTGTGAGAGTTAGCTTCCTTGATATGCTAAATATTTCGGGGAAAAGAGTCCCTTCCAATTTCGCGGCGTGTAACAACGACCTAAATTGTAAAATTTTCACATGCATGTATTTACAATGAAAACTATTCTTTTAGTACTTTCCCGTGTAGTGCGTGTTTTTTTGTACATTCTCGAAGAAACACTTGCCCTATTTCGCATTGAAAATGGGTCACCTGTGACCGTACATGCTTTTTCGGACTCTCTTCTGACCCCCTTCTTACGTGCTTTTCCATACTTACAGCCGGATCCCACCGATATGCGCGTGTTATGTATTCTCTGTGTAGCATTTTATGTTGATACGTAGATGAGGGCCCTATTGATACTCCATTTATTGTTATTTAAAATCTCATTGGTCAACATCACGACGTCTGTAGTTTGGAACTTCAATTCAGAATTTGGTATTATTTTAGAGCAAAACTTTGCAACAGTAAAAGAAAAAGCACCTCACTGTACCTTCAAGGGGAGAATAAAGGGACAGTTGTGTTGTGCGAAAACATCTGACAAATTTGTGTTGTTACGTTCAGCCCTTGGAATACTTTTTCTTTTCTAGAATTGTTACAACGACCGACGCTTTTGTGAAGTTATATATGAGGGCATTGCCAAAAGCAGTAATGGAAACATAAATGAAACCGATGAATTCGAATTCAGGATTGAATGCACATTTGAAGAGGGATCTAAACAGAGAATCGGTTATTAATTGATAAGCTTACTTATTCAAAGCAAGCACTTTCTTGTGAGCTTCATAATAATTTTACAGATTACACTTGTTCGATCATCGTAAAACCCGCCAGACCGGGCTATCCAATCGTCAATTTGTATGCGTCGTGTTTCGTGTATTTAGATAACTGTAAATCGCAGTATTCTGCCTAGCTCAGTTGTGTAGTATTTCATTTAACTGAAAAACGAGGATACGGTAAGGGGATACACGAAGAATCGATGATGTGGGTTTCCTAGTGATCTGAACGGTGGGAAGATTATTGTGTGCGAGAGGTTCATAAAAAGATTCACTCCCACCATTGCAGTGGGTCCACGTCCAAGATTTTTTTAATAGCATATAGAGGTATATCATGCTGAATGTTACGTTCTGACAGGAATCGTTGGGTCGCTGGGACTGTAGTTGGCGTCTTCTTCTGTAGTTACCTTTGTTAACTGGTAGAGTGCTAAATTATTTTTAACCATGCTAATTTGATCAATTGTCTTTGCCTTGTTACAATTCATGGGAGAGTGCCTGTGGGCACTCTCCCATGAATTGTAACAAGGCAAATCCTTACAGACTAAATAATATCTCTTCAAAGATAATATAAAACATAGTCACAGAATTTGAAGCCTTTAAGTTGCGATACCTGCACTTCAGAATAAAGCCCAAATATGGGCTTCCAGTACTCTACCAGTTGAGCAGAGTGGGTGGGACTCTTTCAATGTGACGGTAATAACTGGACAGTTTTGGAAAGTCAATCAACACATTGAAAGTATGATTACAGTATCCATTATCATTGATTCAGCATCAAAACTTCTCATCAAGCCTTTGGAGCTGACAGTTTCAATAGCATCGGTTGTACATCAACATCCCCAAAACTTATCATCATTGAAAACGACGTTCCAGGAAATTGTCGCCCTTGAGAGAACCCAGGAGATTATTTATTTATTTATTTATTTATTTATTTATTTATTTATTTATTTATTTGTGTTTAGGGTCACCTATTTCTGCACAATGGTTAATCATGACCGCGACAGTTTTACGGGTGGGGGAAGCCGGAGTACCCGGGGAGAACCACCAAGAAACGGCGAGCAACTGTAAGCTCCCCAACATACCAACTCCACACAAGCAGGGTTAGCATTGGTTGAAGGCAAGTGCACCATCGTCTTGCAGTACGCCTTAGTACACAACGCCACCGTGCCCCCGCGTGGGCAATGGGGGGGGGGGGGGGTGAAGTGTCAAGCCTAAGGACACAACGCGGTTGCCACAAATGGGATTCGAACTGAGGACCTCTCGGCTTGCAGCCTGCACCTCTGCCTACTGAGCCTCCATGCCCCCCCCCCCCCCCCCCCCCCCCCATCCAGGAGATTGCCCATGGACAAAATGCCAATCAGGCATCGATTCTCAAAATTAAATAAAAATAACTGTAACAAAAAGTGAAATAAAATTTTATTTTCAAATGATAATAGCACTTATTTCTACAACATTTTTGCAACCTTTTCACAAGATTTCACCAACATTTTCAACATTTAAAACAACTTTTTTACACCCGTCACTCTTATGTTTTGCCTTACACAATTGTCTGATCACATTCATAATTATACGGTGGGTTAGGGAAATAGTGGAGATGTGTCATTATTAAATTATTAATTTACAGATTGTCTTCCATAGTAAATCAACTGATAGAGTAAAGAGGTGAGCAATTTTAAATTTCAAATCCACTGCCAATTGGAAATAGTTTTGAAATTTAAAATCGTTCTTTTCTTCACTTTCTTCATTTTATTTATTTACAAGCCTGAATTTAGCAAGACACTGTTAATAATTCTTTTGTAATAATTTATAGGAGACGGTCATTTGGCTCATTCCAATAAATTGTAACAAAACAATTATATAGATTGTCATCCAAAATAAATCAACTTATTGGCAATGAACGGATAAAATAAAGAGGTGAGCAATTTTAAATTAAAAACTTTCATCACTTTTCAGAACTTATCCTAACAATCAGTTTGCTCAATAAAATGGCCTAGTCCTTGCATGAAGTCCTCCATAGTTTTGTTTCTAGATACTTTGAAATAACTAAGATTAATTGAGAACGCCTTGTGTCTGAGTAATCTTGGCGAACGTGTTTTCATAGCAACGTGGGAGTTTTTATCCTACTCGGGCGGGGGGGGGGGGGGGGCACACACAAAATTTGCGAGACGTTATTATGTGGGGAGTGGGTGGGTCCCATGGGTGTGCTAAAAACTTGCGTTCAATTTTTCATAATTTTCTACAGTGTAGGATTACTTATGTTCCAAACTTCTGAGATAATGCCGTAAAAAAACTCAAATCGGTTAACTGTAACACAAGGAGCTTTAGAAATTTAAGATGAAATCTGTAGAAATATCACAAATAATACATGTTGGTGGAGGGGTGGGTGTCTGTTTCTCAGTGTAGAAAATATGCTGGACAATTGTTTTGGAAAAATGCTTTATAATGCACCAGATGCAACAGGTGTAATAAGTGTTAAACATATCATGAAATAAACCTCATTTTCAAACAAGGATATATATAGAATAAACGTATAGTGTTTTGAAGTAACAAAATTATTCTACGAGTAGGATTAAGAATGAAACCGACGAGCCGCTGGCGAGTCGGTTTAATTCTTTATTCTACGAGTAGAATCCATTTTGTACTTGAAAACACTGTACGTTTATTTTGGTTATCCCATAAATCGTTTACAAAGCAATGGCGGCAAAATCGTGCTGTTACTCGCTACCAAATATAGCTCGAAGTGAGGAGCACATTGGTCCATTTCGATCGACAAGACAAAAGTGCAAAAAATAAACAAGGCGCAGTGATACTTTTCTGTCTAAACATAATTCCCCGACAAACGTCAGCTAAACTTGCAAAAATGCTTTATTAAATGAACAATCTGTACACTTTTGTACTGGCATTGTGTAATACTTTCAAAACGTTTAAAGAAAATAACAATTGAGCTGTTAATTATGCTACATTACAATACGAACAAGTAATATTGAGTGGGTGAAAGCAATTGGGCCTCTTTCAAAGCAGGCCACGAATGTCAGTTCATTTTTGTATGTTGATGTTTAAAGTGTTAATATTTATTCTATTTCCGTGAAATAACCTATTCAACAGTGTGCTTGGATTTGAGAGGTCAGTTTGCTGCAGTACCAGAGATTCGTGTGTGGACGCCATGGGTTCAACAGCATGTGATACAGGTGTGTTCAAATTATTATGACAATGTTTGGAATGGAATTGTGCAGAGTGTGCTTAATGTTATATGTTGGTCTGCTGGATGGAGAGGTAAGGTTAGTAATAATTAAAAAAACATCGTTCACGTTCTTTCTCTCCTAAAACAGAATAATTGTTTATCGATGCAAGTTTTTTATAGCCTGCAAAATTAGCAATATCAATAGGGGCAACATTGATTTCCCACAGTTTTTAAACAAGGTGTTTTGTGGCACTTGCGTTGTTTAAACGTTTGTATGTATCTAAATTTGTCTTCTCTGCCATCGACTGCATTATGTGTGGACCTTTATTGTGCCCCACTCGCTGTTTTCTGAACCACATATCACTATGATTTTCAACTGGAGTGGTCTTTTTTGCCACACAGAAAGGGAATTTGGGCAAACAGGAGGATTTTGGACTCTTTTCCTTATACACCTCATAAATAAATACTGGGTTCTCTTCATTGTCAATTCCAGTGCTGTACATCCTGGGAGGTATTTCACGGATATTTCGGACATCGCTACCAGTGCTTGTTTTAGTTTGACGTTCATTAACTTCAAGGATTTTTTTATTATCAGCTGTTGTTTTTAAAGAAATGTCACCCCACTGTAAATCGTAATGTTCAGTCACGCCACGCAGTTCAAAATGTACCGTGTCATTATACCACAGTGTGTTCAAAATTGATTTGGGAGTTTCTAGGCCGAGACGTCTCTTTTCATACAAAATTCCGAGCTCACTATCAGCTATTGCTTCGGCTTTAAACGGTTTATTTCCCTTCCCGCACTTCTTAAGTTGTTTCTGCTTTGCATCAAGTGTACGTCGAGCAATATCGAAACAATCGTCATTTCTGTTCATCACTGAAGTGCCATACTTGTGTCGCCTTAAGTATCGATCAATGCTTGAAATTAGCCCTCCAAGGGAGCTTGGCTTAAAATCACCACCATTTTTTTTTTCTTCCACTTAGAATGAAGTTAACAACTAAATGGTCCAGTTCAGATGGTGAAATTTGATGTATTTCACGCTTTTCCCAAATTATCTGAAGAAAATGGTTGAATAATTTCATATTATTCACTGATAATCTCTCTGCATTTGTATTGCCTTGTTTTGATATAAAATCATTTACATTGTCTTTGTTCTACGAATCTGGATGTTCCATCACTTGTATCAGGCTCAACTTCATGAACGGTGTCATTTGTCTCTTCAGACTTGTGAGGTCGTCCCCTGAGTTCCAATGTGTTCTATGTGCCTTCTGGCACATAGAACACACTGGAACTCAGCGGACGAGGTGTTAATGTGGGAACATATTCAGTTTCTGTTTTAACAATAACAGACCACATTATTAATTATTTCCAACTTCATTATTAATTATTTCCAACTTCATTATTTCCACTTCATTATTAATTATTTCCAACTTCATTATTTATTATTTCCAACTTCATTATTAATTATTTCCAACTTCATTATTTATTATTTCCAACTTCATTATTAATTATTTCCAACTTCATTATTAATTATTTCAAACTTCATTATTAATTATTTCCAACTTCATTATTAATTATTTCCAGCTTCATTATTAATTATTTCCAACTTCATTATTTATTATCTCCAACTTCATTATTAATTATTTCCAACTTCATTATTTATTATTTCCAACTTCATTATTAATTATTTCCAACTTCATTATTTATTATTTCCAACTTCATTACTAATTATTTCCAGCTTCATTATTAATTATTTCCAACTTCATTATTTATTATTTCCAACTTCATTATTAATTATTTCCAACTTCATTATTTATTATTTCCAACTTCATTATTAATTATTTCCAACTTCATTATTTATTATTTCCAACTTCATTATTAATTATTTCCAACTTCATTATTAATTATTTCCAACTTCATTATTAATTATTTCCAACTTCATTGTTAATTATTTCCAACTTCATTATTTATTATTTCCAACTTCATTATTAATTATTTCCAACTTCATTATTTATTATTTCCAACTTCATTATTTATTATTTCCAACTTTATTATTAATTATTTCCAACTTCATTATTAATTATTTCCAACTTCATTATTTATTATTTCCAACTTCATTATTAATTATTTCCAACTTCATTATTAATTATTTCCAACTTCATTATTAATTATTTCCAACTTCATTATTAATTATTTCCAACTCCATTATTAATTATTTCCAACTTCATTATTAATTATTTCCAACTTCATTATTAATTATTTCCAACTTTATTATTATTTATTTCCAACTTCATTATTAATTATTTCCAACTTCATTATTATTACGAATTTACGTGCGTTTTTTTTTTCATTTACGCTTCCCTTATTTGGAAAATCGTACCGACACATCGAGCATATGTCCATCCCAAAATTAACACTACACCAATCTCTACTGGCATTGCGTATTTCAAAATCGAGTTTCATTTTTAAATAATTTTGCTAATTAATGCACATCTTACATGCGACATATATTCTTGTACCGGTACAACTCATTCAGTTACGTTTAAGTAGCGATCGTCGCTTCGTTTCCACATATTTCTTAAAAGCGTAAAGCAGGTCACGCTATCGCAACCTTTCACATAGAGCGCCAGAAGTCAACATAGTACAGTCCGTTTCTAACTCCCTACTATGGTGATAAACTTTTCGTGTGTTAAACCAATGGGGAAAATGTATTCACCCAGGAGGTGAATAAAGCAGAAATGTAGGCTTCCATTGTTCGAATAAACGGTCATTTATGGGATAAAATGCACATGTCTTGATCACAATATTGACTATACCTATAACCCAGCCGCTGAGCCATGTTCATCGAAATGATTTCAGCGTCCTGCGTTCGTCTGGCTGTACTAAATTAAAGTCATATTATAGAACAGCATGCTAATAAAACATCTAAACTAGCTACGGATACACAGTGACGGGTACTATACATATGCATTGTATAGTACTCATATGTGTATAGGACTCATTGGATGTTTTCATTTCATTGAATGCGTGGCAGGCGTGAGTTATGACACCCTGTAAACGTGTTAGCACTAAACAAACAATTTGTGATATGTTAGTACAGTTAAAACTAGAAGTCCTGTCATGAAATGCGCACAAATAGCACGTTGATCTGCGCGCAAATTTACGCGTTATGACCATAGCAAGGCTAAAATTCTGTACATATGGCCTTTGCACAAGCAATGTTTCAGCCAATGGACGTCCGGGTAACCCAAAGGTCCATTGGCACAAACATTGCCTGTGTTTGCTATGAGTAACCAGGAGAACCTGTCGTGCTTTCGATGCCATTCGATATAGCAATTGCGCGCAATTCCTACGCGCAATTAAGCCTATATAAGCGCACAGTTCGTGACAGGACTTCTAATTTTAACTGTACACTCATCAATAGATAACACTTGACTCCAAAATCAATCTTCGGGAATCACTCTGAAATTTCGACCCTATAATGTCCTTAAGCAAATGTGCAAAGCATCCTTTCGTATATATCTCAGATGTTTAGATGACACTTTTATCATTTGGGAACATTCAAAAGAAGATTTTTATGATTTTTTTAGAAATTTTAAACCATCGTGGTCCAAACATTAAATTAAGCTACCACAGTTAAGATTCTGTTGATTTTCTCGACGTAACCGGGTATATAGGCACACAATTCCAGGCACCCTGTGATTTGGATTATAGGGTGTATTTTAACCCTTTACCTAACCTGAAAAGCAGACGACACTTGCAAAAGTAATTCTTGAATAACTAATTTTTTTCATTTTTTGTCTCAAAAACATAGGTTATGACCCCTCGTTGGAACGAGCTCGTTCCAACGAGGGGTCATAACCTATGTTTTTGAGACAAAAAATAAAAAAAATTAATTGGCGATTTTTGAGAGCGCTGGCCGGTTTTGGCCGTTACGTTAGGTAAAGGGTTAAACCAACTGGTTCATTTCAATTGTTATATATAAAATCATTTCATCCACCACATACACTTAAAAGTATCATCAAATCACAGCTCATTCGTTTCCACCGTAATTAGTGTGATAAGCTTAATTTCAACGAGGTCTGTTCTGTCCCATTTGGCGGCCTCAGTTCGAGGAGGTACTTACTGTCCTTTTTCCGAAGTCTGAAATCTAGCACTCTGAAAAAAATGGAAACTCCTGCAAAAATTACTGATTTCGAACGACAGAACCCTGAACTCAAGAGACCGTTGCAAACCTGTAGTGGCGCGGTACTGAAGTGCAAAATGCCTCGCTATAGACTGCATAATTTTATGCCTGGTCAGGAAGAGGAATATCCCTGGTGCAGACGAAAAATCATTATGAGATCCGAAACTCAATCCATTGTGATTCACCCAGTGTCTTTGATCTTAGACTTATCACTTGTAAAGGGAGCGCGGTGGCTCAGTGGTAGCTGTTTGACTTCTATGCTAGAGGTCCCGAGTTCGATCCCCGCCCGGGACGCCTCGCGTTGTGTCCTTGGACAGGGCACTTTATCCCGGTTGCCTACATGGGGGCACGATGACGTCGTGTACTAAGGCGTATTGCACGTCGACGGTGCACATGTATTCAACCGCTGTAACCCTGCTTGAGCGGAGCTTGAACAGAGTTAGAATGTTGAGGAGCTGACAGTTGCTCGTCGCTGCTCGGTGGTTCTCTCCGGGTACTCCGGCGTCCTCGACTCGTAAAACTGTCACGGTCACGATTAGACATTGTGCAGATTTATGTGACCTTAAACACCAATAAATAATAAATAAATAATCACTTGTAAACGTTATAGGAAGCAGAATGTAGGTCAAATTCAATCTTCTCGAAAGCTTGTCACAAACAGGTCATAAAAAACAAACAAATGCTGACGCCCCAGTAGCATAACACGTTAACCCTTTCTGCCCATTATTTGGGCAGTTTCAAAATCTATCCAACTGAGCAACCATTAGTTAACCCTTTACCTAACATGAAAAGCAGATGACACTTGCAAAAAAATTTCTTGAGTAATTAATTTTTTTAATTTTTTGTCTCAAAAACATCGATTATGACCCTCGTTGGAACGAGCTGGTTCCAACGAGGGGGTCATAACCTATGTTTCTGAGACAAAAAAATAAAAAATAGTGAAAATTAATTGGCGACTTTTGAGAATAGCGCTGGCCGGTTTTATTACGTTGGGTGAAACGTTAACCCTTTACCCAACGAATCGGCCGCATCCGCCCGCGTAATATGCAAATTCAGTAGTTGAAAAAATATTATTTTTCAAAAAAATTCAACAAAACCATATCATGTGGCCCCTCGTTGGAACGAGCGGCCACATGATATGGTTTTGTTGAAATTTTTTGAAAAATTTAAAAAATGTTATTTAAAATAATAAATTTTGATATCGTCTGCGTTGGGTAAAGGGTTAAAGAGACATGGGAAGAAACACATAGGTTCAGAAAAAAGACAGAACAAAAAGAAAAGTAAGAAAGGCAGAGAAGCTTTTTGGATCAATACACGTCAAATCCTTTGGCCATTTGGTTTGAACATATCAGAGGGAGAATGCTAAAGGAGGTCCGTCATTCCTTTCAATTTTCAACAAGAAATCGAAATAGCAAAAATAGTGAAAGACTAATTCAATTTAACCAACTCTACATTAAAAGAACTTTTAAATCTTCAACCTGTAATTATGAGGACTTCACCTAGAAGGCTAGATTCTAATCTTTGTTACTGACGGATTGCAATGGTCTGTTTGTTTAGGTGTTGGGCTCCTGATTGCCAGGCGGGGTTGCCGAGGGTTCGACTTCCTGCAGGGGATCCGAAACCACCTACAGTCACAGCGTGACAGATTTCACGCCACCAGATGTCATGGGTTGGGATGAGTTATGGCTCCCCAAAAAATATTTTAATAAATATTTAACAGAAATTATATTTGTTATGTAGTCAATTAAGTTTGTAAGTATGTGTTGATAAGTGCAAGTGTGAACTATCATGCGCAAAGATGTTTCATTGTCATGTTTTCCCTGTTCGGATTTGGAAGCTAGGAACACAAACCACATAGACTTTTACATGGAGTCCATAAAGCTGTCAGCTCTCCACTCAAATTCTGTAGAGACTCCGACGCAGTTGTGACGTTTGAGAGGTTTGCGCGCTGACTACCGTTGTTTTAGTGGAATGTCGCTTCTCCCACAGACATGTGCAGATATGCACTCGATCTCCAGTTATAGATATTCTAATTATTAAGTATTTATTTTGCTTTGACAATATTAACAAACTGGTGGAAGTACGCAGCGTGATCATAAAACTACAGCCGTAATGCGTATTCATTCATAATTGCTTCTTCTACAAACATATGTAATAGTAAATGGTAATTCTATTAACCCTTTAGGTAACATGAAAAGCTGACGACACTTGCAAACAAAATTCTTGAATAACTATTCTTTTTCCATTTTTTGTCTAAAAAACATAGGTTGTGACCCCTCATTGGAACGAGCTCCACGAGCTCGTTCCAAAGAGGAGTCATAACCTATGTTTTGAGACAACAAAAAAAAAAAAAAAGTAATGAAACTTAATTGGCGACTTTTATTCATAGAGCTAGCTGGTTTTGGCCGTTACGTTAGATAAAGGGTTAAAGATTCGGTAAAAACAAATCTCGATGAAGCAACATTTCTCGCGTCGATTCAGAGAAAAGTAATGTTTGCGGCATTTTTTTAAATTCATTGCATAGAATGTGTCAGTTAGTCGGAAAAGCGAAATGTAGGTTCGTTTTCTCGACCATCTAAAATATTCCAGCTCATAGAATCTAACCATTTAAGGGCTAGACTGGTTCCAGGTCACAGCAACGTCGAATTCCGTACAAAGTGTGACTAGTGGCGTAAAGCCTCGAGGACTGCATTCTTTAATTTACCATCAGACATGGGTGGTCTGGCGTTGCAGGCTATTATCTGCCTCAGTTAACACTATTTCGCACATTTTATGTAAACAAAACGTTTTTAGCTCACCTGACTTTCAGTCAGGAGAGCTATAGTGATCACTCACCGTCCGTCGTCCGTCGTCCGTCGTCCTGCGTCCGTCGTCCGTCGTCCGTGAACATGGTGTTTGCGTCTTCTCCTCCCAAACCGCTGAACCAATTTAATTGATATTTGAGATAATAGTTTGTTATGACATCGCAATTTGATTTTGTTCAAATCAAGTTGCCCCGCCCGTGGGTAGGGCCACACCCAAAAAGTGTGCTGAAATCTTAAAAAATCTTCTTCTCATGAACCAGCAGTAGCAGAGACTTGATATTTGGTGTCCAGCTTCCTTTTGAGGTGTAGACTCAGATTTGTTCAAGAGAAGTTTGTGGGGCTATACTTGGCGTCGTTATTGGAGGGGCAAAATTTTTTGCCCCACCCAAAATTTCTATTTTCTAAACCGAGAGGCTGATTTGAACCAAATTTTATGTGAGGGCTTATTGGGTCATAAGTAACTAATTTATGCTGATTTTTTTCCCCGTTGCCCCATGGGAACCGCAGGAGCTAAAAATAGAAAAAAATTAAAACGCCCATATCTCCAAAACTGCACGGCACCGAGAATTTTTATTTGGTGTGAAGCTTCCTTAGGACCAACAGAACGAATCGGTAAAAAAAAATTGCCATCGGTTTTATCATAGGGTACAGTTTCGGGACATTGAAAAAGTGCTGAGTCAGCACTTTTTAACACTGTAGGCAATGGGAAAAACATTAAAAAATCTTCTTCTCCAGATCCAGCAGGCAGAATCTTTTGATATTTGGTATGCAACATTGGAGGGTGGATCTGATTCAGGTTTGTTCAAATCGGCCCCCTGGGTTCATATTTGGGCTCAGTATAGGAGCCCGATTTCGAACTTAGTGCATTTCAGGCAAATTTCTTAAAAATTCTTCTTCTCCAGATCCAGCAGGCAGAATCTTTTGATATTTGGTATGCAACATTGTGGGGTGGATCTGATTCAAGTTTGTTCAAATCGGCCCCCTGGGTTTATATTTGGGCTCAGTATAGGAGCCCAAATTTGAACTTACTGCATTTCAGGCAAATTTCTTTGAAAATCTTCTTCTCCAGATCCAGCAGGCAGAATCTTTTGATATTTGGTATGCAACATTGTGGGGTGGATCTGATTCCAGTTTGTTCAAATCGGCCACCTGGATTCATATTTAGGCTCACTATAGAAGCCCAAATTCGAACTTTTCAGGCAAATTTCTTTGAAAATCTTCTTCTCAAGATCCAGCAGGCAGAATCTTTTGATATTTGTATGCAGCAACCTTAGGGGGGTGAGATTCAGAAGAATAAAAACGTTTATATCAATATCAATATTTAGTAAAAATAAAATCTTTTCGAAAGTTTTAAAAATGTACAATAGCTATAACATAAAAAAAATAAAATAACATCACTTTACAGTTACAGTGTGTATATTAAAATGAGAAGAGTTTCAATCCCCGACATGTTTATGGTAAAGTCATTGCTAAGTAAAAATATCTTCGGTCAGATCGCTCTGTAAAGTAACAGCGTCAGTGGAGAAGTGGTGTCCTCAACCAAATAACATAACTCTCTCTTAATGCTTTAACTTGTGAATCATTTTGAAGTGATCAACCGATTACCTACAACGGGCAACGGCCGATAAGTCTGATATCGGTGTAATTCCGATATCGGCAAAACTATGGTCGATATTATTGATAGCGTAATTTCTAGTTTGAGGACTCCGATGACATGAAGTTCATTAAGTTAACTCGGAAGTCAACGAAGCTAGTTTATAAATTAATATTATCGATCGTATCCACCGATATGTTTAACAAATTAAGCAGTTGAAAGAAATTTCAACAAAATCGTATAATACAGTTAAAACTAGAAGTCATGTCACGAACTGCGCGCTTATCTATATATAATTGCGCGTACGAATTGCGCAACTGCCATATCGAATGGCATCCCTAGCACGGCAGGTTCTCCTGATTACTCATAGCAAACACAGGCAATGTTTCTGCCAATGGACCTCCGGGTCACCCGGAGGTCCATTGGTTGAAACATTGCTTATGCACAGGCCATATGTACAGAATTTGGTAGCCTTACGATGGTCATAACGCGTAGATTAAGGCGCAAATCGACGTGCAATTTGTGCGCATTTCATGACAGGACTTCTAGTTTTAACTAACTGTATGACCCCTCGGGTTACATGATAATAGTTTTGTTGATTGTTTTAAATTTGAAAAACGTTAATAAAACAAACTTTGATATTTCGTGCTATAAAGGATTAACTCGGACTTTAAAATCATTAAGATGCATTAAATTAGTTTATAGTTTAACGTTATAAATACTCGTGTTTTAATTGATTGATATTTTGATAGAATTATCAGTGCTATCGACATCATAATGATTCGATGTTGTGTCACAATTTAACAAAGTGGACCGTTCTTAATATCGTGCCGCGTAAAGCCAGTCATGTCGACACACTGGATCTACTTTTATTGCAGGGATATGTGAATCAAAGGGTCAGATGGCATATCTGCTTTATTCGATTCGAGACATCCAACTCTCGTTGCCGTCAGTACAAATCGTGACTCAAGAGTTTTCGTCTCCACCCAGGAGATGTGCGTTAGACCCAATATATTGTTACTGTAACAAGGCCAGGCTAGATATATCCATTAGCAAAGGTGGGGATGACTCACACCTGATAACAAAATCCAACCCCACGCCTTACAATTAAAGTGATTGCAAGCGAGCTTACATTTGAGAATGAGTCGTTGGTTGTCTGAAGGAGACACATTAAAATGATTTTCATAATACTATATTTGATGACAACAGGAGAATTGAAAAAATAAACTGAGAACCTGTCCAGAATTTAAGAACAAATATCACTTGGAGCCTTATTTGATCAATACAGCATCCCCTGGGGGCGAGAAACATATTTACGCGTTTGCGTGTAAGCAACCACAAGCTTATGATAGAAAAGGGGAGGCATGTGCTACCACCCATCCCCGTAAGCGAACGCTTATCCGCGATGTGCGACCCGAGTGCAGAGGAAATAGAGTAGCTCTTTGTTATTGAGTGCAGTGAATATGCATCTCTCGGGGAACGTGCATTTTATAAATTCGAACGTGAATACCAAGAGTTTGTCGAGATGGATACCCGCGAGAGATTCATATTCCCGATGTGAAATAATGTGCCACAGCTATGCGGTATCATCTCTCACATGATCCAGCAATTCTTGAAGCAACGGGAACAAGTTCTTTCAAAATGTCACCAAGAGATTATATTAAGATTATACATGTATCTACTCAAAGTTTGCTAAGCACCAACTATTGGACACATCGTAACAATAAAACAGTTGTCAGCACCGAAGTTGTTACGAAACATTTCACCAACAAACTTTTTCAAATTAACCCATTGCCCAGCGTAGGCTGTGAACAATTATAACTATACAAGTTAATTATTTGCTTTTGCGGCACAGCTTGTGATCCCTCATCGAAACAGAGCCATAAGCTCGCTTCGACGGGTCGTCATTGGCAGTGCTTTGAAGGAGTGAAATTAAAAAATAATACCATTTTAAAAGTAAGAGTTTTAATAGCGTTAGTATTTCCTTCCAGCACGCTGGGTGAGTGAGGGACAAAAAATACCATTCTAACCCATAACAGTTACTAATATAATCACTCACTGAAACATCTGTCACAGTCTGTTTGACACCATATAGAGCCGTACGATTTTCTTTTTTCGCTGAGGAAATGGCAGGTAGACAGCCAATCTGGCTATGCGATTTCCTAACAGTATACATTAAAACTGTAGTAATATTTTATGTAACACCTTCACCATTGAATTGTATAATGTGTACTGTTGAATAAAATATCATATCATATCATATCACATATCATATATCATCGTTGTGAAATTTGCTTGTGAATATTTGCGATATGTTTGATGGATATGATTGAGGAATGTATTGAGATGGTCCCCAGTGTTTTCATTAGCTCTCTTGACAGGCAGACTTTTCGTGACAGTCATGGAAAGCATGTACCCCATGATTTTCATGATGTTTTCGTGTACTGTCTACATGTACATGACATGTGTAGGGTATTCAATCTTCATTTCAACACAAACCCTTGTGATTTAATGATTGAATATGGCAAATGCAAATGTAAGAAGACATTTGTCTGAAGCAGAAATGTGGCGGGCTGTAGGGATGGTGGAGAAGGGGCTACCCATCGTAAGGTTAGTGAAACCCTTGGTGTGCACCATACGGTGATCACCAGAGCCTGGGCAAGATTTCAGCAGTATGGCACACCAGTAAGATGGTATGGTGGTGGCAGAGGCAGGGCAACATCTGCAGCTAAAGACCGCTTTTGATCATTCAGGCCCGTAAGAACCGCTTTGCCACAGCATCCCCGTTTCGCAGTGACCTTCAGAATGTATCGGGGTAAATGTTTCGACGCAGACTATCCGGGCAAGGCTGCAGGAATGTGGTTTTTCCAATTGGGAAGACCATGCATTCGCATTCCACTGTCCCAGAACCACCGCAAGACACGATATGAATGGGCCATGGATCACGTTGGATGGATCAGAGAAGATTGGCGACCTGTCCTTTTTACAGATGAGTCAAGGTACTGCCTAGACAGCACAGATAGGCTTTATAGGGTATGGAGAAGATCAGGAGAGCGATTCCATGCAACCAACATTGCTGAGCATGGCCGCTATGGTGGAGGTCAATCATGGTCTGGGGCGGTATTCGCAGGGATGGACGTACAGAGCTCTGTGTCTTTGAACGTGGTACATTGACTGTACAGCGGTATATTGATGAGATCCTGGATGTCCACGTCAGATGGTTTGCAGGTGCAGTGGGTGATAGATTCATTCTGATGGACGATAATGCCCGTCCTCATGTTGCCCATGCTGTCGGGGAGTACCGACAGAGGAGGGGAGGGGGGGGGGGGGGAATTAAGCGTATGGACTGGCCAGGGAGATCCACTGACCTCAATCCAATCGAACATGTTTGGAATGAGTTGCAGCTTGCAAGTTCAGCCCGTCCAGTCCAGCTAAGAAGTATCCAGGAGCTTGGTGCCATGCTGGTCCAAGAATGGAACAACATCCCAGAAACGACCACCAGGAACCTGAAAAATTTCCTCTTTTACCAATAATATCCGTTTTCCATGGTTATCGTATTCAAAAGCTAAAAAATAATGTCAAACACAAATAAAATCTTAATTTCTGTACTTAAATCATTAAAGATATAATTAAATAAAAAAATATATACACTTTTTATTACAATATTTCAACTAAAACGTAAAACAGGTAGTTGGATATACTTGGTGCTTGGCAAAGTTTGAGAAGAATATTATATCTAATATATAAATGCGAATGTCTGTATCTATATCTCTCTCCATCTCTCTATCTCTCTATCTATCTTTGTTCCGGGTGAACTCCTCCGTTTCTGGAGCGATCGATCTCAAATTTTGTACACGGGGGTAATTCGTCCCTGCGAGTAACATGGGATGGGTACCGTGCCCGTGCGGGTTGACCTTGACCTTGAAATTGATGACCTTGACCTTTTATTTCAAAAACGGCTGGGCCGATCGGGCTAAAATTTCATATGTGCGGGTATATTGACCCATCGATCATTTTGACTTCATCGGGGTTCCCGTGCGGGGTGACTTTGTCCAAGAAATTGGTGACCTTGACCTTTTATTTCGAAAACGCCTGGGCCGATCGGGCTAAAATTTCATATGTGCGGGTATATTGACCCATCGATCATGTTGACTTTATCGGAGTGCCCGTGCGGGGTGACCTTGACCTTGACATTGGTGATAACCATCTTCTCCCATGCAACGCCGGGTATCACCCGCTGGTGTTATATATATAACACTTGATATTTACGTCTGTCATTTAGAATTAGTATTGCTTTTTTATATGTTTCTGTCTGGGTTGAATTTGTTTGTACAAAGCAATCTGCCTTTGTTCTGGAATATTTCGTAAACAAATTTTATCTTATCTTATCTAGCCTACAAGCCATACAATTCTGCAACTGGCATTAACCAATTAATACTTTCTCACTCTCCTCATATGGAAGTCGTTCATTTGCCTGCTGTGCTGCTAGATTCTTCAATAGGCTGCCTCGCTATGAGAAGTCTGCACAGTCAGTGAGTTTATTTAACCCTTTACCCAACGAATCGCCCCCATCCGCACGCGTAATATGCAAATTCAGTGGTTGAAAAAATATTATTTTTCAAAAAATTTCAACAAAACCATATCATGTGACCCCTCGTTGGAACGAGCTCGTCGAGCTCGTTCCAACGAGGGTCACATGATATGGTTTTGTTGAAATTGTTTGAAAAATTTAAAAAAATGATATTTAAAATAATAAATTTTGATATCGTCTGCGTTAGGTAAAGGGTTAAATCCAAGTTAAAAGCCTGTCATTTTTAAACACTGTTACCATCAGTTCTATTATCAATAACCACGGAGCTACTTTATTGTGTAATATTCCACCACAATCTTTGTACAGCGCCATGGAGCCTTCCAATATTGTGATATGTGCGCTATGTAAATGGCTATTGTTTATTTATTTATTTATTTATTTATTTATTTATTTATTTATTTATTTATTTATTATCTTTATCTCAAATTGTAGACTGCCAGAAATTACTGATTTCAATACAACTGCATTGCTCGTTGATGACATATAGACAAGTGTTTCAACATCCTCTATCTTGGAGTTGGGACACTATACATAAATTATGCTCAACAAAACATAATATTCCTCAAATGCATTAAGTTTTCGGACGCCTCACAACCATCGATCGTTTTTCAAAACTATACTTTGTTGTCGCCGAAAAATGAATGATGTTGTGCATATTTTTCGCGGCAATACAAATTGAATATTAACAAGGTATCTTAGTTATTAAAAGAAAGAAGACAAAAGAAACAAGTGCCGAGATTACAGAGTTGAGACAGTATTACTAATTTTGTGCTTGGTATCCACCTGATGTTTGATGAAATGAAAATTGTTACACTGTGACTGCAGTCACAGAGTAACACATTTCACGTCATCAAATGTCATGGATTAGGAGGAGAAATTGCGTTGATTGACGTGACGCCATCTTGGGAGAGGCATATTGATTTGCGACGTTTTTCGCCCACGTCTCAACAGACCACCTGTTCAATACAATGTCTGGTAATCTCAATGATTAGTGTTAGATAACAACGTCCCAACAGACCACCTGTTCAATACAGTGTCTGGTAATCTCAATGATTAGTGTTACATAACAACGTCCCAACAGACCACCTGTTCAATACAGTGTCTGGTAATCTCAATGATTAGTGTTAGATAACAACGTCCCAACAGACCACATGTTCAATACAATGTCTGGTAATCTCAATAATTAGTGTTAGATAACAACGTCCCAACAGACCACCTGTTCAATACAATGTCTGGTAATCTCAATGATTAGTGTTAGATAACAACGTCCCAACAGACCACATGTTCAATACAATGTCTGGTAATCTCAATTATTAGTGTTAGATAACAACGTCCCAACAGACCGCCTGTTCAATACAATGTCTGGTAATCTCAATTATTAGTGTTAGATAACAACGTCCCAACAGACCACCTATTCAATACAATGTCTGGTAATCTCAATGATTAGTGTTAGATAACAAAAGGTTCATTTTAATAAAAAAACATTAAAAGATATGTTGTAATGAATGAATTCTAAATCTAAGCCAATACCACTGATCAAGTTTCTTCAAATACATCTTTTCTGTCCAGTGGCTTTAATCGTGTGCGCTTACTGTAGCTTGTAAAATCATGTTGTGTGGCAACTGTTGCTGGGGTGTGAGAGCGGTTTCCAGCAGTTGGTCACATAATACTTAGTCCAGAGTTAGAAACCTACGACATGAAGTCTAGGTCAGAAGCCGTTCAGATGGGAGTGGGCATTATGTTACGTCCCAGATTGTTTAGCATAAATACACTCGGACCGATTTGTCATATGAAAATTAGAATGTCGAAAGATTTTCTTTAACAGGCCGATCGTTCGAAGATTTCGTACAACGTAAACTTCCCGTAAACGGAACGAAATGACCTCTCGAATTGGTTTGCCATTGTCATGTAATTCTATAACGACTACAGCTGCACAATCTGTAACTATAAGTTTAGTTCCCGCGCCACAAAACATATCACAAGCTTATTTCTGGATGATTTCGATGTCCATCACCAAAAAATTCAGATACTCCCAAATAATTGGCGAGGTATTTTTTTAGATAGATTCTATTAACCCTTTACCCAACGTAACGGCCAAAACCGGCCAGCGCTATTCTCAAAAATCGCCAATTAATTTTCACTATTTTTTTCATTTTTTGTCTCAAAAACATAGGTTATGACCCCTCGTTGGAACGAGCTCGACGAGCTCGTTCCAACGAGGGGTCATAACCTATGTTTTTGAGACAACAAATGAAAAAAATTAGTTATTCAAGATTTTTTTTTGCAAGTGTCGTCTGCTTTTCATGTTAGGTAAAGGGTTAACTGTACCTCTACTTCACCAGAGACCAAGCACACACGTATAACAGCAACTATAGGCCTAATTACCATTCTTATATATTTATTTATTTATTGGTGCATAACGCAACTGGTACTGAATTGGTTAACCGGATAACCGGTTTGAAACCAGTAACCTACCTAATCAATTAGAAAAACCGTCAACAGGTTATTCGAAATATTGAGAGTGATCGCCATTCCACGGTTAAAACGTAGCAAATCTGCCGCATCTCGTTTGGGATAAAAGGCGCGTTGAATATTTTGATAAATAATCGACTTTGGCCTTCAAAACTTCGTTAATAATCGGCAATTTCCGTCAGTATTGATTAATCGTAGAAAGTATTTCGCAGTATGTGGTCAAACGAACGGTGTGGAGTACTCAACAACGTTCGTTTGTGTACACACTATGGATTAGTTTCTGCGAATACTGCTTTCTAATCCCCATGGTTTTCATCCCAAATTCGGTGAAATAGTCCATGAGCCAGGTAACCTTTCCATTACCAAATTGCCGGGCAAATTGTCATATATGCCGTTTTTGAAAATATGTACCTGTGTGTTACCCTTTTCGAAACGGTAGCTTATTTTGCCAAAAAAACCCACATTCAAAACACCGAAATGAATCTTTGTATCCGTGACGTTCTATGAAATGAATCTTTGTATCTGTGACGTTCTGTGAAATGAATCTTTGTATCCGTGACGTTCTATGAAATAAATCTTTGTATCTGTGACGTTCTGTGAAATGAATCTTTGTATCCGTGACGTTCTATGAATGGAATCTTTGTATCCGTGACGTTCTATGAATGGAATCTTTGTATCCGTGAAGTTCTATGAAATGAATCTTTGTATCCGTGACGTTCTATGAAATGAATGTTTGTATCCGTGACGTTCTATGAATGGAATCTTTGTATCCGTGTCGTTCTATGAAATGAATCTTTGTATCCGTGACGTTCTATGAAATTAATTTTTGTATATGTGACGTTCTATGAATGGAATCTTTGTATCCGTGACGTTCTATGAAATAAATCTTTGTATCCGTGACGTTCAATGAAATGAATCTTTGTATCCATGACGTTTTATGAAATGAATCTTTGTATCTGTGACGTTCTGTGAAATTAATTTTTGTATCCGTGACGTTCTATGAATGGAATCTTGTATCCGTGACGTTCTATGAATGGAATCTTTGTATCCGTGACGTTCTATGAAATGAATCTTTGTATCCGTGACGTTCTATGAAATGATTTTTTGTATCCGTAACGTTCTACGAAACGAAACTTTGTATTCGTGACGTTCTATGAAATGAATCTTTGTATCCGTGACGTTATATGAAATGAATCTTTGTATCCGTGACGTTCTATGAAATCTTTGTATCCGTGACGTTCTATGAATGTAATCTTTGTAGCCGTGACGTTCCATGAAATGAATCTTTGTATCCGTGACGTTCTATGAAATGAATCTTTGTATCCGTAACCTTCTATGAAATGAATCTTTGTATCCGTGACGTTCTATGAAATGACTCTTTGTATCCGTGACGTTCTATGGAATGAATATTTGTATCCGTGACGTTCTATGAAATGAATCCTTGTATCCGTGACGTTCTATGAAATGAATCTTTGTATCAGTGACGTTCTATGAATGGAATCTTTGTATCCGTGACGTTCCATGAAATGAATCTTTGTATCCGTGACGTTCTATGAAATGAATCCTTGTATCCGTGATGTTCTATGAAATGAATCTTTGTATCAGTGACGTTCTATGAATGGAATCTTTGTATCCGTGACGTTCCATGAAATGAATCTTTGTATCCGTGACGTTCTATGAATGGAATCTTTGTATCCGTGACGTTCTATACGAACAAACTCGAGTCAATGTCGATAGTCTTTACAAAGGTGAGACGCGCGTCTTTTTTAAGAAAAACAAACGACAATGCAGTTAAAAACTTGATGCCACGTGGCATTTTCATTATAACAAACCTCATATGTCGTAGAATTTAATATGAACAGAAAGGTCATGTGTAATAAATTCCAATCCCAGTGCGAATGAAAAAAATGACGAAATCTTCCTGCTACGCGCCACATCACGCCGGTGGTTCCTAAAAACCATAGAGACCCCCTTCCGTCCAAGTAGTATGTCGACTATAAAAGTCGTGGTGACTGAAGAATCCGGCCAGACAGCCCATGCAGAAGTAGAAACTCCTGCCGATGTCAAGAGAGGAACATTTACACACCTGCCGCCCCAAAGAAATGCGAAACAGAAACCTGCATAATAAATTTTCCATGCTATGACGCCGAGCAGAGTATTATTCAACCCAAGGATGTGGGTTTATGGCAAGCAGTAATTCCTGCAACGAAAATTAGAAAGCACAAGCAAAATCAACGCCTGGTGATAATATTCAAGAGAACGTTTTGTAGCGCTGGACAGTGCTCAAAATAACTTTCCTTCTATGCATAGCAAAATGCTACACATTTCAAAAAAAATGAATAGCATTTTGTAAAAATTGCATAGCTATTTTTGTGTACCGGAGTTATGTTATGCTGTTTTGTATTGAATTCTTCTAAGTAGATAGAATAGTTTCCATCCATTTCTGGGCATTTCCAAATGATCTGCAACACATGAAACATTTACTATGTTTTTTTTAACTGAACTGCCTTTAAGGGTTGCATAGGCTTGGATATTTTCAAATGACGTCGTGGTTGTTTAACAGAGTTCTCAAAATGGAAGTTGGGATTTTTAAAATTTGATGGGCTATTTTTAATGGACATTTTATGCAAAATGTTGTAAAAACAGGAAGAATTTAAACCAATAGAATTCATCTTACATATGAAGTTGCTAATGATGCTTGATGGAGAGTTAATCTGAGTGATGCCTGGAATGTTTCACAATCAGAAGTAAAGCATCAGCGAACTAGTTTTCAAATTTGTTTGCAAATTTTCATTTACATTTTGCGATACAAGATAATCAACTGCAGCCTAATAGGCTGCAGTTGATTATCTTGTATCGCAAAATGCTATACATAATTGAACATTGTGTAGCTTTTTGCAAGTTTTGCATATCAAAAAGCGACGCGACACCGCTTATTTTGAGCCATGGCGCTGGACATGCAGATGCCACCGATTCACTCTTAACCCTTTACCTAACCTGAAAAGCAGACAACACTTGCAAAAATAATTCTTGAATAACTAATTTTTTTCATTTTTTGTCTCAAAAACATAGGTTATGACCCCTCGTTGGAACGAGATCGTCGAGCTCGTTCCGTCGAGGGGTCATAACCTATGTTTTTTTAGACAAAAAATGAAAAAAATAATGAAAATTAACAGGCGATTTTTGAGAATAGCGCTGGCCGGTTTTGGCCGTTACGTTACGTAAATGGTTAAGAAAAAACTTGAAGCCTGCAAAAATGCTGAGATCAATGAAGATATGATGAACGAAGCAGTTGACAAAAACTCGAACACCATCGGACGACAAAGTCTATGAGCAAATTTGCATTTTCTGTCGAAAATAGAGAGAGCCGTTATATCAAAGGCACAAGAACAAGGGAGCATTTATTCCTGTGTGTAGATCACAGAGCTGATGACAAGCTTCGCCATTTTTCCACAGGAAAACTTGACGAGAGGTTAATGGCAATCGCATTGTGCGATATAGTTGCAAATGAGACTCACTACCATCGATCACGTTATCGAGATTACATATGATCACCAGGCTCTCAACGTGATTGTAGAAAAAACTGTTCGACCATTGGGAAGATCACTACTCTCAATGTGAAGCAACAGTATTTACAGAACATTCCAGGTTCATCCAAGCTGATGTTCTAGAGAATCCCCGTATCATCAAAATAACCGATTTCCGTGAGCGCGTGATTTATACAATGAAATCTTTGGGTCATCTGGAGATGAGAAAGAGTACTAAAATGCATTTCAGACAGAATTTAGAAACGGAGTTTGAAGAAGGTTTTCGTATATAGTATATTCCCCGATTTGAACGGAAAACATCTCGTTCTGCCAACAAGTTTAACCGCAGGAGATCTGGAGATCGCGTCAGATTGCCCGGACCCCGCAGGGAACCAAGGGAGGAAAATAGTAGGGAATGTGAAGATCAACCCAGATTTGGCGTACCATACAGGGAACCAATGAAGGAAAGGAGTAGGAGTTGTGGAGATCAACCCAGATTGAAGGGACCCCGCAGGGAAGATAAGTAGTAGGAGAGGGATGAAATGGGGCCAGATTTCTTGGGAATCCTCCTTTTTCCCCGATAATAAGCGCATTCCTTTGTATAAGAGTAACTTTATTGCCTCGAATTTTTGCTTCTATCGATGAGTCTGCAAGCTATTTGTTATGATTTTCTCAGATGTGTCTGTGTGATAGTACACGGTATGTAACAGTGTATACATATTGCATTCAGCACATGGGTACACGCTGGATGGGCTAATAGGTGCTTGTGTGCTAATGCACAATATGCGTATATTACATATGGTCGCCTGAGTGCTAGAATGTTCTATGTCCCCTTCGGGACATAGAACATTCTAGCACTCAGGCGACGATATGGCATATGGGCACATACGGTGAAAAAGAATACTATAGGCACAGTAAGAACATAGAAGGGGTTTCCGGAACGATGGGCTTGTGTGTGGCAGAATGTCTTGTAGGCTAATGCACAATGTTTGCACACCACATGCGGAACATGAGCACATGCTTGATGTGCGGATATGTGCGTGTGTGCTAGAAGGCAATGAGTGCACGTCTGTAACCAAAGACATTTTTCAAAAAGGCATTCTCCGAGTGGGATTCCCTAAGAATGATTTTCTGGTTTCTCCGTCACTAAGACCTTCATAGGTCTAAGACCGCGACTGGTTCAAATTCGCCATCGTCTGTCTATCCTATGATTAGCTTCTATTGTAGTTTCTCAATACTATAATCTTCTACCACCCCTGCAGCCTTGTAGACAGCATGTGTAATTATGTGAAAATGCATAAGGTGCGCATAACACACGCACATACGTTGATAGATGATTCTATAGACAGACTAAAGACAGGATTCCACGAAACATGGGATTGATGTTTGGTGGGTTTACTGGTGTGCTAAATTCTGTTGGAAATTTCTGAAATTTTCCATCATTTTGATATTTTTCTCAGGCTCAATTTAATGCTTCTTTCATTTCCCGATGTGAGAAAGATGGTACAGCCCATTTCTGTCGAAGGCGACCCTTTGCCGCAACACAATTTCGAGTTACATCCAAATAACTACCAAATCACTCAACTGGACGCCAACTTGGGCGCCATCTGGATTTTCTCATATAAAGCTACCAACCTGGGCGGGCTATCATGCTTCACTGTGAGCTTTTGGCGTGAACCAATCGAACGCACACAGTGGCTATCTGCCCGGCAATTTGGTAATAAAATGACCGCTTTAGGCCCCCCTGGCTCATGAACTAAAATAATGGCCACGGATAACCGCATATTATCCGGTCATAGCCCTCGATTAGGCGATTGTGAGAATGAATCAACCGTTTCAGCCCTAAACGCCACATTAGCAGCCAAGGCTATATCGTGGCGATAAAATGGCGGAAAGTAAAACGTGTTATTGTCAGCTATGAAGTAAAAAGATTGATTAAAAATAGAAAATAATTACAAAAGAAATATTAAAGACTGGAATGATTTAAACAGTAAAGAGTAATGATATACTGGAGGTGAATAACTTATAAATCAACATGACGATTTAAGACTTGAAAAATCTAGATTATAATCTAGGCTTAACTGCGCGTAGGAATTGCGCGCAATTGCCATATCGAATGGCATCCAAAGCACGGCAGGTTCTCCTGATTACTCATAGCAAACACAGGCAATGTTTCTGCCAATGGACCTCTGGGTTACCCGGAGATCCATTGGCTGAAACATTGCTTGTGCACAGGCCATATGTACAGAATTTTATAGCTTTACTATGGTCATACCGCGTAGATTAACGCGCATATCGACGTGCTATTTGTGCGCAATTCAGGACAGGACTTCTAGTTTTATTTTTTGCAGTGTACAAGAGAAGTGAATAAAATAAATCTGATGATTTATGACTTGACCAATCTAGATTAAAATAATAAAATCAATTTAAAATTTATTAAACTAGTTGATTACCTTCAGAAATGATAGAATTTTGTGCGGGCTCGTATGATAAAATAGATCTTTTAGAGATCCGACAGTGAAATACAGCTATATGACATCATTAAAATCAGTCCAATGCAAGAGACTTTGATCCATTGACAATTATCATTCCATACTTCATATCTGGAAAGAGATGTACTTCAGCAAACGGCTCTAAACAAGCGCTAACCATAGCCACTTTGGCATCGAAAAAGCCTTGAACCCCGTCTAGTAAAACGGGCAATGCAAAAACCTCAAGACACAAATGAGAAGCTACACAGACACTATCTTTGTACCTAGTCTCACTTTTTAACCGACCACACTGTCTCATGTGCATTGATTTACAAGACATAAAAAATAAACCAAAAATTCTAAAAGAAATAAAACAAAAACAAAAACAAAAACAAACATGACCAATTAACTGGTAGAGTGCTAAATTATTTTCAACCATCAAATCTTGTACACATGTCTTTGCCTTATTACAATTTATGGGAGAGTGCCTATGGGCTGTGTGATCCGTGCCTATGGGCACTCTCCCATAAATTGCAACAAGGCAAACCCTTACAGACTAAATAATATCACTTCAAAGTTGATACAAAGCACATAGACTGAATATGAGCCTTTAAGTTGTAGTACCTGCATTTCAGCATAAAGCCCAAATATGGGCTTCCAGCACTCTACCAGTTAAGATTGCAAATAGATGCTCTCAGCGAAACATATGGTTTAGTACACATACCTCATCTCTATTGAACACAAACAGCTCAGTTAATATGGCAGTTTTGGGTTATCTAAAGGACTATATCAGAGAACAAAAATATAAAAATAAAAGCATTCAAAACAAAAATTCACACATATTTACACAGACAAATTGGCGAGGATTTAAGGTTATACAAATTTCGAAAAGTTAACATCAGCTAGATCCCCCTTAGCAAATCAATGGCTAATTACAGCTGAGTGAAAATCAAATTCGTTTCATCGTGGAGTCGTATACCTAGATAAAATTGCGGACGTGACAACCGTCACGTATTCCCAGTTCCTTAATCTACATTCGTTATCAACCGATTTTATCGGTTGATAACGAATGTCGAATAAGGAGCTTGGAATAAGTAACGATTGTCACGTCCCCGATTAAATTATGTTATAATTCAGGGAATCCGATCTGCGATACAACAAATGTCCTCAACGATCTACAAATAGTGTGAAACGTTCGGTATTAGTTTTAGTGAAAATATTCAGCACACATCCCCGTGCGCCGATTCTATTTACCTTTGAGGTCCAGAAAGAAAATTCGATAGAGAAGAATCGAGATTGAAAAGAATATGATTCGCGAATATGCTATAAGCAATCCTCAACACATGTCTCAGTGAATATCCGAAACATGAATATTCGGTGAGGCATGTGTTGAATATGTCTTATCGCACTCTTCCCAACGCTCACATTTCATATGGGAAGCTAGGGTCGTTGTTAAATAAAACCAAGGTGATATGCTTCCATTATAGCGATTGAAGTGCAGATATTTTATTCAAATAAGTAACTACGTTGTGTCACGATTGAAAACATAATAGGTTCTACGCGTTTCGAGAATATGAGAGAAATCAGCAATCTTCAAAACAACGCCCCGCATTTTATTTATGTCTTCATGGCGACAACAGTAATCATAAACGAATTTCCACATTCAGGTGTGACGATCACTGATCTCTCTACAACTGGATTGCTGAGACCTCAGCGATAAACGCCGCAACTTGAATCTGTCCCTCACGCCCCTCGCCCACAAGCCAATCAACGTGGTATCTCATCCGAACGACGACGTATGATGATGTGAAAGCTGATAGGATGGGACTGCAGTCACAGCATACCAGCTGTCACGTCATCAAACAGCGTGCTGATTATCTAGCATGGAAACCAGTGCCACAGAAATAACATTCCAATATCGATAGTTGTAATTTTTTTCAATATTAAATAAATAGACGATATGGAATGAGTTTTTTTTGGTCATACGATATTTATGAAACGAGTCTAAGAATTTTCCGTTTGGCTCGGCAAACCTGGAAATTCGTAGACGAGTTTCATAAATATCGTGCGACCAAAACAGGAATTTCATATTCTGTTTATCATATGACATCACAGTTACCAAAACACATCTTTTAGATAGAAAAGAAGGGTTAAATAATGGAATTTCATCTTGAATGTCATGCATGTTACGAAGACGCGTAACAGTCGTACGCAGTCATACGTCATAACCGGATTAATCTGACACAGATCGTTTCGGTGATAACCAACCAGAAAGCGTTCTTTTAAAACTGACCAATCAAATCAACTGAAGGTGTATGGAGTACTAATTAATATTTATTTAAAAATATAAAACGATAATAAGCCGAGAAAACCGTTTAAATGCAATCAGCGATTGCGAGGTGTCGACACCCTGAACACCTTCTAGATATGTGTTGCTGTTGGTAATTATTCATTTACGGTTGAAAGTAGAATCCCTGTCATAATGAACGCTGAAAATGCTCGTTTGTTAATTCGCTCCTTACTACAGAAGAATGAAGTGGTTTGGAAAGCACAAAGGCGTTTGGTCTGCGCATTGCAAAATATAAGACACTATTGATGAGGTCGGTAGTGAAATCTCGAAATAAACCGATCAATCAGGAAGAAAATATTGACACTACGCAGTATGTGGCTGGTGGATTACAACTAAATCGCTGTGGGCTGATTTTTCACGTAGTAATTATACTACTTAAAGTTTGCTAAGCACCACATATTTAACATATCATTGTGAAGTTTTCTTGTGACACATTTGCGATATTTTTGATGAATATGAGAGACGAATGTATTGAGATGGTCTCCAGTGTTTACATTAGCTCTCTTGACAGGCAGACTTTTCGTGACAGTCATGGAAAGCATGTACCCCTTGATTTTCATGATGTTTTCGTGTACTGCTTAAATGTACATGAGATGTGTTGGGTATTCAGCCTTCATTTCAACACAAACCCTTAATGATTGAATATGGTGAATGCAAATGCAAGAAGACATTTGTCTGAAGCAGAAATGTGGCTGGTACAGCTGTAGGGTAGGGGGAACAAGGGGCTACACATCGTCAGGTTGGTAAAGCCCTTGGTGTTCACCATACGGTGATCACCAGAGCCTGGGCAAGACTCAGAACAGAGTGGTGGCAGCGACAGGGCAACATATGCAGCTGAAGAACGGTTTTTGATCATTCAGGCCCGTACGAACCGCTTTGACACAGCAACCCAGCTTCGCAGTGACCTTCAGAATGCATCCGGGGTAAATGTTTCGATGCAGACTATCCGGGCAAGGTTGCACGAAGGTGGTCTCCAATCGAGAAGACCATGTGTTCGCATTCAGCTGTCCCAGAACCACCACCAGGTACAATATGAATGGGCCATGGATCACGTTGGATGGACCAGAGAAGATTTGCGACATGTCCTTTTTACAGATGAGTCCCGGTACTGCCTAGACAACACAGATAGGCGTTCTAGGGTATGGATAAGACCAGGAGAACGATTCCATGCAGCCAACATTGCTGAGCATGACCGCTATGGTGGAGGGTCAATAATGGTCTGGGGAGGCTTCACCTGGGATGTGTCCTTGACCCTGGTACATTGACTGCACAGGGGTATAGTGATGAGATCCTGGATGCCCACGTCAGATTGTATGCAGGTGCAGTGGGTGATAGATTCATTCTGATGGATGATAATGCTCGTCCTCGTGTTGCCCATGCTGTCCGGGAGTACAGACAGATGGAGAGGATTGAGCGTATGGACTGGCCAGCAAGATCCCCTGACCTCAATCCATTCGAACATGTTTGGAATGAGTTGCAGCTTGCAACTGCAGTCCGTCCAGTCCTACCAAGAAGTGTCCAGGAGCTCAGTGCCATGCTGGTGCAAGAATAGAACACCATCCCACAAAGGACCACCAGGAACCTGAATGGGAGCATGAGAAGGCGCTGTCAAGCTGTAATTCACAGCAATGGGTCTCATAGTCGATATTGAACCCATACCAGTTCGCTCTGTCACCTTTTTGGCATATTGAAAAATTTCCTCTTTTACCAATAATACCCATGTTCCATGGGTATCGTATTCAAAGGCTAAAGGTCAAACACAAACAAAATCTCAATTTCTGTACTTAAATCATTAAAGATATAATTAAATAAAAAATATACATACTTTTCATGACAATATTTCAACTAAAACGTAAAACAGGTAGTTGGATATAGTTCGTGCTTAGCAAATTTTATGTAGTATATTTACAATTTCTTGCAAACGTTTATGATATGGACCATACGGTAGTCCATGTGATGAAAGTTTGCAGGTGTTTCAGATGGAATTATGAACCATAATAAATATTTACCGAGTAGAGACTCTATGGGGCTGAGATTAAGTAGCAATCCATTCTCTTCATTCTGTTTATGCAGTAAAATTTTAATATCTATTTACGCCATTATATTATACAGTAATCCCAGTAGAGGGCAGGAATGATGTTAAAATAATTAGTCTGAAGTGCACAATACAGTTTGCGCTGTGCAATGCAAAATAGAGTTCGCTATTGGCGAGGTCAGTAGTGCGATCATAAACTGAATCGATCAAACAGAAAGAAAATATTCAGAGTACAGTATGTGGAAGGTGGATTACTACTAAATCATGGTAGGATTGATTTGTAACTCAATAATTATTTGCAATTCCTTAGGGCAAGACACTAGACTCACTTGCAAACTTTATCACATGGACCACCGGGTTGCACCCGGTGGTCCATGTGATGAAAGTTTACAAATGTTTCTCGTGCAGTTACAAACAATTATAAATGGAGAAAATATGGCGCTGCGATTAAATAGTAATCCAAACTCTTCATTTTATATATGGAGTCAAATTTTAATAATTATTTGCGTCATTACATATACATATATCCCAGTAGAGGTTTGAAATTATGTTAATGATCTCTGTTTACTAGTATAGAATTATTGGGCACACCGTTTATATCTATAGGAATTGAGTTACGTTAGTTAATTGGGCAGTTTCAGTTTGGTAAGGACAGAAAGTGCAGTTACATACAAATTATCACCACATTGTGTGTCTCCGGGAATCCAGATCAATTCGAGTTGTAGGAACAGAACAGAATTTCGACGAGCCCGTTAGGGGGAGTCGAAATGCGATTCTGTGCCTACAACGAGACGTGATCAGAATTTCCGGAGACACACACTGTGGTGGTGATAAATTTATCTCACAATATTAACCACAAAATGTGTTACAAAACTATTTTAAGAGGAACTTTTTCATTTGCCTTATCGACGGAAAGACGCAAATTGAAACATAGAATAGCGTTCATTGATCTCCATATTGAGGTTAGTGATGACGTTACACTTCAGAGAAAATTACGTCACTGGGATTCACTTTACTGAATACTGTCTTGCGAAGTGGAGCTACTGTGTGTTTCGTCAACGTGAATTTGGTTGTCACTTTTGCAATAATTACTGGTGAATTAAATATCCATCTTGGTGTAAAGGTTTATTATATTTTAAACCATGCCGTCCATCGTTTATTGAAGTGGAGTTTTCCACATTTCGTAGCGAAAGCTAATCATTTAACTTCAAGAGAGAACCCTCGACTCGAGCGTTCAGGAAAATCCCAATAAGAGGCTACAAATCAATCCAAGATGTCGAAAAGTGCGCATAATTTAACTATTCGTTGAGATAACTTACCCAGTGACATTTAAATACGTTACATTGCGTTTAGTTTCCAGATACAGTGTCATATACGGCTCAGAAAAAGCGATCGCAAAATGATATTAATGACGTTGTTTTGGCAACAGCAGAATCACGCGCTTGTATCTGGGGCCCTTGATACGGATGCGAAACAAGGGTCCAGACACATTAAACTTTTGTTGCGTAACAGTGCAAAAACGCCCCGATTGTGAGCTCCACTTCGCAAGACAGTATTCAGTAAAGTGAATCCCAGTGGCATAATTTTCTCTGAAGTGTAACGTCATCACTGACCTCAATATGGTGATCAATGAACGCTATTCTACTTGTTTCAATTTGCGTCTTTCCATCGATAAGGCAAATGAAAAATTTCCTCTTAAAATAGTTTTATAACACATTTTGTGGTCAATATTGTGAGATAAATTTATCATCACCACAGTGTGTGTGTCCGGAAAGTCTGATCAAGTCTCGTTGTAGGCACAGAATCGCATTTCTACTCGCCCTAACGGGCTCGTCGAAATACTATTCTGTTCCTACAACTCGACTTGATCTGAATTCCCTGAGACACACACTGTGGTGATAATCTGTATGCAACCAAAGAGCGTCCTTGCAATCTAATTACACAAAGATCAGTGGTTCGGACTAGATAAGCCGTTATTAATTTTCCACCTCTGGTCTATTCTGGATAACAACTTTTTCTGAAAGTATGCAATTCTACTGTCCTTAATTCGAGTTTGGTTGAATTTGTTCTTCTCGGCGACTCTGTAGTGATGGAGTAATGCAACTGTACTTTTAACCTTCGTTAATGATTTTCCTTCGCGTAATTTCCAGATAACATGGATACCAACAGTTTCTACACAATCGGGTTTAACAATATATTTGGATCTGTCAGAATAGTTATGAATATATGCTGACCTTGCTTGCTTCAAGACAGATTGTACGTTGTATTTTACAGCCAATTCTTTCTCGGCAAATTCGTCATCTGTATTTGGCCAGTCTTTTCCAAATATAGCACATCGAAACATATATACTGCGGATTTAGGCAAACTGTCAATCATTTGCGACCAATTACTGTGAACTCGCGGCACAATCAGTTCGTCCATATCGGTCATTACCAAGTACTGACTGCGATACCGATTCCTATACAAACAGTCGCTTAGTTGTGCCGTTTGTCCGTAGTAATGAACTTTAGAAGATGTAACCTTTGGTAAATGCCATTCGATAACTTCAGCAATACCTTCTCTTGAATACTGTTTTAAAATCATATCGACGTTTGGTTTTGTGCTGAATTTATAAAAAACAAAATATTCAGCTCCCATCAGACGGTTGGCCTCCACCATTTCCACTAACTGGTCTGTGTTATTGTACTGATGGAAAGGAGTCACACAGACTGTAAACTTACGACTACTCTTGACAGAATGCTGAACAGCGAAGACGGAACTTGTATATTGGCATGCTGTGGTTACAATGGATACCGCATAAGGTGTATCTTGAGTCGGCAATGGACACATCCAATAGATGGCGCCATATCTACAAAATATCAAATAAGTAACGCCCAAATAAAAAAAGTGTGTACTTTCCGAAAGTTTTCGTTAAAACATTTTACTGTATTCTTCAATGATGAGAAAACATTATCGGGCTGGGCTCCAAAAATTACCTTTGTCCATCCGACCATAGTGTCGTGGGTCCGTGCGTCTGCACTCATTTCTCCAACATTACTAAGGTTACAGGTTTAATTCCTTGCATGCTGGTGGCAAATATTACTAAGGTTACAGTTTTAACTCATTGCAGGCTGGTGGCGGATATTACTAAGGCTACAGGTTTAATTCCTTGCATGCTGGTGGCGGATATTACTAAGGTTACAGGTTTAATTCCTTGCATGCTGGTGGCGGATATTACTAAAGTTACAGGTTTAATTCCTTGCATGCTGGTGGCGGATATTACTAAGGTTGCAGGTTTAATTCCTTACATGATGGTGGCGGGTATTCCTGCCCAGGATCGAATTTATCTTGCCAATGAAATACGAAAAATATGGGCACATTATTTTCCACCGGTACATTGAATGGATTTTTTCATCAATGAATTAATTTTAGATCATTTTTTCATCAAATCTCGTCATGACTGCTTTACAGCAGCCATGACTAGATTTGATTAAACGTATCTTCAGAATACTTAGAGGGTTAAGAGTTAAAATTTGGGAGCAAGCTTTTTTGTACATTGCATCAAAGTGTCCAAGTTTGCAACAGGTGGACAAGACCAAACAGTTATTGCTTAAAAAATGGAGAGGCTGTTTTTGCTGTTGTTATGAAAAAGAGGTATTCTAGATATGAAATCAACTCCCCCCATGCTTTGCAATTTAGGACATTAACACATTATATATTTAATGTTGACGGATCTGCTGATATGCAAAATATCAAGTTCGTAATCAGTCCATTTCCGTGTGAAAATCATCGCTACTCCAGACTGTTTGTTTACCCACTGTACGTGGAGTATGTGGGTACACTACCGTAGATGTAATATAATGTTCACTCACAGGGAAATACTTATATTCTTTCTTGCCCTAATTATAGATATTCCAACCAATAAGTATTTAATTCATCTTCAAACTATCAAGATGTCAACACACAGAAAGGATAATCATAATCGTAAAACTACAGTACGTGGAGAGTGGATTGTAACTAAATCACCCACGGAGTGGAGTTATCACCCAAGCTATAACTTTCAAATTTTGTATATATCGACAATAAACACAAGCAATGTTTCAGCCAATGGACCTCCGGGTTTAACCCGGAACTCCATTGGCTGGAACTTTGCTTGTGCTTATTATGCTTTGCAACCAATTTGCAATTATTGCTAGGGTGGAATCTCCACTCTGCGGGTGTTTTAGTGATAATACGCTCTCCTCGTACTGTATGTATGTGATGGATCTTTATTCCAAATGGTAATGTAAAAAAATCCGACAAATCAGGTCTCGATTGAGCAACATTTCTGGCGCTGATTCACATAAATTAATATTTATAATATTTTTTAGAATGATTCTTCTGGAATATATCAGTTGGTCGGGAAAGTGAACCGCTGATTCGCTTTTCCGACCAAGTGAAATATTTTAGACGACTGAATCTAAATAGAGGCGATGGATCATGGATTATTTAAGCGCTAGACTGGTTCCACACCATAACCGAATCGAATTCCTTACACAATTAGACTGGTGCTCTGAGAACATGTCAAACTATATATGGGTGATGGTATTCTGTGAATTTCTGCTCTTGAGCGACATGGGGCAAATTTTGAATATTTTATGAAAAACGGTAACTATGTGATGGAACCCAACTCCTCCCACGCGATTAATTTTGGTTAGTGAAACTTTAAAACATTATTAATAATCTTTTCCTGCGTTTCGCTAGTATAGCAGGAAAACATTGGGAGTAACGGTAAAAGTATTTCGCTTGGAAAGTGTATCATGAGAGAATGTTTTAGTCAATGGATTGACGAGTTTTCGAAGAGAAGAACTGATAATTTTGTCGATAATTTTGGATCAGTTCTAGAACAGCCCCGCATCAAATTTTCGTTTGAACTATATAATTATGTTTTAAAACATCTTTTTCATGCCGACTGTTTTAATTGGAGTGAGGTCCTGAGTCGATTGGCAACATAGTTTCGGATGCAGGTTTCCAGAGTGAACTTTTCAGATATTTTTATCTCTCGTTTTTCCTGGCTGGTTCAGTCGTCCATGACAGAGAGCTCATTGTAGAATGTATTTATTGTCTTGTTGTGTGAAGCACGTACAGGTACATTGATGACAGGGTTGTTCCAGTTTTCATTCCGGAGTTACAGCGCTAAATTGAATGGATTGAGAAAAAATAGCAAATTTTATGAAGATTTAGCATTTTGTTTCCGGAAATTGAGAGAAAATAAACTCCTCCCATATATTTTAGTTCAGGTTAATGAAACCCTACAACATTTATTACTACTTCACTGGTGTGTTATATGTATAAACATGAGCGAAGGCTTCACAATGCTGTGAGTTACTGGGCTGGAACGAATAAACAAGTTTATAATTTGTTTGTGAGAACGGGTCCTCATTTGATTGAACATTTGAGCTTTTGGTAACACAACGGTAAAACTTTATCATTTCTGCTTATCTGGTGTGGCACATGCATATAGATGGCGGAGTTATGCAAGCATTTTGGAGTTATTGTTCTTACATGACTTTGAAAATCAACCATTTCTATAAAGATGCGTAGACTTGTGTTGAAACCAACCCTATCTTACCCTTTTCAGTTTCCGATAATAAAAATTTAAATATTCAGTCACTTCACTTGATCCACTTACTTCCATGATCCACTCAGACAAAATGTTTTATAGAGAAACTTTACATATCAGGCAAAAACAACCACACCTTTTAACCCTTTAACCAAGGTAACGGCAAAAACCGGCCATCGATATTCACAAAAATCGACAAGTAATTTTCCTTATTTTTTGTCTCAAAAACATAGGTTATGACCTCCTTTTGGAACGAGCACGTCGAGCTCGCTCCCAAGAGGGGTCATAACCTATGTTTTTGAGACAAGAAATTAAAAAAATAGTTATTCAAGGATTTGTTTGCAAGTGTCGTCTGCTTTTCATGTTAGGTAATGGTTAACTTAGGATACTGAAGCGTTGGATATCGCGCTGTGGTTTTTATTTTTCAGATTAGGTATCAATTGAGGTTCAGTTTCAGGAAAAAACCTAGGTTTGCTGCGGTGTTTCTTTCTGTTGAGAGCAAATAGCAAATAGTCTCCTTAAATTGGACAAAAAATCTATATTCAGATTCAGCTGTGCATTGAGATCTGCATTCAGATTTGACAGTTGTACATTGAGATCTGCATTCAGATTTGACAGTTGTACATTGAGATCTGCATTCAGATTTGACAGTTGTACATTGAGATCTGCATTCAGATTTGACAGTTGTACATTGAGATCTGCATTCAGATTTGACAGTTGTACATTGAGATCTGCATTCAGATTTGACAGTTGTACATTGAGATCTGCATTCAGATTTGACAGTTGTGCATTGAGATCTGCATTCAGATTTGACAGTTGTACATTGAGATCTGCATTCAGATTTGACAGTTGTGCATTGAGATCTGCATTCAGATTTGACAGTTGTACATTGAGATCTGCATTCAGATTTGACTGTTGTACATTGAGATCTGCATTCAGATTTGACAGTTGTACATTGAGATCTGCATTCAGATTTGACAGTTGTACATTGAGATCTGCATTCAGATTTGACAGTTGTACATTGAGATCTGCATTCAGATTTGACAGTTGTGCATTGAGATCTGCATTCAGATTTGACAGTTGTACATTGAGATCTGCATTCAGATTTGACAGCTGTGCATTGAGATCTGCATTCAGATTTGACAGTTGTGCATTGAGATCTGCATTCAGATTTGACAGTTGTACATTGAGATCTGCATTCAGATTTGACGTTGTACATTGAGATCTGCATTCAGATTTGACAGTTGTACATTGAGATCTGCATTCAGATTTGACAGTTGTACATTGAGATCTGCATTCAGATTTGACAGTTGTGCATTGAGATCTGCATTCAGATTTGACAGTTGTACATTGAGATCTGCATTCAGATTTGACAGTTGTGCATTGAGATCTGCATTCAGATTTGACAGTTGTACATTGAGATCTGCATTCAGATTTGACTGTTGTACATTGAGATCTGCATTCAGATTTGACAGTTGTACATTGAGATCTGCATTCAGATTTGACAGTTGTACATTGAGATCTGCATTCAGATTTGACAGTTGTACATTGAGATCTGCATTCAGATTTGACAGTTGTGCATTGAGATCTGCATTCAGATTTGACAGTTGTACATTGAGATCTGCATTCAGATTTGACAGCTGTGCATTGAGATCTGCATTCAGATTTGACAGTTGTGCATTGAGATCTGCATTCAGATTTGACAGTTGTACATTGAGATCTGCATTCAGATTTGACAGTTGTACATTGAGATCTGCATTCAGATTTGACAGTTGTACATTGAGATCTGCATTCAGATTTGACAGTTGTACATTCAGATCTGCATTCAGATTTGACAGTTGTACATTCAGATCTGCATTCAGATTCAGTTTTTTTCTATACAGGTCTGGGCTGCCTATATAGGCAGCCAAGACTTCCCTAGAAACGACAGCAGTAACGTGGTGTAGAATATCAACGAGTAGCTACAATGTGTAGCCATACTAGGGTTAAAGCTTCCTCTAAGAAGTTGATAAAAAAACAGAAAAAATAAACCATACCTATCTGTTATCTTCTCTAATTTGGGAATAAATTTGTAATTTGGGGGATATAGATTAAAGGCCTGATAGAATTCGATTTGTTTTAGAAGTTATTTTAAATTGGGGGACATAGATTAAAAGGCCTGATATAATTCGATTTGTTTTAGTAGCTATTGTAATTTGGGGGGGGGCATAGATTAAAAGGCCTGATAGAATTCGATTTGTTTTAGTAGTTACTGTAATTTGGGGGGGGGGGGGGGGCATAGATTAAAGGCCGATAGAATTCGATTTGTTTTAGAAGTTATTGTAATTTGGGGGACATAGATTAATGACCTGATAGAAATCGATTTGTTTTTGAAGTTATTGTAATTTGGGGGACATAGATTAAAGGCCTGATAGAATTAGATTTGTTTTGGAAGTTATTGTAATTTGGGGGACATAGATTAAAGGCCTGATAGAATTAGATTTAGATTTGTTTTAGAAGTTATTGTAATTTGGGGGACATAGATTAAAGACCTTGTAAAATTCGATTTGTTTTAGAAGTTATTGTAATTTGGGGGACATAGATTAAAGGCCTCATAGAATTCGATTTGCTTCAGAAGGTATTGTAATTTGGGGGGGGGGGGGGGACATAGATTAAGGGCCGATAGAATTCGATTTGTTTTAGTAGTTATTGTATTTTGGGGAAACATAGATTAAAGGCCAATAGAATTCGATTTGTTTTAGAAGTTATTGTAATTTGGGGGACATAGATTAAAGGCCTGATAGAATTAGATTTGTTTTAGAAGTTATTGTAATTTGGGGGACATAAATTAAAGGTCTGATAGCATTCGATTTGTTTTAGAAGTTCTTGTAATTTGGGGAAATGACATAGATTAAAGGCCTGATAGAATTCGATTTTTTAGAAGTTATTGTAATTTGGGGGGACATAGATTAAAGGCCGATAGAATTCGATTTGTTTTAGTAGTTATTGTAATTTGGGGAGTCATAGATTAAAGGCCGATAGAAGTCGATTTGTTTTAGAAGTTATTGTAATTTGGGGGACATAGATTAATGACCTGATAGAATTCGATTTGTTTTTGAAGTTATTGGAATTTGGGGGACATAGATTAAAGGCCTGATAGAATTCGATTTGTGTTAGAAGTTATTGTAATTTGGGGGGACAAAGATTAAAGGCCTGATAGAATTCGATTTGTTTTAGAAGTTATTGTAATTTGGGGGGGGGGGGGGGACATAGATTAAAGGCATGATAGAATTCGATTTGTGTTAGAAGTTATTGTAATGTGGGGGACATAGATTAAAGGCCTGATGGAATCCGATTTGTTTTAGAAGTTATTGTAATTTGGGGGGGGGACATAGATTAAAGGCATGATAGAATTCGATTTGTGTTAGAAGTTATTGTAATGTGGGGGACATAGATTAAAGGCCTGATGGAATCCGATTTGTTTTAGAAGTTATTGTAATTTGGGGGACATAGATTAATGACCTGATAGAATTCGATTTGTTTTTGAAGTTATTGTAATTTGGGGGACATAGATTAATGACCTGATAGAATTCGATTTGTTTTTGAAGTTATTGTAATTTGGGGGACATAGATTAATGACCTGATAGAATTCGATTTGTTTTTGAAGTTATTGGAATTTGGGGGACATAGATTAAAGGCCTGATAGAATTTGATTTGTTTTAGAAGTTATTGTAATTTGGGGGACACAGATTAAAGGTCTGATAGCATTCGATTTCTTTTAGAAGTTATTGGAATTTGGGGGACATAGATTAAAGGCCTGATAGAATTCGATTTGTGTTAGAAGTTATTGTAATTTGGGGGGACATAGATTAAAGGCCTGATAGAATTCGATTTGTTTTAGAAGTTATTGTAATTTGGGGGGGGGGGACATAGATTAAAGGCATGATAGAATTCGATTTGTGTTAGAAGTTATTGTAATGTGGGGGACATAGATTAAAGGCCTGATGGAATCCGATTTGTTTTAGAAGTTATTGTAATTTGGGGGACATAGATTAATGACCTGATAGAATTCGATTTGTTTTTGAAGTTATTGTAATTTGGGGGACATAGATTAATGACCTGATAGAATTCGATTTGTTTTTGAAGTTATTGGAATTTGGGGGACATAGATTAAAGGCCTGACAGAATTCGATTTGTGTTAGAAGTTATTGTAATTTGGGGGGACATAGATTAAAGGCCTGATAGAATTTGATTTGTTTTTGAAGTTATTGTAATTTGGGGGACATAGATTAAAGGCATGATAGAATTCGATTTGTGTTAGAAGTTATTGTAATTTGGGGGACATGACATAGATTAAAGGCCTGATGGAATCCGATTTGTTTTAGAAGTTATTGTAATTTGGGGTACATAGATTAAAGGCCTGATAGAATTAGATTTGTTTTAGTAGTTATTGTAATTTGGGGGACATAGATTCAAGGCCTCATAGAATTCGATTTGTTTCAGAAGGTATTGTAATTTGGTGGACATAGATTAAAGGCCTGACAGAATTCGATTTGTTTTAGAAGTTATTGTAATTTGGGGTACATAGATTAAAGGTCTGATAGCATTCGATTTCTTTTAGAATATATTGTAATTTGGGGGACATAGATTAAAGGCCTGATGGAATTCGATTTGTTTTAGAAGTTATTGTAATTTGGAGGACATAGATTAAAAGCCTGATAGCACTCGATTTGTTTTAGAAGTTATTGTAATTTGGGGACATAGATTAAAGGCCTGATAGAATTCGATTTGTTTTAAAAGTTATTGTAATTTGGGGGACATAGATTAAAGGCCTGATATAATTCGATTTGTTTTAGAAGTTATTGTAATGTGGGGGACATAGATTAAAGGCCTGATAGAATTCGATTTGTTTTAGAAGTTATTGTAATTTGGGTGACATAGATTAAAGGCTTGGTAGAATTCGATTTGTTTTAGAAGTTATTGGAATTTGGGGGACATAGATTAAAGGCCTGATAGAATTTTATTTGTTTTAGAAGTTATTGTAATTTGGGGGTACATAGATTAAAGGTCTGATAGCATTCGATTTCTTTTAGAAGTTATTGTAATTTGGGGGACATAGATTAAAGGCCTGTTAGAATTCGATTTGTTTTAGAAGTTATTGTAATTTGGGGGACATAGATTAAAGGCCTGATAGAATTCGATTTGTTTTAGAAGTTATTGTAATTTGGGTGACATAGATTAAAGGCTTGGTAGAATTCGATTTGTTTTAGAAGTTATTGGAATTTGGGGGACATAGATTAAAGGCCTGACAGAATTCGATTTGTTTTAGAAGTTATTGGAATTTGGGGGACATAGATTAAAGGCTTGGTAGAATTCGATTTGTTTTAGAAGTTATTGGAATTTGGGGGACATAGATTAAAGGCCTGATAAAATTCGATTTGTTTTAGAAGTTATTGTAATTTGGGGGTCACAGATTAAAGGTCCGATAGAATTCGATTTGTTTTAGAAAGTATTGCAATTTGGGGGACATAGATTAAAGGCCTGATAGAATTCGATTTGTTTTAGAAGTTATTGTAATTTGGGGGACACAGATTAAAGGCCTGATAGAATTCGATTTTTTTTTTAGAAGGTATTGCAATTTGGGGGACATAGATTAAAGGCCTGATAGAATTCGATTTGTTTTAGAAGTTATTGGAATTTGGGGGACTTAGATTAAAGGCTTGATAGAATTCGATTTGTTTTAGAAGTTATTGGAATTTGGGGGACATAGATTAAAGTCCAGATAGAATTCGATTTGTTTTAGAAGTTATTATAATTTGGGGGACATAGATTAAAGGCCTGATGGAATTCGATTTGTTTAGTAGTTATTGTAATTTGGGGGACATATAGATTAAAGGCCTGATAGAATTCGATTTGTTTTAGAAGTTATTGTAATTTCGAGGACATAGATTAAAGGCCTGATAGCATTTGCTTTGTTTTATAATTTATTGTAATTTGGGGACATAGATTAAAGGCCTGATAGAATTCGATTTGTTTTAGAAGTTATTGTAATTTGGGGGATATAGATTAAAGGCGTGATATAATTGGATTTGGTTTAGTAGGTATTGTAATTTGGGGGACATAGATTAAAGGCCTGATGGAATTCGATTTGTTTTAGAAGTTGTTGTAATTTGGGGGACATAGATTAACGGCCTGATCGAATTCGATTTGTTTTATAAGCTATTGTAATTTGGGTGACATAGATTAAAGGCCTGATAGAATTCGATTTGTTTGGAAGTTATTGCAATTTGGGGGACATAGATTAAAGGCCTGATGGATCTCAATTTGTTTTAGAAGTTATTGTAATTTGGGGGACATAGATTAAAGGCCTGATAGAATTCGATTTGTTTTTGAAGTTACTGTTATTTGGGGGACATAGATTGAAGATCTGAGAGAATTAGATTTGTTTTTGAAGTTATTGTAATTTGGGGGGGGGGGGGGGGGTTATAGATTAAAGGCCTGATAGTATTAGATTTTTTTAGAAGTTATTGTAATTTGGGGGGCATAGATTAAAGACCTGAATAGAATCCGATTTGTTTTAGAAGTTATTGTAATTTGGGGGGACATAGATTAAAGACCTGATAGGATTAGATTTGTTTTAGAAGCTATTGTAATTTGGGGGGGGGGGGGGGGGCATAGATTAAAGACCTGAATAGAATTCGATTTGTTTTAGAAGTTATTGTAATTTGGGGGGACATAAATTAAAGGCCGATAGATTTCGATTTGTTTTAGAAGTTATTGTAATTTGGGGAGACATAGATTAAAGGCCTGATAGATTTCGATTTGTTTTAGAAGTTATTGTAATTTGGGAAGACATAGATTAAATGCCGATAGATTTCGATTTGTTTTAGAAGTTATTGTAATTTGGGAAGACATAGATTAAAGGCCTGATAAAATTCGATATGTTTTAGAAGTTATTGTAATTTGGGGGACATAGATTAAAGGCCTGATAGATTTCGATTTGTTTTAGAAGTTATTGTAATTTGGGGGGGGGGGGGGGACTTAGATTAAAGGCCGATAAAATTCGATTTGTTTTAGAAGTTATTGTAATTTGGGGGGACATAGATTAAAGGCCTGATTGAATTCGATTTGTTTTAGTAGTTATTGTAATTTGGGGAGACATAGATTAAAGTCCTGATAAAATTCGATTTGTTTTTGTAGTTATTGTAATTTGGGGAACATAGATGAAAGGCCTGATAGAATTTGATTTGTTTTAGTAGCTATTGGAATTTGGGGGACATAGATTAAAGGCCTGATAGAATTCGATTTGTTTTAGAAGTTATTGTAATGTGTGGGACATAGATTAAAGGCCTGATAGAATTCGATTTGTTTTAGAAGTTATTGTAATTTGGGGGACATAGATTAAAGGCCTGATATAATTCGATTTGTTTTAGAAGTTATTGGAATTTGGGAGACATAGATTAAAGGCCTGATAGAATTTGATTTCTTTTAGTAGTTATTGTAATTTGGGGGACATAGATTAAAGGCCTGATCGAATTCGATTTGTTTTAGTAGTTATTGTAATTTGGGGACATAGATTAAAGGCCTGATAGAATTCGATTTGTTTTGTGAAGTTATTGGAATTTGGGTGACATAGAGTAAAGGCCTGATAGAATTCGATTTGTTTTAGAAGTTATTGTAATTTGGGGGGACATAGATTAAAGGCATGATAGAATTCGATTTGTTTTAGAAGTTATTGTAATTTGGGGGACATAGATTAAAGGCCTGATAGAATTCGATTTCTTTTAGAAGTTATTGTAATTTGGGGGACATAGATTAAAGGCCTGATAGATTTCGATTTGTTTTAGAAGTTATTGTAAATTGGGGGACATAGATTAAAGGCCTGATATAAGTCGATTTGTTTTAGAAGTTATTGTAATTTGGGGGACATAGATTAAAGGCCTGATAGAATTTGATTTGTTTTCGAAGTTATTGTAATGTGGGGGACATAGATTAAAGGCCTGATAGAATTCAATTTGTTTTGGAAGTTATTGTAATGTGGGGGACATAGATTAAAGGCCTGATAGAATTCGATTGTTTTTAAGTTATTGTAATTTGGGGGACATAGATTAAAGGCCTGATAGAATTCGATTTGTTTTAGTAGTTATTGTAATGTGGGGGACATAGATTAAAGGCCTGATATAATTCGATTTGTTTTAGAAGTTATTGTAATTTGGGGGACATAGATTAAAGGCCTGCTAGAATTCGATTTGTTTTAGTAGTTATTGTAATGTGGGGGACATAAATTAAAGGCCTGATAGAATTCGATTTGTTTTAGAAGTTATTGTAATTTGGGGGACATAGATTAAAGGTCTGATAGAATTCGATTTGTTTTAGAAGTTATTGTAATTTGGGGGACATAGATTAAAGGCCTGATAGCATTTGATTTGTTTTAGAAGTTATTGTAATTTGGGGGACATAGATTAAAGGCCTGATAGCATTCGATTTGTTTTAGAAGTTATTGTAATTTGGGGGACATAGATTAAAGGCCTGATAGCATTCGATTTGTTTTAGAAGTTACTGTAATTTGGGGGACATAGATTAAAGGCCTTATAGCATTCGATTTGTTTTAGAAGTTATTGTAATTTGGGGGACATAGATTAAAGGCCTGATAGCATTCGATTTGTTTTAGAAGATGTTGATCTTGAAACCATTTTCCTTTTGAAATATTGTTGTTTTGTTTTATTTTCATTCTTTTCTGATCCCCCAGTACAAATCGTATTCCCATTCCCACTCGCCGAAAATGGTATTCCACTCTCAGCGATGACGGAATAATTTATTTTTTGACTTGTTTAGAAAGTAACCATGGAATGAATTATAAAGCGTTGTATTGAAAAACAAAGCAAGCAGAAAATAAAATAAATACATAAGTTCCCTGCTCGGATTCGAGTGTGATTTTATCCTCTCGTGGGCGTCTCGGCTAACGCCTCGTGAAATAATAATAATCAGACAGGAAACTATTATCTATTTACTGGTGAAATCAGTTTTTGTAGATTTTCAGAATAGAATATTTGAAGACCTTTGAAGCTATTATTGTAGTCAAATCCCTGTTCGGTGAGATTTTAAATTTACAAAAATCTGATGAAAGTTTAATTATTTTACGGCGTCGTGGGCATATCGCCAAATCCGACCCCTATCCCCTACCTCCTGTTATTTATGTTCTGATGGTCTAAAGCGCGCGAGAAACCATCAATAACAAATTAAAACATTCACCTGTTCATAAGAATCGGGATAGCACAACACCTTGTCAGCTCGTAGCTAGAGCGTCGCGTATGATTGGGTGAAGAGGTAAAAGTTCCAACACTGACCCTCACAAGGTCATCCGCAGGCATCCCGTGAAGTGCAATACCCTGAAATGAGAAGGGAGGCGAATGGGAGATGGTGCCTCTATTGGTGAGGTTAGCGATGGGGCGGGTAGTTGCTACCCCACATTGTTTTAATAACTAGGCTTAAAACAGTGCTACTTGGAACTTACCCGTTTATTGTTATATGTATTTATTTATTGGTGTTTGGGGCACATCTAAGACCCACACTAACGGGGTTGGGGTGGAGAGGCGTCCTGAAAAAACAAAAAAAAAAACAAAAAAAAAATGACACACAGGATGCCATTTTTATTGGAGTAGAGGGTACTTTCCTATGATGTTTTTTATTCGATTTCATGTTGGGCACCCCCCCCCCCCCCTTTCCCGACAGTCTCGGTTTATCGGTAAATCCCACTTTTGCCAAGTACTAATAACAAGCTGGGGTGGAAATTCATTACAAATTAGAAAAAAATCCCTGTGCAAGGTATTGGTATATTCAAAATTACATGCTATTTCAGAAGTAGATAATTTATTTATTTATTTATTTATTTATTTATTAATTAGGGTTTAACGACACATTACCAGCCAAGGCCATATCGTGTCGGTGACAGTTTTACAGGTGGAGGAAGCCGGAGCCAGCGGTGAGAACCACCGAGCAACGACGAGCAACTGCCAGCTCTCGAACATCGTAACTCCGCACTGCAGCACCGGCAGGGGTAGATTGGTTGAAGACATGAGCACCATCGACGTGCAGTACGCCTTAGTGCACGGCGTCATCGTGCTCCCATGTGGACAATCGGTGCTTAGTGCCTTGCCCAAGGACACAACGCGGGAATCCGAATCGATCGCTCAGACGGTCACCCATCCATGGACTAACAGGGCTCGACGTTGCTTAACTTCGGTGACCTGACGAGAATCGGTTACCCCAACGCCACCGAAGTAAACGATAAAATGAAATATCTGTGGTAGCAAATTAAATACATAAACACGTGTTAAAGCATGTTATTGTATATTTTTTTTATTTCGCAGATATAGTGTAGGCTATCAGAAAATACTGATTAGATGAATTTTGCCTGAATTGCATTTGCCTAGTGGTAGTTCCAGTCCTCAGTGATAGGATTTGTGTATTACTGAAGTGGAATCAAGGTCCAGGTGTCATTATGAGTAATGGAGATGAAACACCTGGATTATTCAGGTCTTTTAGAACAGGCCTGGCACCTTGTAATCCCAATCTCACTATAAATCTATCATATACACAGAAAATTTGGTTCCTCCAGGAACCAAAACATTTTCTTCCCCAACTGTTTGTACTGGTAGGGGAACCAAATTTGGTTTCATGGAACCAAACATACACTTGTTTTTGGTTCTTCAATGTATCACATTAACTGGGCTGTCAAGACCTCTCAGGCTCTGGATATTGTATTAATTAAATTAAATTGTAAACTATAAGCCGAGCCATGTTAAGAATGGCGACGAAACTATGTCGAAAGCCGTTTTCAGTTGTTCCATCACATATACGTTAACTCTTTAACAAACGCACACAACAGCAAAATTTATTATTGTTGTTTGATTTAAAAAAAATCAACAAAACCATATCATGTGACCCATCATTGGAACGAGCTCAACGAGCTCGTTCCAATGAGTGGTCACATGATATGGTTTTGGTGCAATTGTTTGAAAAATATATTTTTTCAATTGCTTAATTTGTAAACTGCGAGGACGGGTGCGGCCGATTCGTTAGGTAAACAGTTCAATTGCTCAACAACGGCACGTTTTCATATAAGCAAGACAGGTAACTCTATATAAAAATTGCCAAGTCCTAGATCACATGAAGACTCATTTGTTTTAGTACTTCGGTGGATTTTGGTTCTACTTGGAACCATATTTCGAACGGATTTCTATGAGTGCAGTTTACCGTACGAACGGACAGAATTGCTACGTTTATAGGAATTCTCTATGGTTATTTTAGCATTGTGCGCAGATCCATGAGCATCTAACAATGGCTGAATACTGATAAAATGAACACGCCTAATATGTATTTGATGATATTGGGAGGAGTGGGGTTAAGCAATCATTCGAATTACGAATTGGTTTCGAATTGACCTTCCGATTCGATTCGATTCGTTACCGATTCAAGGACATACGATCGAACCGAATCGGCGGCAAAGAACAACGTCCATCTCCGTCCATCTCCGTCCAACCATCGTCTCAAGTGTTTCACACAATGGTACATCTTCGTCCATCTCCGTGCCACAATCGCGTCGTGTATTTCACACAGTGGCTCATCTTCGTCCGATTTCTTTAACGTTCGCATAATTATCACTATAATTATAATGTCATTATCTTGCAGTACATTCAGCATTACATGAATTTGAAAATTGGGGATATTCATAAAGTTTACGCGTGCTAGAGGCAAGCTTGGCTGCGAAAAAGGCTGTGAATTTTAGGTTCTCTGCTACGTGCACGGCATCATCCAATGGGATACATCGCTCCATGAGTGCATCAAGGTACCACCTGCAATGCTAAACCATTGCATATGCCGCCTTGTTGCACTCATCGGTCGGTATGCCCTTTCCCGACAATGTCCAGAGTAAGAGAGAGGATGATTTTTTCTTGAAGACAAACCACTGCAATCAGGTCCATTTCTGAACGTTGCACGTACCATCGCATCCACTACATAATGAATTTGGTGAAACAGGAAGTCGCGAACTCGTTTATTAGCCAGTTCGATTAAAAAAATAGCCAAATCCGTAAAAATACCGGAACCGAACCGCAAAACAGAAAAAAATCGCCAAGCTCCAGTCGCTGAGTTGATTCGATAAATGAGGAATTGTTTGCGAGTTATCTCTCTCCCCCCCCCCCCCCCCCCGATTAATAGTTAATGCTGTATTGTCCGTTTAACCCTTTACCTAACTTGAAAAGCATACGACACTTGCAAAAATAATTCTTGTATAACTAATTTTTTTCATTTTTTGTCTCAGAAACAGAGGTTATGACCCCTGGTTGGAACGAGCTCGTCGAGCTCGTTCCAACGTGGGGTCATAACCTATGTTTTTGAGACAAAAAATGAAAAAATAATGAAAATTAATTGGCGATTTTTGAGAATAGTGCTGGTCGGGTTTGGCTGTTACGTTCTTTAGCCTGCGTACTCTGCAGTCTACTTCCGGAATGTTATTGACGACTTACCCCGACTGAATTTAATTGTCGAAAAATGGGTCAGATCATGTGATACATTTGTCAAACTGTTTGCGCACAAGTCTACAATTTTTGCTCCTAATTCCAGCTCGCCAGTTTCTATTGCAACCCACAAGCATCCTTCCCTTGATAAGGCTACTCCCTGCTTCAGTGTTCTCCATTCGCTCCCTTATCTGTCTTAACCTCCCTGTCTGAATGTTTCATACTGTTTGGGAGGGTTTAACGAATAATTCAGGTGGCACAATTTTCCCATATCTCTTCTATCTTTAACAAGCATCCAACCGAGTTGCCATCTGAACGCACCCCGTGCTATTGTTTTACTTGATCTCGTTAATCACCGACCCGCATCATTTTGTAGAATCTCCAAGTTCCTCACTTCAGTTTGATTTAGAGAGATCACAATGTGTTGTACTTGGTAATCCCACCTCTCCCAAATGTATTTTCTAGCGAACACCTCGTCAAAGCTATTTCTTCCAAGTAGTTGAATTGTATATGTATATTGAGTTAGGTTTCAATTTCGTACCGACGGTCTACAACCCAAGAATACAGTCAGAAAATTGTAATTCTCACCATGTCGATAAATTTTGAGATTCTGCCTTCAGCCCTGCAAGTCGGTATCTTGCACAAGGACACAACGCAGTTACCACTGATTCGTATCGAGCCGTCGACCTTACGGTTTGAAGTCCAATGTTCTAACCACCGAGTCACCGCCCTCATGCACAGCTACAGTACGGCTGCCGTGGACTGCTCAAGTTCCACAGGTGGTTAATATTTCAACGGGCACAATAATATTAAATTCCAGACACTAATTGCAGGAATAATCATCAAAAATTTAATTAATGAAGCACCGGGTACAACCCGGTGCTTCATTAATTACAATTTTGCTGCTGATGATTTGTGTTACCTGGTAAACGCATGCGTGAACATCACTGCCCACTCTTGGATTACGACCAGTCCACGGAGATTGTACTGAAAATAGATAGTATTTTTACAGCTGTGTTGGAAATTGAATGATGTGTTCTACTGAACCTCGTTTGATAATTATATTTCGTGACGTAACATAATTAGTTTTTTATGGAGTGGATTTGTGAAAAAATGGCACTTGTATTTTATGGTAGTCGATGGCATGGTGAGTTTCTTTATTAATGCGAAACTTTATTGGACAGATGCAAACAAAATTAAGATCTTACTGATTGGCAGTGGCGGCGGTAGGAGAGGAGTATGGGACATTTGCCCTATCGCCACGTAGATGTTGATGCCCACATTTGCCTCCCCCCCCCCCCCCATCCACCACACACACATCCACCCACCCATTCTCACATACACTCATACACTGCATTTTTGTGTAGAAGTTTAGACGTCCTTGTGAGGACTAGTTGGGTTTTTTTTGGTCTCCGCAAAAATGATAAACAAGACCCTAAAAAATGTGTAAGACAAACCCCTTTGAAGCCATTGCTTTCTTAAGAAGACCTGGGGAAAAGAAAATAAATCCTTATGTGGACGCAAATGCTAGTGCCTAGGTTCTCGAAAAGTCGGGAAGACAGAGCCCCAAAGTACCACACACACTGTCTCTTTTTTCTTAATTTCTATTCACATCCAGCATATGAACAAATCAAGTAATGATTTACGAGCTCGAAAGCAGATAATCATGAGTCATGAACGTTTGTGTAGATCGTCATCAAAATATGTGTTATGTCCCTTCATTATGGCACACTGACATGTTCTTCCTTCAGTTTGAATTGTGTTTTTAAGTAAAGCCGACTGCTGGCTTTTGGGGCCAGAAGCCACCAGAAGACTTCATTTAAAAGCAAAATTAAATTTATCTGTGAGAAACCCCCGCCCAGCCCCACACTGCGACCCCCCCCCCCCCCCAGCAAACCAACTATGATTGTTCGTGCCTCAGGAACTCACGAATAGGTCTACGGTATCTAAATGCAATGCTACGATCCTCAAAAAACACTTGCAGACATCCTCCTTTCACGGGGGCCCTGTCCATTACTGCCCCCACCCCTAAAACATTTTTTCAACTTGTATCAAAGTCGATGGTATTCTCACCAGGAAAACAAAACAATTACATTTCAGAAGGAATTTCAGCTCTTCCGTGTTTGTTAAATGCGATTTTTTCGAATGATCATCCGTTTTATAAAAAAATGCCCATGTTTAGCTGACAACGCATAAATCAACGAAAACAATGATATATCCGTGATCTTGTAAATGTGGCTAAATATAATTCGGTTATAAGGAACTGTCTTTCTACGACTGCTTGAGCTGATATTTCGTGCCTTAACCCTTTCAACACGAGACGCGCCCCTTTCCACCGGTCCTACGATACGTCATAATTGCTTACTGTAGGATGGCTGCAAAGTGATTGTGTGGGGTAGACCAATCAATATTTTTAACGTGCAGCCATGCGACTGCACGTTGAAAATATTAATTGGTCTACCCTCAAATGCCGAATACGGACTATTCCAATTACTGTTATAGAACTGACTTGGACGATACCACCAGGGTTAAAAGGGTAAAACGACCATAATCTGAGTGACTGTAGGATTTGTAAAGGAGATGGACACGACAATAAGAAACACGAAGTTCTCTTTAAGCTTATGATGTAAATAACCTAAATACTTTAGTTTGAATATAACAATACGACGATTTTAAGGGGCATTATGATTCATTAGCGGTTCAACAGAAATGATTAACAACCCGAGGGATTATAAGCGAGCCGAGACGAATAAGTCAGGGGGCTGTTAATCAATTCTGGCTGGCCGCTAATAGAACAATGCCCGAGAAAGTCATGTTACTATTATTACCACTAATATGGGAGGACATTCATGTAACCTCCAAATAACTACAAGTCAATGGTTTAATCAAATCCTAGAATTATTCAACATACTTGTCCTTTAATCAAGAAATATACTGAAAATGAACAGTTAAGTTAAGAGTTTGAACTTTGAATATTCATCAAATATCGGCATTTACTTTTTACAGCTTTTCCCAAACCAAGTACGAAAAAATGAAGCAAAGATCCAGCATCGGAGTTTGGCTGCTTCAGAAAACAGAACAATACAGTTAAAACTAAAAGTCCTGTCCTGAAATGCGCACAAATAGCACGTCGATATGCGCGTTAATCTACGCGATATGACCATAGTAAGGCTAACAAATTCTGTAATTATGGCCTGTGCACAAGCAATGTTTCAGCCAATGGACCTCCGGGTAACCCGGAGGTCCATTGGCAGAAACATTGCCCGTGTTTGCTATGAGTAACCAGGAGAACCTGTCGTGCTTTGGACGCCATTCGATATGTCAACTGCGCGCAATTCATACGCGCAGTTAAGCCTAGATAAGCGCGCAGTTCGTGACAGGACTTCTAGTTTTAACCGTACATATCTGTACTAATCTTTTATCATTATTTGGCTCCTTCTGTTCCAGTATAGAGGTTTAAACTGTTTTAATTGGTGTAATCACAAAGATAACTTTGTAAAGTTTGTTTTTGTCGCACGGTATCGACGTACAAAGCAGGAACGGAAGATAAGGAACGGGACGTAATTCGGTCACGTGACGGCTTGGGCCGCAGGCGGATAATGGAAATCATTTTCATTATCTGCCCGTGGTCCAATATGTCACGTGACCTGTGTTGTTATATAATTTGATCACCTTACTAAACTGTGTTCGCTCGCACTTCTGATTTCAGAATGTGTAAACGTGTCTATTAGCTAGTACTATGGAGAACTTAGCAATCCCAATTCAACTCAAGAAAGTTTTGTCAGCTCTGGACATCTCTTGTCCTATCAACTGGATTATCTCGATGAAAGGCGAGAATGTCCAGCTGACTGTAGAGTTTGAGACAGAGAGCACCGCCTCCCCTTTCTCGGGGAAAGGTAGTACTTTTGATGAGTGGACCCCCTCTCACACTGGTCCTCACTCGAAGAAGTCCGGAGGCCCTGAAAAGAGAAGGAAAAGAAAAAAAGAAGAGTCCATCCACCAAGCGCAGGAAAGCCTGGTTAGAAAGAAGAAAATCTGAGACGGAGAAAAAGGAAGAGGTGAGGGAGACCAACATCGAATCGCCACCACTCTCCCCTCCCATGCCTACGCCAACCTCTTCACCAAAGAGGTCGGAGAGCAAGGAGTGGGATGAGGAGATTGTGGCAATCAATCCCAACCTGGATTTCCTATTAGCTTGGACCACTCAAGCCACTGCTCAGCGGAGGAAAACAACGACAGCCTGGAAGAAGAGATACTATTCACCGAATTCATTGAAGCTCTGGATGAGCGCACCAACAATGTCTACGGATCTCTTAAAATCGACTTGCTCGGTACCATCAGCCAATACCGTAAATTTATTGAAGACCACTGGGAATAATATGAAAACAAACACCAACTCCTTTCATATCCAGAGAGACATCTAGAAGCCTAAAAAATCAGAGACCAGGACTTCCATAAATACAACGAAGAAGTACACACCCGGAAAAACAAGAACAAGGGCAAATAGAACAGACGCCACTAACCTGACCCCGGCCTCCATTCTCCTTTAACGCGCCTGGGCATGTCGCTAAATTCCATATATACAGTAAAAGGTAATCGAAAGGTGCTTGCCCCACGCCGTCCCTGCTCGCCTTCTATGTGTGTAACCATTGATCTTGTTAAACAATGTTCATTCATTTTCATTACACCTTGAAAAAAGTGTAAACTACTTGATCAATGGAGCTCCCCATTGATATCCAAGATACACTTGTCAGATTGAAAGCAACCCTTGCTACCACTTGGGTTATCCAGGTGCGCACGGGTTTAATTTATGTGATGGTGGATGTTGAGAGAACAACAGAACAGGCGTCATTGGAGAGGTGTAGCACCTTTCGTGGGGGTGGGGGTGGGATTATGTCCCACACTGGTCACCCTCCATGTGTTCCGGAAAAGCTGGGTGAGGGCACTAACCGTCGAATCCAAACAACTGAAACAAAGAAGAAGAGGAAGTAAAAGAAGGGACACTCAGTCAGATGACGTGTTGACCGCCGAATGACGGAGTTCCTGGAGAAGAAAAGGAAGGAGAAGGAGGCAAATGAGGCCGTTGAAGAGTCAATACTCATCCCTAGGCAACCTCTGTCCTGCCCGGCACCCCTACGCCCCCCCCCCCTCCCCGTAGCAATAATGGGTTGCCAGAAGAAAGATATATCAAACTCCATCCCATGTGTCTATTCATTTGAAGAGGAGATGGACAAGGGAGATTCATCTTTGGTGCTGGAAGTTGTCTCGGGTGACGCACCTTGCACCCTTCCCGCTCTTACTTCTCCGGCCTCTTCTGACCGGAGCTCTAAACAGAGGAGGCAAGTATCATGGAGTCTGTAAAGACGCCCCCAATCTGAGAAGAAAAAAGACGCAATTCTGAAATTCCACAAAAGCAAGTGGAAGAACTTAAATAGAGAACAAATCGGCTACCAACTCAAGAATTTAAAAAAGAAACTGGAAATAGCATTCCAGGTGGTCCTTTGTGGGATGTTTTTCCATTCTTGGACCAGCATGGCACCAAGCTCATGGACACTTCGTGGTTGGACTAAACGGACTGAAATTGCAAGCTGCAACTCATTTCAGACATGTTCGATTGGATTGAGATCAAGGCATCTTGCTGGCCAGTCCACACGCTCAATCCTCTCCCTCTGTCGGTACCCGCGGGAAGCAAGGGCAACATGAGGACGGGCATTATCGTCCATCAGAATGAATCTTTCACCCACTGCACCTGTATACAATCTGACGTGGGCAGGATATCATCAATATACCGCTGTGCAGTCAATGTACCACGGTCAAGGGCGCAGAGCGCTGTACGTCCATCCCAGCTGATGCCGCTCAGACCATTATTGACCCTCCACCATAGCGGGCATGCTCAGCAATGTTACATGGAATCGTTCTCCTGGTCTTCTCCATTCCCTGAACACCTATTTGTGTAGTCTAGGCAGTACCTTCACTCATCTGTAAAAAGGACAGGTCGTCAATCTTCTCTGGTCCATCCAACGTGATCCCTGGCCCATTCATATCGTGCCTGCCGGTGGTTCTGGGACAGCTGAATGCGAATACATGGTCTTCTCGATCGGAGACCACTTTTCGTGCAACCTTGTCCAGATAGTCTGCGTCGAAACATTTACCCAGGATGTATTCTGAAGGTCACTGCGAAGCTGGGTTGCTGTGTCAAAGCGGTTCCTACGGCTCTGAATGATCAAAGACCGGTCTTCAGCTGCAGATGTTCCCCTGTCTCTGCCACCACCATGTCGTCTGACCGGTGTGCCATACTGTTGACATCTTGCCCAGACTCTGGTGATCACCGTATGGTGCATGCCAAGGACTTCACAAACCTGACGATGGTTAGCCCCTTGTTTCCCCATCCCTATTCCCCGTCACATTTGTGCTTCAGACAAATGTCTTCTTACATTCAAGCATTAAATCACAAAGTTTGTGTTGAAATGAAGACTGAATACCCAGCACATGTCATGTACATGTCGACAGTACACGGAATCATCATGGAAATCAAGGGATACATGCTTTCCATGACTGTCACGAAAAGTCTGCCTGTCAAGAGAGCTAATGTAAACACTGGAGACCATCTCAGTACATTCCTCAATCATATCCATCAAAAATATAGCACATGTGTCAAGAAAATTTCACAACGATGTGTCAAATATTTGGTGCTTAGCAAACTTTGATAGTATAATAATGTTTCCCCTTTAGACATGAAAGACAGAGAGTTTAAAGCGAAGTATTTGTTTTTCTTAATAATTTTTGTTCCCCCACCCCTCATAATGTAACTCTGGTTTCCTTCATACCTGGATCACTAGGTACGGGTCTTTTACTGTAGCTACACATCTGATATTCCTACACGCGGTAGGGAAGTACCCGGTGGAATAGTTCCTAGTCACAGATTTTCTTTATGTTTTGTCCAGTGTGTTTGTGTAGGTTCCTACATTCTAGATAAAACAACAGGGCTCAAAATAAGTGGTGTCGCGTCGCTTTTTGCTATGCAAAACTTGTAAAAAGCAACACAATGTTCAATTATGTATAGCATTTTGCGATACAAGATAATCAACTGCAGCCTATTAGGCTGCAGTTGATTATCTTGTATCGCAAAATGTAAATGAAAATTTGCAAACAAGAGTTTAAACTATTTGTTTTTCTTAATAATTCTTGCACCCCCACCCCTCATAACGTAACTCTGGTTGCCTTCATATCTGGAACACAGGTACGTTTTTTTTACTACAGCTACACATCTGATATTCCTACACGCGGTAGGGGAGTACCCGGTGGAATAGTTCCAAGTCACAGATTTTCTTTTTATTTTGTCCAGCGTGTATGTGTAAGTTCCTACATTCTAGATAAAACAGTATTACTTACTTTTTGTGACCTGTATAGGGAATTGGCCTTAATTCCCCATCTACAATTTTCAAAATGCCGTTGTTGTACCACAGCTGGCAGTATGCTCGCATTTTGAAAACAGCAGCTAGGCCGATAATTCTCACATATGCATATGTACCAATGTCATCTATATATGCCGAATATCCGAACATATCATCTGATCCATTGATTATTGGCAACCATTTTTGTAAATTCCCAACGACACGCTTTGGGTCCGGTGGTTTGAGAGATGGACAACTCTTAGGACTGTCGTTCCGTGATATATTACTGATATTTCGCAATCGATCTTTGTCACGATTCCGTTGTATGTCAATGGTATCCACGTTCTGTTTAGGATCGTGCGCGTCTCCTTGTCGTATACCAATGGGATTTCGTAATGTATCGTTGCGCTCATTCTGCCCAGGATCTGAACACTTTGGGCAATGGCAACTGACAACCATTTCACTTTTCCATACGTTGATCTGATGTAATAAAAATTCGCTTATCACAATCAAAGCTATACTAAAAATGATCAGTTTAACGGCTGATCTGTATTTAATCTTCATTTCTTTCTATCGTTTGTTCCTATTCTGAAAATAGAAATTGTAAAGTTGCTGATTTCTCATTTTAGGAATAAGATATATTAATATTATTATTTTTTCAATTGAAATAAACTGTGTTGGTAGGGATGTCACTATATGAGGTGATAGAGCGGTGGCGTTTTTCTGAAGTAACGCGGTGAAATCCGTTTCTCAATTGTCTGACTGGGGACGCCGTTCCTCTGCAATTTCAATATCTGGAATGACCTGATCTGATTCCATTGTAAATGCGTATTACTCACACAACCTCGGCCACCCAGGCAACAATTCCCACGTCTTTCGAGGAGCAATTTTTCCGTACTGGGCTCTCCGCAAAAACGCGTCCAGCATCGGCCATCGCTGTGCGTTGAGCTGCGATTCGGGACGGGCGCTCAAACGGTGTTATGGATGACATGCGATGCGAGTCGTTCCCTTACTTCTGATTTTCTGAAAGCATCACTGAGGGAGGGGGTGATAACCCCAGTAATATTTCAAAGCTGGGTATTTCCGTCTTGACTGAATTCTTATATATCGATTCGCTATTGCTAGTAATCATGTTTGGGGGTTTTCTTTCGGAGACAAGATTTGTTATTTTGACTTATGTCACGTACAGTGGAAACTAGAAGTCCTGTCACAATTAGCACAGATAATGCTCGTTAGTTAATGTACTCCTTACTGCAGAGTAATGAACTAATCTAAAATGCGCTGTGTAATGCAAAATTTAATGTGCTATTAGCGAGGTCGGTAGTGAAATCACGAACTGAACTGATCAAACAGAAAGAAACTATTGAGACTACAGTATGTGACAGGTGCATTACTACTAAATCGTCGTGGAATAGATTTGTCACTCAGGAATTAATTACAATTGCTGAGGATAAGACACTAGAATTATGTGTAAACTTTCACCACATGGATCACCAGGTAGCACCCGGTGGTCTATGTGATGAAGTTTGCACGTGCTTCTCGTGCTGTTATGTTATGGTAAATACTTCTCCAGTGGTACATATATGGCGCTGAAATTAAATAGTAATCCACTCTCTTCATTCCAAAAATGTAGTAGAATTTTAATATTTATTTACATCATTACATATACAGGAATATTGAGAGTACAGTATGTGGAAAGGTGGATTACTACTAAATCGTTGTAGGATAGATATTTCACTCAGTAATTATTTGCAATTCCTAAGGGCAAGACACTAAATACACTTGCAAACTTTATCACATGGACCACCGGGTTGCACCCGGTGGTCCATGTGATGACAGTTTACAAATGTTTCTCGTGCTGTTATAAACAATTATAAATGGAGAAAATATGGCGCTGCGATTAAATAGTTACCCAAACTCTTCATTTTATATATGGAGTCAAATTTTAATAATTATTTGCATCATTACATATACATGTATCCCAGTAGAGGTTAGGAGTGATGTTAATGATCTCTGTTGACTAGTACAGAATTGCTGTGCACACTGTTTATATAAAACTACAGGAATTGAGTTACATTAGTGGCGCAGTTTGAGCTTGATAGGGACAAAAAAGTGCAGTTACTCAGCGCGCTATTACTTCAAAACAGTGCACAAAACAGTGACAGTATTTCTAGTTTCATCTGCACACAAAGTCAGTACAACTGTGATACCCCTCGTGAGCTGCTGAGGATCCACCATGACCAGTTATAATTACACTGCCTGTTGATCGAATAGGTATTCACGTCACATGTACTAAATGCATATTTTATTCATCCACACGTCCTTGGATGGGTGACCGTCTGGGTGATCGATTTGGACTTCCGCGTTGTGTCCTTGGGCAAGGCACTTCACCCCGATTGTCCACATGGGGGCACGATGACGCCGTGTGCTAAGGCGTACTGCACGTCGATAGTACACATGTCTTCAATCAATCTAACCCTGCCTGTGCTGCAGTGCTGAGTTACGATGTTGGGGAGCTGGCAGCTGCTCGTCGTTGCTCGGTAGTTCTCTTCGGGTATTCCGGCTTCCTCCGCCCGTAAAACTGTCACAGACACGATATGACCTTGGTTGTTAAAGTGTTGTTAAACCCTAATAAATAAATTTATCTACTCTTAAATTTCCATGAAGTCTTCAGGTTTCTAACCATAATTTCGACTAAATAAAATTCAAAAACATCATCTTCGCATACCTTTGACTAAGACATTCCTTGATGATGGAAATGGAATATCTTTTCTGTCGGGACTTGAGCCATCGCAGTCGGGACAATGAGGTTTACACCCCAAGCGATTATCGTCGCGACACCCATCCAAGGACGTGTGGATAAATAAAATATGCATTTAGTAGATGTGACGTGAATACCTATTCGATCAACAGTATCCATCGTGTTCGTGGAAACTAAAACAATTTTTAGTTTGTTTAGAGCACAATGACGGCACAGCTGTATTTGTTCACAAAAAGTAAGTCTTCATTTTGTTTGATGCTGGGAGATAGCTGATGGTTCTCGTCCTCAGATTGGCTCATATTTACGAAACAAAACGGGTGGAAATAAAATAGATTAAATATGTCCTATCAATTTATTTTAACCAACTGTTGTGAAGTAAACACAAATTATTACAACTGGTGTTGGAATCTTATGGCTTTTCTTGTTCGGTTTCGATTCGGTTTCAGGAAAAACAATTGGTTTCAGGTCGTTTTTACTATGTGTGAAGAAATTATCTATATTTATCATATGACTCGTCCGTTTTGTTCACTTTAAAACATTTGATATTTTGTTTTCATATTAATCAGTGATAAATAAAGCCTTCCGTCAATTTCATTGGTCAGTTTCAAAACTGGACAATTTGATTGGCTGAACAAAATACAACTGGGTCACATTTTCATAATTTGCATAATTAGAGTTGGGAGCTTTCATTGATCAATTTCAAAACTGGACAATTTGATTGGTTAAACAAAATACAACTGGGTCACATTTGCATAATTTCAGTAGGGAGAATTTACGTACATGTAATGTGTCCTATTTAGGGTGTTTATATTGTATTAATCTTTTACCTACAAGAAAAACGCCATTCATTTTTTTTTATATTTTCACGTTTTGCTTCCAACACATAGGTTATGACCCCTCATTGGAACGAGCTCAAGGAGCTCATCCCAATAAAGGGTCATGACCTATGTTTTAGAAGCAAAAAACGAAAATATGAAACTTTTTAGTTATACGATGATGTTTTTTTCCGAGTGCCGTCTGCAACTCAAGTTGGGTGATGGGTTAAAAAGTCATACTAAGTGGCTTGTTTGTGCGTGTGTGTGTCATATGATAAATAGAATATGAAATGAGTGTTTTTCTCATATAATATTTATGAAACTCGTCCGAATTTTCTGTTTGGGCTCGCCAGAGGCTCGCCAAATGCAATGGCGATACCATTCTACACTGCATTATCATTTTACCCTCCCTGTATATTGATATTGGACTGACCCATCCCACTGTAAGTGTACACAAAGGCGATATCATTCCACAGACGGCATGTATTATTTCATCCTGTCTGTAAATTGATATTGTACTGACCCATCTCACTGTAATTGCACACAAAGACGATACCATTTCACGGACGGCATTTATTATTTGTCCTCCCTGTATATAAATATTGTGCTGACCCATCTCACTCTAAGTGTACACAAAGGCGATACTATTTCAGGAAACGAGGGTTCGAGGGGTTAAGAACGTATAGTAAGTAACACTTCAGGCTCCTTAACTTTCAAAAATCCATAATACATCGTACAAAACCACTGACTACAAATACCCTACCTTCAGGTCCAGGGAAAGGCAATTCTGGCCTCAGGGTTAATGTTGTGACGGGTCCTTTAGAAAGTGTCGGGAGATAGTGATGTAGTTGCCGAAGGCACGAGCGACGATAGGGGGGGGGGGGGGGTGTTGAGTGGGGCTCTCCCCAAGAACATTTTGAAATCGGTTATTAAATGGAGAAGTCTGGCGGCTTTTTGGATGAAAAATCACGTAATTTTTGACCGCCAAAATGACGTTATTTTGCCGCATGTTTCAAACCTAGTTTCAGTTATGGTTTCGGTTTCCCAACTGAATAGCTTCAGGCTGCGCGGCTACTATTTTAGGAAACCCGCGTAACACCATGTCCATGATTGTAACTAAATCACCCGCAGAGTGGAGTTAGCTATAACTTTCAAATTTTGTACATACCGACAAAAAACACAAGCAATGTTTCAGTCAATGGACCTTCGGGTTTAACCCGGAGGTCCATTGGCTGAAACTTTGCTTGCGCTGGTTATGCTTTGCAACAAATTTGCAATTATTGCTTGGGTGGAATCTCCACTCTGCGGGTGATTTAGTGATAATACACTCTCCACGTACTGTACGTATACAGATAACATTCCATTAATTCCCATTCCTTCTTAACATGAACAGGAACTAGTATTCCAATACGAAGGAAAACATATCTTGCTAATTATCCCTCGGGGATCGGAGGGGGGGGGGGCAGGCTTGGCACAGGTACCTGGTCCCGGGTTACTTCCACGGTCCCCCACCCTCTGCTCGGCCCTCTCTTTCATAATCCTGCTGTTCAAACGTAACTGGAAATTCACTTTCTTCAACGTTTTGCCGTTCTGTCTATTCATCTACTATCTACTTAAAAAACGCAATCGCAAACCGCATTATCAATAGAGATACAAATTCGGTGATACATGATCTTGTATAACTATTGCAGTAGCGATAAAAGTCATATGACTTCGATAGACACAAACTCATGCGCTTGTCGAAGGGTATGTTTCAGTGAGATATTCCGGTTTACTTGGTTTATTGTGAGCACACGCAGACACACGGAATAAAAACCAGGTCGTTTTATTGAGCAGTTTATATTCTGGTTTATCATTCTGGATTAAACCAACTAAACCTCCTGGAGAGCAGGATTATCTGGTTTATCATTCTATTCCTGACATGCTCATTGGAGTGCACATACAAGTTCTAGGCCTCGCACAACAACAATAAAAAATGTTCTGATTTCGTGTGTCAGATAAAAAATAAACAATGCCGGTGTGACAGGCATGATAGTCAGTAGGAAAATTAGTCCCTCTGGACTATTATTCAGCCGAATTATAGTCCTAGGTCTAACATTTCTAGGAATAGTAGTCCGCCGGACTACTATTCCTAGAAATGTTAGACCCAGGACTATAATTCCGCTGAATAATAGTCCAGAGGGACTAATTTTCCTACGGCCTATCATTCCTGTCACAACGGGTACATGAAAGAAGCAATAAATAAAGAGAGAGAAACGATAAAAAAAAGTTAATACGTTTATTTTGCCCACAAAAGCGGCTTTTCAAAAATAGTCGATTCTCAATTAAAAGAGTGTTTTTCTATCGGAAAAATTTGTTTTGCAACTTTCAGAAGCCCCTTTTTGGTAATTTTATTTCTATGGAAGCAGCAACGCAATTTTTGACACTATCATTGGAAAGTGTCTAATCACTCTTATGCGGGCCTTTTCAGTGATGGTTTTCAAAGATTGTTTAAACATGAAAGCAGGGATATGTTTTCCACACTTTGGATATCGCCCCTCCTAAAAACGTGTCCCTGTTTCACGTTTCCTGGCGACATCACGCCAAGGTCTACGTGGAATAGTATTCTCATTAAACATATCATTCCATTGGGATTTCTAAACCACAGTTTAGGTTTACATGGAATAGTAAACCAAGTAAACCAGAATAGTTCACTGAAACATACCCGAAGTATTTCATTCATTTACTTGCACTGGGAATTTCCAGAACTGATAATTCTGCCGCAAACCATGAGACAGGTTTCCAAACACAATACATTCCGTATTGTTGGTAACTGTACAATCCAATACTTTAACAATACATTATGCGAACACGCATCAAAAAAGAAACGAACACGAATCGCAATAATTGAAAGTGACAGCGAATAAACTTTGAAACGCACCGTCAATATTATTGAGATGTGCGGAATTCTAAAAATTATTAATGATGTGACGTCAAATTATAAATGAAATGACGTTATGACGAGATTCTTACGCACTACGAACATGTATTTCCCTTCTTGTTCCCTTAAATCACCTTCGTAACCCTTTGTGGACCCCATGAAATAAATTGAAAGTGTTTTGAAATATTAATGCCCGATGGAGAATAGTCGGTATGAGCTTTATTGATTTTTTATATTTCCATGTATTTTCATTCAAGTTGAAGAAACTTCCTCACTTGTCTTTGGGTTTGGAGAACTGAAAACGAAATCACTTTATTTTGATCGGTTAATTGCCACTTCTTTGGCTGTTTTCCGACTATTTTTTCTAGAAATTGTGTTCATGGATTTTAACTGAATGGTAGATAAAAGTATCATGTGCCCATTGTACAGAATCTTTTATCACAATGTGCACATAACTCATTTTTGTTATACGCTGAACAATAGATTATCGAAGAAATTGAGGGAAAGGTAGAAATCGTATCCCTCACTGTGAAGATATAGAAATTTTCATTTTCGCGGTATCAATCAAAAAGGCGGCTTTGAAAGCATCACTTCAAGGTAAATACGAGTCAAATTATCACTGGAAATGATCAATTTGTTCTTGCGTTTTTGGGTGGATATCTATCATTTCCAGCAATAATTCAACACGTATTCACATTGAATTGATGCATGAAACCCGCTAGTCCACACATGGCCTGAAAAGTCCGTAATATAAGTTTTTGGTTTGGTACGTCCTTTCAAAGGACGTACCAAACCAAAAACTTATATTACAGACTTTCAGAACATGTTTGGACTAGAAACCCGCCAGCTGAATCAGATTGCAAGATGTTATCTGTTCCGAGGATCGATCAAATCACTTCCGCGTATCAATGATTTAATGCACTGTTTACTTTCATGCATCAATTCAAGGTTGAAAAGAGTGGAATTATCAGATTCTTATAAAAAGCGTATAATGAAAAGAATATCTAGAGTTTTATGTGGTTACGGAAAATTATCTCACTTGTGACCGAGACAAGCAAGCGCTCGCGACAAATAAACATTTGTCTCGGTCACTCATGAAATAATTTTCGGTATCTACTCAAAAACACTAGATATCCTCTATATATTCCACATTAGTGATTGAGATGTCTTGACAATAGCAATACATAAACATCTCTTGTTTCGTTAGACATTCGTGAAGTTGACTATGGAGAACCATTTGTCAACGAACCCCTTCAGTCTTTTTGCCATGATCGAATTTACAAGGTGAATTTCAAAGCATGGACGCTAATAACAGTTGCCACAGAAAACAACTCTGGGTGTGTTCGATCTGTGATAGCAACGGTAAATAAACTCAGGATAAATTATACATGTACAACGTTTTCAACAATACCCAACAGAGTTTTTTTCGGTATGTTTCCATTTTATCAGTAGTGAACTGCATTAAGGGTTTACAATATCTCTAGGGTTGCAAACTGGGGGTTCTGGGCTATGTTGGGGTTGAAAAGGTATTGCAACTTCGAGTGTAATGAGGTTTGTTATTGTGGTCCAGAACAGTCGCCTTGGACTGGACAGTGATGTCCACGCATGCGTTTACCAGATAATAAAAATCACCATCAGCAAAATTACAATTAATGAAGCACTGGTTACAACCCACTGGTACAACCCGCTGGTACAACCCACTGGTACAACCTACTGGTACAACAACCCACTGGTACAACCCACTGATACAACCTACTGGTACAACCCACTGGTATAACCCGGTGCTTCATTAATTTAATTTTTGAAGATTATTCCTATAATTAGTGTTTGGAATCTAATATTATTGCATCCGTGGAAATATGGCCCATCGGTAGAAAGTGACAAGTCCACGACGTCTGTAAATTGTAATGCCGATCATCCTCCACGATACAGTGAACATATTTGAACCATTATGAAAAGACAAACATTATCCAGTCTGCCAATCTATAATCTTAGCAAATTACTTCTGTGTGTGTTGAAAGTATCTCCAATCAAAATGTTTGTGTTTTGTGACACCACTGAATATGAGGAGTGTATTGGATTGGTGAATTTTTCCACATGACATAAAATTATAAGATTATCATCTGGCACCCCAAATAACCTAATTATTCGCTTTTACCTTTCAGGCGGTAGCTTATGAACCCTCATTGGATTGATCTATGTGCAATCGTTCCAATAAGGAGGCACAAGATACCATTTCGAAGAAACAATTGAAAACAAAAATAACATTGTACAATGATTTTTTTTGTATAGTGCTGACCGGTTCTAGTCATTACATGTATGTCTGGTAACGGGTTGAAAATACTTCAAATTCCTTTTGGAATTATAACTTTGATTAAGTTTGCGTTTATTTGGGTAAGATGTGCATGCAGCATTAGAGACAGTAATGCACGCCTTACATGTACATGCACATGGTGTTTCCCGGAGAACATTCAATGCTCTACATATATGCATGCATGATCAGAAAACAAATCAGAAATTTGATATTTAGTTTAAACAATATTTGTTTCCAGTTCTCAAATATATACAGTTATATTAGTTTTTGTAAGTGTGGATCCAACAGTAAGCTGTAAGCTTATACAAGGTTGTTTCCACCAGTAGAACACTTGAACATAATACCGTCGAGAAGACAGGTACACAGGTACAGTTAAAACTAGAAGTCCTGTCATGAAATGTGCACAAATAACACGTTGATATGCGCGTTAATGTGCGCGTTATGACCCAATTAAAACTATCATATTCTGTACATATGGCCTGTGCACAGGCAATGTCTCAGCCAATGGACCTCCGGGTACCCCGGAGGTCCATTGGCACAAACATTACATGTGTTTGCTATGGGTAACCAGGAAAACCTGCCTTGCTTTGAATGCCATTCGATATGGCAATTGCGCGCAATTCCAACGCGCAATTAAGCCTAGATAAGCGCACTATTCGTGACAGAACTTCTAGTTTTAACTGTACACATACAATCAAGATTACCGTCCAAACCCTAAAATGATGAATTATTTATTACACTTTCAAGTTATAGTTATGATTTAATAGTAGGTTTGGTAAGGAGGGAAATAAGAGATAATTGTTGTAAATATTGTTTACTAAATAATAAAGATAAGAAGAAAATTGAAAGAAATGGTAGAAAATAGTTTTTGGTTAAATGAGTATTAATAACTGCATGCTGCTGAACCACCTCTGTTCCGTACTTTGTTTCAATTGAGATATTTGGATAACTGTCGGTTTTTACGATAGTTTATCTTAGGTATACCTTTCATTAATGTTTATCAAGAAGTATTGACTGCTGACTCAGGACAGAACGATAAGAATAAGAATGCCAGAATGAGACAATAGTATTCAAATAGGCACGTATATTTACATAGGAGAGATATGCCACGAATATAAAAAAAAAACAAAACTAAATGTGCTTTTCTACTATTTGCAGTGAAAACCAAGAGCTACAATCGTCGCCTGAGTGCTAGAACATTCTAGCAGTCAGGCGACGATACAGTAGAATAGGTAATCATGGTATAAAAATATATATTATCATCAATATGTTTATGTACAACAGGTAGGGTGGGGGAGGGCGGTGGCGTTGGGTAACCGGTTTTCGCCAGATCACCGAAGTTAAGCAACGTCGAGCCCGGTTAATCATTGGATGGGTGACCGTCTGAGCGATCAATTCGGACTCCCGCGTTGTATTCTAGGGCAAGGCACTTAACCCCGATTGTCCACACGAGGGCACGATGACGCCGTGTACTAAGGCGTACTGCACGTCGAAGGTACGCATGTCTTCAGCCAATCTAACCCTGCTTGTGCTGCAGTGCGGTGTGTCGATGTTGGGGAGCTAGCAGCTGCTCGTCGTTGCTCGGTGGTTCTCTCCGGGACCTACGGCTTTCTCCACCCGTAAAACTGTCACGGTCAGGATTAGCCATTGTGCATAAGTGTATGACACCAATAAATAAATAGATAAATAAATAAATGTACAATATGTTTTATCCGACTCGAGTCCTTGTTTCTAAGGCTACTATATACCTCGACGAGTCGTTATGTAGCATTAGAAACAAGCGCGAGACTTTGATGCAACATTTTGTACATAAGCATTATACTGATTATAGATTTATCTTACAATTCCCCACTGTAATAACTTGCTTAACACTTTATCTGACGAATCAGCCTCGCCCCCAACGTAATGTGCAAGCTGAGCTGTTAAGAAAAGCATTAGTTTTCAATTAAACTTCAACAAACTCTTATCATGTGACCCCCGCATTGGAACGATCTCGACAAGCTCGTTCCAATGCGGGGGCCACACCATATGGTTTTGCTGAAATGTTTTTAACCTATGTCACAAAAAGTAATTTTGTGATATCGTATTCGTTGAGTGAAGGTTTTTTTTTCTCTCTTCGTGTATAGAAACGTGCAAGGTTCCTCACAAACACGCTTCGAAAGCTCGTAATGTTCTGTAAATAGTAACGGAAACAAATGGTAACCAAGCACGCGGTTGTTTTGAGGAGTTTCATGATACAGATTTTGTATATGGAGCCCCGGATACAAGCTGTATTCGGGACATTACGAACCCAATACATGCTTATTGTAAGATAAAAAGTAAATATTAGACACCGATTGAACAACATCACACTTAACCCTATTCTTCTGTGACTTTCATATCATTATTAATATTTGGTGTTGCCATGTGTAGTGTTCAACCGATGATCGGAACGGGCCATCACAATCGGCCGATTGTTGGCAATCGGATGACAACGGCAACGGCTCCTGGAAAATCGATTCAGCCGATTGCTGCCAAGCGTTTTGTGATGATTCATTAACCGCATTTTATTATCTTCTGCAATTGTTCAATTGTTAATATAAAATGATGTCAATGATACCATTCAATAAAGTTGAGAAACAACCATCATGTGTATTGTTAATCTCTCTGGACGCACCTTTACGGGATATACAAGTTAGACGACATGCAAAGTTTACACTTGAGTGTACTTGCGGTAATCGCCAGTTCATACCGGAAAAGTGAAGGTCGCACTCCATTGACTCAGGTCGCTGTAAAATCACCAGTCGCACACACTTGGGCGGTAAACGCGGCTCTCCGAGCCACGTTTACCGCCCAAGTGTGTGTGACTGGTAATTTTACTGCGACCCCAGTCAACGAAGTTTAACACTGTGACAAATGTTCAGTTTAATGCAGTTCTTTCGAGCCTCGACTTGTCCAGCAGTGCACGGTATTACAATCGGAATCGGCATCAGAATCGGAGATTGTGAGCTCAGATAACCGGTAATCGGTCAGCGACCATTTTTGGTAATCGGTTGAACACTAGCCATGTGGAGGCTCTCAACAATAAGCGTGGTGCCATCAGAAAATAATCTTATGTTACAAGTAATGTTTTGAACTACATCATTTATATACAGTGGCGGCGCCAGAAATTTTTTCGTGGGGGGGGGGGGGGCAAGTAGGGGGGCAGACTCCCCATGAAGGGGGGCAAATACGTAAATGATCATATCATTACTTTATTATGAGGTAGTCGAAACTTGGACACAAAGTCCGCAATATAATTTTTTGGTTTGGTACGTCCTGTGGACGTACCAAACCAAAAAATGATATTACGGACTTTGGGTCCAAGTTTCGACTAAATGTAATGGTAATTAGCGCTTCTCCTTTCAAAAAATCCTGGATCCGCGTCTGGAGAGAGAGAAGGCAGAGATAGAGAGAGGGATAGAGAGAGGGAGGTAAGGAGAGAGGGAGGGAGAGAGAGGGGGGGAGAGAGAGAGATGGAGGGGGTAGAGAGAGAGAGAGAAGGGAGAGAGAGAGAGAGAGATGGAGGGGGATTGAGAGAGAGGAGAGATAGAGAGAGGGAGGGGCAGAGAGAGGGAGGGAGGGAAGGAGAGAGAGTGTGTGTGTTTGTGTGTTGGGATGGATGTGTGTGTGGTGGGTGGGGGTGTTTATATATATATAATTATTACAAATAACAGCGGATCTGTGTTCAAGCCTTGGGCCGCCGGCAGTTACATTTTTTCCAGAACGAAGATACAAAATTGATACACACTTCCTGTAGACTTCTTGCAGATAGCAAGGGAACCACCGGAGAATGGGATCGGCGATTCCAATACGTTCACGCTTGTATAGAGGTCCTGAGTGCCAAACTTTGTCTACTGCCTCACTGATATTGCCAGGGACCGACCTGGGCATGCGCCAGTGCGTATTTGGTTCTGAAACATCAGGACCTGGCTCTTAAATCTCAGAAATAGGCTTCTCAGTTGGCGCGTAACTTCTCAGATCATATTTTGATATTCTTTCGATGGATAATCGAGAGAGACACTCTTACATGTATTATATATATGATTATCATTTATCGTTGTTGTAGAGTGCTTAAGTTAATACTTCAAGTCTTAATTACCAAGCATTAATCTTCACTGTGGTTTCTGATCAAGTCTTGGCTGCCTAAATAGGCAGCCAAGACTTGATCAGAAACCACCGTGAAGATTAATGTTTGCTACAGTGTACTAAATGAAAATGATGAGAGATATTACATACTTGCAGTGTGTGTTACAAACAGCAGTGTGGCTCGTAAATTGAAATCTGGCGCATGAATTGAAAAAATAGGCTCCGACGCTAGAGCGTATTTTAAATAGTCCTGATCGGTCCCTGTATTGCATTAGATAACTCGAATTCATTTTCATCCAGAATTGCCCTGAGCAAGCCAGAACATAAACAGACTGTCATCTTCACAATTAGGTCCCAGAGGGTGAATTTGGTGATGCTACCATGCAGCGTCTCTTGTCAGATAAATGAGGTCACTTCTTTTTGTTTCGTGCGTTTCCGCGAGCCTCCTCGGAACACTTCGGTTTCGAGGGATAACATTGCGAAAAATGTTGCACGGCAATGGTACACGGGTAACATTGCGAATTGACCCACTGCAGCGTATGGGAAAATAACATTGTGTTTTATAATAAGGTATAATAAAATGGGATGCTGTATGGTGTGAGGTTGGTCGAGTTTTGGTGGTTGTGTGTGTTTGTGGGGTGTTTTGCTGTGGTTGAGGTTTGAGAAGGTGGGAATTGGGCTCTAAAAATATAGTGGCCCATAAACTTGAAGATATGGTCAATTTAACTAATTCAAATTGTCAGCTTGCTTATACAACCTTGTACACATTTGTTTCAAAAATAGTGAACATGAGGTTTTATAAATAAGCCAACGAAATGTTTGTAACTTATAAAAGCTGCCGTCACCATCTGGAAAACATGCTTTAACTGGTTGAATGCAGGAAGCCAGTATCAGGGCATTAAAAAATGGGAATGCCAGAGCAAGCGTCAATATTTTCCGTGCTCATGTTTCATATTCCGTCAGATTCAAATATATTGTGTTTATATAAAGTTATTTATTTTATTTGGGCGCTCTCCAATAATTTATAATAGTATAAAATTTAAATAACAAATTCAGACCACCAAAATTATCTAGCCGTCAACTCGTTAAAACATTTCAATGTTGGACTTTCAAATAACATAATTTTAGAAAATTTGTTAATGTTGATGGTGTGGGAGGGGTGAGGTGGTGTTGTTGGGTTGGGATGCGGGCTAAAGGTGGGGTGCGGGTTAAGCGGAGTGAGTTTTAGGGTTGACGTGATTATATATTGATTCATAACCAAACCGATATGGTCAGTCATGTGTTGTAACGTCTTTCAAATGTTAGGCCGAAACATTGTACATGTATGTGATTTCGCTAAATTTTGTACCCGAGCTTTTATAACATGATCCATCAAATGCCTGTAGCTTCTAAACGCCCCAATCACCAGATTGCAAAGTTGTCTTAAAATGTGTCTTGTTTATTGGACTTTTAGAAAATGCCCTAATGGTGTGGAGCGTGACCATATATTAGCTCACGGCCTATTTCTTTTGAATCTCTAATTTTTTTTTTAATTTAGTTTAATTTTCTTTTTCTTCTTTTTGGGGGTCTGAGTTTCTAATTCCCTCATTTTTTGTCGCATGTCTAATCTTCAGCTCGCCTGACAGTAGTTTCATTCAATTGAAAGGGACAATAATTGAAACATTAAAAAATATTGACTCTTAGATTTTGCTTGTGTGTGAAAAAAGAGCATATAAAAAACGCACCAAAGTGCAAGACATTAGAAGCATCGCGTAAATTCTTAAACCTTTGAACTCAAAAGATCGATTTTTTATTGTAAGGCATAATTCTGTCCCATTTCTGTCTTATTATAAGAGGTCTATACACGGGGCGTTGGTGATAAAATAATAACTGCAGTCTGCAGCCAGACGGCTGCAAACTGCAGTTATTATTTTATCCTCCCTGTATAATGATATTGGACTGACCCATCTCACTGTAAGTGCACATAAAGGCGAGACCATTCCAGGAGACGAGGGTTCAAGGTGTTAAACCCGTAACTGAAGCCCGTGTAAAAAAACACGTGCAAAATGCAAGACATCAGAAACATCGCGAAAATACTTAAACCTGTAATTGAAGACTGTGCTATCAGAGGTAAACAAACCCAGGAAATCCCCGTAATATCATTTCTGAATACTCGCGATTTCAAATAACCCTGCTGCTGATCGAATAAATGACTGCCACGACAATAACTGTGCATTATTTTAGCATTAACTGCACATAATTAGTTAAAGAACTTGCTATTATTTCCAAAAAATTGTAGTTATGTATCTAATAAAACCCACAGTATGTTTATCGACAACGGCAATCTGAAACAGATTTCACTGACGCGAACGCTACTTGTATATTCCGAAACTACTCTGATTCCGATCGAGAATACCCCCGATTTTAATCTGGGGGACCTGGCGACGAACTATCCCACATCTTCAAGTCAGTCGGTCGGGTCTGAAGTCATACATTTGCGTCAAATCATGTTTACACCCCGCCTACCCCCAATCGGGCATCGAGATTATAGTAAACATAACTCAAGACTTACGCCCCACAAAGTACGTCTTTTGTTTCTGAGGCCATTTTTTGTTAAATTGCATGCGAACGGGCGGTTTTTTATTTTATTTTTAATATTTGAAATTATTTCATTGCCATCAAACATTCTTGTTCTTAGTTTGTTTTATTTTTGGGCCTCATTTTTGGGCCTCATAATCTACAGAACGGCATGCGTGGTGGTGTATTTCGTCCGGGACTCGAAATGTACACCTGTCAACCTGTCACCGACAGTCAGAAAATGGGTGGAGACAGGTACAAAGAAGGCATACCTGTCACATACGACAGGTCAGTAGTTAACCCTTCACCAAACGAATCGCCCAAATCCACCCGCAAAATATACACAAATTGCCTGTCTATTTTTTGAATTTCTTCCATTTTTCTCTTCCAAACCATAGCTTATGACCCCTCACTGGAACGAGCTTGCCGATCTCGTTTCAGTGAGGGGTCATAAGTTATGGTTTGGAAGGAAAACAATTTAAAAAATGTGTTTTTTCGAAAAAATATTTGGAACAGTCATCTGCAACTAGCATTAGATATCATATGGGTTTAATAATCAGTGAATGATTTGATTCTGAAATCAAAGCATCAATATCAGGGAAAGACCAACAGTATTTGTTCATTAATGAATGGTATAGCCCAATATATATGTAGTATACATGTACATTTTACAGTACTTTTCACAGTATTGTATGCATGTATTCATAAATTCACAAGAGTTTCCAATGTCCAGGTAACAATTTGGAGATGACAGGTAAGAAACAAATCCACCTGTCATATGCGACAGGTAGAAATTTTAGAACACTTCAAAGCCTGATTTCGTCCCTTGAGTGCGAGAAGGCTTTGCACTCAAGGGACAAATTTTTAAATTTTATTAAATTGGGTAAAATATGATACATAAACCACTTATTTTTGAGAGCGCTGTGGCTAGGTGGTTATAGCATTGGATTTCAAACCGAAATACCCACTGTTCGATCCCCGCCAGGGATAACTGTGTTGTGTTCTTGTGCAAGGCACTTCATCCCGATTTCCCATGTGGCGGCACGGGCGCGCTGTATAATAAGGCACATTGCACTTTGATGGTGCACTAGTCTTCAACCAATGTTAACCATGCTTGTAGGGAGTTACTACATTGGGGAGCCTGACAGTAGCTCGCCGCTGCTCGGCGATTCTCTCCGAGTACTTTGGCTTCCTCCTCTCGTAAAATTGTCCGACGCGAGGTGACTCTGTCTGTCAAAGGTGTCGTTAAACCCCAGTAAATAAATAAATAAATTTAATTTTCATTATTTTAAATTTTCATTGGTTATAAATCGAGAGCATGCGGCTGCCAAAAGGACCATTCGAGAGGTGCTGATAAACATGTTATTAACTTTTCAGGCCTTATTGGAAATTTATTGGTGCATAAATAAAATATATATATAGGACAGTCAGGAAGTAGCTTCTTATTTAATTAATACGTACTATGTCAGTACTCCACATTGTTCCTGCTAACCCCCACCCCATCCTACCTCGCCTCACCCTCACCACTACTCCCAGCCAAACAGCCCGAATCGGGTACTACAGGCCTTTATTTGCATGAATATGTACGACATAAGTCCATGTTCCAATTCTAGTCTTTAAACCCTTTACTCAACGTTACGGTCAAAACCGGCCAGCACTAATCTAAAAAATCACCATTTTATTTTCAGTATTCTTTCATTTTCAGTCTCAAAAATATAGCTTATAACCCCTCTTGAGGGGTCACAAGCAATGTTTTTGACGCAAAAATGAAATAAAAAATAGTTTCTCACGAATTTTGTTTGCAAGTGTCGTGTTACAGTTAAAACTAGAAGTCCTGTCATGAAATGCGCACAAATAGCTCGCCGATCTGCGCGTTAATCTACGCGTTATGACCATAGTAAGGCTATCATATTTTGTACATATGGCCTGTGCACAAGCAATGTTTCAGCCAATGGACCTCCGGGTAACCCGGTGGTCCATTGGCAGAAACATTGCCTGTGTTTGCTATGAGTAATCAGGAGAACCTGCCGTGCTTTGGATGCCATTCGATATGTCAGTTGCGCGCAATTCCTACGCGCAATTAAGCCTAGATAAGCGCACAATTCGGGATAGGACTTCTAGTTTTAACTGTAGGTAAAGCGTTAAGAAACAACATGAATACTAGCAATAGCGAATCGACACTTCAGATTCCAGTCGTGACGAAATTGTCATGACTGAAAAAAAATATTGGAGCGCGGTGCGGAACGCTCCCTAAACACCCCTTGGCGAGCGATTCCCTCGTCCCTTCCTGATTTACAACAAAGGATATCACCCCTGTCGGATATTCTGCAGGTGCATCTTGTAAACCGATATCAGGATGGGAGATTCCAGTCCGCGTGTGTATTAGTTATGATACACGTTCCCCATACTTCAGGTGATTTTTCTAATACTACATATCAAAACTTACCTCGTTTGGTAAAATCCGTACGTGTTAGACACACATCCGAGATGTTGACTGACTTTCGCGTCAATACACATTATGTTAGCATATGGAGTAAGATGTTTGCTTGGTACATAAAACTTTATAGACAATTCATTGCTATCATCGAGACGTCGTGAAAACTACAGATATTAATTTCACGTAAAGTCCGTCGCCCATCAATTGTCATTTTATTTAAGGGTAGGTAGTTATCACTAACAACCAACAAAGCAGGGTGTATCACAATCTGTTGTTCATACTCTCGTATACCAGGACTCAAATTCAGAAATTACATTATTGCTTTTTTATCTGTCGTGGGTACCTTTAAATGACGTCCCTCATTATCTTTGTATACATATAAAGTTTTCCAATGTTTATTTTTTGTTAGCTATTGAAGGCGGACTGGCTGTATGGTCCACCGAGAAAGTTCCCACCAGGTCTCCTATTGGGTCCCCCCTGGTACCCCAAAACTGATGCAGCACAACTCCTGTTCGTACGTAAAATGTCGTGAAATGCCCAAAAGGTGAAATGGATCTGATTGCATAGACTGCCGGTATATCGAAATGTTCTCCATGTGGACTGCCATTGGCACCATACCACCAGTCTAGTCTGCCACTGGCACCATACCACCAGTCTAGTCTGCCATTGGCACCATACCACCAGTCTAGTCTGCCACTGGCACCATACCACCAGTCTAGTCTGCCATTGGCACCATACCACCAGTCTAGTCTACCATTGGCACCATACCACCAGTCTAGTCTGCCATTGGCACTATACCACCAGTCTAGTCTGCCATTGGAACCATACCACCAGTCTAGTCTGCCATTGGCACCATACCAACAGTCTAGTCTGCCATTGGCACCATACCAGCAGTCTAGTCTGCCATTGGCACCATACCAGCAGTCTAGTCTTCCATTGGCACCATACCACCAGTCTAGTCTGCCATTGGCACCATACCACCAGTCTAGTCTGCCATTGGCACCATACCACCAGTCTAGTCTTCCATTGGCACCATACCACCAGTCTAGTCTGCCATTGGCACTATACCACCAGTCTAGTCTGCCATTGGAACCATACCACCAGTCTAGTCTGCCATTGGCACCATACCAACAGTCTAGTCTGCCATTGGCACCATACCAGCAGTCTAGTCTGCCATTGGCACCATACCACCAGTCTAGTCTTCCATTGGCACCATACCACCAGTCTAGTCTGCCATAGGGCCGTGCGGATAACAGATTTCGGACCGAATCGAATTACGAATCGAATCTCACAATTCTTCACAAACTCTCAAGTCACCAGTCTAATTTTGTAAGAAAGTTGACGTTGCTATAGCCGGGAACGAGTCTAGCTCTCAGATATGTTATCGCCTATACAGCCTCCACGGACTGGCCACTTTACACATGTGTGAAATAATTTCACGGACGCAATAATATTAGATTCAATACATTAATTATATAAATAACCCGGTGATTCTTTAATTAAAATTTGGATGCTGAGGATTTTTTTTTACCTGGTAAACACATGCATGGACTTAACTGCCCATGTGTGGATTACAACAAATTCACAACGACTGTATTGTATGTATAAAATCACTGGTCTGGTAAAATATTCCAGTTGGTCGGATAAACAAACCTACAGTAATTGTTGACGATTGAATGTGAAAAATTTCATTAGGATTCATTCTCTGTGAAGCAAAGCTAGAAAGACCAAAGCAAACGGCAGACGAGTTTCTATTCTGTCACAGAAGTCATGTGTTAAATAAGATCTTCCATTGCCGGACGAGCAAGGAAACCCTCGTTGGAATAAACTATACTATTGTACTGTTGTATGGTCTCCATGGACTGGTCACTTTCCACGGGTGGGCAATATTTCCACGGAAGCAATAATATTAGATTCCAAAAACTGTAGGAATAATCATCAAAAATTTAATTAATGAAGCACTGCGTACAGCCCGTTGCTTCATTAAACTTTTGCTCGTGATGACTTTTTATTACCTGGTAAACACATGCGTGGACATCACCGCCAACGTGTTTACTATGACCAGTCAACGGTAACTGTACTGTAGACATCTAGACATTTGATGGCGTAATATTCCTTGACATTTAAATGAGGTGTTATTAGCAAAGGAAACCACATTGGCTCAAATCTTGCTGTTAGAAAATCAGATCAAACTACGTGTAACAATGACTTGACTGCATCATAGATTACAAATGCTCAATACTAGAAGGGTTAGCACATGAACTAACAAAATGGTTTTATCCGTTCAGTGCCACTCACCGAGAACAGATTTCAATTTTTACTACAATTGGAACTTCTTGCACTGGAAGCATGTTGTAATCCCGTGGGTGTGGGGTGGGGTTTAGACAAGCGTTGTCCTCTGTCTAACCATTCCATAACTAGATCCGTGGTGGTACACAGTGTGTGACGTACACTGGATCCGTGGTGGTACACAGTGCGTGGCGTACATAGACAAAACGCTATAGATCCGTGGTGGTACACAGTGCGTGGCATACATAGACAGAACGCTATAGATCCGTGGTGGTACACAGTGTGTGATGCACATAGACAGAACGCTATAGATCCGTGGTGGTACACAGTGCGTGGCGTACATAGACAGAACGCTATAGATCCGTGGTGGTACACAGTGCGTGGCGTACATAGACAGACCGCTATAGATCCGTGGCGGTACACAGTGCGTGACGTACATAGACAAAACGCTATAGATCCGTGGTGGTACACAGTGCGTGACGCACATAGACAGGACGCTATAGATCCGTAGTGGTACACAGTGCGTGGCGTACATATACAGAACGCTATAGATCCGTGGTGGTACGCAGTGCGTGGCGTACATAGACAGAACGCTATAGATCCGTGGTGGTGCACAGTGCGTGGCGTACATAGACATAACGCTGTAGATCCGTGGTGGTACACAGTGCGTGGCGTACATAGACAGGACGCTATAGATCCGTGGTGGTACACAGTGCGTGGCGTACATAGACAGAACGCTATAGATCCGTGGTGGTACACAGTGCGTGGCGTACATAGACAGAACGCTATAGATCCGTGGTGGTACACAGTGCGTGGCGAACATATGCAGAACGCGATGTGTGTTTGAATCGGTGGGTGGTTTACATGACGAGTTGGAATGACTACGCCATTCCAGTGAGTTATGTAAAACACCCACCGATTCAAACACACATTGCGTTCTGTGTTTATTACACATCCCATGCATTACAATTTATTAAGTAAACAAATTTTAATTCCCATGTTTGAACCCAAAGGTGAAGAGTACGTTTGTTTTATTTGAAGTTGTACTGATCAAATGGATCGATAAAAAATCGAAACAAATTTCGGGGAACCAGGTGTGTTTGTTGAAATTCGTATCACTGTTTCTCTTCGGATGGTGTCCATTCACGCCTAACCATTTGGTGGCTATTACTATTCGTAAAAATATAAGTACAAATTAGGGCAGATTTGCAAAAGAGATGGGAGAAACTTTTTAAAAGAAGTTCGAAGCATGTCAGAATGTCCGAAGATTTACCGACATAAAGCTAACCAATTTAGATATAACGGGATCCACAAATGAGACGATCACGGGACTTGGTTAATGTTTTGGTTGGAAAAGATTAGTTTTGTTTAATATTTTCTCATTAACTTATATTTTTTGAACCGACTTTATCTTGTTCTGGCCGTTTTCGTTTTCACACTTCGCGACGGACGATCGATAATTGTATAACGAAATTTGGAAAGTTTCGAAGCGTAACTAATAACGCGATGGGAAAGGAACAAGTAGAAACGGTGCAGGGAAAAAAGTTCCGGCTTGTACATCACCCGTTGAATTTAGAAACATTTATGGTATAGCGATGGTTCCGTTGAATACAAAGGTATAAAGTTTAATGGATGTGTAATAAAGTGTTATATGTTTCAATAAGTAAGGTATATTTCACTTTCAGAAGTGATATTCATGCGATCTTGTTCCAATGCCGTTTCCCGAGAAGTTCCTGCAGTTAACAGTAAGTAATCTAAACAACTGCAGCACAACACTAACTGATGGAAAATCCTCACTCAGGCACATGACCACGTAAATGTGTTTATTATCTTTGTTACACTTTAATCTTTTCCACTTATAGTTTTACTTTGATAGTTCCAGCCCTCCCATATCTTCTCCACAAATCATTAAACAAACAAGTCCATGCCAATTGTTGGAGATTGTCCATCGGTCGATTTCCAACAAATTGTAACACATCATTTTCATTAATTAATGTAATTATCGTTAATAACAAAAAAAGTAATAAACAGAGTAATCGCTTGACTGGACTGGTTACGTGAAATAATTCATGAATGGTGAGGGACGTTGTACAAACACGAGTGGCGATTAGGTAAGTGACCGGTTTATTATCTCTTCAAGCCTCCATAAAATCAGTCTATGTTTTGCAATAACTTTCATACATATAATAGATTTACAAATTCCAAGGACTTTTTCTTTATAATGTAAAAAGCTTGATCAATTCAATGAAATAATGCCAGACGTGATCTCATTAATGAATAAGTTAGAAGATATTAAACAGCAATCCAATCAAGTAAGTCTTAAAATCACCTGAACTTCAAATTGTATTCTAAACAACACCCTTACAATAAAGGGTCATTATCTATGATCAGTGGCGGCGCTACAGGGGGGCACGGGGGGGGGGGGGGGGCATTTGCTCCCCCAAACGTGGGCTCTGCCCCCCCACTTGCCCCCCCCCACCCACCACACACACATCCATCCAAACACACAAACACACACACTCTCTCTCCCTCCCTCCCTCCCTCTCTCTGCCCCTCCCTCTCTCTATCTCTCCTCTCTCCTCTCTCTCTATCCCCCTCCATCTCTCTCTCTCCCTTCTCTCTCTCTCTCTCTCTCTCTCTCTCTACCCCCCTCCATCTCTCTCTCTCCCCTCTCTCTTTCCCTCCCTCTCTCCTTCCCTCTCTCTCTCTATCCCTCTCTCTATCTCTGCCTTCTCTCTCTCCAGACGCGGATCCAGGATTTTTTGAAAGGAGAAGCGCTAATTACCATTACATTTAGTCGAAACTTGGACCCAAAGTCCGTAATATCATTTTTTGGTTTGGTACGTCCACAGGACGTACCAAACCAAAAAATTATATTACGGACTTTGTGTCCAAGTTTCGACTACCTCATAATAAAGTAATGATATGATCCTTTACGTATTTGCCCCCCCCCCCCTTCATGGGGAGTCTGCCCCCCTACTTGCCCCCCCCCCCCACACGAAAAAATTTCTGGCGCCGCCACTGTCTATGATTTAAGACAAGAATCAATTTGAATATTGTTTGATAGTGCAATCAATCATTTGAATGGGGTACAGAGTTATACTATTCAATGTAATAGCAGAAACTGTAATTCTATCGGGAAACATATAGAATATACCCATAGTAGCTTGGTGTGCCAAATATTCACCACGAGTGGTGAATATTTGGTACACCAAGCTACTTTGGGTATATTTTATTTATACCATGATCGTCAGATTAATAAGAGTTTAAATGTTGAATAAACCAATATTCACACGTGCGAACCTGTTTTTGTTCACATGAGCGCCGGTGGACGGTATTTCCGTAGCAATTGTATCGTCGAAACGAAATAGAAAACGAAACGCGCAAAGTACGGAGCCTTTTTCATTTTAATAACATAATAACATACTATTTCGAGTTATGGGTGTTTTATTAACATGGGGCAACGCATTTTTGTTAATATTTGGTATCTTATGAGGTAAACTTATTTTAAAACACAATTATAATATTTGCCGGCTTCATTTCATACTTCACGAGGTGACGAGTGACAAATTTAAACAAGTTTACATTCAAGGCGAGGTCACCAAAGATCAATTTGAATGTAATTCCACTGTAGGTGTAAATTTTAACCATTAAAATTCCATTGCTGGCGTGTTCACCACCGTTGATGTGTAAAGTTAAAATTTATCTCATAGGCTTTTTATGAAAAGTAGAATAGGTAATCATGGTATAAAAAGAAATATTCAATTATTTTTTCTCTCAAAACATAACTTATGACCCCTCATTGGAACGATCTCGTTGAGTTCATTCTAATGAATGGTCATAATTTTGTCTGAGAGACAAAACTTTTTTTTCAATATTTGACAAAGAAAGGGAAGGGTCATAAACAACATTTAAATGATTTGTTAATAACCTTATGACGTTATAACCCATCGTTTGGGAATGAATGAAATTGATGAGTGCGTTCCAATGACGTGTCATACTCTATGTTGAAAGTAATTTGCGAGTGCTGTCATATAACCATTCACTGGAATCCGTGGGCCCCAATAGTAGTCACAGGTACGTTTTTAATAAAAAAACAATGCTTACATAAAACATTTGAGTCAGAAGAAATAACGATGGTGTTTCATCGCTAGTCTATTGTGATTTTGACTTCCCGGTGCATATGAAACGACAAGTGTATGGACATCGATATGAGCACAACACAAAGGCTCCACTGACTAATGATTTGCTTCTTGACCAATAATGAATGTATATTCAATAACAACCTTTGAACATTTTACATTGTCCACATAAACAATGGCTCCCAACAATTTGGAAACACTCCCCAATCTGGTCACCACAATAAATATAAGCAATGTCCTCTACGAACACGTCTTGAAGCCCTTGAATCTTTTTCGCAATATCAATATCTATTCCTTGAACGTCCCACAAGTATAAAAAATGTGCATATAAAGCCCCCACGCAGGTTAAATCCTTGAGACTTTCACATTTAATAGTTTCATTATCAAGTTCACAGTCATCTCTTAACGAGGATGCGATAGCACAAGTTGATAAAGTTGCAAAAAAGGAAACACAACATCAACAAGGAATGCGACATTTTGACTCGTTTAAAAAGTTGTGTTCGATTGCTTTTAATCATACAAATTCATTAAAGACTCAGAACCAAATATCCCAAGACATATTCGCACCATTCAATACGGACTGAACTGACACGAATCAACAAATAGAATATAATTTGATTGCAAGAAACACCGGCATGGGTGGGTTTAAAGTCGTGCGGTGTTCTCACTGATAGATTGTTAAGGGTTTTTCTGAGGGGTCCTTAATTTGGGGTGGGGTCTCTAACCAAGCGCAATGGCTCGCTGGGGCTCTAACCAAGGGGATGGCGGGTTGGCCCTGGGAGGTGAGGAGGGTCTTTTGGGTCCCTTCGCATGAATGTAGAGAGTTAGCTGTTTCTAGGAGCTCAATCAGATATTAAAGTATTATACAGTACGTGGGGAGAGTGGATTGTAAGTAAATCACCCGCAGGGTGGGGTTATCACTCAAGCTATAAGTTTCAAATTTTGTTCATATCGACAAAAAACACAAGCAATGTTTCAGCCAATGGACCTCCGGGTTAACCCGGAGGTCCATGGGCTGATACATTGCTGGTGCTGGTTTTGCTTTGCAACAAATTCGCAATTATTGCTTGGGTGGAATCTCCACTCTGAGGGTGATTTAGTGATAATACACTCTCCACGTACTGTACATATTTTTCTGCTTCAGGCCGTGATAACAGTCCCCGGGCAGAAAAAACGCGAAAGAAACGTAGTTCTGGTGGACGAAGACGAGAGCGAGGTAATTCCACCTTTACTTCTTTTTAATTGCGTGACTATTTGGTTCCCAATGAGAAGAGAATAACCTCCCTTTCGCATGATTAGGGAACAGACTTTTTCTGAAAGCTAGATTGGATGTTCAAGTGTTATACATATTTTCTATTCTGCTTCAGGCTGCAATCACAGTTTCCAAGCAAAAAGACGAAGAGTAAGAAGTTGTGGTGAATATAGAAAATAGCAAGGTAATTTCTAACTTTTTTAATTACATTACTATTGGTTTCAAATGTGAGGACTGTTAATCTTAATTTTACTTTTTGATTGTGTAACTTTTATTCCAAAGGTATTGGAGTTGTTCGAGTTTCTGACATATTTGTTTTCTTTTTCAGCCTAGTACATCTGGTATCACTACTTTTGACTATGTTAAATATTATAAATTATTGTGATGAATTGACGGTAACATGGTCTGATGTTTGTGTCTCGGAGCGTATGTTCAACCTCGACGCGAATACGCTCCGAGACGCAAACATCAGACCATGTTACCGTCAATTCATCACGTATATTTTCCAATAGACACTACCCATAGCCTAAAAGGTACGCTGTGAAACACGACAGGCGTATTTACTAAACCTGTGATCGTTAAAAGTTGCCTTGTTCAAGGCAACTTTTAACGATCAAAGATTTAGTAAATAAACCTCTCGTGTATCCACGACGGCACCGGATAAATAATCAATAAACCAGATAAACTCTTTCCATCTTAGTTCAAATCGTATATCGGTTTGTAATTTAAACAACACTTCATTCGGAACACCGTCTGCTGCACACGTGAAACATCCAGGAAAGCTTGCTAGTCACTCCGCTGATGAAGCATTTACGAAACGGACGACGTCATTGCAAATATTTCGCGTTCTGACGTCAGACGTTAACATTTGCCACTTGAATCGTAAACATAGAATATACTAAGCGAGCTCTCGTCCAATCAGAGGAGGAGGATTTTAGTCTTGTTGGAACATAGTTTTTTTTTATATTGCATCTTGCTTTAGCATTTCTCATCATTTCGTGATGAATATATATTGATGGTCATTACCTTCATCACAATTTACCTATTCTTGTAGAGAAAAAGAAAGAGAATAATATTCTTAGACGACAATGATGGTGACATCTTTGAATGCGAAACAAGACAACAGGAAAGTATATGCGTTTTTTACACACAACAAACATAATTAGAAGAACGTGATACTTATATGTGACAGAATACATAACACACTCACATGTCTTTGCTAAATAATACTCAAAGGTTACAATTGTATAAATACAATTAAATTATGAAGTTATTCCATTTGCATAATGTCCAAATGCTAATGCGTGTACACCATCTGATAAAATATAACGTTTGTCATCACAAACAGAAAGAGCAATTTTATTTACACAGGAAATTATTGTGATTAATTGATGGTAACATGGTCTGAGGACCTAAGGCTCGGAGCTTATGTTCAACCGAGAAACAATAGCGTATATGTTGCAATAAGGCACTGACCATAGCCCAGAACCTACATCGTGAAACACGAGAGGATTATTTGCTAAACTTGTGATCATTAAAAGTTGCCTTGTTCAAGGCAACTTTTAACGATCACAGGTTTAGTAAATAAACCTGTCGTGTACCTCACGAGGGCACTGGATAAATAATTAATAAACCAGATAAACACATCCCATCTCAGTTCAAATCGTAACTCGGTTTATAATTTAAGCAACACTTCATTCAAAACACCCACCGTCTGCGGCACGTGTGAAAAATCCAGAAAAATGTAGCGGCTTGCTACTCACTCTGTTGATGAAGCAATTACGAAACCGGCGACGTCATTTCAAATATTTCGTGTTGTGAAGTCAGACGATAACATTTGTTACTGGAGCCATAAACATAAAATAAACTACGCCAGCTCTCGTCCAATCAGAGGGCGAGGATTTTACTCTTATTAGAAGATAACTCATGATTTTTGCTGAGAATGTGACTGGTTTGACAGTAGCTCAATTTCATGTCTTCTCCGAACAGACATTCTTTGTAATAATCAAATTTCAATTTATGTGTGGAATCATGTACTCCCTTGGCACGTGCTTTTCAACCTCGCCATACTTTATGCATACATATTTGGCTATAACCCTACATTTCTTTTGATCACCATTGAATTCGTTTCATCCTCAAAGAAACCCACAGCAGCCTTATTTCTGAAACTAAAACATTTATGATCTTTTGGGTAATTAATAGTATCATAATAGTGTAAATCATTAATTATGTCATCATAAATATCTTTTGTTTGGATTTCGTAAGTCAGACTATCAGTATCTGTAAACAATAATGAGGCTTTATGTGGATTCCATAGGTCAGGCTATCAGTATCTGTAAACAATAGTGAGGCTTTATTTGTATTCCATAGGTCAGACTATCAGTATCTGTAAACAATAATGAGGCTTTATGTTGATTCCATAGGTCAGGCTATCAGTATCTGTAAACAATAATGAGGCTTTATTTGTATTCCATAGGTCAGGCTATCAGTATCTGTAAACAATAATGAGGCTTTATTTGGATTCCATAGGTCAGACTATCAGTATCTGTAAACAATAATGAGGCTTTATTTGGATTCCATAGGTCAGGCTATCAGTGTATGTAAACAATAATGAGGCTTTATTTGGATTCCATAGGTCAGGCTATCAGTATATGTAAACAATAATGAGGCTTTATTTGGATTCCATAGGTCAGGCTATCAGTATATGTAAACAATAATGAGGCTTTATTTGGATTCCATAGGTCAGGCTATCAGTATATGTAAACAATAATGAGGCTTTATTTGGATTCCATAGGTCAGGCTATCAGTATCTGTAAACAATAATGAGGCTTTATTTGGATTCCAGAAGTCAGGCTATCAGTATCTGTAAACAATAATGAGGCTTTATTTGGATTCCATAGGTCAGGCTATCAGTATATGTAAACAATAATGAGGCTTTATTTGGATTCCATAGGTCAGACTATCAGTATATGTAAACAATAATGAGGCTTTATTTGGATTCCATAGGTCAGGCTATCAGTATATGTAAACAATAATGAGGCTTTATTTGGATTCCATAGGTCAGGCTATCAGTATCTGTAAACAATAATGAGGCTTTATTTGGATTCCATAGGTCAGGCTATCAGTATATGTAAACAATAATGAGGCTTTATTTGGATTCCATAGGTCAGACTATCAGTATCTGTAAACAATAATGAGGCTTTATTTGGATTCCATAGGTCAGGCTATCAGTATCTGTAAACAATAATGAGGCTTTATTTGGATTCCACAGGTCAGGCTATCGGTATCTGTAAACAATAATGAGGCTTTATTTGGATTCCATAGGTCAGGCTATCAGTATCTGTAAACAATAATGAGGCTTTATGTGGATTCCATAGGTCAGGCTATCAGTATCTGTAAACAATAATGAGGCTTTATTTGGATTCCATAGGTCAGGCTATCAGTATCTGTAAACAATAATAAGGCTTTATTTGGATTCCATAGGTCAGGCTATCAGTATCTGTAAACAATAATGAGGCTTTATTTGGATTCCATAGGTCAGGCTATCAGTATCTGTAAACAATAATGAGGCTTTATTTGGATTCCATAGGTCAGGCTATCAGTATCTGTAAACAATAATGAGGCTTTATGTGGATTCCATAGGTCAGGCTATCAGTATCTGTAAACAATAATGAGGCTTTATTTGTATTCCATAGGTCAGGCTATCAGTATCTGTAAACAATAATGAGGCTTTATTTGGATTCCATAGGTCAGGCTATCAGTATCTGTAAACAATAATGAGGCTTTATTTGGATTCCATAGGTCAGGCTATCAGTATCTGTAAACAATAATGAGGCTTTATTTGGATTCCATAGGTCAGACTATCAGTATCTGTAAACAATAATGAGGCTTTATTTGGATTCCATAGGTCAGGCTATCAGTATATGTAAACAATAATGAGGCTTTATTTGGATTCCATAGGTCAGGCTATCGGTATCTGTAAACAATTATGAGGCTTTATTTGGATTCCATAGGTCAGGCTATCAGTATCTGTAAACAATAATGAGGCCTGATCACCATATGTTTGTTTTATGTAATTGAAATAAAAATTTAAACACCTCTTCTTTGGATAAATCTAAAATACAAAAAACCTGTACAGACAGGTCTACTTAAAATCAAATTATTTGTTATGCATTCAGCTGCAACCATATCTTCCTTAAATATTTTGAATTTCTCACATGAAGGCTTGGCAATATAACGTAAAAGATTTCCTTCATAAATTGATATTTCTTCTTAGCCTGACATCAGACTTTAAATACACACCATGATAGTCACCTAAATCTTTCATTTCAAAGGTATGCCCCTTTTTGTGCTCGATCATAGTCTGCATCCGTGATATGCTGTTCTGTTAGAGAGTTATAAAAAAGTTTTCTCCGGTAAAGTTTGTTCTATAAATCTGTCCATTTAAAATCATCTTCTAAGAGTTTAAATTCATTGGTATTTGATTTACATAAATTATTGTCCCTATATCCCGATAAATTCTGTCTTTTCATTGGTCAGAATGCCTTGGACAAATAGCCATGGCAAAGGGTGCACCCAACATCCAAGGTACATGAGAGCATGCAACATCCAGAGTATATGGGCAAGTGAAACATCGGGGGTATATGGTTTGAATGAAAGCTTTTCGCATTCACTCGCCTCGGTATAAAAATCGAATCAAAAAACCTGAAAATAGTCACAAATATCATCAGATTTCCGACAATTCGATCATATTTTGTCGTTATAAATTAAATAGTCGAATAATTAAAATGAAACAACTTGAGAAAAATAAAATAAGATCAAATAATTCGTCCCCTGGGTACCAATGCGTTCTAAGTGCCAGTAGGCACATAGAACACATTGGAACTCAGGGGACGATATGTGAACAAACTACTGTTTACTCGTTTCCTTAACGACCCAAGGGATGTAATTCTATTTGTTGTCTTCTGCGTTTGTTAAAACAAAACAAGTGCGGAGCGTAATAATTTATTAGTCTGTGTGAAACACACAGACTATTGTTTTTGCACAGTTTCTTTTTCTTTATTTTTTTTTTCTTTTTTTTCTTTTTTTTTCTTCTTCTTCTTCTTCTTTTTCTTCTTCTTCTTCTTCTCCTGTCTTCTGTCTTCTCATCACTTTTTTGTCCGCAAGATAACTCGAAAACGAATTGCCCTATCTCGTTGATTTTTGGCATGCTGATAGACAGCCACAAGTTCTCGGCACTGAATATTTCTCAGATTCCTGGGGTATCAGGGGTGTCTGTAGGGGTGTTTTGAAAGTGGGCCACGCCCATATCTCAGGCGTAGTATGACCTACAGACCTGGGACCAACACCAAATGAGTCGACATTCGACGGAGGTTCAAAATATGGGTCAAGGTCACGGAGGTCATCTAGGGGTCATTGAGTGCATTTTTTAGAATTGCTGGAAATCACATTTTTAGACCCCCTAAAGTATTCCTGACGTACACACATGCATTTTGACGTAAACAAAGTGGGCGTGGCCAAAATTTTTGAAAGTGGGTCACGCTCATATCTCAAGCATGGTATGACGTATGGACCTGGGACCAATACCAAATGAGTCGACACTCGATGGAGATTCAAAATATGGGTCAAGGTCACGGAGGTCACCTAGGGGTCATTAAGTGCATTTTTCATAATTGCTAGAAATCACATTTTTTGACCCCCTAAAGCATTCCTGACATACACACATGCATTTTGACGTAAAAAAAATGGGCGTGGCCAAAATTTTTGAAAGTGGGTCACGCTCATATCTCAAGCATGGTATGACATATGGACCTGGGACCAACACCAAATGAGTCGACACTCGATGGAGATTCAAAATATGGGTCAAGGTCACGGAGGTCACCTAGGGGTCATTAAGTGCATTTTTCATAATTGCTAGAAATCACATTTTTTGACACCCTAAAGCATTCCTGACATACACACATGCATTTTGACGTAAAAAAAGTGGGCGTGGCCAAACTTTTTGAAAGTGGGTCACGCTCATATCTCAAGCATGGTATGACGTATGGACCTGGGACTAACACCAAATAAGTCGACACTCGATGGAGATTCAAAATATGGGTCAAGGTCACGGAGGTCACCTAGGGGTCATTAAGTGCATTTTTCATAATGCTAGAAATCACATTTTTGACCCCCTAAAGCATTCCTGACATACACACATGCATTTTGACGTAAAAAAAGTGGGCGTGGCCAAAATTTTTGAATGTGGGTCACGCTCATATCTCAAGCGTGGTATGACGTATGGACCTGGGACCAACACCAAATGAGTCGACACTCGATGGAGATTCAAAATATGGGTCAAGGTCATGAAGGTCACTTGGGGTCATTAGGTGCATTTTTCATAATTGCTAGACATCACATTTTTTGACCCTCTAAAGCATTCCTGACGACCACACATGTATTTTGAAGTAAAATAAGTGGGCGTGGCCAGAATTTTTGAAAGTGGGTCACACTCATATCTCAAGCATGGTATGACGTATGGACCTGGGATCAACACCAAATGAGTCGACACTCGATGGAGATTCAGAATATGGGTCAAGGTAATGGAGGTCACCTAGGGGTCATTAAGTGCATTTTTTATAATTGCTAGAAATCACATTTTTTGACACCCTAAAAGCATTCCTGACATACACACATGCATTTTTGACGTAACAAAATTGGGCGTGGCAAAAATTTTTGAAAGTGGGTCACGCTCATATCTCAAGCATGGTATGACGTATGGACCTGGGACCAACACCAAATGAGTCGACGCTCGATGGAGATTCAAAATATGGGTCAAGGTCACCGAGGTCACTCAGGGGTCAATGAGTGCATTTTTCATAATTGCTGGAAATCACATTTTTTTACCTCCAAATGCTTCCCCAAAAATTCAGATGTGCATTTTTTCATGAAAAAAGTGGGTGTGGCCAAAATTTTTGAAAGTGGGTCACGCTCATATCTCAAGCATGGTGTGATGCATGGACCTGGAGCCAACACTAAAAAAGCTGACACTTGGTGGAGGTTCAAAAATGTGGGTCAAGGTTACGGAGGTCACTTGTGGTCATTGAGTGCATTTTTTCAGAATTGCTGGAAATCACATTTTTTGACTCTCTAAAGCACTAAAGCATTCCTGAAGTCGATACATCCATTTTTATGTAAAAAGTTGGTGTGGCCAAAATTTGTGAAAGTGGGTCATGCTCATATTTCAAGCATGGTATGATGTATGGACCTGGGACCAATACCAAACGAGTCGACACTCGATGGAGATTCAAAATTTGGGCCAAGGTCGAACAGGAGTCACGAGGGCTATTACCAGAATTGCTGAAAATGATATTTTTGAACCTCCTTGTGCATTCCCTTGATTGGTCCCTTTGAATACTGTGAAGATATATACCTTATCTGGTTTCTTGGAAAAAAATTAACTGATTTTTGAATGAATATCTATAAATACTGGCATTGAAAACCTATTTTTTATTTCTTAAAAACTATTTTATCCCCAAAATAAGCCTCTAAAGTATTCCCATTACATTCATAGAGGGGCACGGTGGCTACGCAGTTAGAGGTGCAGGCTGCAAGCCGAGAGGTTGTCAGTTCGAATCCTATCTGCGGCAACTGTCTTGTGTCTTTGGGCAAAAAACACTTCACCCCCATTGCCCACATAATGGCATAGTGATGTTGTGTACTAAGACATACTGCATGCCGATGATACACTTGCACTAACCCTGCTTGTGTGGAGTTAGCATGTTGGGGATCCAGAAAGTTGCTTGTTGTTGTTGTTTGGTGGTTCTCTGTGTTGTCTGGTTTCCTCCATCCGTAAAAACTGTACGACACGAGGCGGGCCTAGCTGTTGAAGTGCCGTTAAACCCCAATAAATTAATAACATTCATAGAATGTCTTCTATGCACTGTTTGTCAATATGATAACCCAAATACAATCAATCCTATCTCAATGTTTTTGGTATACTGATAGAGTGCCTGCCATTGGTCTATGATTTGGAGGCATGTGGGGCCTTCGGGCTCTAAATGTTAAAAATATGTTTACAACATTTACTGGGAAATGAGTTAGCTGAAGCAGTAACCATTATCTAAAACAGAAATCTCCAGAGAGAAAGCTGAGATAGAATTCTTTGTTACATTGAACAGCACTGTATATTTATGTTGTATCATGTTACAAAACTTCAGTCTCAGTCATTGCAGAGAGAGAGAAACCTTCACTTTTCAAAGCATTTTTTTAAAAAAAATCTATTTATTCTCAATCATAACTCAAGATTGAGAGGTTTTGGAATGGAGTGGTGTGTGGCTTTCTCGAAACACCTATCACAGTTACAAAGTAATAAAATGGAATATTTGAATGGTCAGATTTTAATCCTCTTAATACTTCGATGTGAGTAAAAAAATATCTTTAATATAACTCATGGCTACAGAATGTGTTTCACTCTCTTTTCTGAAACATTTAATTCTATGTGGAATGGGACACCTTTTCAGTGTGCTTTCCAAACTAAGGGATTCTTAACCCTTTAGCCAACATAACGGCAAAAACCGGTCAGCTTTATACACAGAAATGTCTATTCAGTTTTAATTACTTTTTCATTTTTGCTTGAAAAAACATAGCTTATGACCCTTCATTGGAATGAGCTCATTTTTTAAAGGATTATTTATTTATTGGTGTTTAATGTCACATATTTCTGCACAGTGGTTTACCATGACCAGGACAGTTTTACGGGCGGAGAAAGCCAGAGTACCTGGGAAGAACTATCAGATTCCCTACATACTAACTCCACACAAGCAGGGCTAGCATTGGTTGAATACAGGTGCACCATCGATGTGCAGTACGCTTTAGTACACATCGCCACCATGCACCCACGTGGGCAATGGGGTGAAGTGTCTTGCCCAAGGACAGAGTGAGGACCGCTCGACTTGCAGCCTGCACCTCTGCCAACTCAGCCACTGCGCCCCCATTTAACCCTTTACCCAACGGAGACGATAGCAAAATTTATTATTTCAAATATCATTTTTTTCAAATTTTCCAAACAATTTGAACAAAACCATATCATGGGACCCCTCGTTGGAACTAATATTTTTTCAACTTCTCAATTTGCATATTACGCGGGCGGATGCGGCCGATTCGTTGGGTAAAGGGTTTTTTTTATTTTTATTGGTGTTTTAAGGTCACATATTTCTGCACAATGGCTAACCATGACCGTGACAGTTTTACGTGTGGAGGAAGCCGGAGTACCCGGAGAGAACCACCGAGCAACGGCGAGCAACTGTCAGCTCTCCAACATACCAACTCCACACAAGCAGGGTTAGCATTGGTTGAAGACAGGTGCACCATCGACGTACAGTACGCCTTAGTACACATCGTCACCGTGCCCCCACGTGGGCAATGGGGGTGAAGTGTCTTGCCCAAGGACACAACGCGGTTGCTGCAGGTGGGATTCGAACCGAGGACCTCTCGGCTTCCAGCCTGCACCTCTACCATCTGGGTAAAGGGTTAAAGGATTAAAATGGAATATTTAAAGCAAATATTTTAATCCTCTGAAAATCTTAATATGGGGGCACGGTTGCGCTGTGTACTAAAGCGTACTGCACTTCGATGGTGCACCTCTCTTCGAAAAAATCATTGAGAATAATGAAAACCATTTCCATTCTCACAGTGTTGTTCTAAACACACATGGATATAGATGGGACCTCGGTATTTTGACAATGCCAATAAGTCTTCAGACAGGCTCTTGGGGGTCTTCAACGTCTACATTCCAACATTACTGAAACTTTTTACTTGCAATATATTTTCCAGAGGTACCATGCATGCACTTCATCATTGCCTTGCTAATATGGACATTTGCCATCATCTACAAATATAGCAGATCCGGAGTTGGTGGAGCCAATATTTATAAAGTAGTTTGTGCTCATACTTCAGGTTTAGTATGACCTATAGTAATGGTACCTACACCAAATGAGTTGAAACTTGCTGGAGGTTCAAAATGTGGTCCACCTCTATGCGGTCAAGAGAGGTCATTAAATGCATACTTTTTCTTCCTATTGGTAATTTCATTTTATACCAATTATTACAGTTCTGAAGATTATACATGTATCTCATCATTCAAATAAATGGTAGCGGCAGTAATGTCCATTTCTGATTCCTTGATCGAACCCTATGTATGGTGTGCACATATATGCCTTTTCGGGTTTCTTAGAAAAATTGTTCTGATTCCTTTATGAATATTTTCTCCATGAAAGAATTTCACAAAAAGCTGTGGGGAGAAAGCTGTGACTGTCACATACAATAACATGATCTATTTATTTAATCTCATTGTACAGAATTAATTCCCAAACCAAGTTAATATAAAAACAAACAACTTGATAATGAAGAATTCCAGTGTACATGTAATTGTAAAACTACACTGGAGATTTGTTATTTAAACCTATCACAATACTGTCAGGATGCCGGTAAAAGATGCAATACTGACATAGTTGAATGTTCTGTTAACTGTGTTAGTGCTATGACTGTTTAAAATTAATTTATTAGAGAAGTTCTAGTTTTATGTATGCCTTGTTTAGGTCACTAGATGCTATTTTAAGAGCAGGCTTTCAAATGAGCTCTTGGGTTTTTTTAAGGTTTTTATGACAATATCTCCGACATAGAGTCTATGCACCCTTTGTCAGCGTGACAACTCAAATACGGACCGTCCTATCTCTATGCATTTTGGCATTCTGGTTAACAATAACCAGTTTGCACTCATCTATGTTTTTTTCACCCGTTCGATCTGAATGTCAGATGACAGATCTGAAGTTGGTGGAGCTATTATTTCAAAGTGGGTTGCGCTCATTCTTCAATGTAGATGTGGACATGGGACTACACCGACTGAGTTAAACATTGCTGGAGATTCAATATATGGTCCACCTGAATGAGGTCATCAAGTGCATATTATTCAGAAAGACTGGGAAATGCATTTACGCCTTAATGTATTTCTAAAGTTTATGAATGTATTTCATCACTCAAATTCGTGGGCAGAGCCAAAATTGTCCATTTCTGATTCGTGTATCGAACCCTTTAAATGCTGGTCACATATATGCCTTTTCTGGTTTCTTATAAAAATTGTTCTGATTCCTGTATGAATATCTGTAAATACTGTTAACGAAAAACCCATTTCTGATTTGTTAAAAAAATATTTTACACCAGAAGATAAGCCTCCATAAATTCTCTTTCTGAAGAGTTTATTCCTGATACTTTAACCCTTTTCACACAGACTCTGGTTTGCAGTAAATTCCGTTTCTCTAGTTTCCACTGTGTTTCTATTGTCTTTCAAACGGGACAAAAAAGTTATCTCCGTCAACATGTATGGTATATGGAGATTTAATACTTGGGTTGCTCATTTAAACACCTCGCCAGCGGCTCGGTGTTTAAAAACCGACATCCAGGAATTAAATCTCCATATACCATACGTGTTAACTTATAATATACCATCCATGTAGGGGGAGATAACTTATATTAACCCATATATCAACCGATACACTCATAAATTAATAGGAATCTATAAAATGAAGGTTTCCAAGTGTCAATGATATATTTTGAAAGGAACTTCTCTCTCCATTTTTGAATTTTTCGATAACTTGACAAATAATATGGGCATCAAAGTTTTGCAGATTGTATCCAATATATTATTTTTGTTACTGTCTTCAGCTGGAAGTTGTTCCTCATTGTGCTATTTTTTCCACATCTGATGTTTTAGTAGAGTTTAATTTGTCCATTAAAAGGTCATATTTCCTCATTGTAATTAAAATTAGTTCCTTTGCCACCATTTGAATATTTCATTACCACACTCAAATCTCACATAACTCTCACGTGATAAATAGAGAGAATGCGATGTGTGTTTGAATCAGTGGGTGTTTTACATAACGAGTTAGAATGGCGTAGTCATATTTCGCGAGAGCGGTAGAGTCGAGTGAAATATGATTACGCCATTCCAACGAGTTATGTAAAACACACAACGATTCAAACACGCATCGCGTTCTGTGTTTATTACACAACCCATGCATTAAAATGCATTTGAATAAACAAATTTTAATTCCGATAATTAAACCCAAAGGTGAAGAGTTTGTTTTGACAGAAGCTGTACTGATCATATGGATCGATACAAAATCGAAACAACCTTTTCAGAACCAGTGTCAGTTGAAATGCTATCGCAGTTTACTAACAGTAATAGCCACAAAATGGTTAGGTGTGAATGGGCTGGTGCCCATTCACGCCTAACCATTTGTGGCTATTACTGTCAGTAAAAATATAAAAACAAATATGTGCATATTTGCAAAACAGCTGGGAGAAACGTTTTTAAAAGAAGTTCGAAGCATGTCAAGATGTACGAAGATTTACCGAAATAAAGTTGACCAATTTAGATATAATGGGATCCACAAAACGAGACGGCCACGGGACTGGGTTAATGTTCTGGTTGGAAATGATTGCGTTTTTTAAAAATATTATCTCATTTTTGGCTAATTTTTTTGTGAACCGACTTTATTTTGCTTTGGACGTTTTCATTTTCACACTATGCGACAGACGGTCGATGATTGTATAACGAAATTTGGAAACTTTTCGAAGCGTGACTAAACGGTGCAGTAAAAAATTCCGGCTTGTATATCACCCGTTGAATACAGAATCATTATTTCATAGCAGCGATTCCGTTGAATACAAGGGTTTAAAGTATAAAGGATGTTTAATAAAATTGCATTACACTGTTTTAGTAACTGTTGAATTATTTTCTTCTTTTGAACTAATTCTTTAAGAAACTTATTGTACACAGACAATTTTCTTGAATTGACTTGTGAAACAAGGACTGTTCCCTCTAATATATTGAATACATACTCTGCAATAAAATAAATTTGTTTCACAGATATCGAATCTGTTAAATTTTTCCTCAATGCTGGGTTTGCATTTTCAATTATCTTTAAGAGTGGAATATACTGTATCATACTTCTGGGTTGTCTAAATTTTCAATTTCTTTTATTCACTCAGACAATGTTATATACAAAGTACATAAGGTATTTTTCAGGTTAAATACAAAATATAAGATATGGAGAGGTCAGATGTATATAGATATGTGGGTTATTATTGGAAAATCGAGAAAGCATGTGTTGAATCGGTCATATATAGACATACAGTATTATACTTCGTCATGGTCACTAGTAATCATTAAAGCGATCCAAGTCACAGCCCTCCATGGATACATATACATATTCCACATAAATACATGTAACGGAAAGTGTGTGGTCGGAGGAACTCCAAGACCTGTGTGTGCATGGATATATGTAAACGCATACATCGATGCGCACACATATCGTCTTCAAGTGGTTCTGCTTCGTAGCACTCACCCCCACCCCCGCCAACCATTCCTTGCTCTGTATGTTCAATTATCCATGCAACATTTAAGTATAAGTTATATCCGTGTACCTTTACACGGGTTGTAATTTAACTGTCAAAATAAAGCAAGGGGTGGGAATATAGGGTAGGCTAAGAGATCCAGTTCTAACTAAACTTCAGAAACAGCTTTATGGATAATTCTGATAAAGGTACACAGTTTGTTGAGGGTTACTGGGTCAGTAGTGGCCATAAGGCTGTTACACTTATTAATACAAGGATTATTAATTCACAAAGACTCTAACATTCTCACCTGGGAAAGTATGAGATCTTAACTGAAATGTTTTATCTGTCAGTGGGTGTATATCAATAACTATATAACCATGCTTTCCATAGTTGCCATTTCATAAGCATGCATATAAGAGTTTTAATTGAGTGGAAACAATTGTCTTCCCAAGGTACAGAATTGGTGCATATCCCTAAAATTTTTAAATAAAATTATATAATGACAATTCAGTGATATTGTTCTAATATACTTCCCATTTGGTAACTGTTTTCATATAATGGTTGCCAAGTACGCATTTGCTATATTCTTTGAAAACATGCCACTTTCATTCGCTATCAATGTTTTAGCAAAGTAAGACTTTCCAGACTGTATTGGTCCCACTATCAGACTGTGTTGGTCCCACTATCCGTCTGTGTTGGTCCACTATCAGAAAGTGTTGGCCCCACTATCAGACTGTGTTGGTCCTTCTATCAGACTGTGTCGGTCCCAGTATCAGACTGTGTTGGTCCCACTATCAGACTGTGTTGGTCCTACTATCAGACTGCGCAGGTCCCACTGTCAGACTGTGTTGGTCCACTATCAGAATGTGTTGGTCCCACTATCAGACTGTGTTGGTCCACAATCAGAATGTGTTGGTCCCACCATCAGACTGTGTTGGTCCACTATCAGAATGTGTTGGTCCTACTATCAGAATGTGTTGGTCCCGCCATCAGACTGTGTTGGTTCACTGTCAGAATGTGTTGGTCCCACTATAAGAATGTGTTGGTCCCACTATCAGAATATGTTGGTCCCGCCATCAGACTGTGTTGGCCCACTATCAGAATGCGTTGGTCTCACTATCAGGCAATGTTGGCCAACTATCAGACTGTGTTGGTCCCACTATCAGACTGTGTTGGTCCAATATCAGAATGTGTTGGTCCCACTTTCAAACTGTGTTGATCCACTGCGTTGGTTCCACTGTCAGACTGCGTTGGTTCCACTCTCAGACTGTGTTGGTCCCACTATCAAACTGCGTTGGACCCACTATCAGACTGCATTGGTCCCACCATCAGACGGTGTTGGTCCCACTATCAGACTGTGTTGGTCCCACTATCAGAGTGTGTTGGTCCCACTATCAGACTGTGTTGGTCCTACTATCAGACTGTGTTGGTCCCACTATCAGACTGTGTTGGTCCACTATCAGAATGTGTTGTTCCCACTATCAGACAGTGTAGTACCACTGTCAGAATGTGTTGGTCCCGCCATCAGATTGTATTGGTCCACTATCAGAATGTGTTGGTCCCACTATCAGAATGTGTTGGTCCCACTATCAGAATGTGTTGGTCCCGCCATCAGACTGTGTTGGTCCACTATCAGAATATGTTGGTCCCACCATCAGAATGTGTTGGTCCCGCAATCAGACTGTGTTGGTTCACTGTCAGAATGTGTTGGTCCCACTATTAGGCTGTGTTGGCCCACTATCAGACTGTGTTGGTCCCACTATCAGACTGTGTTGGACCACTATCAGAATGTGTTGGTCCCACTATCAAACTGTGTTGGTCCACTTTGTTGGTTCCACTATCAGACTGCTTTGGTCCCACTACCAGACTGTGTTGGTCCCACTACCAGACTATGTTGGCCCACTATCAGACTGCATTGGTCCCACTATCAGACTGCATTGGTCCCACTATCAGACTGTGTTGGTTCCACTATCAGACTGAGTTGGTCCACTATCAGAATGATTTTGTCCCACTATCAGAATGTGTAGGTCCCACTATCAGACTGTGTTGATCGCACTATCAGACTGCATTGGTCCCATTATCAGAATGTGTTGGTTCCACTAAAAGACTCTGTTGGTCGCACTCTCAGAATGTGTTGGTCCCGCCATCAGACTGTGTTGGTCCACTATCAGAATATGTTGGTCCCACTATCAGACTGTGTTGGTCCACAATCAGAATGTGTTGGTCCCACCATCAGACTGTGTTGGTCCACTATCAGAATGTGTTGGTCCTACTATCAGAATGTGTTGGTCCCGCCATCAGACTGTGTTGGTTCACTGTCAGAATGTGTTGGTCCCACTATAAGAATGTGTTGGTCCCACTATCAGAATGTGTTGGTCCCGCCATGAGACTGTGTTGGTCCACTATCAGAATGTGTTGGTCCCACTATCAGGCAGTGTTGGCCAACTATCAGACTGTGTTGGTCCCACTATCAGACTGTGTTGGTCCAATATCATAATGTGTTGGTCCCACTTTCAAACTGTGTTGATCCACTGTGTTGGTTCCACTATCAGACTGCGTTGGTTCCACTATCAGACTGTGTTGGTCCTACTATCAGACTGTGTTGGTCCACTATCAGAATGTGTTGTTCCCACTATCAGACAGTGTAGTACCACTGTCAGAATGTGTTGGTCCCGCCGTCAGATTGTATTGGTCCACTATCAGAATGTGTTGGTCCACTATCAGAATGTGTTGGTCCCACTATCAGAATGTGTTGGTCCCGCCATCAGACTGTGTTGGTCCACTATCAGAATATGTTGGTCCCACCATCAGAATGTGTTGGTCCCGCAATCAGACTGTGTTGGTTCACTGTCGGAATGTGTTGGTCCAACTATCAGAATGTGTTGGTCCCACTATCAGAATGGGTTGGTCCCGCCATCAGACTGTGTTGGTCCACTATCAGAATGTATTGGTTCCACTATCAGGCTGTGTTGGCCCACTATCAGACTGTGTTGGTCCCACTATCAGACTGTGTTGGACCACTATCAGAATGTGTTGGTCCCACTATGAAACTGTGTTGGTCCACTTTGTTGGTTCGACTATCAGACTGCTTTGGTCCCACTACCAGACTGTGTTGGTCCCACTACCAGACTATGTTGGCCCACTATCAGACTGCATTGGTCCCACTATCAGACTGCATTGGTCCCACTATCAGACTGTGTTGGTTCCACTATCAGACTGTGTTAGTCCACTATCAGAATGCTTTTGTCCCACTATCAGAATGTGTTGGTCCCACTATCAGACTGTGTTGATCGCACTATCAGACTGCATTGGTCCCATTATCAGAATGTGTTGGTTCCACTAAAAGACTCTGTTGGTCGCACTCTCAGAATGTGTTGGTCCCGCCATCAGACTGTGTTGGTCCACTATCAGAATATGTTGGTCCCACTATCAGACTGTGTTGGTCCCACTATCAGAATGTGTTGGTCCCGCCATCAAACTCTGTTGGTTCACTGTCAGAATGTGTTGGTCCCACAATCGTGTTGGTCCCACTATCAGAATGTGTTGGTCCCGCCATCAGACTGTGTTGGTCCTCTATCAGAATGTATTGGGCCCACTATCAGAATGCGTTGGTCCCACTATCAGACTGCGTTGGTCACACTATCAGACTGTGTTGGTCCACTATCAGCATGCGTTGGTCCCACTATCAGGCTGCGTTGGTCCACTATCAGAATGTGTTGGTCCCACTATCAGACTGTGTTGGTCCTACTATCAGAATGTGTTGGTCCCGCCTCATACTGTGTTGGTTCACTATCAGAATGTGTTGGTCCCACTATCAGAATGTGTTGGTCCCACTATCAGTCTGTGTTGGTCCAACTATCAGAATATGCTGGTCCCGCCATCAGACTGTGTTGGTTCACTGTCAGAATGTGTTGGCCCACTATAAGAATGTGTTGGTCCCACTATCAAAATGTGTTGGTCCCGCCATCAGACTGTGTTGGTCCACTATCAGAATATGTTGGTCCCACTATCAGGCTGTTTTGGCCCACTATCAGACTGTTTTGGTCCCACTATCAGACTGTGTTGGTCCACTATCAGAATGTGCTGGTCCCACTATCAAACTGTGCTGATACACTATGTTGGTTCCACTATCAGACTGCGTTGGTCCCGCTATCAGACTGTGTTGGTCCCACTCTCAGACTGTGTTGGTCCAACTATCAGACTGCGTTGGTCCCACTATCTGACCGCATTAGTCCCCCTATCAGACTGTGTTGGTCCCACTATCAGACTGTGTTGGTCCCACTATCAGACTGTGTTGGTCCTACTATCAGACTGTGTTGGTCCCACTATCAGACGGTGTTGGTCCACTATCAGAATGTGTTCGTCCCACTATCAGAATGTGTTTGTCCACTATCAGAATGTGTTGGTCCCGCCATCAGACTGTGTCGGGCCACTATCAGAATGTGTTGGTCCCACTATCAGAATGTGTTGGTCGCACTCTCAGAATGTGTTGGTCCCGCCATCAGACTGTGTTGGTCCACTATCAGAATAAGTTGGTCCCACTATCAGACTGTGTTGGTCCCACTATCAAAATGTGTTGGTCCCGCCATCAAACTCTGTTGGTTCACTGTCAGAATGTGTTGGTCCCACAATCGTGTTGGTCCCACTATCAGAATGTGTTGGTCCCGCCATCAGACTGTGTTGGTCCACTATCAGAATGTATTGGTCCCACTATCAGGCTGTGTTGGCCCACTATCAGACTGTGTTGGTCTCACTATTAGACTGTGTTTGTCCACTATCAGAATGTGTTGGTATCACTATCAAACTGTGTTGGTCCACCTTGTTGGTTCCACTATCACACTGCGTTGGTCCCACTATCAGACGGTGTTGGTCCCACTATCAGACTGTGCTGATCCCACTATTAGACTGCGTTGATCCCACTATCAGACTGCATTGGTCCCACTATCAGACTGTGTTGGTTCCACTATCAGACTGTGCTGGTCCACCATCAGACCGTGTTGGTCCCACTATCAGAATGTGTTGGTCCCGCCATCAGACTGTGTCGGGCCACTATCAGAATGTGTTGGTCCCACTATCAGAATGTGTTGGTCGCACTCTCAGAATGTGTTGGTCCCGCCATCAGCCTGTGTTGGTCCACTATCAGAATATGTTGGTCCCACTATCAGACTGTGTTGGTCCCACTATCAAAATGTGTTGGTCCCGCCATCAAACTCTGTTGGTTCACTGTCAGAATGTGTTGGTCCCACAATCGTGTTGGTCCCACTATCAGAATGTGTTGGTCCCGCCATCAGACTGTGTTGGTCCACTATCAGAATGTATTGGTCCCACTATCAGGCTGTGTTGGCCCACTATCAGACTGTGTTGGTCTCACTATTAGACTGTGTTGGTCCACTATCAGAATGTGTTGGACCACTATCAGAATGTGTTGGTCCCACTATGAAACTGTGTTGGTCCACTTTGTTGGTTCCACTATCAGGCTGCTTTGGTCCCACTACCAGACTGTGTTGGTCCCACTACCAGACTATGTTGGCCCACTATCAGACTGCATTGGTCCCACTATCAGACTGCATTGGTCCCACTATCAGACTGTGTTGGTTCCACTATCAGACTGTGTTAGTCCACTATCAGAATGCTTTTGTCCCACTATCAGAATGTGTTGGTCCCACTATCAGACTGTGTTGATAGCACTATCAGACTGCACTGGTCCCATTATCAGAATGTGTTGGTTCCACTAAAAGACTCTGTTGGTCGCACTCTCAGAATGTGTTGGTCCCGCCATCAGACTGTGTTGGTCCACTATCAGAATATGTTGGTCCCACTATCAGACTGTGTTGGTCCCACGGTCAGAATGTGTTGGTCCCGCCATCAAACTCTGTTGGTTCACTGTCAGAATGTGTTGGTCCCACAATCGTGTTGGTCCCACTATCAGAATGTGTTGGTCCCGCCATCAGACTGTGTTGGTCCTCTATCAGAATGTATTGGGCCCACTATCAGAATGCGTTGGTCCCACTATCAGACTGCGTTGGTCACACTATCAGACTGTGTTGGTCCACTATCAGCATGCGTTGGTCCCACTATCAGGCTGCGTTGGTCCACTATCAGAATGTGTTGGTCCCACTATCAGACTGTGTTGGTCCTACTATCAGAATGTGTTGGTCCCGCCTCATACTGTGTTGGTTCACTATCAGAATGTGTTGGTCCCACTATCAGAATGTGTTGGTCCCACTATCAGACTGTGTTGGTCCAACTATCAGAATATGTTGGTCCCGCCATCAGACTGTGTTGGTTCACTGTCAGAATGTGTTGGCCCACTATAAGAATGTGTTGGTCCCACTATCAGAATGTGTTGGTCCCGCCATCAGACTGTGTTGGTCCACTATCAGAATATGTTGGTCCCACTATCAGGCTGTTTTGGCCCACTATCAGACTGTTTTGGTCCCACTATCAGACTGTGTTGGTCCACTATCAGAATGTGTTGGTCCCACTATCAAACTGTGCTGATACACTTTGTTGGTTCCACTATCAGACTGCGTTGGTCCCGCTATCAGACTGTGTTGGTCCCACTCTCAGACTTTGTTGGTCCAACTATCAGACTGCGTTGGTCCCACTATCTGACCGCATTGGTCCCCCTATCAGACTGTGTTGGTCCCACTATCAGACTGTGTTGGTCCCACTATCAGACTGTGTTGGTCCTACTATCAGACTGTGTTGGTCCCACTATCAGACGGTGTTGGTCCACTATCAGAATGTGTTCGTCCCACTATCAGAATGTGTTTGTCCACTATCAGAATGTGTTGGTCCCGCCATCAGACTGTGTCGGGCCACTATCAGAATGTGTTGGTCCCACTATCAGAATGTGTTGGTCGCACTCTCAGAATGTGTTGGTCCCGCCATCAGACTGTGTTGGTCCACTATCAGAATATGTTGGTCCCACTATCAGACTGTGTTGGTCCCACTATCAAAATGTGTTGGTCCCGCCATCAAACTCTGTTGGTTTACTGTCAGAATGTGTTGGTCCCACAATCGTGTTGGTCCCACTATCAGAATGTGTTGGTCCCGCCATCAGACTGTGTTGGTCCACTATCAGAATGTATTGGTCCCACTATCAGGCTGTGTTGGCCCACTATCAGACTGTGTTGGTCTCACTATTAGACTGTGTTGGTCCACTATCAGAATGTGTTGGTATCACTCTCAAACTGTGTTGGTCCACTTTGTTGGTTCCACTATCAGACAACGTTGGTCCCACTCTCAGACTGTGTTGGTCCCACTATCAGACTGTGTTGGTCCCACTATCTGACTGCGTTGATCCCAGTATCAGACTGTGTTGGTTCCACTATCAGACTGTGTTGGTCCACTATCAGACTGTGCTGGTCCACCATCAGACCGTGTTGGTCCCACTCTCAGAATGTGTTGGTCCTACTATCAGACTGTGTTGGTCCCACCGTAAGACTGTGTTGGTCCACTATCAGAATGTTTTGTTCCCACTATCAGACTGTGTTGGTCCACTTTCAGAATGTGTTGGTCCCGCCATCAGACTGTGTTGGTCCACTATCAGAATGTGTTGGTCCAACTATCAGAATGTGTTGATCCCACTATCAGAATGTGCTGGTCCCGCCGTCAGACTGTATTGGTCCACTATCAGACTGTGTTGGTCTCACTATCAGACTGCGTTAGTCCTATTATCAGACTGCATTGGTCCCACTATCAGACTGAGATGGTCGCACTATCAGACTGTGTTGGTCGCACTATCAGACTGCGTTAGTCCCACTCTCAGACTGTGTTGGTCCAATATCAGGCTCTGTTGGTCCCACTATCAGACTCTGTTGGTCCACCCTCAGACTGTGTTGGTCCCAATATCAGAATGCGTTGGTCCCACTATCAGACTGTGTTGGTCCACTATCAGAATGTGTTGGTCCCACTATCAGGCTGTGTTGGCCCACTATCAGACTGTGTTGGTCCCACTATCAGACTGTGTTGGTCCCACTATCATACTGTGTTGGTCCACAATCAGAATGTGTTGGTCCCACAGTCAACCTGTGTTGGTCCACTTTGTTGGTTCCACTATCAGACTGCGTTGGTCCCACTATCAGACTGTGTTGGTCCCACTATCAGACTGCATTGGTCCCATTTTCAGACTGTGTTGGTCCCACTATCAGACTATGTTGGTCCCACGATCAGACTGTGTTGGTCCCACTATCAGACTGTGTTGGTCCACTATCAGAATGTGTTGGTCCCACTATCAGACTGTGTTGGTCCACTATCAGAATGTGTTGGTCCCGCCATCAGACTGTGTTGGTCCACTATCAGAATGTGTTGGTCCCACTATCAGAATGTGTTGGTCCCACTATCAGAATGTGTTGGTCCCGCAGTCAGACTGTGTGGTCCACTATCAGACTGTGTTGGTCCCACTATCAGACTGTGTTGGTCCACTATCAGACTGTGTTGGTCCACTATCAGAATGCGTTGATCCCTCTATCAGAATGTGTTGGTCCCACTATCAGACTGTGTTGGTCGCACTATCAGACTGCGTTGGTCCCACTATCAGACTGTGTTGGTCCACTATCAGGCTCTGTTGGTCCCACTATCAGACTGTGTTGGTCCACTCTCAGACTGTTTTGGTCCCACTATCAGATTGCGTTGGTCCCACTATCAGAATGTGCTGGTTCCAATAAAAGACTCTGTTGGTCCCACTATCAGACTGTGTTGGTCATCCCATCAGACGGCGTTGGTCCCACCTTCAGACTGTGTTGGTCCCACTATCAGGCTGTGTTGGTCGCACTATCAGACTGTGTTGGTCCACTATCAGAATGTGTTGGTCCCACTATCAGAATGCGTTGGTCCCACTATCAGACTGTTTTGGTCCACTATAAAAATGTGTTGGTCCCACTATCAGACTGTGTTGGTCCACTATCAGAATGTGTTGGTCCCGCCATCAGACTGTGTTGGTCCACTATCAGAATGTGTTGGTCCCACTATCAGAATGTGTTGGTCCCACTATCAGAATGTGTTGGTCCCGCCGTCAGACTGTGTTGGTCCACTATCAGACTGCGATGGTCCCACTATCAGACTGCATTGGTCCCACTATCAGACTGTGTTGGACCCACTATCAGACTGTGTTGGTCCACTATCAGACTGTGTTGGTCCACTAACAGAATGCGTTGGTCCCTGTATCAGAATGTGTTGGTCCCACTATCAGACTGTGTTGGTCGCACTATCAGACTGCGTTGGTCCCACTATCAGACTGTGTTGGTCCACTATCAGGCTCTGTTGGTCCCACTCTCAGACTAGGTTGGTCAACTCTCAGACTGTGTTGGTCCCACTATCAGACTGCGTTGGTCACCCCATCAGACGGTGTTGGTCCCACCTTCAGACTCTTGGCCCTACCATCAGACTGTTTTGGTCCCACTATCAGAATGTGTTGGTCCCGCCACCAGACTGTGTTGGTCCCACTCTCAGACTGTGTTGGTCTCACTATCAGACTGTGTTGGTCCCGCCATCAGACTGTGTTGGTCCCGCCATCAGACTGTGTTGGTTCACTGTCGGATTGTGTTGGTCCCACTATCAAACTCTATTGGTCCACTTTGTTGGTTCCACTATCAGACTACGTTGGTCCCACTATCAGACTGTGTTGGTCCCACTATCAGACTGTGTTGGTCCCACTATCAGAATGTGTTGGTCCCACTATCAAACTCTGTTGGTCCACTTTGCTGGTTCCACTATCAGACTACGTTGGTCCCACTCTCAGACTGTGTTGGTCCCACTATCAGACTGTGTTGGTCCCACAATCTGACTGCGTTGGTCCCAGTATCAGACTGTGTTGGTTTCACTATCAGACTGCGTTGGTCCCACTATCAGACTGTGTTGGTCCACTATCAGGCTCTGTTGGTCCCACTATCAGACTATGTTGGTCCACTCTCAGACTGTGTTGGTCCCACTATCCCACTCTCAGATTGTGTTGGTCCCACTATCAGAATGTGTTGGTTCCGCCATCAGACTGTGTTGGTCCCACTATCAGACTGTGTTGGGCACGCCATCAGACTGTGTTGGTCCCGCCATCAGAGTGTGTTGGTCCCACCATCAGACTGTGTTGTCCCACTATCAGACTGTGTTGGCCCCACTATCAGACTGTGTTTGTCCCGCCATCAGATTGTGTTGGTCCCACTATCAGACGCTGTCGGTCCCACTATCAGACTTCGTTGGTCTCACTATCTGACTGTGTTGGTCCACTATCAGCATGTGCTGGTCACACTATCAGACTGTTCTGGCCTCACTATCAGACTGTGTTGGTCCCACTATCAGAATGTGTTGGTCCCACTATCAAGCTGTGTTGGTCCCGCCATCAGAATGTATCAGACTGCGTTGGGCCCACTATCAGAATGTTTTGTCCCCCCATCAGAAGGTGTTGGTCCCACCATCAGACTGTGTTGGTCCCGCCATCAGACAGTTTTGGTCCCACCATCAGACTGTGTTGGTCCCGCCATCAGACTGTGTTGGTCCCGCCATCAGACTGTGTTGGTCCCGCCATCAGACTGTGTTGGTCCCACTGTCAGAATATCGTGGTCCCACCATCAGATTGTGTTGGTCCCGCCATCAGACTGTGTTGGTCCACTATCAGACTGTGTTGGTCCCACTATCAGACTGTGTTGTTCCATTCTCAGAATATGTTGGTCCCACCATCAGACTGAGTTGGTCCCACTCTCAGACTCTGTTGGTCCCACCATCAGACTGTGTTGGTCCTCCCACCATCAGACTGTGTTGATCCCACCATCAGACTGTGTTGGTTCCACTATCAGACTGCATTGGTCCCACTATCAAACTGTGTTGGTTCCACTGTCTGACTGTGTTGGTCCCACTCTCAGACTGTGTTGGTCCACTATCAGAATTTTTTGATCCCACTATCAGACTGTGTTGGTCCACTCTCAAAATGTGTTGGTCCCACTGTCAGACTGTGTTTATCCCACTATCAGACTGCGTTGGTCCCACCATCAGACTGTGTTGGTCCCGCTATCAGACTGTGTTTGTCCCACTATCAGACTCTGTTGGTTCCACTATGCGAATGCTTGTTGGCGATTGAAATGGTGTAAGGCTCTCTTTTTCCCACCATTCTCCTTTACATTCTTCAATTCCATTTTCTAAAGATGGTTCTTTCATTTCAGTATTTGTACTTATGTACAAATACTTTCTCTGTTTTGAGGTATTTCAAAGTAACCTGGAAATTCCGCATAAAACACACCTGTTGCAGTGTCACTGAGCGCTTCATCAAATTTTGAGTTGTGTCCATTTGCATTGAACATGCTAACATAACCAGAAATAGCATTGTCCAAATAACCATTGCTTACCGAGGCATACTTCATTTGAAATGGACACCCATTAACAGGAGTACCATCTGTTAATAATGTGATTTGACCTACTTCATAATTTTTAAAATTAAATGGATTCATTTTGTGGGACCCAGCAATTACGTCGCTTGACACCAGACCTACAGTAATTTACGTTGGTTTCACTCATTGAAATATATTGTCCCCACAGGAAACGTATTTGACCCTTCGGTATCGAGGCCATTATGGTGTCAGATTTAACAAATGGATATTTAGGATTGACTGATTTTAACATTTCTGATTGACCATAAGTAACTGTCTGGATTAACTCTTATTTTACATGCTCCATAAATAATATATTCAATGATGATATCATAGTCTGTGTTCAATTCTTTGGACATTGTGCACAAAGCTGACTTGTTCCTAAAAAATTTAATTTTTACATCCACTTGATTCAATATATACCTGTTCATCTGGCGCATATCGTGAAATAATGATCCTTCCATTTTTACCAACTGACTGTTTTGAATAAATAGAGGATATGGAATGAGTGTTTTTCTCATATAATATTTATGAAACGAGTCTAAGAATTTTCCATTTTGGCGAGCCTCTGGCGAGCCCAAACGGAAAATTCGGACGAATTTCATAAATATTATATGAGAAAAACACTCATTTCATATTCTATTTATCATATCACACACATACACGCCGCATAAATTAGCCGCTTAGTTGGACTTTTTAACCCGTCACCTAATTTGAGTTGCAGACTGCACTTGGAAAAAACATCCTGGTATAACTAAACATTTTCATTTTTTGCATCCGAGACATAGGTTATGACCCCTCATTGGAACGAGCTCGTCGAGCTCGTTCCAATGAGGGGCCATAACCTATGTTTTGGAAGCAAAAAGTGAAAATTAAAAAAAAATGAATGGCGTTTTTCTTGTAGGTAAAATATTAATACAATATAACCCGCCCTAAATCCTACTGAAATTATGCAAATGTAACCCAGTTGTATTTTGTTTAGGCAATCAAATTGACCAGTTTTGAAATTAACCAATGAAAGCCCCCAACTCTAATTTTGCAAATTATGAAAATGTAGCCCAGTTGTATTTTGTTCAGCCAATCAAATTGTCTAGTTTTGAAATTTACCAATGAAATTGACGAAAGGCTTCATTTATCACTGATTAATATGAAAACAAGATATCAAATGTTTTTAAGTGAACAAAAACGGACGAGTCATATGATAAATTTGTATATCTCATACATGCCTACATTTCTCGATTGGGGATTTACCTCATCCATAAATCAGGCGGAATCTTTCCAAAGCAACTGACTTTGTGACTGTGAGTTCACAGAATCTGCATTACTATTTGAATCGTTTGTAAGTATGCTTTATCCGGAGACTACTATGTTGCCTTGTAACGCCACGCCAAGCTGTGATCATAAAGATTGCAGAAATAAGTTGACTGGGCAATCTTGTTCGGTTGCAGTTATGTTACCTCCATTACTCTTTTTAATTTTGAGTTTTACATATAATCTAGAAATTTTCAAGTCCAAGTAGTCCAGACCATTTTGACTTGCTATATTAAACTCTATTGGTGAATCTTCTAATATTTGTGAAATTGGTCTATACTCTTGAAATAAATCTGTTTCACTGCAATGTGCATTGGTGGGATATCAAATAATGATAGCTTTTAAGATTGAGTTTCCTTGAACACTTGTTCATCTAACATTGCTATTCTTTGTGAAGATGTCTTTATATCGTTTTTGTTTCCCTTTACGTTTCTTGGTTGATTGTGGTTTTTCACTTTATGTTTCTTGGTCGATACTTTCTTTGGGGTTTTTTAATATTACGGATTTTGTTTTTGGGCTTCCTGATCATTTTATATGTCTTTCGTCGTTTCCTCAGATGTAACACTTTTGTATCTCTCATTAATTCGTGTTTTGCTTGATCAATAGTTTGCCGTGTTGGAGAAACTATATTAAGAGAATGTGATGATTCAATATTTTCTTTCTGTCGCGGTTTAAGATGAACCATTAATTTCTTATTAACATCTTCGGATGAAATTTCCCCTTTATGCATTTTCTCATCATGATTAATCCAAAATTGAGGTTTTGACACATATATTGAGGATATGGAATGTAGGCATACATAATGATATTTATGAAACGAGTCTAAGGATTTTCCGTTTGGGCGAGCCTCTGGCGAGCCCAAACGGATAATTCGGACGCGTTTCATAAATATTATTTGAGAAAAACACTCATTTCATATTTTATCATATGACACACACACACACATATTAGCCACTTAGTATGACATTTAACCCATCACCTAACTTGAGTTGCAGACGGCACTTGGAAAAAACATCCTCGTATAACTAAAAATTTTCATTTCTTGCTTCCAAAACATAGGTTATGATCCCTCATTGATCAACGACACGCTCGTTCCAATGGGGGGGTCATAACCTATGTTTTGGAAGCAAAAAGTGAAAATATAAAAAAAAAAATGAATGGCGTTTTTCTTGTAGGTGAAAGCTTAATACAATATAACCCACCCTAAATAGGACAGATAACGTAAGTTCTCCCTACTGAAATTATGCAAATATGACCCAGTTGTATTTTGTTTAGCCAATCAAATTGTCCAGTTTTGAAATTGACCAATGAAAGCTCCCAACTCTAATTATGCAAATTATGAAAATGTGGCCCAGTTGTATTTTGTTCAGCCAATCAAATTGTCTAGTTTTGAAATTTACCAATGAAATTGAAGGAAGGCTTTATTTATCATTGATTAATATGAAAACAAAATATCAAATGTTTTAAAGTGAACAAAACGGACGAGTCATATGATAAATGTTTTTATTCATTTTTGAAAATGGCCAGAGTTTCTGATAGAAATGTTGCATAGTTGTCAAATTCATCTGCTATATAAATTTCAATTTGAGATATTTCCTGAAGTCTGATTGGAATATTGGGAATCATGTTGTTTGATAAAATGTATGTTTTGTTTATATATTTGAAAATATTCTTTGCAGTACAGGGTTTTGTTCTCCATTCATATATTATAACAGTATAAAGAAATAATTTGTCATGTTTTGATAATGTTTTGTTGTCTAGCTTTCCAAGGTATCTGAAATCAAACAATCCCACTTTCACAAACGTTTAAAATACAGTGAAAAGTACAGTGGTTTATTTAGATGAATTCTGAATCTAAATGGTTTATTGTCAGAAAAATACTGTTGATATTTTTCACTTTGACAGAACACAAACTTGTCCATCTTCAAGTAAAGTTGATAGTTTGTATTTCTGTTTCTGGTATCCACTAATTAAATTTAGAAGGCAATCCATCAAATTTCACCAAACATTCTTTTTTACCATTCAGTGTTTTTTCTTTAAATTTTTCTCAATTATCCACAATGGATCTGTATTCTTATTTTTTTCTGTTGTTGATAAAAACAATCTTTAATGTCGGCTAGTGAGGATTGGGCCATCCGTTGAGCACCTGTGTTCAAACTGATTTCGCCCTTGGCACCCTTTTGTATCTGGCGGCCCTGGACCTTGTCAGATTGGAGCCGAACTGTCCGTTTCAAAGCCTCGAGGGTGTCCACGTGTTGCCCCAGCCAGTCATGTGGCATCTCTCCCGCGATGGAAGGAGGGGGGGGGGGGGGGGGCAGCTGGCCTTGATCATCGCAGCAGGCGACTTGGACACGTCTTTGCTCCACCCAGCCAATGAAAGCATTGGCTGGGGGAACCGCACAGACCTCGTCTCAGTTAATCGCGGGGGAAGGGAACCCATTCGATGTGGTGTGCATTCATTTTGTCCGTTCCATTAGTAAAAGCTGTGATAGTTCTGGGCTTTGACGACTCTGGTTTGCGTATCTTTGGCAAGCGGTGAGGGTGGTGGTATAAACAAGTGGGACTCTTACTCTGAATAGCTCGATGGTCCGCGCCAGTATTGTGGTCATGGGGCATAGGCTACATGCTCTTGCGGCATGTACAACTGTTCAGCGTCGGGGAGTGGGAGGAGGTGAGGTAACGCCGGGTGGTAATATCCCCTTACGAGACAAGAGAAGAAGCACTCTTCTCCGCAGTCACACAGTTTACGGGCTAAGGAAGCCTAAACACTCTTGAGTTTGTGTAGCGCTATCTTCTGGAAGTAGACGCTCTCCGTGGCAACGGGGCCGATGCGCTTTAACACGAAGAGGAGATTGATGTGGGCATACGCCAACATGTTGACGCGTAGGTGCGTTTACTGTTGCTATGAGTCGGGATAGTAGGCCAGAATATGGTACACAGGGGCACCTTTGTGTCGCACAAACCAGAGTACTTCGCAGCCTTGTGTCTTGATCTAGAAAAAAAGCTAGCCATGGTCTTTTACGAGCCACCTGGTCAGTGTCTTGCCGTCGGCTTTGCTGCCCTGGTTGAACTTCCTAATGATGCTACAGCCCTGGGCACGGTCTTGCTGCATCCTGACCTCCATTTGCTTCTCGGAGGCAACAATCGTCTCGCGGACTTTCTGACTCGACAAGAGACCGCATTCTAGTATGTAGAGAGCAGGGGCGTGGCTGTCCAGCCCTGCTCCTCAAAGAGCTTTGAAATCAGGCCGGTATGCAGTGGCGGCGCCAGAAATTTTTTAGTGGGGGGGCAAGTAGGGGGGCAGACTCCCCATGAAGGGGGGCAAATACGTAAAGGATCATATCATTACTTTATTATGAGGTAGTCGAAACTTGGACACAAAGTCCGTAATATAATTTTTTGGTTTGGTACGTCCTGTGGACGTACCAAACCAAAAAATTATATTACGGACTTTGGGTCATTGTTTCGACTAAATGTAATGGTAATTAGCGCTTCTCCTTTCAAAAAATCCTGGATCCGCGTCTGGAGAGAGAGAAGGCAGAGATAGAGAGAGGGATAGAGAGAGGGAGGGAAGGAGAGAGGGAGGGAGAGAGATGGGGGAGAGAGAGAGATGGAGGGGGTAGAGAGAGAGAGAAGGGAGAGAGAGTGAGAGATGGAGGGGGATATAGAGAGAGAGGAGAGATAGAGAGAGGGAGGGGTAGAGAGAGGGAGGGAGGGAGGGAGGGAGAGAGAGTGTGTGTGTTTGTGTGTTTGGATGGATGTGTGTGTGGTGGATGGGGGGCAAGTGGGGGGCAGAGCCCGCGTTTGGGGGGGGGGGGGCAAATGCCCCCCGTGCCCCCCTGTAGCGCCGCCACTGCCGGTATGACGGGGTGGATTACATCTTTGAACCCTCACCTGTCACTTCAGCAGACCCCGCCCAATGTCTTTGACAGACAGCTTCGCTTTCGGGCTCTCCGTTGATGGCCACTCTGGTCATCCGGTGGGTGGGGTGTAGAAATCTCCAGAAATACTGCTTGGACTCGCCGTGGCACTGGGAACTGTCTGTGGATAGTATGCTTTCATGGCGATACTAACGATATCTCTCTTGTATGAAGGCTATGGAGTTCCAGAGGCTGCAGTGCCAGTGCTCCACACAGGACTTGTGGAGGCCATCTAGCATCGAGGCAGGTGTTGGATATCCATCCATTGCGCTCTCCGGACATGATGCTAGCCACGTGGTTCACTCCGAAGCCGTCTCTCCCAGGGTCTCATCTTTCACCCTGGGTTAGTAGGTGGGCCTCTTGGATCCCAGAGACGTGGTCGTCTTATAGGACAAATTCAAGCCTGGCCTTCAAGGATCCAGACTGCTATCGGTAACTTTTAGGTAGCGTCCCTGATGCTTCTCAGATATCGTTTTCATATATCTGGACCTGTTCGGACTGAGGGAAAGGCAGGTGTTTGGGTCAGGTGTGGCCGATGTAGACGATGATCTCTATACCAGTCCCATGCAACTGGTATTTGCCACTGTTATAGATGTCCTCATTTGCGATGTCCTTCAAGATGCTTGACCACTTGAGGATCTTCTCTGGCTTGCTTTTTTTACACGTCATCAATCATAGCACCAGTCTCTTGGACTCGCACTTCCCACTCCCGAAGTTTCTATCTCCCGACAGGTTTAATGCCCTGTTCTCTCAGGGCGCCTTAGAAGTATCCCCACCACTTTCTGGTAACACAGTTGAGGTCACCGTCTCTCAGTGGGACTAGGTTTGCAGGATTTGGATCTTTGGGAGATAGAGACCATAAACGGCTGCGGTGACAGGGTAAGCGTACTGGTAGAATAGGTTGTCGATGTCGGTCGCGGCTCGGTGTTGGTCTCGTTTATGACCTCACAAACATGATAAACCTTCCTTCGCTCAACACTCACTGGGTCAAATGTGCCTTCCATTACACAGCCGCCTTCATCTCGCTCACTCAGAAACTTGATTTCCAGGACGAATTTACCCTCTGGGAGTTCTCCTTGGAGCTATTCCTCTCTCGTGTCCGTCGTACGAGCATTCAGGGCCATGTGTACGACCCCGGCCACAATACCATCGGCAACCCGAATGTCACCAATATCGAGGGGCCTTCTGCTTCTACCCTCCATGTAGAGAAGACCGCGGTAGCTCCGTCGACTTCCAACTCGCCTTCAGCATCGCTCAGGTTATCAACCCCCGGATCATCTGGCGACTGGATCGCGGAGAAGGGCCTGTGTGCGCAGATGGATAAACAGCTCCGTTATCGCCACTTTGGTATACACCATGCGGGCCAATCTGTAACTGGGTACCCGGTGTGCCAGGACAAAAGCGAACTGCTGTTTGGCGTGTTTTTCGATTGCATGTAGCCTCGAGTGAACGTTCTCTATTCCACAAGCTCGACAAAGCTGTATTTCGCACTGAACCCTTACCGCAATACTCACAGGGCGCAGAAATTCTAATACCCTTCCGGATCCTCATTAATTGGATGTCGCAGTATTGATTGCTGCAGCTCTTTCCACAAAGCTCGACCTTAGCAACGTTTATCAAGGCACAACTGTTATGACTCCTCATGTTCTGAAGAGATTACCCCCGGTATATTACTGGAACGCAACATCTAAAAGGATATTTGAGCTGCGGGTCATCCTCAAAAAATGAGATGACCACCGACAATAGGGGTAGATATATAAGCACCCGTATCAGCGACACGCAGCGCTGTATGTGCGCTTGAAAAGGTCAAACGAAAGTACATGTGAGAGTAAATTAAATATAAAGCTATGAGCGCACCCACACTGGTAGGCTCTTGCTAATTTTCCGGCGAGTTGATAATGTTTGTGCGCTGTTATGATGATTGTAAAAAATGGTATCGGGTACATTTGTACCAGGAAGCCCATTGTACAATCAAAATGGGCAAACGCGATGAATTGTCTTGCCCAAGGAGCGCAGATGCGTGATGTGAAATTGTTGTGTAGGCCGCCGATTCCACCTATTCATCCACACCTCATCTATAGTTTTCTGCTACCTCCATCCCTTGCTGCTCGGGCTACATGGTAATCCAACATGGCGTAACTGAGTCACATGACAGGGTGTCACTCTCGGGGTCTGGGAGTGGAGTCCGGCAAAAAAGAGTTTAAGGGGTACATTTTATGCTTCTGTCAGGCAGCTTGAAGGTTAACCCTTTACCCAACGTAACGGCCAAAACCGGCCAGCGCTATTCTCAAAAATCGTCAATTAATTTTCAAAATATTTTCATTTTTTGTCTCAAAGACATAGGTTATGACCCCTCGTTGGAACGAGCTCGTCGAGCTCGTTCCAACGAGGGGTCATAACCTATGTTTTTGAGACAAAAAATGAAAAAAATTAGTTATTCATGAATTTTTTTTGCAAGTGTCGTCTGCTTTTCATGTTAGGTAAAGGGTTAATGTTTGTGTAAACTTTATCGAGGTATAAGATAATATTTGTCTTTATTTACTTGTATGTTGGTATATACAGTACGATCTCGGTGGAGTGGTCACTTTCCACGGGTGGGCAATGTTTCCCGGGCGCAATAATATTAGTTTATAATCACTAATCATATGAATAATCATCAAAAATTTAACTAATGAAGCACCCGGTACAACCCGGTACAACCCGGTACAATCCGGTACAATCCGGTACAACCCGGTACAACCCGGTGCTTCATTAATTAAAATTTTGCTCTTGATGATTTTGATCACCTGTAAACACATTACTGCCCAGGCGCGGATTCCGACCAGTACACGGCGACTGTACTGTTCAGCAGTGTAATGGGCAAATATTGAAAGATCAGGGGCGACATTAAGGGTTATTTAATTGGTTGACAGCCCCTCACCTCACCAGGTTTACCTGTCGGTACATTTTCGACTAGATTGACGTCTTCGATACAGATTCGCCCTTGTTTGTTATCGTCTGCTTTCTAACGAGATCTGACACTTGGACAAAGGCAGTCAGACATGAAAACGGATCTCTGCAGTAGCTGATAGGGCTGTTGGAGTTAAACACGGCCAATTTAGTGTACGGGTACGGTACGTTTTAATTACATAAAATGTTGTCTGAAGACTAATATATGTATTTATTTTGTATTCACTACAGAATATCCGACAACTTTCGAGTTATTTAACTATAATTCTCGCTTTGATGATGTCGTTTGGAATATTTTATCAGTACAGATTTGAGCCATACAAACGGAACAAATCACTGAACTCAGGTTTATCCATCCCCCCCCCCCCCCACTCCCAGTCCGCCATCTTCGCGTTGTTTGTTTGGTATGTTCACACTGAAAGTCACAGCAATTACATTAACCCTACGATTAAAAAAAATACTGCACTTGTGGTTTTCGTAGACAATCACTTTTTGTTTCTTGATATGAACTTGACGTCATTATATCATGGTGTAGTTCCTAGAGAACTTACACCACAAAACCTTCCCAGTGAATAAACACATCGCATTTGTATTGCTATTGATTATACGCCACAAAGAAGACGCAATGCAATTTAAGATATACCTCAGCGCGTCAATAATAGAAACCCAATTTGTTAACAATGCACACTTGAGGAGGTTTTGATCCATTATTACTAACACAATGCAGAATACAATGAATATATTCAAGATTTTATCCATTTAACCATTTACCTAACATGAAAAGCAAACGACACTTGCAAACAAAATTCTTGAATAACTAATATGTTTTTCATTTTATGTCTCAAAAACATAGGTTATGACTCCTCATTGGAACGGCTCGACGAGCTCGTTCCAATGAGGGGTTATAACCTATGTTTTTGAGACAAAAAATGAAAATATAATGGAAATTAATTGGCGAGTTTTGAGAATAGCGCTGGCCGTTTTTGGCTGTTACGTTGGTTAAGGGTTAAGACGCTATATAAGTAAGGAAAATTAGTTTACATTGACATTCTCAGGTCTGATAGTCCATAAATATTAATTAAATATATACTAATTATGCATCAAAATGAAGGTTCAGGTATAAAGAATACGAAAAATATACACAATCTACACAAAGATTTGACAAAAGGCACCTTGGTTCCAGGAAGTCTGCTACCGTATTCGTACCAGAAGAGATCATAAAACAGGGGTGCGCCACAGGAGGTCAAGGGGACTATAACACCCCTCGCACCTCCGAGGGAATGGTTACCCCCCCTCCCCCCTCCACTACCCGGGAAATAGGTCAAATTCGTGGGCGAGATAAAAATATCATAAATATAGACATAATAGTCTCGAAGACGAGATATACGTGCACAATAGATATAAGCCGATAAGAATATAATCACTGTAGTATAGACAGGATTAATTACATTGGTAGAGTTCTATTTTAGTCTCACACACAAAAAAAAAAATTCTGCACGATCACTGATCGTCACACATATAGTCATGGTTAATGGCCATGACACCTGCTTTTTAAAACCCTAGTTCCACAAGCCACAATTTTTTTCTATTGCTTTCGTTCTGACTCTTTCAATGCCTCGAGAGTCACGGCTATTGCGACGTTTTCCCAATTAAAACAAAAAATGGTCGGTGGGCGGTGGCTTTCCAGACCCTGCCTGCCGGGGATCATAGTCCCTTCGTCTGAGAAATCCTGGCACCACCCCGTAATCAAATAATATTTCTCGGGAACAACTCGTGGCTAAATTTGATTCAGATATCCAAGAACAAGGATAGGAGATAAAAAGTCTTCAAAACGCAGCGACAGAAATGCGTGGAAGTAAATTCCAACACACTCGGCTTTGTTTTGTTTTTCGTTTGTTTACATTTCGGTGAAGGTCAACTCGACCAAAAAATCAGTAATATACAATGCCGCCTAAAATCAAATAATGAGACTGAACACCTTCATACTGCACACTCATCATTATATCGAGACGGCACAGTTTCCATATTACTAACAAGGTATCATGACACATGCTTGAATTTTCTACAATTACGCGATTGTTCCTCTATTAGTGCCATACCCATGTCCGTCGGTCGTGGTTTCCTTCTTTAAGAAAAATGTAGACAATGTTGGCCTTTCCCCCAAATGCAGTCATGTCGCTGCATCGTAAAAAGTTTAAAATGCCTAACAGTATTTTTTATATCTGAAGCACATTTGGCCGCGAGTTATTCTAATGAAATATTATTTTTTAGCAGTTCTGGTACGAAAACGGGACCAGACTTCCAGGGACCAATGGTGCCTGCTACATATATCAGCTGCGCGAGTTGTTTGTATATATTTTTCGTGTTCTTTACATCACAACCACAACCCTTCATTCTGATGTATACTTTGTATATATTTAATTTGCATTTATGGAATATGAAAGGAGTGAATTTGAAAGAAAACTAATTCTCCTTACTTATATAGCACCTTATTCGTAGCATTGATGACATAATGTAGTAAAATGAAGTTGAGTATGGATAATCCTGAAGTTGTTTTTATTAACCCTCTGTATCAGGTAGCGAATCCAGTGGGGGAGCAGTTTGGAGAGGGGACCAGGGGCTGTGTGACCAGTGACCATGTTCGTCGAGATTTTGTTGTGTTACCCGTGATCAAGTTTCTAGGAAATGTTTTTGGTCCATCCGAAAAATTATTGGTTGTTGCGCGAATGTCAACAAATTCTCTGAAAGCGGCTAATGTAAAAAAAAGTTGAACATTTTTCAGTAATCACAATGTTCATTATGCAAAAACACCCTCGTATGTAAAAATTTATTTTGTACGAATATGCTCGATGTAGGTAAATGCCAATCAAGTGGTCATGCACATGACATCATGTCGTGTGTTATTATTATTATAAAGAATACGTTAATTACACGAATAATATACGACCATTTATGAACTGTTCCATTCATTATTATTGTACAGAAGTGTACTGAGTTTGTTTTCAAGTTCATACCGACGGTAAATAAACTGGAAACACTGTTGGAAAATTTTAACTCTTACCGCACGAAATTAGAAAACTTTGATATCCTGTTTTCGTATGATTGACAATTTTCGTCATTGGAATAGATTTACATGAAAGTAAGTTCCGCTTCATTTCCTATAGCTGTCAGGAAATAGAACAATAAGTGTATGTAAATTTCATATAAAATATCAAAAATGGGAAATATTAGCGCATTTGCATCATCGAAGTGCGCACCATTTCACAAAGTTCAGGAATTTTCCTGCCGAGGAGTATTAAAATAGAAAGGATGTTTTTTACAATTTTTTTCCCCAATCAGTTTGAAAGTTTGACTATTATTCTATGTTGAAACCAATTTAAAAGCAAGAAAACTCCGTTTTCACCATCTTTCGATGTTCTGTAACTTCTTTGGCTGTTCATTATATCAACAGCGTGAGCATACAGAGATATTATACAGACACTGTCCTCTCCATTAATTATTAAGGAGATGAGATATTACACAGCCACCGTCCTTTCCATTAATTATTAAGAAGGAGATGAGATATTATACAGAAACTGTCCTCTCCATTAATTATTAAGGAGATGAGATATTATACAGACACTGTCCTTTCCATTAATTATTAAGAAGATGAGATATTATACAGACACTGTCCTCTCCATTAATTATTAAGAAGGAGATGAGATATTATACAGACACTGTCCTCTCCTTTAATTATTAAGAAGGAGAGGAGATATTATACAGACACTGTCCTCTCCAATAATTATTAAGGAGATGAGATATTATACAGACATTGCCCTCTCCATTAATTATTAAGAAGGAGATGAGATATTATACAGACACTGTCCTTTCCGTTAATTATTAAGGAGATGGGATATTATACAGACACTGTCCTTTCCATTAATTATTAAGAAGGAGATGAGATATTATACAGGCACTGTCCTCTCCTTTAATTATTAAGAAGGAGATGAGATATTATAAAGACACTGTCCTCTCCATTAATTATTAAGAAAGATATGAGATATTATACAGACACTGTCCTCTCCATTAATTATTAAGGAGATGAGATATTATACAGACACTGTCCATTCCATTAATTATTAAGGAGATGAGATATTATACAGACACTGTCCTTTCCATTAATTATTGAGAAAGAGATGAGATATTATACAGACACTGTCATCTCCATTAATTATTATGGAGATGAGATATTATACAGACACTGTCCTCTCCATTGATTATTAAGGAGATGAGATATAATACAGACACTGCCCTTTCCATTAATTATTAAGAAGATGAGATATTATACAGACACTGCCCTCTCCATTAATTATTAAGGAGATGAGATATTATACAGATACTGTCCTCTCCATTAATTATTAAGGAGATGAGATATTATACAGATACTATCCTCTCCTTTAATTATTAAGGAAATGAGATATTATACAGACACTGTCCCCTCCATTAATTATTAAGGAGATGGGATATTATACAGACACTGTCATCTCTATTAATTATTAAGGAGATCAGATATTATAAAGACACTGTCCCCTCCATTAATTATTAAGAAGGATATGAGATATTATACAGACACTGTCCTTTCCATTAGTAATTAAGGGGCTGAAATATTATACAGACACTGTCCTCTCCATTAATTATTAAGGAGATGAGATATTATACAGACACTGTCCTTTCCATTAATTATTAATGAGATGGGATATTATACAGACACTGTCCTCTCCATTAATTATTAAGGAGATGAGATATTATACAGACACTGTCCTTTCCATTAATTATTAATGAGATGAGATATTATACAGACACTGCCCTCTGGATTAATTATTAAGGAGATGAGATATTATACAGACACTGTCCTTCCCATTAATTATTAAGGAGATGGGATATTATACAGACACTGTCCTTTCCATTAATTATTAATGAGATGAGATATTATACAGACACTGCCCTCTCCATTAATTATTAGGGAGATGAGATATTATACAGACACTGTCCTCTCCATTAATTATTAAGGAGATGAGATATTATACAGACACTGTCCTTTCCATTAATTGTTAAGAACGAGATCAGATATTATACAGACACCTTCCTCTCCTTTAATTATTAAGGAAATGAGATATTATACAGACACTGTCCCCTCCATTAATTATTAAGGAGATGGGATATTATACAGACACTGTCATCTCTATTAATTATTAAGGAGATCAGATATTATAAAGACACTGTCCCCTCCATTAATTATTAAGAAGGATATGAGATATTATACAGACACTGTCCTTTCCATTAGTAATTAAGGGGCTGAAATATTATACAGACACTGTCCTCTCCATTAATTATTAAGGAGATGAGATATTATACAGACACTGTCCTTTCCATTAAATATTAATGAGATGAGATATTATACAGACACTGTCCTCTCCATTAATTATTAAGGAGATGAGATATTATACAGACACTGTCCTTTCCATTAATTATTAATGAGATGAGATATTATACAGACACTGCCCTCTCCATTAATTATTAAGGAGATGAGATATTATATAGACACTGTCCTTTCCATTAATTATTAAGGAGATGGGATATTATACAGACACTGTCCTCTCCTTTAATTATTAAGAAGGAGATGAGATATTATAAAGACACTGTCCTCTCCATTAATTATTAAGGCGATGAGATATTATATAGGCACTGTCCTTTCCGTTATTTATTAAGGAGGTGAGATATTATACAGACACTGTCCTCTACATTAATTATTAAGAAGGAGATGAGATATTATACAGACAGTGTCCTCTCCATTAATTATTAAGGAGATGAGATATTATACAGACACTGTCCTCTCCGTTAATTATTAAGGAGATGAGATATTATACAGGCACTGTCCTTTCTGTTAATTATTAAGGAGGTGAGATATTATACAGACACTGTCCTCTCCATTAATTATTAAGAAGGAGATGAGATATTATACAGACAGTGTCCTCTCCATTAATTATTAAAAAGGAGGTGAGATATTATACAGACACTGTCCTCTCTATTAATTATTAAGAAGATGGGATATTATACAGACACTGTCCTCTCTGTTAATTATTAAGGAGATGAGATATTATACAGACACTGTCCTCTCCATTAATTATTAAGAAGGAGATGAGATAGTATACAGACAGTGTCCTCTCCATTAATTATTAAGAAGGAGGTGAGATATTATACAGACACTGTCCTCTCCATTAATTATTAAGAAGGAGATGAGATAGTATACAGACAGTGTCCTCTCCATTAATTATTAAGAAGGAGGTGAGATCTTATACATACACTGTCCTCTCTATTAATTATTAAGGAGATGGGATATTATACAGACACTGTCCTCTCTGTTAATTATTAAGGAGATGAGATATTATAGAGACACTGTCCTCTCTATTAATTATTAAGGAGATGGGATATTATACAGACACTCTCCTCTCTATTAATTATTAAGGAGATGAGATATTATACAGGCACTGTCCTTTCCATTAATTATTAAGAAGGAGGTGAGATATTATACAGACACTGTCCTCTCCATTAATTATTAAGAAGGAGGTGAGATGTTATACAGACACTGTCCTCTCCATTAATTATTAAGGAGATGAGATATTATACAGACACTGACCTCTCTATTAATTATTAAGGAGATGGGATATTATACAGACACTGTCCTCTCTATTAATTATTAAGGAGATGAGATATTATACAGACACTGTCCTTTCCATTAATTATTAAGAAGGAGATGAGATATTATACAGACACTGTCCTCTCCATTAATTATTAAGGATTTGAGATATTATACAGACACTGTCCTTTCCATTAATTATTAAGGAGATGAGATATTATACAGACACTGTCCCCTCCATTAATTATTAAGAAGGATATGAGATATTATGCAGACACTGTCCTTTCCATTAATTGTTAAGGAGATGGGATATTATACAGACACTGTCCTCTCCATTAATTATTGAGGAGGTGAGATATTATACAGACACTGTCGTCTCCATTAATTATTAAGAATGACATGGCATATTATACAGACACTGTCCTTCCCATTAGTTATTATGGAACTGAGGTATTATACAGACACTGTCCTTTCCATTAATTGTTAAGGAGATGAGATATTTTACAGACACTTTCTTCTCCATTAATTATTGAGGAGATGATATATTATAAAGACACTGTCCTTGCCATTAATTATTAAGGAGATGAGATATTATACAGACACTGTCCTTTCCATTATTTGTTAAGGATATGAGATATTATACAGACACTGTCCTCTCCATTAATTATTAAGAAGGGGATGAGATATTATGCAGACACTGTCCTCTCCATTAATTATTAAAGAGATGTGATGTTATACAGACACTGTCCTTTCCATTAATTATTATTAATGGAATGAGATCTTATACAGACACTGTCCTTTCCATTAATTATTGAGGAGATGAAATATTATACAGACACTGTCCTCTCCATTAATTATTAAGGAGATGAGATATTATACAGACACTGCCCTTCCCATTAGTTATTAAAGAGATGAGATATTATACAGACACTGTCCTTTCCGTTAATTATTAATGAGATGAGATCTTATACAAACATTGTCCTCTCCATTAATTATTAATGAGATGAGATATTATACAGACACTTTCCTCTCTATTAATTATTACGGAGATGAGATATTATACAGACACTGTCCTTCCCATTAATTATTAAAGAGATGAAAGATTTTTCAGACACTGTCCTTTCCATTAATTTTTAAGGAGACAAGGTTTGCTAGTTTTGTTTCCTGGGGAGAATGAAAACCAGCATATTACTGTAAAAACACATGCGGAAAACAAAGAGCGAAATGGGACACTTACTTAGTGTTGGTAGGTGTGATGCTGATAGATATTCTTAATGGCGGATTATCTGTGGAGAAATTGGCTCTTCACAAAAAAAACAAAAGTTTCTTTTCATAACTGTTAATGAAGGAAAGCAACAGCCAGCTCCGAAAGCTACCTACCGTTAAAACTAGAAGTCCTGTCATGGAATGGGCACACATAGCACGTCGATCTGTGCGTTAATCTACGTTGTTATGACCACGGTGAGGCTATCAAATTCTGTACATTTGGCATGTGCACAAGCAATGTTTCAGCCAATGGACATCCGGGTAACCCGGAGGTCCATTGGCAGAAACATTGCCTGTGTTTGCTATGAGTAACCAGGAGAACCTGCCGTGCTTTGGATCCCATTCGATATGTCAATTGCGCGCAATTCCTACGCTCAATTATGCCTAGATAATCACGCAGTTCGTGACAGGACTTCTAATTTTAACTGTATTGTCTTCGTTTTATAAAAGTACCAAACGGGAACTTGGCTTTCTTTTCTACTAATTCAAGGGTGTTTTGTCAACAATTATTTGCTTGTTTATGGTACCTTCCTCGCTGGACTAATTATTTCAAGGGAGATAATTCTATAGAACGCTGATTGTCATAACGATATAAGACAGGGATGGTGCCTGTGAGTGGGTCGAGTTTTCCAACATGAAACGCTTCTAAATAAAGATCGAATCAGGAACAACAAAACGAAAATAACAGCCTTGGCTGAATGCTCACACATTTCTGTCTTAAGCAATGGAGTTCTACAGTATTCCTGGAACCGAATCGCGGTCCAGTGGACATTTTCTGTTCGACTTTGTGATCACGGTACTGTACAGTGCGGCTGGCGTGGATTGGTCACTGTCCGCGGGTGTTCAATATTTTCCCGGACGCAATAATATTAGATTCCAAACCCTATTTCAGGGAATAATCATCAACAAGCAATTTAATTACGCACCGTGTACAACCTGGTACTTCATTAAATAAAATTTTGATTGTGATGATTTTTATTACCTGGTAAACGCATGCGTGGACATCACTGCTCACGCGTGGATTATGATCGGTCCACGGCGACTGTACTGTACATGTACAAGATCATAACACATTTAATTCCAGAAACGAATCGATATCTGAGTCTCCAATGCAGACGAAATTTCCTGATTGAAAACAATATTGGTGGATGGTGTCACGAGCCCACTAATATAAGTTATGGGGCCTTCAGTGGGCAGATATGGTGTGATATAAGGTGGAGAGAGATCAATATTAGGCTAGGCCAAAGGCCGAGCCTAATATTGATCTCACTTCGCCTTATATCACACCATATCCGCCAACTGAAAGCCCCATAACGTATTTATTATGCCAGTCCTTTGAAAGAGACACAATTTTAAGTGTACCCATATTTCTAGCGCAAATGTTCTGTTATCACTATCAGGGAATTTACCGGTTTTACGTCATGTGAAGGTCACGCTAGTAGCAGGCGCTGAAACAACAGAGTTTTCTTCTCAGTAAACAGGAATTTAAATTAACAATTCACAACTTTAATTCAGTGTTAAGTACTAGAAAAATAAAACAACTGGAGTAAATGGATTAACAATTCTTTCAAGAAGGTAAGTGGGAACAGTTCCATTCATTATTTGTTGTTAATGGTGATATTAATGTTTCTATACATGGCGTTTTAGTGGTATATTTATTGTATTTATTTACATTTGTTTATTAATATTTCTCAAAGACTGGAAGAAACGTATTATAGTTGTACGTTGCTCAACATACACACACGCAAAATTATTTGTTGTTTGTTGAACACGCGTAATTAGGAAAAACATCGAAGCGAGCGTTGGATGTCAAAAATAAAATGTCGGAACTGACCGTATATAAGCTCTATATACAGTCAGCTCGATGATACACAGTCTCATATACGGCCATTAGATATTGAAGCTGATTGGTCAATAACAATTACTGGCATAATAAATACCCTTATACCACTAAATATATCCCGCGATTATCACATCTTCCTGTTTTAAGAGAACTAACATGGCAACTAACAAAATCATTGAAAGGAACAATAAGTCGCGTATTAAAAAATAAAAACCACAATTTTCTTTTCTATGACGTTTCATCTATTATTCAAATGGAAGCGTTAGTCAAGAATTTATTGTATTTATCGAAAAAGGCTGGCAGCCTTTTTCATCCTGACCTGGTTAACCGATCACTCACGGAAAATTCCTACAGTACACCGTGCGATAGCATTGTCTATATTCAGTGTTATTTGCTTTCGTATGCACGTGTTCGTTCACCCAGTTTGATCCGGATTACCAAAACATTCAGGACTCCGGAAATTGAAGCATTGCATGTTTGTGTTACTGGTAAAATAGGACCCAGTCACCAATGTTTGGGCGGAAGTCCTATAAATTTGGAAACATGGACATAAACGATCCGGATATTCGTTGTCGATAAATGTGGTGTGAGTGTTACTTGAAGCAAAGGTGTGCCTTATTACAAATAATATATATATATGATCCAGACGCATTGACGGCAACAACACAAACTGTAGTGTACCATGGGTGATAGCGGAAGCTGCGTGATACTCTTATTACTGTGAAACACAGAAATGTAGCAGAGTTCGGAAAATCCTAAGATGCCAAAACAGTCAAATTTCGAAGTATTGATACATACGGATTATCATGATAATGTGCATGTCCTGTGATTTGTATCAGATTCGAGGTGGTGTCCAGAATGGGAGCTCAACGAGCCGGCTTTGCTGGTGAGTTGTGATCCTATTCTGGACACTACCGAGAATGGGAAGCAAATCACAAGACATGTACATTATCATGGTAATTTATTTATCTAACAATTGTGTCACATAAACAGTTTAAATCTTAAATTATTAATACAGTTTTAGGACATAATTTTAGGCGAGAAAAAGTTTAAAAAAAAACCCATTTGTTATGGAACAATATTGTTGTGCACTTTAAAAATGAGTAACGCGATCACCGCAAATTTTCTGTTGCGTTGTAAAATTATTCACTCTCAATGTCACTTCCTATGATGATAAGCTTCAATTTACAAGTGTGTAATATTTTATTGTGCAGTTTCTATTTAGTGTCTGTGTGTGTGTGTAGGGGTGGGGGGGGGGGGGTGGTGGTTGGCTATTAATCGTTATGTCGCTACTTGTAAGGAATTCTGTTTTATTTTGTAAGCGATCAGCTGAGTCGATCAATGAAACGCACATAGAATGTATCCATGCACCTGTTATGATAGCCCGTTGTGTTCCCGGAAAAGAAGTCACCTATATGATACGGAATCAGATTGAGTCGTCTTTATGATACGGAATCGGAACACATTATGTGATACGTTTGGTTGCTCGTGGTTTTCAAGCCAAAATGAAAATGATTGTTAGATAAAGGTGAAAACGTAACCTCTTAGTACCACATATTGTATGTAAGCTCTAAAATATCGATTTGGGATATATTAAAACCTCCTTGCTATTCAATACGTTAATGACACTATATTGTATGGTTGTGGCATGCCATCTAATGTAAACAATACACGTATGGGGACATGCAATGACTGCAAACAAGAGACGGATCTTACAACAACGAGCCATACGAATAATCATTATCATAAAGTACAACGCCCATGTTGAGCCATTATTCGGGAATAAATAGAATGTTTTATATCAAATATCGTTACAGACTAAATGTATGAAAATGTCAACAAAAACTTCAGCAATTGTTAAATAACCTCTATTCACTGAATATCAATGAAACAAGAAGGCCCAACAGCCAAACTGGTATGATAAAGAGACTTAAACAATGAACCCTCTTCTCGGCAAATCTTCCGCTTCATACTTTTCCCAAACGATGGAAGATATTAACCCCGACACTCAGAGATACTATAGACAGTTCTTTAACCACTTACCCAACGTAACGGCCAAAACCGGCCCGCGCTATTCACAATAATCGCCAATTAATTTTCATTATGTCTTCATTTTTTGTCTCACAAACATAGGTTATGACCCCTCATTGGAACGAGCTCGTCGAGCTCGTTCCAATAAGGGGTCATAACCTACATTTTTGAGACAAAAAAAATGAAAAAAATTAGTTATTCAAGAATTTTGTTTGCAAGTGTCGTCTGCTTTTCATGTTTGGTAAAGGGACTCAAAAAAGGCGAGTGCACTTTAATAATAATAATTTCGCTTGAACTACAGTACACGGAGAGTTTTGTACATATTGATAAAAAAATACAGGCAATGTTTCAGCCAATGGACCTCCGGGTTTAACCCGGAGGTCCATTGGCTTAAACTTTGCTTGTGCTTGTTATGCCTTTCAACAAATTTGCAATTATTGTTTGGGTGGAATCTCCACTCTGCGGGTGATTTAGTGATAATACACTCTCCACGTACTGTATAATATCATGTCAGTCTTCGTCCTAGTAAGTTTGCTGAATGCCTGGGCTGAATTTTAAGGAGGGAATATACTTCTATTTCCACGTTAATCTGGATCTAGACAACAACATCTCACAACATCATAACATTCACAATCTTAGTGCAATAACCCATAAATAACACAAATTACGAGAATGTTGTCGCAAGGCACCCCCCCCCCCCCTCTCTATGGGTGTGATCCCATATTATGATGACATGAGGTTGTGTACCCTCACCGTATCCCGTAACACAGAATTATCCTAGATATGGACTATTCTCCATTGGAATTCAATTTTTCGAAGACGAACTTTATTCAAGGCCGTGTTCTATTCATCCTTTTGGTGGCGATTTTTCTTATTGAACTGTGGTTGTTTTGCTTCGGGTCTATGAGCTGAAAATAACACTTTACTCTATCTTTTCAATCGACGAACGTAAGTGCTCAGGCACTGGCATGAGGATATCCGATCCGATTTGCGTTTACTTTTCCAAATGGATTAAGGCTCAGAGATTGGTGTAATAGTGAACATTAAATGGACAATAAGCCACTAATTTGAGCACATAGACCGTGTACCTGTGGTGGCAGTAACCTATTTAATTATTGTATCCCCCAACGGAATGTTGCGTTAACAATTCAACACAAATCAACTGGGTTGAGTGAATATGAAGCCAACTGGGTTCATATTCACCCAACCCAGTTGATTTGGGTTCATATTTACTCAACCCATTTGATTCTGGTTGATGTTTAATCCAACTGATTTTAGAGTATTTTTGACCGGTTCAATGATGTTTGGCAGATTTTGAGCGATGTCGATTGAATTGGTTGAATTTCCGATTGAGTTGAGGGAGAGAAAGGCAGGTTGATATATGGAGGATATCTTATGCTTTTGAGTGGATACCGAAAATTATCTCATGAGTGACCGAGACAAATGTTTATTTTTCGCGAGCGCTAGCGCGAGCAAAAACCGCCATTTATTTCAGTCACAAATGAGAAAATTTTAGGTATCCACTCAAAAATACTAGATTTTCTTTTTATTATATGCTTTTTATAAGAATCTGATAATTCCACTCGTTTCAACCTTGAATTGATACTTGAAAGTAAACAACGCATTGAATCATTGATACGCGGAAGTGATTTGATCGATTCTCGGAACAGACAGAGTCTTGCAATCTGATTTAGCTGGCGAGTTTCTAGTTCAAACATGGCCTGAATGTCCATAATGAATGTTTTTTGTTTGGTACCTCCTTTATTCGTGGAAAGAAATCAGTCCGTAAAATTGGTGTTACCAGGCAAATGGGAGTAGTTTTTGCACAGTGATGGACTTTAATGCTGGCAATTAATAATGATTACACGGATGGTGAGAACCAAGAAGTGAGTTGTAGACAAAATTCAAAACTAGCTAAGAGTCGTAAGTGGGGTGAGAAAAGAAATAGTTCAGCCTTCCGACCGTCGCGGCTTCCCCATTGGGGAAGCCGCGACGTCCGGATAGCTGAACTCGGAGACGAGGGAAATTCGGATGTTATGAGAAGAATGAGAAACAATAAAAGTTCCAGAAATCTATAACAGATCTGAAAACATTTTTTTAATGATTTGATTTGGATTCGACCTCAGGCGATGTGAAGTTACTTCGCGCTGATATATCGGCGGATATGCACTTACTAAGTAATAACCTCTAATTTTCACTCTAAAACAATGAAACAGTCACCAACGAGGGTGCGACACAGCAGCATATACTACCCATATCACCACATTGATAAATATTGAAAAATGGAGATGTCCGACTAAACTACATTATAATTGCAATATTTTCTAATTCGGAACTTGCTTCAACAACTTTTGTTACAACAATCATTTTTGTCACAACTCACCGCTTTTGTTACAACAATTAACCACTTTTGTTACAGCTCCCCATTTTTGTTATAAAATCAAGGTTACAAAAGGTTAGGAAGGTGTCTATTTTTGAAAGTTCTAACTTCAAGACAATCGTACTGATATTTCTTTCGAGTCGTCTTTTTACTTTGTAGAGTAATCTCTCGAATGTTTCGCCATTTCTCTTCCCTTTTACCGATAGAATTGACTAAATGAAGCCGACGCAGTGGTTAATATTCTTTAACCCTTCTCCAAATGCAGTATTTTGGAAAAAGGTAAAATTTTGAAAATAATATTGTCATTATTTTTTTAATATAACAATAGAACTACGGATGACATTAGAATGAGATCATTGAGCAAGTTCCAGTGAGACTCAAACTTGTATTGTTATTGTGACAAATTGTAACGTTTATTTTCGCTGAATTTGTATGATTGGGGTCATTATTTGACCTGTTTTCGACCTCTATGTTAGATACACGTTTAAAGTTAAATATCGAGTAGACCGATATTGAGGGAGAAAATGTATTATGGTGGTTTGTGGTCAGCGCGGAGCAGCAGGTTTTAGGATCACAGATTTATACTCCAGTACAAAATTCATATTTTGGAGGGAGTCTCACTTTATTTCCAATAAAATAACGAAATCATGGTTGCCATTGGAACCAGTTCAGTTCATGGAGTTGGTTCCAATGATCATCATAATTATTCATATTATTTAGTATAGAAAGTTCAAATCGATTTCAGATAATGTTGGATTGATTATGTCCCTAAAGTTAGTTTACCATTCCGTCGTCTGAGTGCTAGAATGTTCTATGTCCCATAGGGGACATAGAACATTCTAGCACTCAGACGACGATTCGACATTCATGACATATTCGCCTGGAATTTGTTTGGTATTCAACGTTTAAAATCCATTACATTTTAATTTTTTTTTCCTTGTTAGTACTGTACCGCTTAAACGTACAAATAAGCTTAATATTTTCCTGCTGTGAATGTCAGGCTGGAGAGTTTCCAGCCTGACATTAACTGACGAAAGGTTTTAGGCTTGTATTATACGTATACACGGTAAAGAAATGTTAAATGAATTCGGAATACCGTTTGTCAAAGTAGCTACACAATAATATCAAAGTGTCGATGTGATATCAACTGTTTAACTCTTGTCTTTCTAATTTTGAAGAAAAATGGTACCTTATATGTAGGGTTAAAACTAGAAGTCCTGTCGTGAAATGCACATAAATAGCAGGTCGATCTGCTCGTTAATCTACTCGTTATGGCCATAGTAAGGCTATCAAATTATATACATATGTCCTGTGCACAAGCAATGTTTCAGCCAATGGACCTCCGGGTAACCCGGAGGTCCATTGGCAGAAACATTGCCTGTGTTTGCTATGAGTAACCAGGAGAACCTGCCGTGCTTTAGAGGCCATTCGATATGGCAATTGCGCGCAATTCCTACGCGCAATTAAGCCTAGATAATCGCACAGTTCGTGACAGGACTTCTAGATTTAACTGTACGCACGCATAAACATGACTTAGCAGCGTTTGTATACCGGTGTTGGTTCCCTGTACAGTCAGCGAACACTGGTCTGCAAGCATTGCCAATATAAATTCATCATATGCATTGTGTACTCTAGCAAAAAGAACACACGAGAGCACCAACTTTGATGCAACATAATAAAAACGGTTTGAGACTATTGAGCACAGCACATGAATGGCTTGTTTAATCGCGTGTGTTGTTCGAGCAATTGGTTTAGTGCATGTCGTAATATTAAGGTAGATCTCTAGAAAACTGAACACAAAAGCCCATGTGGGCTGTTGGATTCAGTTGTGACAGCTCTCCCCTGTGAATGTATGGATCTTCTCTTTATCTGCGTGACAAGTGTTACACATTCTCTTTACTAAAAATACTTGCATACGCGGTTGAAAGAGTTGGACCAGGAAGTAACTAAACGAAATGTTTACACCTTTTACTAATAACACATGACAGTATATTTCGGAAATTAACCGGCCGTGCAGTATAGAACGACCCTTTGCATTTTTATTCGTCAATTCACAGTATGATAAATATGTAGATACATATACAGCAAATACTAAGTAAAGTGACATCATTGAATTTTATCAAATGTTAATTCTGCATTTCCAGCACCATAACCAGAGATAAAAACGTAAGTATAAAAAAAACTCTGGAAATTGATGGATATGGGGAAAGAGTCAAACGTTTCTCCGAACCCACTGCCACCTTTTCGTCAATCCTGCCAGTAGCCATCTCACTTAAACGTTTCGTAGTTAGGGTGTAGCTATTGAAATATCAAACACAGTGCAGAAAATATATTAAAGCACAATTTTCACCGTTAGCCTTTGAAGCCATGGAGGTGGCGTGTGGTGGTTAGCTATGAGCTGCAAAGTTCGGGCAAAAATTGGGATAAATTTGGGAAATTTAGGGTATTTTTCGGGCAAGTGAGTACAGGGCCTCCTCCACCCCCAAATTCCCTCTGTACGCCTATGATTTTTGCATATTCATTGTTTATTTTACCTTGATAACAAAATACTCATATTATGTTAGTTACTTTGGATAATAGGCTTATGTGGTGGTGAGATGTGTTGGTGGTGTATGATGGAAGTGGAGATGGGAAGTTGAATGATGACATATTATATGTGTATTCCTTTGTCCGTGTAGGGGTGTTGAATGGTGTGTGCAAGTATGTGTTGGTGTCCATACAGTAGCCACGAGTGCCTTCTCGTTCTAATGTGTAGGGGTGTTGAAAGATGTGTGCAAATGTATGTTGGTTTCCAAACAGTAGCCACGAGTGCCTTCCAATTATAAGGACATGAGACCCCCAAAACGTTCCTCGTCGCCCACACCCACAAATAAAATCGGTCAGCGACCATATCGTTGTCAAGACGTTCAACCTTGGATACGTTTATACGATGAATAATGCCATAGAGTTACGCACACGTTACGTTTTGTACGTAATGTATGCATAGAGCAAACTATGATTTTCCTGACTTGAATGTAATTTTTGCAGACATTCTGTGAGGAGAGGAGGGGGGTGGGGGGGGGGGGGGGGGTGACAAACTATTTTCGTACTCGGCATAGAACAATAAGACGACAGTGAGATGAAATTAGTACACAATTAAGCATTGTGGGTCTGTATTTGGGATTTCTACAATGGTAAAACTAGACAGTAGAGTGTAGCATATCGTTGCTGAGTTGTTTCTAAGAATGTGATATATAACGTAATAATAATAATACTGATAATAAATTGATTTGCGCGTGGTGGGTACATAATTAAAAGGACACAACGCAGATGACGCGGATCAGGCTCGAGAGTTCGAGCCTGATCCGCGTCATCCGCGTTGTTTCCTTTTAAGTGTCGAGACATTACACTTGTCAAGTGGTATTATTGTAACACTTGTCAAGTTCTGGGATTTCAACACTTGAACAAAGTGCTAGTTCAGCACTTAGTAAATTGTTAAATACAGCACTTCAAGTGTAGTTTTTAACACTTTAGTTTTTAGAGTGAGGAGAGACGTATCGTGCAGCGGTGAGTACCTATCGGACTCTCAGGCATGGTTGCCCAACCGTCCGAGCAGGGTTAGCATCTGTTGAAGACACGTATATCATTGTCTGTCGCACACTTCGTCACCGTGGTACCATTTGGTTTGTATGGGTTAAGTTTCTTGCTAAAGGGCGATAGAAATATAATAATAATATAATAATAACACTTTGGCCGCCCGCTGATTTGTCGCGGTTCTCGGATGAGAAGGCCTTGGTTACCCATGTACTCCCAACTGCCTCCCTATTCCAACGTTTCTTCTGTCCCCCATAACACTCGGAGACGAACTGCTTGATGACATCCCTTGCCCCATTCTCCCCAGTCTCTCCAATTATATTAACCCTCTCCTTTGAATCACGCACCAGCCACGTGTCCTTTAGTCTCCTACCCCACTTCCCCATTACACTCCCAGTGAATCTTGTTCTTTTAGACTGGTATTTTAGGCATTCTAGTAGAAAGTGTCCCAGGGTCTCAACCACGCCTAAATTACACATCTGGCACTCCTTTTCACTGTTTTCTCCAATTTCGCCCCTCAGCTGCAGGGACAGCGACCTCAGCTAGAACAACACCGACACCCGAAAGGTGCCACAAAGGTACTCTTCAAAACCAGGCTTCTCTTTATCACGCAGGCCACCCAAAGTTCTCTTTGATTGTACCCCCTCGCGCCAATTAAGGTTACCGTCCTCTATGACTCTTATTTTGACGATTTTTTTTACCCTCAGCTGCTCCTACGTCTAGTTCCGTGATCTTCAATGAATAGCTCTCTATTAACCCCCTCACCTGGACCACCAGGCTGTCGGGGAGATTTACCAAATAATTAAGATAACCGAATTTCAATAAATAAATCTATCCTGTCCTTGATCCTCATCCACCTAAACCCCCCCCCCCCCCCCCCCCCATCCCCGATTGCTTCTAGTGCTGTGGCATTACTCGACCCCGCTATCCATCGACCTGCGTCGTTTTCCCCACGAAAACCTTATTGAAAGTGTTTATCCCAATAAGTTTCATTTGGTTAAGGATTCACACCCCCACCCCCACACACACTTCAGAATCAGTTTATTCGTGTGGTTTCGGTAGATACCTCTTCCTGTGGTGTTTATGTTTACCCCCAGTAGCCGCGTGTCTCTCCTGCATTAAGAAGTTTGCTGCTGCCTTCTGGAATACAGAACTCCCTCAATGATCACTTTTGAGTAGGATCCACTTTACGGCCCACATGTATAACTTTGCTTCTGATTTCATTAACCCTCTGAGACTTTAATCACTGAGAATTCAGTTTCTTCAACGTTTCTCAAAATGCGACGTGAAACGTCGGAAAGTACAAATAACAAGATATTTTTCACATTATTGATTATCTGGTTGAAGGCTAGATTATTTTTGGTTGTCTGAATTCGTTATTCAAAACTTGTTTTATTACAAATTATTGGAGAGTGCCCACAGGCACTCTCCAATAATTTGTAATAAAACAAATTTATATAAATTTATATAAACAAAATATTATTCGTGCTTGAATGAATATGAAATATAAGCCAGGAAAGTGTTGGCTTTTGCTCTGGCATCATCATTTTTTTGAAAACCCTGAAAGTGGCTTCTCGCACTTAATCAGTCAAGAAATCTTAACAGCAGGACAGTGGAGGCGCCAGAAATTTTTTCGTGGGGGGGGGGGGGGGCAAGTAGGGGGGCAGTCTCCCCATGAAGGGGGCAAATACGTAAAGGATCATATCATTACTTTATTATGAGGTAGTCGAAACTTGGACACAAAGTCCGTAATATAATTTTTTATAATTATATTACGGACTTTGGGTCCAAGTTTCGACTAAATGTAATGGTAATTAGCGCTTCTCCTTTCAAAAAATCCTGGATCCGCGTCTGGAGAGAGAGAAGGCAGAGATAGAGAGAGGGATAGAGAGAGGGAGGGAAGGAGAGAGGGAGGGAGAGAGAGGGGGAGAGAGAGAGATGGAGGGGGTAGAGAGAGAGAGAGAGAAGGGAGAGAGAGAGAGAGATGGAGGGGGATAGAGAGAGAGATAGAGGGAGGGAGGGGCAGAGAGAGGGAGGGAGGGAGGGAGGGAGGGAGGGAGGGAGGGAGGGAGAGTGTGTTTGTTTGGATGGATGTGTGTGTGGTGGGTGGGGGGGGGCAAGTGGGGGAGCAGAGACCACGTTTGGGGGGGGGGGGCAAATGCCCCCTCCCCCCCGTGCACCCCTGTAGCGCCGCCACTGCAGCAGGATTATATTGGTATTTCAAGCTGCGATAACATTTGGCTCAACGGTTGTTACTGAGCACTATTCGGGAGAAAATAAGAATTGATCTTAAAACTTTAAAAAAATCGAAAAATAATAGCAAAACAAATGACCACAAATTCCTTCCGAAACCAACATACAGAGATATAAGACATTCTCGATCTTTAATCGAGTAAAGAGGCGTAGTAAAGCAATATACTATAATGATATAATTGAAAGCAGCAAACATGATACGAAAAAAACCTGGCAAATATTGCGCACTATTATCAACAAATCTAAACATGGATCCCCAGTATCAGGAACATTTGTGCTTGATAATAGAAAGATAAGTGACCCTGATGAAATTGCTTCACAATTTAACAAATACTTTGCAGAAATTGGTCAATCTATCAATGAGCGTGTCCCACCGTCAGGGGTCAATTTCAATGATTTTTTTAAAGGGAAATCACCCCAACACCCTTTTCATAGATCCAACGACGAAACAAGAAATTATCCTGACAACTAGGAAACTTAAAGGGAAAACTAGCACTGACTGTCACAACTTATCCACGAGACTAATGAAGGCCACTATATCTGAAGTCGCCACACCCCTAGTTCACATTTTCAACTTGTCATTCATCCAAGGTGAAGTTCCCGAAAAAATGAAAACGGCGAAAGTAATACCGATTTTCAAAGGAGGAAATTCACATGAAATGGGAAACTAAAGACCAATAAGTATCCTTCCAGTTTTTTTCAAAAGTCCTCCAAAAGATTATGTGCCAAAGACTAAACAATTTTCTAAATGACTTTAAAATTCTGTATAAACACCAATATGGGTTCCGAAAATCACCCAATCATGCACCTCCTGAAATATATTGCTGAAAGCAATGATAAACCAACAAAAGACGCCACGTTATCAGTGTTCATAGACTTGTCCAAAGCATTTGATACGATCAGGCGTGAAATATTATTGAAAAAATTGGAATTCTATGGGATACGAGGAATACGCAAAGCTTGGTTCCAAAGTTACCTGTCAAACAGGCACCAGTATGTTGATTATCATTCGCACGAGTCAACACAACGAGAAGTAAATTGTGGTGTCCCGCAAGGATCTGTACTAGGACCGATACTTTTCCTAGTGTATGTAAATGATATGAGTCACTGCACTTTGCTTAACTTATTATCATTTGCTGATGACACAAATACGAATACAGCTGGGCACGATTTGAAAAAGTTGGAGTCCACGGTTAACTCTGAGCTGTCTAAAATATTTAATTGGTGCTGCTGCAATAAGCTGCAAAGTTAACGCCAACAAGTGTAAATACATCTTGATGCATCCCCACAATAGTCCCCATAAAGCCGAAAAGATTAATATACTTCTTAACAACACTACGCTCTCACCAGTAGGCAATTCCCAGCAAGACAAAGCGGTTAAATTCTTGGGCGTTTTTCTTGATGAAAATCTTAACTTTAGGTACCACATATCGACCATATGCTCAAAAATGTCCAGTACTCTCTATTGCCTGAACAAAGTGAAAAATGTTCTCCCAAAAAAGCTTTGCAATCGTTATACTACGCGCTTGTTCATAGTCACCTTCTGTACGCTATCCAAATCTGGGGCCATGCTTCATCTGGTAGCAAAATAGAATCTTTACAGAAGCGTGCCATACGAATTATTTGCCGAAAAAAATACAACAGTCACACTGAACCTCTGTTTAAAGCCACACATATTCTGCAATTTAGCGACCTTTACAGATTAAATGTTTCTCTGTTTATGCACGATTGGACAAATATAAACTTGCCAGAATCATTCGAAACTTACTTCAATATTCACTCCTCTGGCGGAATGGTTACACGACAAGCTGTGATGATAGAGATACAAAAAGCCAGAACTCAATTCTCAGCCAAACTTCCCAGACACAGCTTCCCAAAGATTTGGAATGAAATTGAAAACGACATCCGAGACCAACCCTCTCGACGTCTCTTTAAAAAGCAGCTTGTTCGCAAGTATCTAAATAGTTACTCTTCTTGTGTAGCATGTTCGTACCGCATGTGCCCAGATTGTAGACTGAGTCATTGATTTACTCTCTGAAGTCCAACAAGTGGGGCAATGCTTGTCCACAGCGGTAAAGCTTGTTGTCGTGTCTTTGATATGTCAAGGGCCGCATGATCAACATATGGAGTAAGTAAACTTAGTAACTTATTGCAGGTTGAGGTCGTCTTCCACACCTATGTCTGTGTGTGGACCGCGGACCTCTAAGTTCCGAGGGCCAGCGATGGACATGGATGTGGGAGACGGCCATAGATATCTATCAACTGTACACGGTAAACAATCTTCTTGATATTAACTTCTAAAAAGTACATACTGCTCCTCAACTCAATTTTGTGGATAAACCCACTAAACACCCTTCTTATTATAACACCCTTCTTATTATAAGTTAGCTCATCCAAAGCCGCATAATTATATTGACATCAGTAACTATTCTAATTACGGCCACGAGGCCAGATACACAGACATCTAACATATTAGCCAAAGGCAAGGGTAATGCTATTGACAAGAATGTCTACTCCGACCAAATGTGTTGTTTTTTAAATTGTATTTCGGGGGGTGTCAGGAAGACAGCCAATCTGGCTATGATGTCCCCTTACAATGTACCATTCCAATTTGTACAAAAAAATATATTGTTTTAATTTATTCTTGTGAATTGGTATATTGTTAAATAAATATTCTATTCTATTCTATTCTATTCCACGAAGTATCAACGCTCTGTTTAATTTCTTACGTCATAAGACGTACAAAAGTATCAAAGGGTTAAGACCGAGTCTTCATTTGTTTCCATAGTTCCCAACAATTTCCACTTGCCCCTGTTCGCTTTTGGACACAAACACCATATCGTCTGCAAAAAAATAGTCATGGGATCTTCAAGTCCTCAACCGGTACCCCCTCGTCGCTAGGCAAAAGTTCATCTCCTAAACCTTTAATGTACAATGCAAAAAGAATTGGCAAAAGGATACACCCCTGTTTTAGACCTATCCCCATAGGCACACGTTTTTTTGTTATGTTACCCAGGCTTCACCAAGTTCACTCTGTACATCTTTATATAATGCTTTCAGAATTCCAACAAACTCACCTCCCAAGGCAGAGTCTCAAGTTTTCGCCACCCCACCCCCCCCCCCCTCCATACTCTTTCGTATGTCTTTATAGGACCCAGAAAGGCAACAAACATCATTTTTCTTTTTGCTTTCACGGATTCTATCATTTGGAATAGCGTGAAAAGATGGTCTGTAACTCTCCTTCCCTTCCTGAAGCCATTCTGAATCTCTCCTAAAAACCCCTTCGCCTCAATCACCTCCTCTGATCTCCCATACAGGACTTAACAGAATAGTTTTTCCAATGTTGCAAGTGACAGGGGTCCCTCGATAATTATCCGAAACGTCCTTTTCCCCTTTTTGTGAATAAATGTCACTTTGCTTTCTCTCCATTCATAAGCATCGGAATGTACTAGAAAATTGGGAACGGTCTTCTCAATTTAGTCAGTTTTATGGGTATTGATATTGATATTGATATTTTATTTGCCAGTTCACGAAAATATAACAATGTATACGGTATAACATATACATTTTAAATCTAAAGATTTCAACAAAAATAAATATAGCATATGTTAAATATAATTACAAAAAATCCATACCATTAATACATTGTCTACTGGCAGGGGAAGGCATAGCCAGATTGGCTGTCTTCCTGCCTTTCCCTGATAAAGAAAACAGAAAGAGAAAGAAAGATCATCAGAAAGAGATAGAAGTAGATGTTACACTGCAGCATTTGTAGATTCCGATTACTTTGTCTTGATTTGGTCTCATACAACATGCGCGCAAAGTGTCGCTGATGGTCAACTGCAGAATGTCGCTCTCTTGGTTCGCTGACACCATTCCTGTATGTAAGTATGGGAGTAGTAAGAGTTGAAGAAGATCTACGGAATGGTTGGTGAAAGCTGAATTAGAGGCGACATGGACGAGAATACCAGACAACACTTACTAACGAGGAGAACACATCATTATTCATTTACCAATGACACCACACGTCACTATTCATAGAATTTGCTGTTCACATTTTATTTTATTTTCCACCTTATTTCATGACCACAGCACTACATCCAAGCCAAGACTACTCATGAGTTATGCCTTTGAGATAAAAATGTTTAGATTCCAAGAAATTTTTTGCTGGGTATTACTGGACATTTTATTACTTTTAGTAGCATCTAGATCAACGGAGACAATCCGGGCAATAAGGGTTCGAGCAGGAAATGTATTCAGAATAAGAGGAAAAAAACATTGTTGTTAGCTTTTTCTTAAATTCTTTTCTATTCTCTGTATTTATGATATCTACTTCTAATTCATTCCATAGCTGTGGTAGCGCAAAAACGGGTAATTTATCCAAAGTTTTGTTTCTGGTTTTGTGTCTGTGTAAGAGACCGGACTTTCAAGTATTCATATTGGATTGGTTAATTGAGAAGAAGTTCTCAAATGAACCCGGAAGGTTACCATTATGCCAATAAAACATGAATAATAAGGCGTGTAGTCTTTTAGCTTCAATATACTATCTTTGATAAAAAGGGGATCGGTATGGGCATTGTATTTCTTATTATTTATTATTCGTAAAGCTCGTTTCTGCAATTTCTGAAGACGGTCACAGGATTTTGTCGCACCCCATAAGGGAATTCCATAGATGAAATGGCTCTGTATCAGAGCAAAATATAACATTTTCATCACCTTGCGGGGGAGGAATTTTTAACTTTATTGAGAACAAAGTTGGCAAGTCCAACTTTCGTACAGAGGTGAGATATGTGGGCGTTGTATGATAAGTTTTCATCAATATTTATACCAAGAAACTTTAAGGACTTCTCTCTTTCCCCATTGCCAACCTTGCTGATTATTCGATTGTTGATACAGACATTCTGATGAGTAGCATTCCTTTCTCTGTGACCTGGATTAAGTAAAATGTATTTTGTTTTCTTTTCGTTTAGGACTAGGTGGTTGGCTGCGCACCAGTCAAATATGTTTTGTAATTCCTCATTGAAATCTGCGACTAGAGTATTTATCTCTGCTCCAGACGTATATACTTCTGTGTCATCGGCAAACGATAAGACAGTTAATGTTGTTGAATTATGTATGTCATTAATGTATATTAGAAATAAAATGGGACCCAGTGTTGAACCTTGTGGTACTCCACATGTCAGCTCAGATTAGAATTACTATCACCAAATGATACAATCTGATTCCTATTCTTTAGATAGCTTTTGAACCAACTTATAGCGTTACATCTTATTCCATAATGTTCAAGTTTCTGAAGAAGGATGTCATGGCTTATTGTATCAAAGGCTTTAGAAAGGTCTAGAAAGATAGCTAAAGTGGTGTCCTTACTCACTGTGTTATTTTCTACGGCGACATGCTTTAACAGCTGCATAATTGGATGTAATGTGCTGTGCTGCTTCCTGAAACCATATTGGTGGAGATAGAGAATATCGAATTTATTCAAAAATTTCATCAGTCTAACAGACATAAGTTTTTCTAGAATCTTTGAGAAGACAGGTAGGATACTTATTGGTCCATAGTTTGTGAAGTTGATTTCATCACCCGATTTAAAGATTGGGATTACCTTTGCAATTTTCATTCTGTCAGGAACTGTTCCCTGGCTGAAAGAGATGTTCATGATGTGAGCAAGGGGATCAGCAACCGTATCTATCGACTGCTTAAGGATATTTGCGGAAATATTTTCACAGTCCTGACTTGCTTTGGGCTTCATTTTAGTTACGATATTGATAATTTCAAAAGACGACGTTGGTAAAACAAACATATTATTTAGGAGTGGAGATTTCATGAATTCAGTGAAAGATTTACGGGGATTCGTTATTTGTTTAGAGGTCTTTTTTCCTATGTTTACAAAGAAATTGTTAAATTCCTGAGCGATTTCGTTCGGGGTGTTTATCTTTTTATCATCTAGATTGAAGAAGGAAGGTAAATTGCTTCTGTTTTTGTTTCTGTTCAGAGCGTCATTTAAAATTTGCCACGTTTTTCGCATATTACTTTTATTTTCCAACATGACATTTTCATAATACATTGCATGGCTTTGTTTTTTAATTATGTTGAAGAGACGACAGTAATTTTTGTAATTTCTAATATTACGTTCAGTGGGACTTCTTATTTTTTTAACGGAAAATTTATTCTTGTTATTAGATGAGATTAGAAGACCTTTCGTCATCCAAGGCTGTCGCTTTATGTATTTCTTATTCCGCTTCTTATTTTGCAAGGGAAATGCTAATTCAAATGCTGTCAGAAAAATGTTTAAAACGTGTTCATAAGCAGCATTAGGACAATTAGATTCCATAACAGGTGTGAAATCACACTGAGACAACAATACCTTGAAATGTTCGATACTGGTAGTGTTTATTTTCCTGGATAGAAGTGGCCTTGTGCTGTCAAGTGACACATTTACAGATTCGGCGTAAAAGATTCCAAAGTGATCGGATATGTCAGTGAGAATTATGCCAGATTTAAAAGAGTTTATTAAATTATTTGAAAATATGTTGTCTATGAGCGCAGCAGAATGATCTGTCACTCTGGTAGGTTTGGTGATTGCAGGCATAAACCCCTCACTAAACATTAAATCTATGAACGTATCTGTTTTCGAGTGGGAAGCTACCTTGAGAAGGTCAATGTTGAAGTCGCCCATAATGAAGGTTGTTTTCTTTTCCTTGTTAAGTATATCAGTTATGTAGTTGATCTTTGATTGGAAAAGATCTATATCCGCTTTGAGGGCCGTGTTTGGTCGATATACTACCCCTACAATTCTCGACGGATTCTTGTCCTTTATTTCTATAAAAATGGATTGAAATACATGTGGTATGAATATAGACAGATCTCGTCGAATAATGAAATTGATATCATTTTTTATAAATAGTCCTACTCCACCTCGACCATCGTCATCAGTCGGTCGACTTTGTTTTTGTAAAGGGTGATATCCTAGAGTACAAGATATATTAGAGGGGACCCGAAAGACCTCTGTAAGACCAATAACATCAAATGTATTTTCATTAATGTTTAGTCTCAGACAATAAGTGATTTAGGGGCTCCCAATGGGCACTAAGACTCTGACAATTGATATGAAAAGCAGAAAACGATCCACGCATGTCCCTGAGCTCTGGTTGCAATTCGCTAGGAAGGAGATATTTACAGTCAGTAATGTTGAATATTGATGTAGAGTCAGTATCAGTATTATGCGTGTTGGTCTTATCATTCATCAGATAATTGAAGTCGTAGTTAGAGTCAGTCTGGATCTCGTCCAAATTGATATTACCCGCTATGAGTTACAAACATACCATCCGCAACACCTCGGCACAGAAGCATGAAGGAGACCTGTGTAATCATGAATAATGGAGACAAATCATTTTGTAACCGGAAAGAAACATCAAAGGGAGTTGTACCAGAGCAATATAAAGTGTGTAAAGAAAGATTGTCTTTCTCATTGTATTGGTTTAATATGATCAAAAAGTGGGTAGAGAGAGAAGTAAGCAAAAGTAATCTATAGAAAACGGAATTCCTCATTCCGTAAACATTATCAATTGTTCCCAAGCTGACGTTTGTACAAAACAAAACATTTAAACTAACGATCATCACGATACACATATCACCTGTACAGCACAGACTTGAAGTGACGACAAGGGACGGACAAACTGATCAGTCCAAATATATTGTCAGTAGGACAGTTGAAAAAAATAGAACATGATTGATGATTCACCACACTCCCTCCCCGAAAATGATGTGGCGATAATTGACGGTCAAACAAATCTGTCGAAGTTTTCGGTTAGTAGGTCAGTTGGGTGATTCAAATTTCCCACCGAGGAGCAGGTCGATTGCATGACGTTTTTGTTACCTCACCACGAGTTGGAAAAAAGAGTCATGTAAAAATGTGAAATTCCGTGCGCATGGAGGTATTACAATATATTCTGGGTATTGGTGGGGGAGTTTGGTGTCTGCTCGATTTATTGTTCTGAAGTAGTTTTCTAAAGGATATAAAAATAATCATTGTGAAGCGTTCTTCGTGTCTTTTCTGGATTAATAATATGGGATACGTATAACAAAGGTTAAGTCAAATTTTCACTTTGATTTAAATGATTCGCTACTGGATTAATTTGATAGTCAACATTTGTTCCACCAAGTTTGCTTTATTAGAAATTATTGGAAGATGCCCTTAGATACCCTCCAACAATTTCCAACACAACAAAACTTAATTCTTCAAGCTGCATTGACTTTAGGCCAGTAAGGGAAGAAACAGGGAATATGAAGAACACAGCAGGAACATACACATTTCAATAACATGATTTAGAGCTAGATTATTTTGATAGTCAACATGTGTTCTACCATGTTTGCCTTATTAGAAACTATTGGAGGATACCCTTAGACACCCTCCAACAATTTCCAACACAACAAAACTTAATTCTTCAAGCTGCATCAACTTTAGGCCAGTATGGGATGAAACAGGGAATAGGGAGACCACAGCAGGCACATTCACTTTGAATTAAATGATTTGGTACTAGATTATTTTGATAGTCAACATTTGTTCAACCAAGTTTGCTTTATTAGAAATTATTGGAATGGAGGATGCCCTTAGACACCCTCCAACAATTTCCAACACACCAAAACTTAATTCTTCAAGCTGCATCAACTTTAGGCCAGTATGGGATGAAAGAGGGAATGTGAAGACCACAGCAGGCACATTCACTTTGATTTAAATGATTTGGTACAAGATTATTTAAATAGTCAGCATTTGTTCCACCAAGTTTGCTTTATTAGAAACTGTTGGAGGATGCCCTTAGACACCCTCCAACAATTTCCAACACAACAAAACTTATTTTTTCAAGCTGCATCAACTTTAGGCCAGTAAGGGAAGAAACAGGGAATAGGGAGACCACAGCAGGCACATTCACTTTGAATTACATATAAATGATTTGGTACTAGATTATTTTGATAGCCAACATTTGTTCCACCAAGTTTGCTTCATTAGAAATTATTGGAGGATGCCCTTAGACACCCTCCAACAATTTCCGACACAACAGAACTTAATTCTTCAAGCTGCATCAACTTTAGGCCAGTATGGGATGAAACAGAGAATATGAAGACCACAGCAGGCACATTCACTTTGATATAAATGATTTGGTACTAGATTATTTTGATAGTCAACATTTGTTCCACCAAGTTTGCTTTATTAGAATCTATTGGAGGATGGCATTAGACACCCTCCAACAATTTCCAACACATCAAAACTTAATTTTTCAAGCTGCATCAACTTTAGGCCGGTAGGGGAAGAAACATGGAATAGGGAGACCACAGCAGGAACATTCACTTTGAATTAAATGATTTGGTACTAGATTATTTTGATTGTCAACATTTGTTCCACCAAGTTTGCTTTACTAGAAATTATTGGAGGATGGCATTAGACACCTTCCAACAATTTCCAACACAACAGAACTTAATTCTTCAAGCTGCATCATCTTTAGGCCAGTAAGGGAAGAAACAGCGAGGCACATTCACTTTGAATTAAATGATTTGGTACTAGATTGTTTTAATAGTCAACATTTGTTCATCCAAGTTTGCATTATTAGAAATTATTGGAGGATGCCCTTAGACACCCACCAACAATTTCCAACACAACAAAACTTAATTATTCAAGCTGCATCAACTTTAGGCCAATATGGGAAGAAACAGGGAATATGAAGACAACAACAGGCATATTCAATTTGATTTTGGTACTAGTTTATTTTAATAGTCAACATTTGTTCCACCAAGTTTGTTTTATTAGAAACTATTGGAGGATGCCCTTAGACACCCTCCAACAATTTCCAACACAACAAAACTTAATTCTTCAAGCTGCATCAACTTTAGGCCAGTATGGGAAGAAACAGGGAATAGGGAGACCACAGCAGGAACATTCACTTTGAATTACATATAAATGATTTGGTACTAGATTATTTTGATAGTCAACATTTGTTCCACCAAGTTTGCTTGATTAGAAATGATTGAAGGATGCCCTTAGACACCCTCCAACAATTTCCAACACAACAAAACTTAATTCTTCAAGCTGCATCAACTTTAGGCCAGTATGGGAAGAAACAGTGAATATGAAGACCACAGCAGGAACATTCACATTTCAATAACATGATATAAAGCTAGATAATTTTGATAGTCAACATGTATTCTACCATGTTTGCCTTATTAGAAACTATTGGAGGATGCCCTTAGACACCCTCCAACAATTTCCAACACAACAAAACCTAATTCTTCAAGCTGCATCAACTTTAGGCCAGTATGGGAAGAAACAGGGAATATGAAGACCACAGCAGGAACATTCAAATTTCAATAACATGATTTAAAGCCAGATTATTTTGATAGTCAGCATGTATTCTACCATGTTTGCCTTATTAGAAACTATTGGAGGATGCCCTTAGACACCCTCCAACAATTTCCAACACACCAAAACCTAATTCTTCAAGCTGCATCAACATTAGGCCAGTATGGGAAGAATCAGGGAATATGAAGACCACAGTAGGGACATTCACATTTCAATAACCTGATTTAGCGCTAGATTATTTTGATAGTCAACATGTGTTCTACCATGTTTGCCTTATTAGAAACTATTGGAGGATGCCCTTAGACACCCTCCAACAATTTTCAACACAACAAAACTTAATTCTTCAAGCTGCATCAACTTCAGGCCAGTAAGGGAAGAAACATTGAATAGGGAGACCACAGCAGGCACATTCACTTTGATTTAAATGAATTGGTACTAGATTATTTTGATAGTCAACATTTGTTCCACCAGGTTTGCTTTATTAGAAATTATTGGAGGATGCCCTTAGGCACCCTCCTACAATTTCAAACACAACAAAATTAAATTCTTCAAGCCGCATCAACTTTAGGCCAGTATGGGAAGAAACAGGGAAAATGAAGACCGCTGCAGGCACGTTCACTTTGATTTAAATGATTTGGTACAAGATTATTTTGATAGTCAACATTTGTTCCACCAAGTTTGCTTTATTAAAAATTATTGGAGGATGCCCTTAGAGAGCCTCCAACAATCTCCAACACAACAAAACTTAATTCTTCAAGCTACATCTACTTTAGGCCAGTAAGGAAAGAAACAGGGAATAGGGAGAACACAGCAGGCACATTCACTTTGAATTAAATGATTTGATACTAGATTATATTGATAGTCAACATATGTTCCACCAAGTTTGCTTTATTAAAAACTATTGGGGGATGCCCTTAGATACCCTCCAACAATTTCCAACACAACAAAATTTAATTCTTCAAGCTGCATCAACTTTAGGCCAGTATGGGATGAAACAGGCAATACATGTACGGAGACCACAGCAGGCACATTCACTTTGATTTAACTGAGTTGGTACTAGATTATTTTGATAGTCAACATTTGTTCCACCAAGTTTGCTTTATTAGAAATTATTGGAGGATGCCCTTAGACAACCTCCAACAATTTCCAACACAACAAAACTTAATTCTTCAAGCTGCATCAACTTTAGGCCAGTAAGGGAAGAAACAGGGAATAGGGAGACCACAGCAGGCACATTCACTTTGAATTAAATGATTTGGTACTAGATTATTTTGATAGCCAACATTTGTTGCACCAAGTTTGCTTTATTAGAAATTATTGGGGGATGCCCTTAGATACACTCCAACAATTTCCAACACAACAAAACTTAATTTTTCAAGCTGCATCAACTTTAGGCCAGTATGGGATGAAACAGGCAATACATGTACGGAGACCACAGCAGGCACATTCACTTTGATTTAACTGAGTTGGTACTAGATTATTTTGATAGTCAACATTTGTTCCACCAAGTTTGCTTTATTAGAAATTATTGGAGGATGCCCTTAGACAACCTCCAACAATTTCCAACACAACAAAACTTAATTCTTCAAGCTGCATCAACTTTAGGCCAGTAAAGGAAGAAACAGGGAATATGAAGACCACAGCAGGAACATTCACATTTAAATAACATGATTTAGAGCTAGATTATTTTGATAGTCTACATATATTCTATCATGTTTGCCTTATTAGAAACTATTGGAGGATGCCCTTAGACACCCTCCAACAATTTCCAACACAACAAAACTTAATTTTTCAAGCTGCATCAACTTTAGGCCAGTAAGGGAAGAAACAGGGAATAGGGAGATCACAGCAGGCACATTCACTTTGATTAAATGATTTGGTACCAGATTATTTTGATAGTCAACATTTGTTCCACCAAGTTTGCCTTATTTGAAATTATTGGAGGATGCCCTTAGACAGCCTCCAACAATCTACAACACAACAAAACTTAATTTTTCAAGCTGCATCAACTTTAGGCCAGTAAGGGAAGAAACAGGGAATAGGGAGACCACAGCAGGCACATTCACTTTGAATTAAATGATTTGGTACTAGATTATTTTGATAGTCAACATTTGTTCCACCAAGTTTGCTTTATTAGAAATTATTGGGGGATGCCCTTAGATACCCTCCAACAATTTCCAACACAACAAAACTTAATTCTTCAAGCTGCATTAACTTTAGGCCAGTATGGGATGAAACAGGGAATACATGTATGAAGACCACAGCAGGTCCTAGAAATTATTGGGGGATGCCCTTTGATACCCTCCAACAATTTCCAACACAACAAAACTTAATTCTTCAAGCTGCATCAACTTTAGGCCAGTATGGGATGAAACAGGGAACACATGTATGAAGACCACAGCAGGCACATTCACTTTGATTTAAATGAGTTGGTACTAGATTATTTTGATAGTCAACATTTGTTCCACCAAGTTTGCTTTATTAGAAATTATTGGATGATGCCCTTAGGCACCCTCCAACAATTTCCAACACAACAAAACTTAATTCTTCAAGCTGCATCAACTTTAGGCCGGTAAAGGAAGAAGCAGGGAATATGAGGACCACAGCAGGAACATTCACATTTTAATAACATGATTTAGAGCTAGATTATTTTGATAGTCAACATGTATTCTACCATGTTTTCCTTATTAGAAATTGCTGGAGAATACCCTTAGGCGCCCTCCAACAATTTCCAACACAACAAAACTTAATTCTTCAAGCTGCATCAACTTTAGGCTAGTAAGGGAAGAAACAGGGAATAGGGAGACCACAGCAGGCACACTCACTTTGATTTGAATGAATTGGTACTAGATTATTTTGATAGTCAACATTTGTTCCACCAAGTTTGCTTTCTTAGAAATTATTGGGGGATGCGCTTAGAGACCCTTCAACAATTTCCAACACAACAAAACTTAATTCTTCAAGCTGCATCAACTTTAGGCCAGTATGGGATGAAACGGGGAATATGAAGACCACAGCAGGAACATTCACATTTCAATAACATGATTTAGAGCTAGATTATTTTGATAGTCTACATGTATTCTATCATGTTTGCCTTATTAGAACTTTTGGAGGATGACCTTAGACACCCTCCAACAATTTCCAACACAACAAAACTGAATTTTTCAAGCTGCATCAACTTTAGGCTAGTAAGGGAAGAAACAGGGAATATGAAGACCACAGCAGGCACATTCACTTTGATTTAAATGAGTTGGTACTAGATTATTTTGATGTTCAACATGTGTTCCACCAAGTTTGCTTTAATAGAAATTATTGGGGATGTCCTTAGACACCCTCCAACAATTTCCAACACAACAAAACTTAATTCTTCAAGCTGCATCAACTTTAGGCCAGTATGGGATGAAACAGGGAACACATGTATGAAGACCACAGCAGGCACATTCACTTTGATTTAAATGAGTTGGTACTAGATTATTTTGATGTTCAACATGTGTTCCACCAAGTTTGCTTTAATAGAAATTATTGGAGGATGCCCTTAGACATCCTCCTGAAATTTCCAACACAACAAAACTTAATTCTTCAAGCCGCATCAACTTTAGGCCAGTATGGGATGAAACAGTGAATATGAGACCACAGCAGGCACATTCACTTTGATTTAAATGATTTGGCACTAGATTATTTTGATGTTCAACATTTGTTCCACCAAGCTTGCTTTATTAGAAATTATTGGAGGATGCCCTTTGACACCCTCCAACAATTCCCAGCACAACAAAACTTAATTATTTAAGCTGCATCAACTTTAGGCCAGTATGGGGTGAAACAGGGAATAAGAAGTCCACAGCAGGCACATTCACTTTGATTTTAATGATTTGGTACTAGAATATTTTGATAGCCAACATTTGTTCCACCAAGTCTGCTTTATTAGAAATTATTGGGGGATACCCTTAGACACCCTCCAACAATTTCCAACACAACAAAACTTAATCCTTCATGCTGCACCAACTTTAGGCCGGTATGGGATGAAACTTTCTTCAGAATTCATAATATGTTGGGGTGAAGATGTGTTTTGATGATGCTGGAGTGCTTTATAATAGATCATTGGGAAGTGACAAAAGGTACCTGTAGAATCCCATGTTACACAATATAGCCACTTTCTTCAGAATTCGTAACATGTTGGAGTGAAGATATGTTTAGGTGGTGGGTGAGGGGGAGGGGGAGACTGCTGGATAGTAAGTGTGATATATTGTCATTTTGATTTATAAATGGCAAGGGGGGGTGGGGGGGGGGGGGGTGTTGATATTTTCTGATTCAGATTCCAGGGTCTAAAATTGTTTTTGTAACAACTGTGCACTTACCATGTAAGCATCCTGTATATAAGAACCAGGTCAGTGTTCTATGAATCCATTAAGAATACATTTGGAATTCAATATACGTGTACGTTTACAATTTATATTAATATCATGTTCAACCCAACTCCATCTCAGTTTTCTGGACATCCTGAGGGATAGATAGTCGCCTTACAGTCTCGTCATTGAACTTTACAAACAGAGTTCCGTCGTGAGTCCATGTCTGTAGAATTGTTTTCTGCTTCACCAAAACACGACATCTTCTGGACAGTTGTGATCGAGCTGCTGTCAGATGCTCGTTCACAAACACTCGATCTGTATTATGAGCGGTCTTCAACTTTCTGCGAGCTCTGTAGAATTTGTCACGAACCCTATAGCTTGCAAATTTAACTAAAATAGTCCTTGGTTGACTTTTCCCGGTGACACGGGCTCCTACACGATGACTACGTTCAATTTCGCAAATGTCAAGGGGCACTTCCATTTTTCCAGCCAGACTGATGATCAAATTGTCAGTATTTTCACCATCAGTTTCGGGAATCCCAGATATTCTCAAACTATTCCTCATCCCATACTGCTTCAGGTCATCTAGTTCATTTTCTAATTTGCTGATGATATCGTCTTTCATTTTATTGGAGCTCTCCAGCTCTTTTACTTTGTTCGTGAGTTCAGACAGCTGTTCATTGATTGTGGTTGCTATTAAGTTTCTGAATATTGACAACACTTTTGGATCTGTCAGCGCTGCAATCAGTCTGTCAGGCATTTCGCCATAATCGTCTCTATCCGCCATACTGCTTTCCACGCTGTCGATACTGGTTTCGGCCTCGTACAAAGATGAATCTGACACTGATTCCGAAAAATCCTTTTTCTTTTTTGAAAGATGCAAGGCAGAGACACTGTCACTCGAAGATCGCCTTCGCTTGTCACACTCTTCTTTATTGTCCTGTCTATTCCGATCTTCTTCCATTAAATGACCGTACAACGCAGAAGTATTTTATACAAATTTATACAAATTTAGCACGACATTAGGTGATTAAACGATCCGTTCGACACAACATAACATCATAACATCGTAACAAAAATGTTTCTCAGAAACTCACACTACCGAACAAACCGACAAATCCCCCAAAACATATCGGATCTATAGCAGGATGATATATAGATGATTAACCATTTCAAAGACCGTTATTTTCAAGTTTTTCAGAAAAAAGCTAGGAACAAAGAACGATTCAGCTACCCGCCATATCGATCACGTGACAATTCTGGGTAGAAAAAGCGAGACAATGGCAGACAAGTTGGTGAGTTTACATTACCAGGTAACGATGTCTCCTTATAGAAGACGCGGTCAACTAAACAAAAACAACGACATTAATAAAATGCTGTAGGTATAATGTTCGCATGCGCACGATGCACCACATATCACCATGACAATGACATCGCAAGGTATTACAAAATCACCCTATAATACGCCGGTTTTCGACGTTACTACTCGACGTTGCGCAACAAGGGTTAGGTTTGATAATCAGCATTTGATGTCACGTCTCCCACTACATGCAGGTTACTTTTCTTTTTTCACCCTGACAAAAAGTGTAACAAAAAAAATAAAATAAAAATGTTGTAAAGAAAGTGGTGAACAAGTTTTTTTGTTATAAAAAAAACGGTGGCTGTTGTGACAGAAGTGGTGAGATTATTTTATAACAAAGATGGTTGATTTTGTAAGAAGAGTGGTGCGCTGTAACAAATGTGGTAAAGTGTTGTAACAAAGGTGGTGGGCTGTAACAAAAATGGTCGCTGTGACAAAAGTGATTTCCATAGACTCTCCTCTACAATACCTTCAGTCTGTCCATGCCCTTTCGACGCATAACAACGATATGTCACCATAGAAATCAACAACGGCACACCATGGCCTCTCGTGTACAATAAGCTGACAGTCAATATAACGTCACTAGTCTATTTTTATTGATCTATTATTGTTTTATCATCTAGTCGTCGTTCGTAAGCCATACTGAAAAATACATCCCCATTTAGACCTACCGTAAGCCATATTGAATAATACATCCCCATTTAGACCTACCGTAAGCCATACTGAATAATACATCCCAATTTATACCTACCGTAAGCCATATTGAATAATACATCCCCATTTAGACCTACCGTAAGCCATATTGAATAATACATCCCCATTTAGACCTACCGTAAGCCATATTGAAAAATACATCCCCATTTAGACCTACCGTAAGCCATATTGAATAATACATCCCCATTTAGACCTACCGTAAGCCATATTGAATAATACATCCCCATTTAGACCTACCGTAAGCCATATTGAATAATACATCCCCATTTAGACCTACCGTAAGCCATATTGAAAAATACATCCCCATTTAGACCTACCGTAAGCCATATTGAATAATACATCCCCATTTAGACCTACCGTAAGCCATATTGAATAATACATCCCCATTTAGACCTACCGTAAGCCATATTGAAAAAATACATCCCCATTTAGACCTACCGTAAGCCATATTGAAAAATACATCCCCTTTTAAACCTACCGTAAGCCATATTGAAAAATACATCCCCATTTAGACCTACCATAAGCCACATTGAATAATACATCCCCATTTAGACCTACCGTAAGCCATATTGAATAATACATCCCCATTTAGACCTACCGTAAGCCATATTGAAAAATACATCCCCATTTAGACCTACCGTAAGCCATATTGAATAATACATCCCCATTTAGACCTACCGTAATCCATATTGAATAATACATCCCCATTTAGACCTACCGTAAGCCATATTGAAAAATACATCCCCACTTAGACCTACCGTAAGCCATGTTGAATAATACATCCCTATTTAGACCTACCGTTAGGGAGCAGAGACGAACTATGTTCAAACGCCAATCCACGAGAATTATGTATTTCAAACATCCCACTTTATTGAGAACAAAGTCCTCAAGGGAGGGGAACCGACGCCCCACAAATGAAGATACACACCCACCCTGATGTGAATCACAGGAAAACTATTGCGTGATCTACCGCACCTAAGCGCCAGTGTCGGGGAAAGACACTAAATACTTGCGTCGTCACGTGGGAGTCATCTTATTGATTCATCTTTTTCAGATTCGATCTAAACTGCTTGATATCACCATGTTCGTCTCCATGTATGATTCCAGTCATATTAGATATAACGGGTGTAGCTTGATAATCGGTAATATTAGGCAATCTGGAGACATTTACCAGTACACATCATAACTAATGGTAATGACATCTCCGTCCCGTATTAACTCAATACAGTTGAAACCAGGAGTTCTGTCACAATTAGTGCACAAAATGCTCGGTAGTTAATACGCTTCTTACTGCAGATGAATGAAGTAGCCTGAAATATCCAAGAACGATTGTGCTGTGCAATGCAAAATAGATTATTATTATCCTCCCAGTATATTGATACTGGACTAAGCCTTATTATGCTAGTAAATTTGTTTATCCAATCAAATGAAGTTACTAATTTATTTAATCTTATTTGTTTTACAAGGATTGGCGAACAAGTTATACAACTTATATTAACGCCTCTCCTTGGCTCGATGGCGCAGGTGTATGGGGTGACCTTCATAGCGGCAACTTCGTGGCCTAGCTCTTCTTGAATACTACGAAGGGGTCTTTAATCTGCACGGAGTGTGTCTCTCTCCGCACAGGGGACAGCTATTTTACGTCCCCACTCGATAGGACGGTACGCTGTGACAGCATCACCCCCACAATTGATGCTGACAGAGAGAGTTTGGACACCTCGAGAACTTTCTCCGACCGGGGATCGATCCCGGAACCTCTGCCATGAGAGACCAGTGCACTTATCCACTTATCCACTGTTACTAAGAGACAGACTCCGAAATATTAGGTTCAGAATGGCTGAAAAACACCCAATATTAATTTAATATTAGGTGCTCGTCAGCCATTTTGTTTTATCATTATATCCACACGTCTCAGCTTTTTATTTACACGTACATACATGATGCAGCGCAGTAGTACAGAAGACCTACCATATAAAAAAGCCCTGTCGTATAAACATTGCATACGATTGAATGAAACTGTTATAATAAAATGCCAAACCAGCCCAAAACATTGACGGTTATAGAACAAGTCACGAGTGATTTATTAGAATGCGGAAGCGAAATTACTCCCATTGTTACGTATGTAAACATCGTCTGCTTTGTTTACATTTTTCGAGAAGTGCGCATCATTTAACTATTCGTTGAGTTAACTTCCCCAATGACATTTTAGCATGCCGTGCATAATTAATACGTGAAGCCTCACCTAATATTGTTTTCTCTGAGCCGTATATGACACTGTATCTGCCAACTAAACGCCCTGTCACGTATAATGAGCTATTAGCGAGGTCGATAGTGAAAGCACGAAGTGAACCGATCAAACAGAAATAAAATATTGAGACTTCACAGTGTGTGGAGGGTGGATTACTACTAAATCGCTGTAAGATAGATTTTGCATTTTTTACAATTTCTGAGGACATGACACTTGCAAACTTTCTTCACGTGGACCATCGGGTTGCAAGTGTTTCTTGAGCTGTTATGAACAATTAACAATACTTTTTGTTGAAGGGAGTATATATGGCGCTGCGGTTGAGTGGTAAGCCACTCTCGTCATTCTGTACATGCTTTTATGCAGTCGAATTTTAACATCGTTTTCGGTCAATACATATACGTGTATTCCAGTAGAGGTTAGGGATGATGTTAATGATCTCTGTTTACTAGTATAGATTTGTTGGGCACATTGGTTTTCCGTGGGATTTGAATACGCTGATGGGTCAGTTTGAGCTTGTCGGGACAACAGTGTACTTACTCAGCGCCCCATTACTTCAAAATAGTACACAGTACAGCGACAAGACTTTTAATTATAACTGTATTAATTTTCAATGATTACTTCCCTTACACTTCATCACTACTCTTCTGATTTTGTAAACAAATGAATGCCGAAAGAAAATGTTAACAAAAACATTAAATGAATTGCAAACACGACCAATGGCAACATTTCGGAGAAAAAAGGTTGCCTTAACAAATACGTTAAGTGGACGTTCAGTGGGCGGATACCGTTTCACATGAGGCTCAGTGAGAACCATATTAGGCTCGCGTGAAGCCTCGTCTTATGTTGTTCTCACTTAGCCTCGCGTGACACCGTATCCGCCAACTAACTCGCTTATTACATCCAGCTTCGTATCGGCGTCTCTTTCTAGCCATTACTCCATTCGGAGTTTTCATTTAAACACGCTTCCATCAGTTATCGAATTGAGCAGAATGCCAATATGATGTGCACTCCTTTTTTATACTTCCGTTCCGAAAGATTTAGACATATATAGTGCAACATCCGAACAGAAACAACTCTCTAGATGTCTAGATACCAACATCCGAGGTATACCAAGCTGAAACTATGCGTTCAATTGCACGGTGCCGTGAGTATTAAGAAAAGTAGTGTTGGAGTTTTGGGGCCCGATCGCACATATGAATAATGCATTTTTATTGTAAAATTGCGAAATGTCGGAGAACTGTGGAACAATGTTCATGTGAACATACAGTTAAAACTAGACGTCCTGTCATGAAATGCACACAAATAGCACGTTGATCTGCGCGTTAATGTACGCGGTATGGCCATGGTAAAGCTATCAAATTCTGTACATATGGCCTGTGCACAAGCAAGGTTTCAGCCGGAGGTCCATTGGCAGAAACATTACATGTGTTTGCCATGATTAACCAGGAAAACCTGCCGTGATTTGGATGCCATTCGACATGGCAATTGCGCGCTATTCCAACGCGCAATTAAGCATAGATAAGCGCACTATTCGTGACAGGACTTCTAGTTTTAACTGTAGAGAAGGGTTAATATTCACCAGAATGCGTTTTACGGTTCTGTAATATGTTCAGGCGGACGATAAATCTTAGAGAAAAATGAATTCGACTTAGTTTTGACAATTTTTATTCACAAAATTAACACAAAATGGCGTTTGTTTTCAGAATTCAAATATTTGATCTCTTTATCCATCAGAATGTTCTACAGCGAAAAGTGAATACAACAATATATCACATACGTCATTGCCTCTCATGTTACCGGATACTTCGAGGCCTCGTGAAAGATGTACACATAATTACATATTGTAATTAGAACAAAACTTAAGAGGTGCAATTTCGGTTTATATGCATTATTTACGGATATAATTTATCATTTATAATGCACACCCAGTCATCTACTCTGGGAAGCTCTCATGAAGACATTCTCACGGATGGCTGACAATTTCCGTCACTGTGCGAGATTTACAGAAAGGTTAGCTTCCCTTAATTCCCTAAAGCTGTTAGAAAATTTAAAACTAAGAGTGTGAGAGTTTCATATAAAATTAAAATTTCTAAAGTCGGCGAATTTATATGGTCGATGTGCGCATTATTATTCCTTTACCCAACGTAACGACCAAACCCGACCGGCGTTATTCACGAAAATCTCCAATCAATTTTCATTATGTTTTTCATTTTTTGTCTCAAAAACATAGGTTATGACCCCTCTTTAGAACGAGCTCATCGAGCTCGTTCCAATGAGGGGTCATAACCTATGTTTTTGAGACAAAAAATGAAAAAAAATAGTTATTCAAGAATTTTGTTTACAAGTGTCGTCTGCTTTTCATGTTAGATAAAGGGTTATACCATCTTCATCCATTTTCCTGTACAGTAATATAAAAACACAGAAGATGACTTTTTGACATCCATTTTCCTGTACAGTAATATAAAAACACAGAAGATGACTTTTTTTTACATCCATTTTCCTGTACAGTAATATAAAAACACAGAAGATGACTTTTTTTACATCCATTTTCCTGTACAGTAATATAAAAACACAGAAGATGACTTTTTTTACATCCATTTTCCTGTACAGCAATATAAAAACACAGAATATGACTTTTTTTACATCCATTTTCCTGTACAGTAATATAAAAACACAGAAGATGACTTTTTTTACATCCATTTTCCTGTACAGTAATATAAAAACACAGAAGATGACTTTGTTTACATCCATTTTCCTGTACAGTAATATAAAAACACAGAAGATGACTTTTTTACATCCATTTTCCTGTACAGTAATATAAAAACACAGAAGATGACTTTTTTTACATCCATTTTCCTGTACAGTAATATAAAAACACAGAAGATGACTTTTTTACATCCATTTTTCTGTACAGTAATATTAAAACACAGAAGATGACTTTTTACATCCATTTTCCTGTACAGTAATATAAAAACACAGAAGATGACTTTTTTTACATCCATTTTCCTGTACAGTAATATAAAAACACAGAAGATGACTTTTTTTACATCCATTTTCCTGTACAGTAATATAAAAACACAGAAGATGACTTTTTTTACATCCATTTTCCTGTACAGTAATATAAAAACACAGAAGATGACTTTTTTTTACATCCATTTTCCTGTACAGTAATATAAAAACACAGAAGCTGACTTTTTTTACTTTTTTTACAATCAGTTTGAATGTTTGACTATTGTTCTCGGTTGGAACCCTTTCGCAAATAAGAAAACAGTGTCTTCACCATCTTTTGATATTCTGCAACATTTTTCACAGGTTTGTTAAATGGAAACTATGCACTTTTATTGACTTCTTTAATTTGGGAATTTTCTGTTTGAAATTTACAAACCCAGTTATTTGGGAATGTGGTCCAATATTGGCCCCTAACTACACCTTTTTGATCCCATGCTAGTTTTGGTAGGATCAAGCTTCTTTGACAGACAGTACTGTTCAAAGTGATGAGAAGCTTCAAAAAATATTTTGTGGGGGCATTTTACATACTTTACATAATTTCTTGCTATTTTACTAAGTAATCTTGGTGAGGCATACGAGCGGCACCCAATTGTATTTGTATTACAAGTGTTTGATGGAGAGCTGGATGGTATACCAAATTTCTGGTGCAATATTAATTTCATGCTAATATTGATTTAATGCACCCAGCTAAATGTAAAATACTGAGGCTTCATTATCATAAAATGTCCCATTCATTGTAAAAAATGATCTGGCAACAGGACATTTAACCCTTTACCCAACGTAACGGCCAAAACCGGCCAGTGTCATTCTCAAAAATCGCCAATTAATTTTCAAAATATTTTCATTTTTTGTCTCAAAAACATAGGTTATGACCCCTCGTTGGAACGAGCTCGTCGAGCTCGTTCCAACGAGGGGTCATAACCTATGTTTTTGAGACAAAAAATGAAAAAAAATAGTTATTCAAGAGTTTTGTTTGCAAGTGTCGTCTGCTTTTCATGTTAGGTAAAGAGTTATACCATTTTCATCCATTTTCCTGTACAGTAATATAAAAACACAGAAGATGACTTTTTTTTACATCCATTTTCCTGTACAGTAATATAAAAACACAGAAGCTGTCTTTTTGTTACTTTTTTTACAATCAGTTTGAATGTTTGACTATTGTTCTCGGTTGGAACCCATTCGCAAATAAGAAAGCAGTGTCTTCACCATCTTTTGATATTCTGCAACATTTTTATGTGTTCATTATCTCGACAGTGTACACATCGTGACATATAATACAGACATTGTCCTTCCCATAGAACCCATTTAAAAATAAGAAAACGGTGCCTTCACCATCTTTTAATATTCTGTAACATTTTTTATCTGTTCATTATTTCGACAGTGTACACATCGTGACATATGATACAGACATTGTCCTTCCCATGGAAACCATTTAAAAATAAGAAAACGGTGTCTTCACCATCATCTTTTAATATTCTGTAACATTTTTATCTGGTCATTATCTCGACAGTGTACACATCATGACATCTTATACAGACATTGTTCTTCCCATGGAACCCATTTAAAAATAAGAAAACGGAGACTTCACCATCTTTTAATATTCTGTAACATTTTTATCTGTTCATTATCTTGACAGTGTACACATCATGACATCTTACACAGACATTGTTCTTCCCATGGAACCCATTTAAAAATAAGAAAACGGAGACTTCACCATCTTTTAATATTCTGTAACATTTTTATCTGTTCATTATTTCGACAGTGTACACATCGTGACATATGATACAGACATTGTCGTTCCCATGGAAACCATTTAAAAATATGAAAAACGGTGTCCTCACCATCTTTTGATGTTCTGTATCATTTTTATGTGTTCATTATTTCTACAGTGTGTACGTCGTGACATATAATACATACATTATCCATTCCAATAACATAAAAGTCTAGATGGTGACATTTGCTATTTATTTTCGTGGGAAACTTACAAATTACTCTAAAAACGTACTGGCTAAACAAAGGGCTAAAGTGGATACTTATTCCGTGATGATATGATGGTATGTGTGATACTGATATATTTCTGAATGGCGGATTATCTGTGAAGTATTTTTTTTTTATTATTCAGATAAAGTTGTGAAAAGTATATACAATACAATTGGACATTCGTAGTGATAGGTTTCCTATGCAAAATTATACAGGTATCACTTCATAAAATCGTGGTTCTGCAGAAAATAAACAGTGCAGACATGTTTAAAAAGTGATTATTAAATACTATCAAAATGCCAGATCAACGAATGTTGCGGAAGCAGTTGTGAACTCTCAAGGAGAATGGTAGAGATTAACTGGCGCGCCTCATGGAGTTAGGGTCTCATCTGTGACGTCAGTGGTCTTTTCACCACTTATTTTACACAAACGCTACCAGCTTGTGTACAATAAGTAGAGAAAAATAAAAACCCGGCACTCTAGAACGGCTAGAACTGAAAACGAGTTGGGGCAAACTGCCAATAGTTATATGACTGTTGACAATCCGGCCCACCTCACCTTCAGATCCGATGTAGTTTGAGCAATAGTTATTCAAGATAATGGTATGTGTATACATTACACAGCAGTATAATAGATTAATAAAAAAAAGTTTTTCTAGCAGTTGACGAAATAACAACAGCAACAGTGATAATCAAGACGATAGATAGACTAGGATTCCAAAGGAAGCCTAAGGCTTATATGAGTGGTCTCCTGCATTTAATAGCAGTTTTTTGTAAAGATGGTGGCATTGATCAGTAGTAACAAATGAAACATGTGTATTGCAGCCTAAGGGTCGTGAGCACTATCGGGCCAATGAATCGGATTAAACCTCTGACCTTGGACAAGCCCACCACCGGTGTGACAGGAATGGAAGTCCGTAGGAAAATTAGTCCCTCTGGACTATTATTCCGCGGAATTATAGTCCTAGGTCTAACATTTCTAGGAATAGTAGTCCGCCGGACTACTATTCCTAGAAATGTTAGACCTAGGACTATAATTCCGCGGAATAATAGTCCAGAGGGACTAACGTTCCTACGGACTTCCATTCCTGCCACACCTGCCATAGTCATTCTAGGTGAGCATTCTAGGTGCATACGCGCAGTCACCTGCAACTACGTAATGGCTCACTTTTATTTACAGCAACATGTGCAGCTGAGGGGGTGCCAACAACTCATCGGGAAAATTTCAAAAAGGCAGTTTATACTAATTTCATGCGTAAAATATGTTGACCAACAGACTCAGCCCCCTTTCGTCCGCGATATATGCGACTGTCTAAACTACACATACGCTAAATCAGAAGTGGTCTAACTGATAGAAAAAAGTAGATGAATAAAAAGAATTCAGAGAGTAAGAACATGTAAGAATAAGTAAAAAGGAGAAGCCATCCCGAATACATGTTGCATTGTCTTCAGATAAAGTTGAATAGAAAAGAAGGTCTTGAAATTAAGCAGCTCTATCAATAACTAGATAATAAAATTGTAGTACATGGCCTTAATCGTGCAGACACCAAGAGAGGAATTCTTAATGAAGGTGAAGTATGTTCTAAAAACAGTTGTCGTCAGAGAAACCTGCCACTCTGTAAGATGAAGTCATGCACTATATCGTTACTGAAAAATTCTGAGTCAAAAAGAAGTGTGGAAATATCTATGGTGAAAGGGAATAAATAGATGGTTCCATTGCATGCGTTAAGAAATATTGAACAATGAAGAAGGAAGTGTTCTGGAGTCTCAATATCACCATATTGACAAAGTGGACTAGGTACAAGATGATTATCATTTAAATGGGCATTAAAGGCAAAAATAGACCGAATGCATGCGTGCGAATTACCCACCATGCGAATATTTTCGGAAGTGCGAATATCTCTAGTGCGTACGAATTTTTAAGCCATTCAGTCAGATTCAGTTTCATGTAGAGCCCAGTTAGAGGTATTAACACTTTACCCCACACTACGGTCAGAAATGGTCAGAAATTGAACAAAAATAAACCAACCACAGCCAAACGTATCTTAGATATCTCTTAATAAAACCCTCGAGTCTGTTCTTATGATATCCATATTTGTATTGTTTTATTGAAATATTGTGAGAACTATTTTTGTGAAAATCGACACTTTAATTTACTTTTTTAGAAAAGGTTTGTTTGGTAAAGTGTTCAATGTTCTAAATGACCAATTTACCGCCTTCCACGCAGAAAAATTGTGGAATGTTCTAAAAACACAGTCATTTATGTTTTTGAGTTTTTTTATCTGAGGTTTTTAAAATCATTACTCATTTTAAATTTCATGTAGAGCCCTGTTAAATGTTTTTGTTGTAATGACATGTGTAAAAGACAGTAATTTAATTTGTAAAAGTTATTTTGTTGCTGAATAGTACAATGCACATCTCGGTGCAGCCGTAAAAGTGAGTATTTTGTTATTACATACACATCTGAAAGTGTTCACGGAATTATCTTTGATCCACCTAACTCTGAATCTACTACGAACATTGATCAGTAATTTCTTTGATCCATCTAACTCTGAACCTATTACATACATTGATCAGTAATTTATTTGATCCATCTAACTCTGAACCTATTACATACATTGATCAGTAATTTCTTTGATCCATCTAACCATGAACCTATTAAATACATTGATCAGTAATTTCTTTGATCCATCTAACTCTGAACCTATTAAATACAATGATCAGTAATTTCTTTGATCCATCTAACTCTGAACCTATTACATACAATGATCAGTAATTTTTTTGATCCATCTAACCCTGAACCTATTACAATCATTGATCAGTAATTTTTTTGATCCATCTAACTCTGAACCTATTACATACATTGATCAGTAATTTCTTTGATCCATCTAACTCTGAACCTATTACATACATTGATCAGTAATTTCTTTGATCCATCTAACTCTGAACCTATTACATACATTGATCAGTAATTTCGTTGATCCATCTAACTCTGAACCTATTACATACATTGATCAGTAATTTCTTTGATCCATCTAACTCTGAACCTATTTCATACATTGATCAGTAATTTCTTTGATCCATGTAACTCTGAACCTATTACATACAATGGTCAGTAATTTCTTTGATCCATCTAACTCTGAACCTATTACATACAATGATCAGTAATTTCTTTGATCCATCTAACCCTGAACCTATTACATACATTGATCAGTACTTTCTTTGATCCATCTAACCCTGAACCTATTACATACATTGATCAGTAATTTCTTTGATCCATCTAACTCTGAACCTATTACATACATTGATCAGTAATTTCTTTGATCCATCTAACTCTGAACCTATTACATACATTGATCAGTACTTTCTTTGATCCATCTAACCCTGAACCTATTACATACATTGATCAGTAATTTCTTTGATCCATCTAACTCTGAACCTATTACATACATTGATCAGTAATTTCTTTGATCCATCTAACTCTGAACCTATTACATACAATGATCAGTACTTTCTTTGATCCATCTAACCCTGAACCTATTACATACATTGATCAGTACTTTCTTTGATGCATCTAACCCTGAACCTATTACATACATTGATCAGTAATTTCTTTGATCCATCTAACTCTGAACCTATTACATACATTGATCAGTAATTTCTTTGATCCACCTAACTCTGAACCTATTACATACATTGATCAGTAATTTCTTTGATCCATCTAACCCTGAACCTATTACATACATTGATCAGTACTTTCTTTGATCCATCTAACCCTGAACCTATTACATACATTGATCAGTACTTTCTTTGATCCATCTAACCCTGAACCTATTACATGCATTGATCAGTACTTTCTTTGATCCATCTAACTCTGAACCTATTACATACATTGATCAGTAATTTCTTTGATCCATCTAACTCTGAACCTATTACATACATTGATCAGTAATTTCTATGATCCATCTAACTCTGAACCTATTACATACATTGATCAGTAATTTCTTTGATTCAACTGACCCTGAACCTATTACATACATTGATCAGTAATTTATTTGATCCATCTAACTCTGAACCTATTACATACATTGATCAGTAAATGCTTTGATCCATCTAACTCTGAACCTATTACATACAATGATCAGTACTTTCTTTGATCCATCTAACTCTGAACCTATTTCATACATTGATCAGTACTTTCTTTGATCCATCTAACTCTGAACCTATTACATACATTGATCAGTAATGTCTTTGATCCATCTAACTCTGAACCTATTACATACATTGATCAGTAATTTCTTTTATCCATCTAACTCTGAAGCCATTACATACATTGATCAGTAATTTCTTTGATCCATCTAACCCTGAACCTATTACATACATTGATCAGTAATTTCTTTTATCCATCTAACCCTGAACCTATTACATACATTGAACAGTAATTTCTTTGATCCATCTAACTCTGAACCTATTACATACAATGATCAGTAATTTCTTTGATCCATCTAACTCTGAACCTATTACATACATTGATCAAACCATGCATTAAACATAACACACTAAAATATAAGCCTATTTTTATGGTGTTGTGTTTGATAATTAAAATTACTGATGCGTTTTAGTAGGTTGAATGATTCAGTGTATCATTTTATCATATGACTCGTCCGTTTTGTTCACTTTAAAACATTTGATATTTTGTTGTCATATTAATCAGTGATAAATAAAGCTTTCCGTCAATTTCATTGGCCAATTTCAAAACTAGACAATTTGATTGGCTGAACAAAAGACAACTGGGCCACATTTTCATAAATTGCATAATTAGAGTTGGCAGCTTTGATTGGTCAATTTCAAAGCTGGACAATTTGATTGGCGAAACAAAATACAACTGGGTGACATTTGCATAATTTCAGTAGGGAGAAGTTACGTTATCTGCCCTATTTAGGGTGGGTTAATTTGTATTAATCTTTTACCTACCAGAAAAACGCCATTAATTTTTTTTTATATTTTCACATTTTGCTTCAAAAACATATATAGATTATGGTCCCTCATTGGAACGAGCTCGACGAGCTCGTTCCAATAAGGGGTCATAACCTATGTTTTGGAAGCAAAAAATGAAAATTTTTAGTTATACGAGGATGTTTTTTCCAAGTTCCGTCTGCAACTCAAGTTACGTGATGGGTTAAAAGGGTCATACTAAGTGGCTAATTTTTGCATGTGTGTGTCATATGATAAATAGAATATGAAATGAGAATTTTTCTCATATAATATTTATGAAACTCGTCCGAATTTTCTGTTTGAGCTCGCCAGAGGCTCGCCAAAACAGAAAATTCTTAAGACTCGTTTCATAAATATTATGTGAGAAAAACACTCATTCCATACCCTCTATATACGTTATATTCAGTATTAGAATAGCCAGGGTAACCCATATAGTACCACCTGATACCTTGAGTATCGTTTTTATTCCTTCTTTAATGGTGTGCTTCTGATTTTCACATACTATCTCCAGAAACTATACAAAAAAAATTTGCAAGCACTCGGAACAAAAAGAGTTTAGTTTCCTTGAACTCCCTCCCTCCCCAGTATCAGTGTCTGCATCCCCCCGGATAGATATTCAAATCTTTGCGCCTCCGTTATCAACTTCTCCATTTGGTCCGCCATGATAATTTGAGCTGCGTGAATCAAAAAGTAGAACAAGATACATTTTTTCGATTCATCGCATGAAATAATCGCACTCTGTGTGATCCCTCACTCTACGTGACACTCTTTTAATTATTTGCGGCAATTCTTTCTACAGTCGGTGCGAATTCGCATGAAAACATTCGCCCGCTCACGTGCGTTCTGTTTTCACCTTAAGGCTGCTACAGTGCAACCGCAATCTACAGTGGTAAATTTGAGCCGTGCGAGATTTCGCGTCACTGTAAAATGATAGTGGTTGGAGTTTGCCACCAGTTAAGAAAAGGTCTTAAAATTACTCAGTGACGAATTCTCACGAACGATAAAGGCAGGTTATTCCACTGGTCAGTTACATTAGGAATGAAAGAGGATTGGTATAACTGTGTACGACAAAATGGAACTATGTGATTTTGACGTGTTCGAATATTGAGTGATGGTTTTGCTGAGGATATGAGAGATGGAACTTTATTAGCAATATAAGGAGGCGTTAAGTGGTGATGCATTTTGAAAAACTACACTAGCTTATGTTTTCGGCGTCTTTTTTGTAGTGTGTCCCAACGGGTTTCGGAGTATAATAAAGATTTACTTGCATTAATTGTTGCCCATGTAACTATTCTTGCTGCACGAATCTGGATTTTTCCAAATCGGCAACTTGTCCTGATGAGCAGTTATTCCAAGTAAGGACCCGATAAAGGCAATGTATATCGTTTCTAAAACATTCCTGTCAAGCTCAAATTTGTGTTTCCGCAACAAGTCTAGTCGACACCAGGCTTTGGAACAGGTATATTCAATGTGATGCGTTCAGGTACGTGTTGTATTTAGTACAACTCCTAGGTGCTTTTGAGTATTGATTTCACTTATTTCGGAACGACCTAAAAATAAGGGTGGATGAGCAGTTGGTTTCGATTTGCGTGATATAACCATACTCTCCGTTTTGGGGGATTAAATTGCCCAGTGCTCAGTTACATGTAGATCATGGTTAATTAAACAAGAGGCTTGGTTTGGATTTATTTTTTACAATTAGATATAACGCAGTACCATCTGCAAAAAGGCGTATGCTACTGAGTAAATTTTCGGTCGTGTCGTTAATGTAGATTAGGAATAGTAAGGGTCCTAGTATACAACCTTGAGGGACTCCAGCATTTATAGGTCGCCTCGGGGAAGCCTCTGGTCCCACAACTACGCGTTGAGATCTATTTGAGAGGTACGATTTTGCGAACAGCAACAATTCACCCGAGGCACCAATACTCTCCAACTTATGAGCGAGACCAACATGCCATACCTTGTAGAAAGGCTTACTGACATCGCAAAAAACAACCCTAACTTCTTTTCATTCGTCGAGCGCTTTACAGAATTCATCATATATATCAGTTAACTGGAGGACATCAGAATCTCCTGGCGTAAAACCTGACTGAAATTGGCTAAGAACGTTAGTGTCTTCCGGGAATTGCCATAGTCATTTAAAGATATTCAGGGTTATCGGTTCTAAGACCTCACAATTTTCACGATGACTGTGCTGCTGACCGCAAAGAGATCCATCAACGACGTAGACGACTCATTGAAGCATGTTGGCTCACTCACAAGCTGTCTAAGATTACAATAACTGATTATTTCAGAAAAGGTACCTCTTGCGTGGCCCAGCTGGTTATCGTTAAAATCGCCGGTAACTATTATGTCTTCGACTCGCGTGTCCCTTGCTCTTTCAATAGAGGATGATATGACATCCCAAGTGATTTGAGGGCTAATGGGTGGACGACAGAATACCCCTAACAATAACGACCTATTACGTTTAGTGAATACTTCGGCCCACAAACACTCAGTATTCGGCGTCTCAATGTCTGGTCTGTGTCGGAATGAAATACCCTCTGTGATGTACGAATCAACACCACCACCTCTGGTTGGGCGGTCGTAACGCAATGGTTCATGGAACCCATGAATTATGATGTCTGTTGTAGAGTCATTGTTTTGTAGCCGAGTCTCGGTGAGGGCAAGAATGTCAGCGTAAAGACTCACATTGGACAAGATCTAATTTGGGTTTTAAGCTCTGGTTGCTGACATGGAGAAATCTGAAGATGTTCTGGTCGTTCTCAGAATTAACAGAGTTAGGACCCGGATTTTGTTTCAATGTCACCTGACAGTAATAATGCAGATAAGTAGAAAATGAGTAGAATTACCATGGAATTTGCGGGGAATTTGCATTCAGGGTTTTTGGGCTTATTAGTTGGATATTGCTTGACGTTTGCACAAATTACCATTCGATGACCATGAAGTGGCCAATTACAACTTGAGTTAAGAGATACGGTGTATTGACCAAAAAACAATGCAACCATGATGGTGCTAATGGTTTTGTAGGGGTAATGTGATGTGTTTTGAATAACAACGTGTTTTTATGTACATTTGATGATTTAGTGCAGTAAAGAGTTACAGTTACTCTTATTTCTTCTACAACAGATAACATACGTATATAGGTGTCCAAGAGTAAATTAACCTATGTTACTTATTGATAAACCGGGAGCACGGTGACTCAGTGGTAGACTGTTGGACTTCTATGCTAGAGGTTCCTAGTTTGATCCCCGTTACTTATTGATAAGCCAGACACATTTAACAAGCTAATTACTATCAACTTGATGCTTGGGATAAAAGGGGTTAACGTGCAAGGGGTATGTAAGTATATTTCATTCTGTGTTCAACTATCACCTTGCAGTACATTCTACTTATGAGAAGATCATAGTTTCTTCCTAAACCACCACCACACTGTCACACACATCTTTATATGAGAAGATACTAAACCACCACACTGTCACACACATCTTTATATGGGAAGACACTAAACCACCACACTGTCACACACATCTTTATATAGGAAGACACTGAACCACCACACTGTCACACACATCTTTATATGGGAAGAGACTCGTTTGACCTTCCATACTTCATCCAGTGGACTCCTTCAAGTTGACCTTTGTCCAGTGGCGGCGCCAGAATTTTTTTCGTGGGGGGCAAGTAGGGGGGCAGACTTCCCATGAAGGGGGGCAAATACGTAAAGGATCATATCATTACTTTATTATGAGGTAGTCGAAACTTGGACACAAAGTCCGTAATATAATTTTTTGGTTTGGTACGTCCTTTGGGTCCAAGTTTCGACTAAATGTAATGGTAATTAGCGCTTCTCCTTTCAAAAAATCCAGGATCCGCGTCTGGAGAGAGAGAAGGCAGAGATAGAGAGAGGGATAGAGAGATGGAGGGAAGGAGAGAGGGGGGAGAGAGAGGGGGAGAGAGAGAGATGGAGGGGGTAGAGAGAGAGAGAAGGGAGAGAGAGAGAGAGATGGGGGATAGAGAGAGAGAGGAGAGATAGAGAGAGGGAGGGTCAGAGAGAGGGAGGGATGGAGGGAGAGAGAGTTTGTGTGTTTGGATGGATGTGTGTGTGGTGGGTGGGGGGGGGGGGGGGCAAGTGGGGGCAGAGCCCACGTTTGGGGGGGGGGGCAAATGCCCCCCGTGCCCCCTGTAGCGCCACCACTGCCTTTGTCGAACTTCTCCAAATTAAAACATCAACAAAAGAAAATGGCAGCCTTCAATCTATGAGCACAGCACTGATAACATTTCGTCTCACTCTTTATTAGGAACAGATGTCTTCGAGTATGTACTGGAATTTTTCTACAATACAGCTGTTATTTTTTTAAAGGTATTTTAGTGTACAAAATTTGTTCTCTTACTAATGCTATATCAGACTTTCAGGCGGTTCTATCTACCACATGGCAGCAGTTCCATGGGACATTTCAGTTTCCGCATGTTCTATGTTTCATTCCAAGCATTTGGGTATATAATGTATTGGGATTATTCATTTTTGGCCTTTTTTGACTTTGAAGAAAATTACATGAAATTTGACCAAAATTAGGCTGGCTGTCTTCTTAAGTGAACTATTCAGTAGCTGACTCACTAAAGTGAAATGAACTATAAGTCATGACCTTTGGTGAAACCGACGCCGATATTTATTATTTATTTATTTATTGGTGTTTAAGATCACATATTTCTGCACAATGGCTAATCATGACCATGACAGTTTTAAGGGTGGAGGAAGCCGGAGTACCCGGAGAGAACCACCGAGCAATGGCGAGCAAATGTCAGCTCCCCAACATACTAACTCCACACAAGCAGGGTTAGCATTGGTTGAAGACAAGTGCACCATCGACGTGCAGTACGCCTTAGTACACAGCGTCACCGTGCTCCCACGTGGGCAATGGGGGTGAAGTGTCTTGCCCAAGGACACAACGCGGTTGCCGCAGGTGGGATTCGAACCGAGGACCTCTCGGCTTGCAGCCTGCATCTCTACCTACTGAGCCACCGCCCCCCCCCCCCCCGACACCGATAGAGAATGAATTAATACGTTCCCGCTGTCCCATGCCTGTATTTCTCTAATTAAATCGGAAAGTGGGACAAACGGGATGTACCATATAGTTTTGCTGATTTTTTTACAACTACTCATTCTGTATATTACGCGCGGATGGATGCTGTAGATTCGTTAGAAAAAGGGTTACCTCTTTCAAAATAATTGTCTCCTAGAGCCTTGCGAAGTTTTGAGATTCCATTCGATTTCAAATATTACGTTGTTATTCGGCAAAAACGGTTCTGCAGGGGAAGGGGGGGGGGGGGGTGACTCTTCGGAGAGACCATAGTTCGGCCCAATCGGAGTAAATTTTTATTTTTTTCAAATTGAAGGAACGCTGTTTCCGTTCATCTAAGCGACGAATGACATAGTAGACTGCTGGCATATCGAAATGTGTTCTATGTGGACTGCCAATGGCAGACTAGACTGCTGGTATGGTGCCAATGGCAGTCCACAGAGAGAACATTCCGATATACCGCAGTCTTTGCAATCAGATCCATTTCGCCTTTGGGTCATTTTCACAAAAAAATTCAAACACGAGCATGTGTAGGGCTGCATCAATTTTAGGGGCTCCAAGGGGAACCCAATAGGGAGCACCCCGGAAATTTCCCCGGTGGACCATACGACCATTCCGCCCCTGAAACAAGACTACTTGTATATTTTATTCATCCATTACTAAATTGACAAAAAGTTTCGAGTTATTTAGCTACAAGTTCGCCTGACGAATATTCCAACTACATCACCAAAGCTTGCCTTCACGGAAGACAGGGCTTATATTTCGTCTAAATTTGTGAGAATCCATTTGGATTCTCGTGAAAATGGTTGTGAGAATCCATACCTACTATGAGTGTCCCAGGATCCCATGACGCCACCATGGTTTAACCACTGTTGCATACTGATAACACAAGTTTACCCAAAATATCTTAATTTTTAAAACTAAATTTGATGATTTTTAAACAATAAATAATCAATAAATGATAAAATAATTAAATGAAAAATATTTACCAAAAACATTTTAGAAATATGTCTGTCGTTGGAACCGGCTCAATGAGCCGGTTCCAATGGCAGCCATATTTGTAAGATTTTATTGACAAAGTGTCGGATATTTCAGGTAATGTTAGCCTTCTGCTGGTTAATTTGTTAATAATAATAACTCTTTGGCCAGCCGCTGATCTGACGCGGTCCTCATAAGAGAAGGCCATCATTCCCCCTGCACCCCACCCCCTCTTCCCCTCCTCTCCTCCCAGCATTCAGATATAAACTGCTTAATAGTGTCCCTCACTTCCTCTTTTTCAATTTCTTCAATAAGCATTCCTACCCTCTCCCTCGTGTCCCCCTTCAGCCATCTATCCTTTGTTTCTTCACCCCACTTCTGCATTATTCTTCCAGTAAATTTTATTCTATGAGGTATATACTGTGGGCATTCCAAGAGAAAATGTTCTAGGGTTTCCACTACTCCAGAGTGGCACATTTGGCATCCCTTTTCCCATCTCTCCCAATTTTTCCCCGAAGCTCCAGTGATCTTGATCTCAGTTTGAACAGCAGTGACCCTCCAAAGGTGCCATCTAGGTACTTCTCAAAAGCTGGCTTTTCTTTATATTGTAACCCCTGCAGTGATCTTTTCACGCTAACCCCTGCTCGCCAGTTTCGATTGCAATCTTCCATGACTCTCTCTTTGACAAACCTGTTGCCTTCTTTCATTCCTACTTCTATGTTTGTGACCTCTATAGAGTAATTGTCCATCCCTCACATGTTTTGACCACCCCGTTTCTATATTAGAATTCCAAATGGTATCGAGCATCAATTTGCACCACCGGTTGTCAGGCAGGTTTCTCAAGTAGTTAAAGTAACACAGTTTTCCCAAATCTACCCTGTCCTTGATTTTCATCCACCCAAGCTCCCCCTTACTGCTTCCAAAGCTGCAGCATTACTCGACCCTGTTATCCATCTGCCGGCATCATTTTGAGTATTTTCCAACTTCTTAGTAACGGTTTGGTTTAATGGAATCACGTCCGTGCCAAACGTTATACTTGGTAAACCCACCCTCTCCCACAGTGTTTTCCCCACAAAGACCTTGTTGAAACTATTTTTCCCTAAAAGTTTTAGTTGGTTCAGAATTCTTTTCCCCTTCAGAATCAGTTTGGCTGAGTAATTTCTGTACACCCCTCTTCCCGTTATATTTATGCTTACCCCTAGATACTCATACTCTCCCGTTTCTCCTACAGTGATTTGTTTGCTTTCCCCTTCGGGGATTGAGAACTCCCCCACTCTCCATCTCTTCGTCATATCTACCTTGCGTCCAACGGGTATTACCTTGCTTTTATTTTCATTTAGTTCGAGCAGCCAAGTGTTCCCATATCTACCAACAATTTCCAGCAGTTTCTCTAGCCCCTGTTCAGTTCTAGACATTAACACCATGTCGTCCGCAAAGAATAAGCCTGGTATCTTTATGTCTCCAACATTTACCCCCTCCGCACTCTGAATTAGTTCGTCCCCTAAATCTTTAACATACAAAAATGCAAACAAAATCGGTGAAAAGATACACCCCTGCTTGAGGCCTATATCCATAGGGACTCGTTTTGTAGTGATACTCCCTAGACTGAGTTGGCTTTGCACATCTGTATACAGTGCTTTCATGATTCCCACAAAGTCACCCCCCAGTCCGATGCCCTCGAGCTTTCGCCACATACCTTCCCTCCACACTCGGTCGTACGCTTTTTTCACATCTAGAAATGCCAGAAACATCTTTTTCTTTTCAGCCTTTGTTGATTCTATCAGTTGGGTGAGTGTAAATAGGTGATCAGTGACTCTTCGTCCTTTCCTGAAACCATTTTGAATTTCTCCTAAAAAACCTTTCTCTTCTATAACTTCCTCTAGTCTACCGTATATGACCTTACAGAATACTTTTCCGATGTTACTACTAACTGATATCCCCCTATAGTTATCTAGAACTTCCTTATCCCCCTTTTTGTGTATGAACGACACCTTACTTTCCCTCCACTCTCTGGGGACCTCTTGCTTTCGCAGAGCCAGGTTGAAAAGGTTTGTCAGGACTTCAATAAGTGCCTCCCCTCCATTTTTGAGGAATTCGTTCGGAATTTCATCAGTCCCTCCCGCTTTACCATTTTTTAATTTCGAGACCACGTTCCGCACTTCTTCTGCCGTTATTTCGCTACATACACGATTGGATAGGTTCTCCTCCACCAGTGTATTTCTTTTTGGTGGGGACCCACTGCCCCATCGCCTATCGTTTATCTTTTCCCAGTGCTTGACTAACTCTGAAGCGATACGGCCTTTATCTTCTGTACTTTCCCCATCCACTTTGATACTCTGCACACTACTTTTCCCCCGTTTATTTACCCAGTTCCAAAATACGTTTGAGCTCGAACCCCCCGTTTTCTTTATTGTTCTGGCAAGACTGCAATTGCGCTCCTTCCTATTATTATCCTTTATCTCATTCACCTTTTTCCGTGCCAGTTCATATTCTCCTTTCATTAGTCTCGTGTCATTTATATCCACCCCTTTAAGCTTCCTATTTCTTCTGTAAGCAGCGCATTTTACCTTCCTTTCTTTTATAGCCTTTTTCAGTCCCTCGTTAACCCTGTATCCAAGCTCTCTCGTTGGGACCCTCACCCTTCCTATACACTCCTTCCCTGCCTCTGTTAGGCTATTTACTATGCCATCTGAAATACTCTGGACATTTGCATCCCTAGGTATACATTCAAGATTTGGTTTTAGTTTTTCCCGAAACTGCTTCCAGTCGGCTCCTTGTTTTAGTCCCCAAACTTCCTTGAAGGTATTTCTGTCTCTATTCGTCTTTTTGCCCATAATCTTAACTGTTATCAGGTTGTGATCACTACCCAAGTCATTTTTTCCCTCGTCATCTATTTCTACATCTATAACCTCCCTCCATACGCTAATGTCAGTGAGTATATAATCAATTATTGTTTTCTTATCGTTCCTCTCCCAGGTCCATTTACCCTTACATTTCGCATCCCTGTTCAGGATCTTTAAACCAAGCTCTTTTGATAGGTCCAACATCTTCCTCCCATTCGTGTTAATTTTCCTATCACCTCCCTGTATGCCCTCCTCCTTATCCCCGATGTGCCCATTGAAGTCCCCCATTAGGACAATACTGAACCCTCTGCTCCCAAGCTCTGTGATATTCGATCTAAGAGTTGTATATATTGAATCATTCCACCCGCCTTACTTCCCTCCACTGCTAAGTATACAGCACCAACGGCAACACTCCTGCTTCCTAACTTGATTTTTGCCCAGACTATTTCGTTGGATACTGGAATCTGAGTCCTTGCTTCTGTGAGATCTGTAATCAATGAGGGCTGTAATTCCTCTTTAGCGTAGATGCCAACACCCCCACCCCGTTTCTGACCCTCAGTTCGCCCAGCTCCTATCCACACGCAACCCTTCATCTGATCAACCCGCTCATCCCGTCGTATCCACGTCTCACTTAGACCCATTATATCGAAGTCTCCTTCGTCCATCATTGTTGATATTTCGCTTACTTTCCTGTGCAGACCCTGGATGTTGCAGTACCCAAACTTAATGAATCTTTGTTTTTTTGTCATCACTGGCACATTATTATAACCCTGGTATGTCCCTGTATTGTGCATGTTTGTTGTTCTTCCTATGTTCCCAGCATTTGTGCCACTCTGGGTTACCGGCTGTGGTCCCCTACCCCCCTTTTCTCCAAAAAAGGCCCAGCCACCTGTAAGATTTTTTGGCCCAACAGGTCTGTACCCATCCTACTTAAATGCAATCCGTCTCGCCCATACAACTCTCCTTGTCCCCAGAATGAATCCCAGTGGTCAATGAAATGTACTCCCAAGTCTTTGCAGTGCTCTCCCAGCTCCTCGTTTAGTGCCATAATCCGCGAGTTCCTCTCATTCCCACCACCCATAACGGGGAGCACCCCTGAAACGATGATCCGAGCATTCCTGCTAAGTAGCTTACTAATTAGGTCCTTGTATGTGTCCACCAAACGAACTGATTTCCTCTCCCTGATGTTATTGGACCCCACATGTAATACCACTACCGGATCAGGCCCCGACCCAGCTACAATACCGTCCACTCTATCCCTCAGGTCCTCCACTTTAGCCCCCGGAAAGCACAGAACTGTTCTATTTTTACTGTCCGGACCACAGACAACCTTGTCGATCCCCCGAACTATGCTACTTCCCGCAACCACCAACTTACTTTTGGACCTCGCAATATTTATCTCCTCTAGTCTCCTATTGTTTACAGCGTCCTCTTCCTCTCCAACAGCCCCACTCGGAATCAATATCGGTATCGGTATCTTTGACCTAGGATTACTCCTATCCTTGTCCCTCCGTCTCATTCCAGGCCCTGAGCTACCTGGACTACTCCCCTGGTCTTCCGCCGGATCCCTCCTCCTTTTTCCTGGCCTAGACCCCAAGCTACTATCTGTTGCAACTACCTCCATCTCCTCCTCTGTCTCTTCCGAATCGAGCACATCAAATCTGTTTCTGGTGCTGCACTCCCCACTGCCTTTGGACTTTACACCCCAATCTACCTGCTTCTCTGCCCCCCCCCCCCCCCCCTTTCCTACCACTTTTGGTAGTCCACGCCAAACGCTTTACAGCATTGCTCCGGCCTGGGCCCCCCTCATCTGTCCTACGTACTTTTCTAGCAGCCCCCACCTCATCACCTACCTCATTCACATCAAAGGTTCTTCCCCCATGTTTCCTCTTGGAACCACCGACAACCTTCCATCCTTCTCGGAAAGCCACTTTCACAGGCGTAACTCCAGACAGCCCCGCCCTACCAAGTTTTCCCTTCAGCTCAGCAATCTCCCCCTCAAACTTAACAATTGTCTCAAGTAGGCGGAGGATTTCCTGACAGTTTGCACATACCTCTCCATATCCCATCGAGCGACAGTCCCCATACATCATAGAACAAATAAAGGGTTAAGTTAACTCAACTCTTTTCACGCGAATCCTAGCAGAGGTGCAGCGAGAATCTACATGGATTCTGGCCGGTGTTATTGCGCGAATCTTTGTACGAATCGATTCTTGGATTCTCGTCGAAATTTTAGCCCTGGAAGATATGCCCAAATGATGCAGTTGGAATATTTTATAAGTCGGGACTCGAGCCACACGAGTGGAGACAAATCACGGAGGTTTACACCCACCGACGTCCCAGTTTGAATCTTAGTTGCGCATTGCATGTTTATAATGGTCAGTCATAAAACTAAAAAAGATAACACCCAGCAGGCGATACAAAAAATAATGTACTTACTGTTCAGAAAGAAAATTTTATTCCCTTACGTAATCGAAATTCACACCATGCCGTTGTCTAGTTGTCTGAGGAGCAATCGTTAAAATACTTAACACTGAATAAACACATTTCATATTAATACGTCACAAAGAGTGAGTTTTATTAATAACCTTTGCACGTCTTTAATACAAATACAATTTTTCAACAAGGCAAACTTCAGTTGACGAGCTTTTTGTAATTTACAAACTGCTATCAAATCAATTATTGAAGGTGCTAATTATTTGGCGTTTAATGTCCCACATTTCTGCACAATGGTTAATTGTGAACACAGGGAGGCCTCAGACGTGGATATTGTTGTATAAACAAGAGTAATGAGGTTGAGTTTAAGGAATCAAAAAGTGTACTTTCTTTTACTCACAGCATGTTATTTATCTACGTACAATTATTTCTATAGTACTTTGGTTACAAACCAGTCTGTTGTGACTAGATCGCTATTTAACTGATTGAGCACCAGAAACCACTATAAGGGCTTCCACAAAAGCCAACATTTTCCTTTCCCGTGTCTCATATTCAGTCAAACGCAAATAATATTTTGTTTATGTAATTTTGTTTTACCACAAATTATTGAAGAGTGCCTGAAGGCACTCTTCAATAATGTGTAATAAAACAAATTTTAATGAAAAAAATCCACACCATCAAAAAATAATGGAGCCATCAAGCAGTTAATCGCAACACAATCACATTTGTTAGTGAAGTTGATATAGATTTTGATCCACAAAACATTGGTAGGCCTAGTAAGGCGGATTTGATATCATACAAAAGAGGGACATTCTCTGAATAACATATACAAAATCCGCTACGTCCGCATGGACATGACGTTCAAGATGGGCACTGAACCGAGGGAAAATCGGAAATGGCCTTACAGGTTCAAAGTTTTGTCAACTTCTACAGGACCTTCGAACTAGGTGTATGCCAAAAGTACAACTTAGACTCTTTAGGACACCTTTGAAGTCCCGGACTCAGAACGACACGGAAGATAGTCGCCAAAATGGCTGCCGACTCCAGGGAAAGTTAAAAATCCCGTACAAACCACACATTGCGTTAAATACGATGATGATATCCAACTTATAGCATGTTTTCAGAAGAATAATGACACACATCTACGATATCAAGGGTTTTGTCTGAAAAAATAATCCGGAGATCGCCGCCAAAATGGCTTGAGTTTGAAAGTTGAGAAATCAACATCACTCCAGATACTCAGAATCGTCGGCCACAATTTTTTCAGAATACTGACAAGCGTCACCCTCCCCCCCCCCCCTCCCCTACATTCCTCATAAGCCTAGTCTCATTTCAGGCCATGCTTGCGACAGGAACAAGTATCGGCTCCACATGTATTTCTGTTTGTAATCTTTAATTTGCAACACACAGAATTCAGAAACGAATTTAGTGTTGCTTTCTATCCGCCATCACAGGGACGAGTCTAGTACTTTCGAGCTTCCCACCCCAGACCCTCGGGTCTAAAACATCATAAAACAAACGAATCCCAACGGTCTGCGGGGCACACGGAAAGCGTGGATATTATCCGCGCCATCTGTTGGGGGAGCTTCCGTGGTTCTTTAGGGCCTTGGCAAGAGGTCTTCATAAACTGGATGTAACGAACCTTCCAGATGATTCCTTATCTTTATCACACACCAATTAATGTAAAACCCGGGATTTCCACTGTTCTACCTGTACGATAAAAAAATGTTATTTCGCACATGTGGTGATACAAAATAAGTTGGAGAAGGAGAAAAAGAGAATGAAACCGTCTAAACAAATTACGCCATCATTGATCGAATGCACCGGAGTCGGGATCGCTTGCAAATTCCAAGTTCCTCATTTAGATTTGTTTACACAGGGTGTTTAAACAATCAGATTCGAGCCAAAAATCTACAAAATAAATATAATATTCAGACTTGGTCATATAATGATGCAGTGTGCTAAACTTATTAGTATTTAACAAGTTTTTTGGTGTTATTCCTTGCAGTTTAGTCAATATTTGAAGTTCGATCATCGTAACCGTGACACTGATCGGTGTCAATTGGTTTCGACCAATTGAATGCCGTAGACATTAAAAAACAAATTACAGTTAAAGCTAGAAGTCCTGTCATGAAACGCGCACAAATAGCACGTCGATCTGCGCGTTAATCTACGCGTTATGACCATAGTAAGGCTATCAAATTCTGTACATATGGCCTGTGCACAAGCAATGTTTCAGCCAATGGACCTCCGGGTAACCCGGAGGTCCATTGGCAGAAACACAGCCAATGGACCTCCGGGTAACCCGGAGGTCCATTGGAAGAAACATTGCCTGAGTAATCAGGAGAACATGCCGTGCGTTGGCTGCCATTCGATATGCCAATTGCGCGCAATTCCTACGCGCAATTAATCCTAGATAAGCGCACAATTCGGGACAGGACTTCTAGTTTGAACTGTAGGGTTGATACCCCGCCAACTAACAGTGATGTCTCGTTGGCAACGAAGGAAACGGAGTCATTATCTAGTTGAAAAGGTGATTTTAGTTCAATTTTCGTGTAGACTGGCTGTAACATAGGAGGTGTGTGGTAAATACAGAAACGTAAATACAGACATCGCGCATACGGCTCTCGTAATATCCTGGGCCAAAACAATCTCGTGCGATAATTCTTAACCCATTCAAACGTATGTGCGATTCTGTATATTTCACTAAAACTGATACCTGTTCAGGATGGAGCACACCTCCTATCTTTTTGAAAAGATTTGTTTTTCACATCCCGAAAGTTGACAAGGTGGTGTCACAACTGCTTCATGCACGGATAAAAAAGATGTGAAATGTTAAAAGTTGGCCAACTGAGGAAATAACATATAGCATCCATAATTTTGTGAGGGAGTCGCCCAACATATTTACGTACCTATGATAGGAAACACATATCCGCCATATCGATTCTCCATTGCGGTACCAAAAGCACCAGAAAATCTGTGCCATCGTCAACGACGACGCTTGTTCCACTTGGAGCTACTTCGATAGCCTTGGGTACAATAAGTGTATCGGCATCGTAGTTACTGACATAGATGTTACCGTACGACCTCCGTGAACTGGTCACTTTTCATGCATGGACAATATTTCTACGTGCGCAATAATATTAGATTCCAAACACTAATTATAGGAATAAAAAGCATAACTAAATAATTAATGAAGTTAATTAAAATTTTGCTGACGATAATTTCTATCACCTGGTAAACGCATGCGTGGACATCGATGCCCACGCGCGGATTATGACCAGTCCTCGACGACAGTAATGTCCGACTGTCATTTTGAGAGAAGAACTCAACAATTTATGAATTTCGTTTTGTTTTTTGCATTCGTAAGAAATGCTTGCTGATCAGAGTGGACTGCTTGTTATGGTACGAATCGTATATCGCCACATGATTCCCCCTTCGATATTCGGGCTCTTCTTATCGACGGTCTATCCACACACCCACCAAAGGCTATTCAACACATCCAATTTCTCGAGAGAACGTAAGTGATGAATTGGCGAATCACATCTGCGTATGAACATTTCTTCATCAACTGTACCCCGTGGAGAAGAGCTCAACAGTCGAGGAGGGGAGTAGGTTTACCTAGAGAGCCCGCGGTCTCTACTAAATTTGTCATCGCATTTACTAGTTGAGCTTTTGCAGGTTTTTACATTGCTTCCTCCATAACTAAAGATGTTGGCATTGCTGTGAGCTCGTAGTAAAGACACTGTTTCGTACTCCCGTCTCTCTGGGCGATGGAGATCAATCGAGAAAACAGAGGCGTCGGATTTATCAAAACATTCTGGTTGTCGACCCTAACACCATGATTGGGAAATTCTAGTGCTTTGAACTGTACGCTTCGTTTGCTTGGCGTTTTCAAAAAGTTCCGACAGTTAAGAGTTTTATGAATACGATGGCCCTCAGACTCGGTTTAATGATAAATTATTTAGTTCTTATCTACGGCAACCGGCCCAGTAGAGACTGACCATAAACGATTTTTGAATCAAAGGGTTCGTGAACGTCAAACCATTCTCGAAATACACAGAACGACACACGTGTGTGAATGGGTTAATCCATATGGCACGAGTGCCAGTGCGGAAGGGTTGAACGAGAGGCAACAGACCTCGAGTTTTATCCTTCCGTGATGGCACAAGTGTCATATCGGTAAAGCCATTGACACACGTGTGTCGTTTTGTGTTTATTACACGCTTCACGTCAATAAAAAAAAACAAACAATTATTAGAAAGACACTCAGCAATTCATTTGACAAGTATCAACAAAAATAATACATTTTATCGCCAGCCAAATTTGCGAGGAGAACCCGTGTAACTATTTCGGTCCCTGTGTTCCAGTGTGTTCTATGTGCCCACTGGTACATAAAACACATTGGAAATCAGGGCACGACTTTTAGTTACTGCTAGTGATTCAAATTGTAATTGCGGTGCACGATTTGTAGAAATTCCAGAGAAATTTCGCTTCTTTATAAAAATAGTCCGTCAACGATTTCTGATCCGCACATATGGGTGGAACGGATTTTCTTTCTCGGCATGGTATAGTGTAGATGGGGATTTCAAAGAACAGGCATGTAATAATACTGAATATTATATCTCACGTGACTTCCTTGTAGTCTGATTGGTGTAATAATACTGAATATTATATCTTACGTGACTTCCTTGCAGTCTGATTGGCTGAAAGATGATACCCTATTCCGTGTAGTTTGCATCCACAGAACTGACCAGGCACTACACCCAGGCACTACACGTTTTCTATTTTTAGCACACGACTATATCAGTTTTCTTTTCATACTGGGCGAATAAAACTGATCAGGTTAAATTTAAAAATCGATTCACAGAGGCACAAAAACCACAAAACGACCCGGAAAGAAATCTTTGTGGAAAAATGTATCGCTTTTCCATTGTTCCATTGTTGAAGTCACATTTGTCGAGGCGTTCATTTTATTCCTTGAAAAGATGATCCATATCTCGTTTCGAAGAGAATGATCCATACCTGGGTCCAACTTTCATGAGAACGCGTCCGGATATGAAAAATCGTTTGCTTCGCTGCTCATATTTAATTGTATGTTTTGGGCAGTAAACGAATAAATAATGGAATTCAATTGAATCTTCGGAGTTTGTATCCCGTGCTGACCCATTTGGTAATGTATATGTGTGACAAATGTGTGGAAATTATCAAACTGCGTTGTCAAATTTCGAAAATTTTAGTATTCATTTGCGAGTTGCGCGATTCTGGAATACACAGTTCCGTTTGGGGGAAATGTTTTGTTTACCCTTGCCGATCGATTCAAAAATCTGTCTTCTGCTCATATCAATAATCCAAGTTAGCCGTTTTTTGGAAGAAGAAAATGTTTTTTAAAAACTACATGGTATTTTTTTCTATATAACGCTGGTTGGTAGGGCTGCTACCTTGGTAACAGATTAACAAATAGGACAGATATTTTTCTTGATGGGTGTTCGATATAATATAAGGATTAGTGCATGTCTTGTCGTTATTTATTTATTTATTTATTGGTGCTTAACGCCACATCAGCAGCTAGGGCTATATCGTGGCGAGAAAACAGAGGTATCTAAAAAGTCATTATCAAGAATGAAGTAAAAATTGAATGAAATAAAAATAACCACAAAGACATTTCAAAGACAAAAAAAAAAAAAATTAGAAAAGCAATGAGTAATGAGATGAGAAAATACATTATAAATCAACCTGAGGAACTGAGACTTGATGATTCGAGATTAAAAGACTAAAAACAATTTTAAAATTTGGTAAAAAGGTTGATTACTTTTAGAAATGACACAATTTTATGTGGGCTCGTATTATAAAATAGATCTCTAAGGGATCCAGCTGTGAAGTACTGCCCTCTAACAAGATTAAAATCAGTGCAGTGTAAAAGAATGTGTTCCACTGACAAGACCTGTTGACATGGAACACACTCTGGTCGCAAATTACCCTCTAACAAAAAGGAATGTGTTAGTCTTGTATGACCAATATGACATCGTGTCAGAATAACATGATCTTTCCTACAAAGGTTACTAGATGGGTAGTGATCAGAAACAGTTGGTCGGAAGCGATGAAGCTTGTTATTAGTTGCCCCATCCCATTCCGCCTGCCACATAGATTTGATGTAGCTACTAATATGTGGTTTGAAATCACTTAAAGGGATGTTAAAATCAGTAAGAGGCTTTGTTAAAGCCTGTTTTGCTGCGCTGTCTGCCTTGGTGTTACCAGCGATACCTACATGACCGGGTAACCAGCAAAACACGATATCACATTGGTCAGACATGAGAGTTGATAACTTCTCACGAAGATCCAAAACTAGAGGGTTCTTCAACTTGGGGTTGAGTAAAGCAAGTAAAGAGGAAAGAGAGTCGGAAAAAATAATCGACTTCTTTTCCTGAGCATTCTCAATATGTTCAAGAGCGAGTTGTAAAGCTTTAACTTCAGCTGTGAAAATAGAACTCTGATTCGGTATTCTGATTGAGGTGACATGATCACCAGTAATAGCAGCTGATGATACTTTGTCACCATCCTTAGATCCATCCGTATAGATCCTTGTATATGTACTATACTTGGACTTTATTTCGGCATATTTTTGTTTGAACTGCAAGGAATTAGTATCAGATTTTTTGGTAGAAGCAAGGTCCAAAATAACTGTAGGTTTTTTAAGATGCCAAGGAGGAATATGTGTTTTACGATTTTCTTTTATTGTATGTGGTTCAATTTTGGTGGACTCCATGTGGGGTTTAATTCTAATTCCCAATGGAGGAATATGTATCTGGTGGCGGTTAAAGAAATCAACATTTTGAGGGTCTGTAACACAATTATAAGCAGGATTTGAAGGATTGGCCAAAAGTTTAGACACATATTGGAGAGACAATTTAATTCTGCGCTTCTCAAGAGAAGGTTCTTCTGCTTCAACAAGCATCGAGTCTATAGTGGATGTTCGAAAAGCCCCTAAACTAATTCTAATACCACTATTATGAACTGCATCAAGTGGTTTGAGATATGATTTCCTTGCAGAACCGTAAACTACACAACCGTAATCTAATTTTGACCCAACAAGTGATCTATACAGATGGAGCAAAGTTTTTTGGTCAGCACCCCAATCAGTGCTACCAACGACCTTCAGTAGGTTCAGAGCTCTCTTACATTTAACTTTTAGTTGTTTTATGTGGGAAGTGAAATTCTGTTTGTTGTCAAACAACAAACCTAAGAATTTCACTTCCTTAACAACTTTAATAGGACTCCCATCAATTTTTAACTCCGGGTCGAGATGATGCTTTCGAAGCTTACAAAAATGAACACAATTTGTTTTCATCTTCGAAAATTTAAAACCGTTTTCTGTGGCCCATTTTTGAATTCTATTTAGGCACAGCTGAAGTTTGCGCTCTATAGTATTCATTTTTTTGCTGCTATAGCAGATCAAAAAATCATCAACATACAATGAAGAATCTACCATATTCTCAATTGCGTCGATGATGCTATTAATCTTAATTGAAAAAAGGGTAACAGATAAAATACTACCCTGAGGAACCCCCAATTTCTGCTCGTGAGGATCAGATAACGTTGACCCAACACGAACCTGAAATTGGCGGTCCTTTAAAAAGTTTTCAATAAAAAGAGGCATACGCCCTCTCAACCCCATATTAAAAAGATCTTTTAAAATCCCATACGTCCACGTTGTATCATATGCCTTCTCTAGATCAAAGAAGATGGCGACCACATGTTCTTTTCTAGCAAAGGCATTTCTTATAAACGTTTCAAGTCTGACCAAATGATCCACAGTACTTCTCTGGCTTCTGAAACCACACTGAACATCCGCAAGCAGATTGTTCGATTCCAGAAACCAGACAAGTCGATCATTGATCATCCTCTCCATGGTTTTGCACAGACAAATGGTTAAGACAATAGGCCTGTAATTGCTTGGGTTGCTGTGATCTTTATCAGGCTTAGGAATTGGAATTATTGTTGCTTTACGCCAGGATGGTGGAAACTGGCCAGTCACCCAAATGCCATTAAAAATTGATAATAAAAGTTCTAGTGAAGATTGAGGCAGATGCTTTAAAATTTGGTAGTGAATTTCATCGGGACCAGTGGCAGAATCCTTTGCTCTATGCAAGGAGTTACATAACTCCTCCATCGAGAAAGGTTCATTGTAATCCTCTAAATTGTTGGAGGTAAATTTGATCTTTTGCTTTTCTTGCTGTTTTTTAATTTTGATAAATTCTGGATTACAATTTTCAGAGGAAGAATGTTTCGAAAATGTGGAGGCCAAAGTGTTCGAAATTTCTTTTTTAGATCTAATTAGGGTGTTGTTTTCCTTCAGGTGTTGTACAGTTGATTTTGTTTCTTTTCCTTTAATCTTTTTTATCATTTCCCAAATTTTAGTGATAGGCGTGTTTTGGTTAATTTTAGAAACATAAGTTTCCCAAGAATGTTTCTTTTTTGTTTTATAAGTCGTCTTGTTTTTGCCCGATTTATGCGTAGTTTATCTAAATTATGTGTAGATGGTGACTTGTTAAATTCCCGTTCAGTTTTCTTACGGTTCTTTATAGCCTGTTTACATTCATTATCAAACCATGGTTTGGTGAAACGTTTCGGATTTGCCGAGGTTTTAGGGATGACTGTGTTTGCAATATCAAGCAACTCGTTTGTAAAATGTTCTATTTGATCAGCACTATCCTGAAATTTCTCCCGTGAGAGGCGTTCAGAACAAAGCGACGAAAAAGTGTCCCAGTCAGCCTTTTTAAAGTTCCACCGGGGCACCCTCCCATCGTCTGCCGGAACTACACTCTCCAACACAACTGGAAAGTGATCACTCCCGCACAAGTCATCTTCTACCCTCCACGAAAGATCAAGGAAGATAGAAGGGCATGCAATTGTAAGATCAATTGATGTGTATGAACCGGATGCGGGGTGCAGATAAGTGTCTGAACCATCATTAAACAAACACAAGTCATATTTTGTAATAAACTCTTCTACAGTTTTACCTTTTGCATCCCCTTGACTGCAGGAATTACCCCAAAGGGGGCTATGTGCGTTAAAATCACCCAACAAAATGTATGGGGTTGGGAGCTGTTGTACCAGCAGCTCAAGATCATTCAGCTGTAGGGTTTTACTTGGTGAAACGTATATAGAACATAAAGTAATTGTCTTGTCTAAAGTTAGGCGTACCGCTACAGCCTGTAAATTTGATTGCAAAGATACAGGACTGTGAATAATGTCGTTTCTAACTAAGATAGACGTTCCCCGAATATGAAGGTCAGTTTCATCTGCCCAGTCATTATACGATGTATAATACTTAAAGGCTGAATGATCCTGAGCCTCGGGCTTCTTTAAAAGAGTTTCCTGCAGGCAAAAAGCAGCAGGGCTATATTTTTGGCTGAGAAGACCCAGTTCGTTAAAATTGGCTCTAAAACCTCGACAATTCCACTGTATGATAGTACTTTTGTTTGTATTAGCCATATTTCGATGGAGATTTAGAGGGTGGACGTATGGGCGAAATGGCCCCTGTACTTTTCTTTGGTGAATTTTTCCTAGGAGACTTATTCTGTGAGGAATTTTTCCTCGGAGATCTATTCCGTGAGGAATTCAAACGTAAATGGTCGAACGTTTCGTCGATACACTCAACAACCTCCATGTCCTCAAGGCCTTCAAACCTATTACGAGTAACAGGATCTTGAAGAGCCTTGGGAGTTCGATCTGATCTTTTTTGTGTTTCTGTATTCTTTTGATTGTTTTTTGACTGACTCTTCCTTTGATTCTGACTAAGATTTTGATATTGTGGCTTCGGTTTTGTTTGGTCTTTCTTCTGCTCTGATCTTGCTTCTTTTACTTTTGTCCTGTCTAGTTTTAGTTTTTCCTGATCTTTCTTCTGATTTGTTTTTGAGTTGTTGTCTAATGTGTTATTTGAGGTTGAAGGTGTTTGGGTGGATTTTTGATCAGTTTCGTCTGCCTTTTCTATTGTAAAGGCTTGCACTAAAGTTGGTAATGTGCCATTGATCCAAGTATAATTTGTTTGACAACCCACTGATGATGATGGTAAGTTTTGAGATAATTTTGCCGCATAAGATGGTTTTGATGTATTCATGCCAGGCATCGATGTTACCAATTCTCTGGCCTCTTTGAAACTTAACTGTTTTTCACATTTGATCTTTTGAATTTGTTTTTCTTTTTGTCAAACAGGACAGTCCTTTGACGCAGCTACATGGCTGCCCTGACAATTGCAACATTTGACAGTGTTAGTACAGGGGTCTTGATGTTCCTGACCACACTTGAAACATATAGCTTTTCCTCTACAGTTATTTTGCCCGTGACCAAACTTTTGACATTTGAAGCATCGAAGTGGATTTGGAATATACAAATCCACTTTGATGTTCATATAACCGACTTTAATTGATTTAGGCGGCTGAGAAGAATCGAAAGTTAAAATATATGTATTTGTTTTAATAATTTCCCCATCTTTTTTAATGTCTATTCTTTTGACATCGCTGACACCTTGCGGTTCTAGTTCCTTTCTTATTTCAATGACATCGATGCCAAATAGTTCCCTTGTTCGAATTACACCTCTGCTGTCGTTGAGGGTTCTATGTGGGAAAACATTTACTTTCATATTTGCTAAATTTTCAATTTTGAATAAATTGATTGCTTGTTGTTCTTTCAAGCATTCTACCAATAGTGCACCAGATCTTAGTTTTTTCACATTTTTGACGGTGCCAGCAATTCCTTTAATGGCCTTTTCCAACAAAAATGGATTTATGTTGGAAGCCTTTTGACCCTCATCAGCCGCATAAATAATGACAAATTTTGGCCAGCTTTTTGATTTTTGAACATCATGATCCGAGTCAGAATCAGAGTCAATAGAAAAATCTCGACCACGTTTCTGTTTTTTGTTTTGTGTGTAATCCATGTTTTTATTTTAGTCGTTCATTGCTCCGGCTCCCACCCACCACGGAGTCCAACAAGGGGTAGGGTTACTGCTATGCAGTGAACCCACCGGGTTGCCGGTATTCCCACATACCTGGTATGGAGCAATATACTCAGCCAGTGTTGATGCCGAGGCATACCACTGACTGATTGGCCCGTGTGTGGAAGTGCCAGGTCTTCAAATGGCGGCCATCCAATCAATCACTGTATAAAACACCGTAATAAAAGGTTGCCATGCATAACCGAAACAGACAGTGCAGCAAAACTGTGGCTATTAAAATATAAAGTGTTTAAAAATAGTACACAATGGCAATTATGTTATGTGAATAAAAGAAATGATTGACTGAATGGTCACCAAATGCCCCCCGACGTGACACCCAGTACTTTTTGGGGTGGGGGCTCCCGATTGGCCAGAACGGACCATCCGACCATCCTTCTATTCCCGAAATTGGGGCCAAAGCAGTGTGTTGAACAACATTATCTCCGAAATGGAGACCAGGGCTCCATCCCGGAGACTGCCCTAACCGGGGCTACGAGTCCTCAACTGCCAGGATTCCTTCTTCCGGGGCCTTCGGAACGCACCTCACGGGAGAACAAGGTGCCTGCCTGATGGTATTGGCAGGATTGATCATTTTGGTCCGGGGCTGCGTATTTATGTATTTCGCAGCGAACCAACTCAATTGAGCAAACCTGCCAATTAGAAATTAGCAAACCTGCCCAACTGAGCAGGCCGACCTCTATCCGCCACCTGAGGACCCGCCTAGTAGGGGATGATCAAACCCCCCTAGGATGTTTGTCGTTGATTACGCCCATATAGTGCCCAGTGAGGTGGTGTAGTTCCCTCCGCTTCGCGACGGGAACTACACCACCTCACTGAGCACTATATGGGCGTAGTCAACTCCAAGCCATATACTATTCCTTAAATAGTGTCTGAATAATCCTTCTTAATTCGGGGGTACTCATATAAACATGCTCTCCATTTCGCCCTGAGTTCCAATGTGCTCTACGTGTCAGTAGGCACATAGAACACATTTGAACTCAAGGGACGACACGTAACATATTTCACGTTTGTGATTATAAACATTGCGTTGTGAATTTCTGCCCAATTTTGAATGCCGAGAATCAACTGAAGACCGACAGAAGCGTTAAAAACCCTACATCTAGTCAGGCCGTTTTGACTCTTAATAGAAGGCACGAAGACCTGCTCAATTACCAATATACTGGTCGCGGGAAGACCATCCCATGGTTAGCTACTTCGTTGGACAGAGTGATTTCCATTCTTTCTCTGCGATTCATGGATAGAACTAGGGCTGCTTCTCAGGCAACTCAAGCATCATTTGATGGTACAACCGCGCGTTCGTTGAGTAAACCTGTACAGACTTCCCTTGTTCAGAAAGAATTGAGACAAACTCTCGTTACGATACACCGCCTCTGCAGATACAAGATCAAAACAACCATGGACACAGGCCTTAACTTCTATGGCTAGAGTGTCTCACAGCTCCTCGCAGTATCTGAAGACAAAATCACGCAACGAGAGAGGAGCAACAAGGCTGACTTCACATGTGTCGGGATGGCGTGGACCAGTAGCTGCAGTTTTAGTTTAAACAACCGTGCTTGAAATTGGACGGGAGTAACCTAGTTCAATTTGTTGAACGCATTTTGGCGACACCACGTCTGCATATTCAACACTTTCCATAACTTTGGATCCTGTTTTCAAATCTGCAAGTCCCTAGAGCACTTAGTATGGATCAGAACTTATACTCGCAACTCATTTCTATGATTTAGAGGCCTAACAATATCTGATCACACTCGCGATGCCAAAACTTTATCAACGTCACGATCCCATTCTCTTTTACCGAGACTGAGTTGTCACCCAAACCAAAGCCTCCATTACAAATGACACACCGATCATCGTTGGGAACATTTGCTCTCGACCGAGGTTCAGCCATCATCACGAGAATAGGAATGTAAGAACCGGAGAGACATGTTACAACCATATCCATCTGCAGCAAGAAGAGGAAAACCAATACAAATTGTAGATGCCATACAATTTCACCCTGCGTTCGTTGGAACCGTTAGGTTTCAGCAGAATTTGGGGCAGCGTCACAGACAAAATGCAACAAAAAAGGACAAAAAGTGAGTGAGAAATTACGGGTATTTGACCTAAAATTACAATCTTCTAAGCCCCATACTTCAAATAAGACACCAAGCGGCGGGATTAGGTATGTCACGTGATCTTGAACTGGGAGGAGCAAGCCATTTTTGTTATCAATTTTCAAAACGTAAGGGATGGCACAAAAACATTTTACTAGGTGAGGAAGAGAATTTGAACGTGTACGGAATACATATTATTCAGTGTTTGGACAAAATGGTGATTCTATAGTGGTTTTTGCCGACATATATTGTCCTAAGGCTGAGCTATTTAAAGGAAAAACGGTACAGTTAAGATCATTAATATCTGTAATGAATGCTTTGGAAGCTGTGACCTATATATGTTGTCTTTTGTTTCACTCAATGATTGAGGGAAGCTTGTGAGATGGATCGACCAGTTCTTCTAAGGTTAACATAACCTCGTGTCCAAACGGGGCTAATCAGTTACGGTCAAGATCATGTCACAATTATCCATTATTTAAGTGGGAAACTTTCAGTTATCAAGAAATAATTTTAATTCAGTGAGATTAGTACGGTCGCCGTGGTCTGATCACTTTCCACGGTTGGGCAATATTTGCACAGACGTAATATTATTATATTACAACCACTAGTATGCAGAATAATCATCAAAAAATTAATTAATGAAGCACCGGGTACAACCGGGTACATTTTACTGATGGTGAGGTTTATTACCTGTAAATGTATGTATGGGCATCACTGCCCACGTGGGGATTACGACAAGTCCATGACGACTGTACTGGATTCTTCTGAACTGTTTTCACTCATCTGCCTGCATTTTCTATTTGCTGTGGGAAAATCAGGCAAAAGGACAAAAATCGTAAAAGCAAAGAGAATATAAGTGAAGCCAGAATTCCACTGACTGTGTGTAATGGAGAGAGTGTTAAATGACCAGCTCCAAAAAAAACCCCATAAAACAAAGTAATTTAGCAAGTCCGATTTTCCTGAAAAATGAAACCACGAAACCTTCCATGAACAAAGTGATAATGCTCTGGGGTGATTGAAAAACATTGAGTCACAGTTATGTGCATGTGTGAGACAATTAGACTCACTCACTGTGGAAACTTCAAACACATTTAAATCTCTTTCGGAGAAGCAGGTGTCAAACTTTCGCAAATGAAAAATGACATTATAGAAACCGAAAGGAAAAAACTCAAGTTCTGGAAAACCGCTTTTTCGGTCTGGATATTGCGCAAAATGAACTGAAGATACAAAACAAGCAGCTCAGAACAGAAATTATTGAATTTCGTTGACAGATTGCTAAACTGAAATACAAACTGAATGATCTGGAATGATACACTAGAAAAGAAAGAGAAAGTAAGAATATCTGACATGTAAGACTCGACTGGAGATTATTAGATTAAACATATTTTTATTTGCCATTCAACAATGCAAATCAGGATTGGAAGACAAGTGCTGACCACTTAGAAAACCCTCCGCTCCTGTACAAAGACTAATAGATTACAAAAGGCAGAACAAAATATAACAATATGTAAACATTATGCACAAAAGAAGTTAACTCAAAAGAGAGAGAGAGAAATAAAGAAAGAGAGAATAGAGAGGGAGTGGGAGGGAGAGAGAGAGAGAGAGAGAAGAGAGAGAGAGAGAGAAAGAGAGAGAGAGACTAGATAGAAAAACGGGTAAAAGCAGATTGATATCAAAGAAGACAAAAAAAGAAGAGAACAGTATACAACAGAAATTTCAGTGATGATGACCCCCCCCCCCCCCACCCCCCCTCACACCCACAATTTATTCAATTCTAAATTTAGTTTAATGCCGCTAAGGAACGTTCACAGAACATTGTTGAGACCAGTTAATCTGTGCGTGCTCATTCCACGTCCGTACTAACCTAACATCCACTTGTGTTGTCCTCACACAGATTGATTGTCAGGTCCCACTGCGATATTATTATTATCCGTGGTGGGGGTGGGTGAGAGATGGAGAAATCTCACCCGAGAGCAAGATATTTGGGCCAGACACGAGGCTTGCCGAGTGTCTGGACCAAATATCTTGTTCCGAGGGTGAGATTTCCCCATCTCACACCCGCCCGCATCAGGGATAATTTTTCTCCCCACCAAAACACCTTGACGTCATCAAAAGTAATCCAGGGGCACGTGCATCTATATCAAACAATTCTATTGTCCATTTCTGAAAAAAAACTAATTTGCTTATTGCACAAAGGGCACAACAATCTGCATATACCACGGGTATATACCAGGGAATTAAACACCAACGCCGGAAAGGCAGAGGGTAAAGATTTGTCGCGAAAAGAAGATTGACAAATTCCGATGACGCCATATTATGAACTATGTAATGTATTCGCATTACTTTTCGACGGCAGTTTCGTGCGACTGTCTCCGCTCATAATGGCGTTCACCCGAAAATCCTTATCAAAGCGTCAAGTGTCCTTTGGTTTCGAAATCTATGTTTTTATTTCTATTTTCTTCAACAAACGTTGGTCTGCTAATATTTCCGAAACGTAACACAATGTTCTTTGTTTACAGAAGAACGTGCGATGATTGAATAGTTCTGCCCTCATTAAATATCTTAATTGGTCGGTCACACGGGTCACGTGAGATAGATATCTAATTCACATGGCCTTCCCATATGAGACACGCATATTTTACAGAGGCAGTGGGGAGGGGAGAAGCTGTTTTCCAGTGTGATGAAAAACTCTTCAGTTTAATCAATGACAAACTTTCATTGAAATTTTCAGCTTCTAATATATCTATTGCCAAGAGAGTGTTAACTCGCATTAAGTAAAAACAACAACGCCCTGTCATAATGAAGTTCACATCTGGTAAAGCAAAACTCGATACAGTGGTGCCTTCAGGTCCACCGTTGTTGTGAGTTTCTGGAGTTCAAATGGAAACTTTTGTCAGACATCTGACAATCACATTCCCAAGTTTAGGACAGAAGCTGATGAAGATAATATTATTATTGGTAAAAGGTTACTGGAAACACCAAGACAAGTACAGGTTATCGGACACCTTAGTTCTTGGCCGCGGCAGCGGCCGAGAACTAAAGTGTCCGATAACCTACTTGTTGTTCATCGTTTCATCTTGCCGACTGTACGTGACAAATTCACCTTCCACTTTCAGTTGTGCCGGGATTTTTTGCCTGACGCAGAAATGTGTCTGATGGAGTTGTCGCGTTGCCAACTTGAGTACGTGCTTTGCCGATTTCACTTTTGTGCCATCACAGTGACAGTTGAGAATTTTGAGCAAGTCCCTCAATACGTGCACAGATGCACTGGAAGTTATTGAATGAGTGAATCTGATAAGTTTTACAAACATTCGTAATTATGGCATTGAAGATTACAAGCGACAACGCTACCGCCACAAGAAGTTTCACTATTTCAACGGTGCAACAGAGCAACCGCAGTTTGAATACGGGAATTTCGATTTACATTTCAACATGAATGTAGACCTTTAAACCTTCAGAACACAATTTCAAGCTGTAATGCTATTCTGCTGTTATTTTATTTCTTGTCTTTGCTTTCAATACAAATCATTTCCACCGTTCCATAAGTACCGTTTCTCGATTTTTATTCCATATACCTTTCCCAAATAAGCTGCACGTTCACCGAGACTGGTGTAAGAAAAAAGGAAAAAAATATATAAGAAATTACCATACATAGGATATGTGCAGACAAGCCTATAAATATGTATATATATGAATATATATATATATGTAGGTGTGTGTGCATGAATCTGGTGTATGAATGCGAATTGGTCGCTTCGATATTGGAAGTGTTAAATCACTTTGTGGTGGCCTTAAGTTTTCGCACACATTAGTGAGAGATAGAAAAATGGGTTAATTTCCACGTCGTCTGATTGCCTCTTGTTGATCGTGGAGGTGGTACAACTCATGTGGTAATCAATGTGGTAATCAATGTGAACACGCACGGATTATTGGTGATCTGGAAGTCGAAGTGATTGGGTTGACTCCCAATACTTTGGAGAACACATCGGGACTTCATAGAGGTAGGTTGTATTTTTGTACTCTCCTCCAGATTAACTCCCCGTCGGGGCCGGTCACTATATCATGGATTTCTGATCCTCGTCCTACACCGAATTCCCAATGACGGCTCTATTAATTTAGTAAAAAGACAAGTTTATTCACGATTAGCCCGATGCAACTTATTTAGTTGTGAGATGCCTCGGTCTAATCGATGAAATTCGGCGTACGACGAGTTTCGGAGGGTCGATAGATTTGAAACCCCGCCCCTCCCATTTGGCAACTTTACGGAATGTTATGGTCGCATTCATTGGCACGATTCTACCCTTTGAATATGCGTATTTTTATTTAAGGGGGAAGAAGGTGAGATACGACGGGCAGGCTGTTTGGTGTAACGGCCTAAATTGTTGATGTGTAGACAGAATGTGTGAGCGCGAGGGATTCAGACTGAACAGCTCTTGATATGAAAATTCTTATTTTATACGATTGTTGGCGTAACCCTTCCGCCGGTAGAGAGTTTCGGGTGTTGGAACTTTTGGTTCTGACCTGTGTAGAGCTCCCCTTCTTTAGCCATGGGTGGTAGCAGTTGTGAATAATTGCAGACATATTGATGTGCAACTCTTCTGATGAGGGAGAGTTTTGGACGTTGGAACCTGGATTCCGACTTATGAGCGCTCCCCTTCTTTAGCCAAGGGTGGTAGCAGCCGTAATATTTATAAAAATCATCGATGTTCGGTATGTAACTCTTTTGCCGGGGAAGTGGGACTTGGTGATCGAAACAGTGGTTATGGCCTGAAAAGTGAATACCTAATAGACGGTAGAATAAATTTGTTTCCACCTATAGAGTGGAGATGTAGCTGCACATGACAATTGAAATATGAAAAATGAAAATCCAAAATTCCATGTGACTTCCTCCGAAGTTGAAATAGTAATAGGGGGAATTGTAATAAACGTTAAATTAATATATATATTTAAATCTTTCGCCATTTGTTGTTGTTTGTTTTTTTCGGCTTATAGCCCTTTCAATGAGCCCTTGACCGGATATTATTACTTTTTTTATCATTAAACGCGGTTCAATAGTGGATTTGAAACATGCCCTTTAAATTCACCTATGTGTATGATTACCCTTGGTTGGCTTTTGCGACGGGGCTGTCGGTTGGAACTCATTTCCTTTTAGTGGGTTCGAGCCGAAAGCAACGGCGCAAGAGGGGTGCCAAGGCAGAGTTAAACGTTTGTGACAGTCCTAGGTGACTGAGAAAGGAAACTAATCCCTATTTAGGAACGAACCTGCAAAAACCCCAGACAACAAATTTGTGTATGGCTAGATCTTGCTTGACTTCTGTGCGAGGCTGTCTGCTGGAACTCACTTCTTGTAAGTGAGTTTGGGCCTAGAGCGTCGGCGCAGAGGAAGGGTCTAGGCGGGGTTAGATCAGTGTCGTTACAGATTTTTGGCGTCGCCGACAGGATAAATTGTCAATTGACACTTTTGATAAAATAATTTATTATTTTAGCTCGGTTCTTTGGTGTTTGTTATAGGGCTGTAATTGAAGTCGTTGTGGTGAATTGATATATTTGTTGAGACATAATCCTTATAAAAAATGGCTAGTGGAATTAGTCAAGAGTTGGAAGACTATTTGTATACCTCGGAGGCCCTGGCCGCTGAAATAACGGCCAGAGGTGCTAGACCTAAGGAATTTCGGAATGTTCCCCTTACTCCTGATCATACCCCTGGGAGAAAGATAAGTAAGGTTGATGCGACTATTTTGAAGTGTCAACAGTTGAGTGACGAATTGCAGAATTCTATTGTTGATTTATGTAACCAAACGGAGGATTACACTGGAGTGATTGACACGCCTGAGGCAATTTCGGCCAATTCAACTGCTCGTCGAGCTCTTGCTGGGCGCGCGGTTGATTCGACGAAAGTGCCCAGGGTGGTCCAAAATAATAAGATTTTTGGGGAAAATCAGAAAGTATCGAGTTTGCCCAGACCTCAGCGTGGGGTAACAGTCTTGCAGCCGGATGGTAGATATAGTGATCAAGCTTATCTGCGTAAACCGATTGTTACGCCGGATACTTTTAATGGAACCACCAGTGTAGCTGATTGGTTATCCCATTTTTAGAAATGTGTTGGGATTAACTAGTGGTCTGAAGACCGGGCTCGTCAATTTCTAGTGGTGTCTTTAAGGGGCGCCGCCTTGCAGTTTTATGAAGATTTGAACCCAGAAATTAAAGCTAATTCTCATAGAGTTATGCAGAGTTTGCGAGGTCGTTTTGATCCATTTAAGGGTACTGCAATATATAGGGCCCAATTAAGATCCAGACGTAGGTCACAGCGGGAGACCTTGCCTGAGTTAGCGCAAAGTATTAGGCGACTAGTAAGAAAGGCGTATCCAGAGGTTCCCCTATATGTTAGGGATGATCTGGCCCAGGATAGCTTTATTTCCACACTGACGGATAATGAAGTCAGAATGCAAGTGTTGAGGGCTAAGCCCGAGACCCTTGATGTGGCAGTGCGACCTGCTTTAGATGAGGAATCATATAAGAAGGTAGAGGTACCTTCTTCGGTTGGTGTAGTTGGGGAATCAGAGGTTTCGAGTGAAATCGGTGCATTAACCCAGGTGGTGAAAAACTTGCAGGAACAATTGAGAGAGATGCAGATAGAGCAAAATAAATTGCGGGAAGAAGTTTTCAGACAGGGCCGAGGTCGGAACAATAATAATTTTTATAGAGGTCGTCGTGGCCGAGGTGGTTATAGAAATAGAGGTAGAGGTAAAGGTGATTGGTCACACGAGCCTAATTTATATAATAATCAGGATTTAAACGAGTAAAGACTGGGGTAGGGGTCGCACCTCAGTCTGGGATGGAAAGGACCCTCCCACCTGAGAGTACCGGTCATAGTTATCTGACTCTTAAAGTCTTGAACGAAAATGTTAAGTTCCTATTGCATACTGGTTCGGCGGTGAGTTTAATCAGTACCAAAGTGTTACATGATATTTTGGGTATCGCGCAGACTCGCGTAAGAGAGGCTCCTCGTGGTGTTGTGGGGGCTAATGGGCAGCCCCTTGATTTAAAAGGGTTAATTGATTTACCTGTTACTGTTGGTAAGTATCAATGTGAACAAACTTTTTTTGTGACTGACTTTGCATTTGATCCAATCCTGGGAATTGATTTTATGAATAGAACTAATTCAGTGATCTCCTTGCCAGACAAAACTATTACGATTTTAGGAGTTACTTTTTCCCTTGAGTTTTTGAAAGAAAATAATCAAATTCATGTATTGCTGATTGAGGGATTGACAGTAACTCCCTTTTTGGAATTAAATTGTCGTGAAGGGTCGTATTGACAGTCCACCAATTGGACAGAGTTTGTGTGAACCCGACCCAGGGTTTATGAAAAATCATTGTGGATTAATGCTGGGGCGAAGTATTGTTGATGTTAGTCAACTGGAAGTTCCTGTCAGATTAATAAATGTTTCTCAGACCCCACAAAAGTTAAAAGTTGGTGAGCCTGTGGCTGTTCTTGAGAATATTGAAATTTTAGATGAACAACCTAATGAGACCTCCCCTTCAGATGATGGGAAGTTCTCCTTGTCACAAACTTATGACAGAGAGGCATTGACTAGTGCTCAAGCGGGACGGGCCAATGAGTTTTTTAGAAAAGAACCGCGACGTATTTATTCAGTTCGAAGGTGATTTGGGCCGCACTGATCTCATCCAGCATGATGTTTGTACGGGCGACCACCCTCCTATTAAACAGCGGGCGTATCGTCTCCCCTTCCATAAAAGGCGCGAGGTAGAACAGCAGATAGATGCTATGCTAAAGCAGGGGGTAATTCAGCCCTCTTCCAGTCCGTGGGCGGCTCCCATAGTATTAGTTAAAAAGAAAGACAATAGTTTTCGTTTTTGTGGGGACTACCGTAAGTTAAATGCCATTACAAAAAAAGATGCCTATCCCCTGCCCCGTATAGATAAGAGTTTAGAGGGTATGGCGGGGGCACACTGGTTTTCAACCCTAGATTTGGCTTCGGGGTACTGGCAAATGGAACTGACTCCTGACGCCCAAGAGAAAACGGCTTTTACTACCGGCGTTGGGCTTTATCAGTTCACGGTCCTCCCATTTGGGCTCTGTGGGGCCCCTGAGTCCTTCGAGAGGCTCACGGAGCTCGTGCTAAAAGGGTTATACTGGAAGACATGCCTTATCTACCTTGATGACGTCATTATTTATGCCCGAACATTCCATGAGCATATTAAACGATTGCAAGAGGTTTTTAGTAGAATAAGGTCCGCAGGGTTAAAATTGAAACCCTCCAAGTGTGCGTTGTTCAGACGTCAGGTTTCATATTTAGGTCACATTGTTTCCGCGTCGAGTGTGTCAGCTGACCCGGAGAAAATTGCGCGTGTAAAAGATTGGCCTGTTCCGACTTGTCTGAAAGATTTACGGAGTTTTTTCGGGTTATCTGCATAGTATCGGAAATTTGTGCCTCATTTTTCCACTTTGGCTAGTCCCTTCACCAAGTTAACTCGTAAGAACGAGAAGTTTGTCTGGGGCGAGGCCCAGCAAGAAGCTTTTGATGTGTTAAAAGGCAAATTGTTTCAAAGCCCAATTTTGACTTACCCGAATTTTGAGCATGAATTTATTCTCGACACAGATTCGAGTGATTTTGCCTCTGGCTCAGTTTTGTCTCAAATTATAGAGGGCAAGGAGCGAGTAATAGCATATTTTAGTAAAACCCATTCCCAGCAGGAGAAAAACTATAGTGTTACTCGGAAAGAATTATTAGCCGTGATTAAAAGTGTCAAACATTTTAGACATTTTCTCATTGGTAAGCATTTTTACCTCAGTGGGTTCGTTTTTACGACGGTTCATCGTCGCGGTGAACAGCATAAAAATGCGGATGCACTGAGTAGGATTCCTTCCTGTAATAAAAATGATATTAACACCGTAGAGTTTGAGTCTGGAATTAAATTGACTAAAGAAAATCAGCTGATCCCGTTATTAAAAGATTTCTTGAAATTAAGCTAAAAAGAGAAAAACCTAGTCTTGAAAAGTTAAAAGGAGAGCCCTCAGAACTTCAAAGGTATGTGAGTCAGTGGGAACAATTTTCTGGGGAAGATGGCATTCTTTTTCGAGAATGGACACAGATAGGGGCCCCCAGTAAATTTTTGTGGGTGGTCCCAAAAGACTTAAGAAGTCAGGTGTGTAAGGAGCATCATGACTCTTTAGTGGGTGCACATTTGGGCGTCCATAAAACATATTCAAAAATTCGAGAGCGTTTTTTTTTTTTTGGATAGGCATGCATCGTGACATAGAACTTTGGGTTCAGTCTTGTCCGAGTTGTCAGCGTCGTAAACCGCCTGGCAAGGCCAGTCGAGCTCCTTTGGTAACAGATAAAGTATCGGAGCCTATGGAACGAATTGCTTTAGACATTTTGGGGCCATTACTCGAGTCCGTTCAGGGTAATATTTATATTTTGGTCATATCAGATTATTTCTCCAAATGGACGGAGGCTTTTGCTATCCAGAATCAAAGGGCAAGTACAGTAGCCGATATTGTGATTCGAGAGTGGATTAGTCGGTATGGTATGCCGAAATTTGTTCATTCAGATCAGGGATCGAATTTCGAATCAGATCTATTTCAAGAAGTTTGTCGCTATTTTGAGATTAAGAAGACTCGTACCTCTCCTTATATGCCTCAAAGTGACGGCTAAGTTGAAAGGTTTAACAGAACCTTAGCGGCTATGTTAGCCTGCTTTGTAGAAGACAATCACAGCGACTGGGAATATTATCTTCCATTCGCCATGATGGCCTATAGGAGCGCCAAACGTGAAACTACGGGGTTCTCTCCCTTTAGTGTCATGTTTGGTAGAGAAAATACTTTACCTGCAGAGTTAATTGCTGGTAAGACTCCTGATAGGGATTGTGCTCCCTCTCAGTATGTCAGTGATTTAGAGGGTCGTCTAGCCCAAATTTTCCAGTTAGTTTCGGCGAAAAGTGATTCTGAGATTAGAAGAAGAAAGAAAATTTACGACAAACGAGTTTTCGTCAAACCTTTGATTGTTGGGGATAAGGTTTGGCTTTATTTACCTAGAGTGAATAAAGGCCAAACCTCAAAATTTGCTAAATTTTGGGTCGGTCCCTATATCATAAAAAGCAAACCCTCGGACGCAAATTACCTTGTGGTTCGCGTCGGGGGAGGTAAACCACAAGTTGTACATTTCAACCGTTTGAAGAAATGTTAAACACGTAAGTCAGAGGTGGTTAATTCGGATTTGGGTGCCCCCATGTGTCCCATACCTGATAGTTCTAACGAAAATAATATAGACCGGTCCTCGGTGGAGAGTCCTGGGGAGGAGGAGATGTTCCTCGATGAAGGTCCGACTAGTAGGCGTGGTCGCACCCTCCGGCGACCGCGCCGACTAGGTTCTCAAGAATTTGTATTTTATTAATTGTTTATTGTTTGTTTTTTTCTTACTTGAATTTTTTTCTGCAACCCACTTGACATTTGATGTTAGATTGGCAGTTCGCGTGGGCTTGGTGTGTAAATTTTGTGTTAAGCGCGATAGTTGTTGTATAGATTTGAGTTTGGATTTTGCACTTATAATCCGGCCTTCGACTTAGAACTGCCTTCGATGGGTATCTATGGTGGTACCAAAAATTCATATTTTGTACATATTTGGCTGCATGAGCATTGAACCGTCATATGAGCTGTATTGGCTTGTATTGCAATAATTCTTTTTTTATAATTGCGTCATTTCCCTGACGTTGGGGAATTGCCGCTTGAGATATGGATCCGGGAAATTGAGTTTTGTGTGTTCATTCGTGAGGATCGTCATGGGGCTGATTTCCGGAAAGCCCCTGTGACGATAATTTCAGACTAGATCGGTTATAATTCAGTTCAAATACAAGTGTGGTTGCCTCTCTTTTTATACCCGTCTAGATTGTTCTTGAGCCCGCTGACCGGTTCATTTTTGCGATTCGGTTCACAAGAGGGTTGGGTTTCATTGATGGGGATCTTTTATTGTGCGCGTGATTCGCGAAGAGTGGTGCGAGTTATATGCTAGTGTATGTATTAGTATGTTTAGGAATATTAGAGTTATGCAAGTTAAAGTCGGATCCGAATTAAGTATAACTGAATTTCCGCGAGCGTTGTGTCCGAGGTAGAAATCTGAATTAATGAACGGGTCAGCTTGGTCGAAGAACTATCTGACGGGAATTTATGAATATGAGTTTTTTTGTGAGTTGGTTCCCCATTACATTTCCATGTAAGGAAAAGATTGTGTAATCTTTTGTGGAGAAAATGATATTTTTATATCCAGATACTGTTTCTCTGTGTAACTTTTTCCTTATAGCATAATGGAGATGGTAATTGGACATTCGTTCGTGAGAAGAATTGGAACATGGAAAGAGAAACTTCCTGATCGTCTGAAGTCGATTAAAATGTATGGAATCCCTTGAGCAAAACTTCAACATTTGGAACAGATTCATTGTGTTGGTGCAAAAACTGTACTGGTGCAGGCTGGTGAGAATGATTTGGACAGTGACAACTTCCATTTTGAACATTATAAACTATATGCTGAAAGACTCATTAAGCATTTATTACGTCAAGGCGTTAAAACGATTATTATATTGGGTCTGTTTCCTCGGATAAAGACCAGAGTGTCTGGCACCCTATTCGAATTACGAAGGGCGGCTATTACCCAGTTCTATGGAACTCTTTCAGACCCAAATGTGGTATATAAGTCTTTGTTTAAAGTATCCCGTATGCATTTTTCCAGAGACGGGGTGCACTTGAATGACTTGGGCCAGTTTCTTTATGCAAGACATCTTGCTTTAGTCTTGGAGGAACAAAACTCCTCTAATTGAATAATACTTCCAGTATAAGTATCTAAGTTTCTTGAGATTTGGAAAATATTTGTAAAAGCATAATGAATAGATTTAACGATATAAAAGGTAAATTGTATACCTAAGAATAGTCATTTCATTCGAGGAAGGTATAAGTTCCAAGAGAACTTTCATCTATGAAATCAAAGTGTTTTTTTTTTCTTAAATTATTGGAATAAATATCGTTTGATATATATGCTGGGGTTCTGGTTGGGACCATAAAATTAAAGGTTGTTGTTTTATGCTTGAATGGGTCCAATTTGACGTTTTCTATCTCCTGCGGCATGTCAAAGATGGCTTCAGGCAGTGCTGGTTTCAGTACTGGGGGGGACCTATTTCGGCCTAAAGCGTAACAATTGGCCCTAAACGGAACCCTATTTAATATTGTCATTTGAAAATAATTTATTATTTAGAAAATAAAAAAAAATAATTGTTTAAAAAAAAAAAAAAAAAAAAAAAATGTAGTTGTCCCATGGGGAACCATCCAACAATATCTAATACTCAGTATTAGAAGTTTTTTTTTACTTTTATTTTTTACGGAGGGTTGTAAATATCTCCCCCTTTTATTTTTTCAACGGGGACGTTGAATCCTGGGGTGGGGGTGGTGTAAGAAAAAAGGAAAAAAATATATAAGAAATTACCATACATAGGACATGTGCACACAAGCCTATAAATATGTACATATATAAATATATATATATATGTGTAGGTGTGTGCGCATGAATCCGGTGTATGAATGCGAATTGGTCGCTTCGATATTGGAAGTGTTAAATCACTTTGTGGTGGCCTTAAGTTTTCGCGCACATTAGTGAGAGATAGAAAAATGGGTTAATTTCCACGTCGGCTGATTGTCTCTTGTTGATCGTCGAGGTGAGATAACTCATGCGGTAATCAATGTGAACACGCACGGATTATTGGTGATCTGGAAGTCGAAGTGATTGGGTTGACTCCCAATACTTTGGAGAACACATCGGGACTTCATAGAGGTGGGTTGTATTTTTGTACTCTCCTCCAGATTAACTCCCCATCGGGGCCGTTCATTATATCATGGATTTCTGATCCTCGTCCTACGCCGAATTTCCAATGACGGCTCTATTAATTTAGTAAAAAGACAAGGTTATTCACGATTAGCCCGATGCATCTTATTTAGTTGTGAGATGCCTCGGTCTAATCGATGAAATTCGGCGTACGACGAGTTTCGGAGGATCGATAGATTTGAAACCCCGCCTCTCCCATTTGGCAACTTTACGGAATTTTATGGTCGCATTCATTGGCACGATTCTACCCTTTGAATATGCGTATTTTTATTTAAGGGGGAAGAAGGTGAGATACGACGGGCAGGCAGTTTGGTGTAACGGCCTAAATTTTTGATGTTTAGACAGAATTTGTGAGCGCGAGGGATTCAGATTGAACAGCTCTTGATATGAAAATTCGTAGTTTTACACGATTGTTGGCGTAACCCTTCCGCCGGTAGAGAGTTTCGGGTGCTGGAACTTTTGGTTCTGACCTGTGTAGAGCTCCCCTTCTTTAGCCAAGGGTGGTAGCAGTTGTGAATAATTGCAGACATTTTGATGTGCAACTCTTCTCACGAGGGAGAGTTTGGGACGTTGGAACCTGGATTCCGACTTATGAGTGCTCCCCTTCTTTAGCCAAGGGTGGTAGCAGCCGTAATATTTATAAAAATCATCGATGTTTGGTATGTAACTCTTTTGCCGGGGAAGTGGGACTTGGTGATCGAAACAGTGGTTATGGCCTGAAAAGTGAATACCTAATAGACGGTAGAATAAATTTGTTTCCACCTATAGAGTGGAGATGTAGTTGTACATGCCAATTGAAATATGAAAAATGAAAATCCAAAATTCCATATGACTTCCTCCGAAGTTGAAATAGTAATAGGGGGAATTGTAATAAACGTTAAATTAATATATATATTTAAATTTTTCGCCATTTGTTGTTGTTTGTTTTTTTTTCAGCTTATAGCCCTTTCAATGAGCCCTTGACCGGATATTATTATTTTTTTATCATAAAACACGGTTCAATAGTGGATTTGAAACATGCCCTTTAAATTCACCTATGTGTATGATTACTCTTGGTTGGCTTTTGCGACGGGGCTGTCGGCTGGAACTCATTTCTTATAAGTGGGTTCGAGCCGAGAGCAACGGCGCAAGAGGGGTGCCAAGGCAGCGTTAAACGTTTGTGACAGTCCTAGGTGACTGAGAAAGGAAACTTATCCCTATTTAGGAACGAACCAGCAGAAACCCCAGACAACAAATTTGTGTACGGCTAGATCTTGCTTGACTTCTGTGCGAGGCTGTCTGCTGGAACTCACTACTTGTAAGTGAGTTTGGGCCGACAGCGTCGGCGCAGAGGAAGGGTCTAGGCGGGGTTAGATCAATGTCGTTACACTGGTCACTGTCAGCTGAAGCCATCACAGTGACAGATGAGAACTTTGAGCGAGTCCCTCGATAAGTGCACAAGTCTCATTGAGTTTTCATAAGGTCAATGACGGTGGTGTCTCTTTGAAATAGGAGAGTACGGTAACTTATTTATCGTATGCTTGGGAGGCTGCCAATTTCTTGAACCCAAAGTCTGTTGAACAACAATCAACGCCAAACAGTTCTGGAATTCGTTTCAATAGATCTGACAGCATCTACTAAACAGTCCCCAAAATGTACAATTTATCTTGGAGAAAGTTTGAAATCAAATTATTGTCAGTAACTTTTGAACTTGGTTCGGCTTTCAGTGAATATATAATGAAGTGTACATTATATTCAACATATAAGAGCATATACACACGTGCGGTGATGTGTGGGTGATGGGTGCTTGTGGTTGTGTGCGCGTACGTGCATGCCTGCATCCGTTAGCCGAGAAACGCAATATTGAGAGCTGGTGTTACGAAATGGAGTTGTTTGAAGCAAAGTTTTTGAATTAATTATGGCAATGGATGAGGATTTGATGGAAGAAGAAAAGTGTGTTGAAAATGCAACGCAAACTGTGAATGAAATTCAGAGTCCCAAGCAGAGTTGTTCCCCTTGATGCGTTTTGCTTGGCACACAAAATAATGTTCACATCGAAACCGTTTACAGAAGAAAGCGATATGGAAAACTGGCGTTATAAAATGGAATTGTTTGAATGAGAGTTTTTGAATAACGGTGAATTAATTATTTCGATGGGTGAGGACGGAATGGAAGAAGTGTAGTGCGTTGAAAATGCAAAAGAAGAGAGTTATAGACAAAATTCGTGGCAAACTAAAATTCAGACCCGTTAGAGGAGATTCGTTGAAGTGGGAAAAGTAGATTAGCTATCCTAACGTCGCATTTTCACCAGGGAGAGTAGGGGGAGAGGAAACTTCGGACTTTGAGAAAAGAATAAGAAACAAGAACACACTGTAACAGACAGGGATGTGGCTAGAGGGTTTCATCTGGTGGGTGCCAGCGGTGTAAATTCCAACTGTGAGTTGTTTCGATAGGTGGTTGCACTGCAGCGCTGGGTGATATCTTTTAACTCTTTACCCAACGAATCGCCCGCATCCGCCCGCGTAATATGCAAATACAGCTGATGAAAAAATATTTTTTCGAAAAATTTCAACAAAACCATATCATGTGTCCCCTCTTTGGAACGTGCTCGTCGAGCTCGTTCCAAAGAGGGGTCACATGATATGGTTTTGTTGAAATTTTTTTTAAAAAAAAATAAAAAATGATATTTAAAATAATGAATTTTCGTCGAGCTCGTTCCAAAGAGGGGTCACATGATATGGTTTTGTTGAAATTTAAAAAAAAAAAATTAAAAAATGATATTTAAAATAATGAATTTTGAAATCGTCTGCGTTGGGTAAAGGGTTATGAACCCTTCTGAAAATTTTCTCTAGTCTTGAAACGGAAAAAGCATCATTTATAATGTATCTGGGTCAGAAAATTTACCGGATTGATGTCAGGGTCGAAATTTTGAGGCCATGTCAATTTTAGAGTAGGAAATTTGAAACTCAAGTTTCCAGTTGGAAATAAAAGATCAAAATTTCTCATCATTAGCTGGAATTTTAACATTTTTCATGAACAATGTTAATTTATTGAATTTCCTACTATTTAATTTTTGACCGCGGAATTTCCAACTTTTGAAAAAAAAAATACTCCTAGCTGGAGGGGGAGGGGGTGAGACGCCCCCTCCCACCCCCTCCTGTCGCCACATCCCTGGTAACAGATCTGAGAATATTTTGTACTCATTTGTTTTTGTTCAAATAGTACACAAATTTGGTCTAAATCGAGTGTTGTGATTAGGAACTAGTTACACTGACTGGCAATAATTGATGTTATTCATTGATGGGCTCCAATTTCGCCATTAATTGCGTTCTATTTTTCTTATAAGCGATGACAGATCAAAGATTTAAAGGTTCTTTTAATTTAGAGTTGGTTAAATTGAATTCATCTTGTACTGTTTTTGCTAATTCGATATTCATTCTGTTGTATGTTAAAGTGAAAGGAATGATGGACCCCATTTCGCATTCTACTTCTGATACGTTCATACCAAATGGCCAGAGGGTTTGAAACGTATTGGTCCAAAACATTTCAAGTTTTGTTTCTAAATTCATCTGTTTCTTCTAATTTTTCTTTAAACGGTGGTTGCTCAGTTGGATGGATTTCAAAATCGTCCAAAGAATGGTCAGGAAGGTTGAAATGGTGGGCTACTAGTGCATAGGCATTATGTTTTATATCCTGTTTGTGTCGAGTAGAACGCATTCGGAAATAATTTTTACTTTGACCCACATAGTGCTTCCCACAACGTTTACAAGTGCTAAGATAAATTATATTGGGAGAATCACAATGGGGGGGGGGGGGGGGGGGGGGGGGGAGTTTCGGATCAGATATTGATTTTTCGTTTGTTCAGAGGAAACTTCCTCTTTCCGATCAGGCATAAAAATATACAATCTACAATGAGGCTGTTAGCAATTCAATACCTCGCCACTACTACTCTGCAACGGTCTATTGTATTCACTTTTCAGGTGCTCGAAATCAGTAATTTCTGCAGGACTTTCAACTTTTTCGGAGTTTTAGATTTCATGCTACACAAATAGCGCAGTGAATACCCTCTCAATACGATGACTCCAAAGAGGTAGCACAAGCCTCGTTGAACTTTACCTCATCAAACGAATTGCGGCGGAAACGAATGAGCTGTGATTTGATGGTACCTTTAAATGTTTGTGGTGGATGAAACGATTTTGTGTGCAACAGTTGAGGTGAATCAGTTGATTTAAAGTATACTTTATAATCTAAACAACAGGATGACTGGAATTGTTTGCCTTTACACACGGTCACATCTAGAAAATCCACAGAATCTTGACTGATAGTAGCTTTCAATTTAATGTTTGGATCATGATTGTTTAAGACTTCTAACAATTCAGCAAAATCTTCTTTTGAATGTTTCCAAGTGATAAAAAAATGTCATCTAAATATCTGAGATATACGAGAGGATGATTTGCGCATTTGCTTAAGGCCTTTTTTCCCACATTACGCTCCAGAAATGCTTGCAAAATTAGGACTGAATCGTTTGCCCATAAGAAAATCCATTATATGTAAATAAGTTTCTCCATTGAATTGAAAGTCATTACTCTTCAAGCTCAGATCTACTGTATCCCAAATTTGTTCATCTGGGCGTTTTGCATCCAGATATTTTTCGAATGGATTTTTTTTATCAATACTAATGTTTGTATACCTGCTGTCGATATCCAATGTAGCCAAGATTGTATTTTTCGATATCTTCAATCTTGATATTTTGACAGTAGGTCCTGTGTAGTTTTGAGACAGCTCGGATGTCTATTAGCTATAGGTTTAAGATGATAATCAATGAGTCCCGAGATGGCGTACGATTCCTTTACAATCTGAGACAATTAGCCTCGCGAGAGTTGTCATCCGCCCATGGAGAACGGTCCTTGTGGATCTTTGGTAGGTGTAAAATTGTCTTGTTTGAGCCCTGAGCTTAGCTGTTAAATATGTAAATTGTTTTTTTATTGTTTATTTGACATTGGTCGAGGAGAATTTTAAGATATTATTGCATTTTTCGATAAATTTCGGCTAAATAATTGAATCAATTTTCCTATAATATTCAGTTGTGTTGAGTTGCCTCATGGCTTCCATTATATAACTATCCCGAGACAGAACGCCTACCAAACTAATTTCTTGTTTCCTCGTCGTTTCGCGAGGGCTCCCCATTCATCAGCTGTTATCGAAGAGTATGTTCTTGTTCAACACCTTTTGGAGTATTCTCGTGTTAGCCGCAATAAGTTTGGGATCTACTTCACTATCTGTTGCTGACCAACCAGAAGATTCTCCAAAACGAAGTTTCTGATCACAGGAGTTTCTTAGGTGGCCTGCTAATTTCATTTGCCTCAGAAAATTACAGTTATACGAATGGTATGTTTGCCTGATCACCAGTTTTAGCCTTCGGTGCTGGTATAAAAGTTAAACCACAATCTAAAAGAGACTTTTGATGGGTTGTTAGGTCATTGGTGCCAGACAGGTTAACCACATTAGTTTCTAATTCCTCATCTGTTAGGTGGTTCTTACTTTACCTTTACTTAGATTAAATCTGTATGACACAACCAGTGATCGTACATTATACTGGCTATACTCGCAGTCCAATTAATCATATCCCGAACAACATCAAACATCGTGTCATCAATTTTGGCATCATCTTAATCTTCTCTCAGCCAATGTGAGCTTTCCCGAAAAGTTTACTTCAGCGAAATAAGTGTTTCCTGAGCTAAACTTGACCATGATATCGCTATGCACACGCTGCTTAATTACGAGATCAGTATTGTCACTTCTTGAGTTTACGCGAATATTTAGTAATATTCTTTTGGAACAGGACTGGTTCCTGTGCCCTTTAAACATAAAGCACAAATGATTTAACTTGGCGCCAGGGTAACACTCCACCTGAGGGCGCGGTGGCTCAGAAGGTAGAGGTGCAGGCTGCAAGCCGAAAGGTCCTCGGTTCGAATCCCACCTGCGGCAACCGCGTTGTGTCCTTGGGCAAGACACTTTACCCCCATTGCTCATCTGGAGGGCACGGTGACGTCGTGTACTATGGCGTACTGCACATCGATGGTGCACTTGTCTTCAACCAATGCTAACCCTGCTTGTGTGGAGTTAGTATGTTGGGGAGCTGACAGTTGCTCGCCGTTGCTCGGTGGTTCTCTCCGGGTACTCCGGCTTCCTCCACCCGTAAAACTGTCATGGTCATGATTAGCCATTGTGCAGAAATATGTGACCTTAAAAACACCAATAAATAAATAAATAAATAACACTCCACCTGGATGTCCACGAGGGGATCTCGATCAATGGGTCCTAAATTTGGGATACGACTCATAAGGATGTTTTCACAAACATCGTGGAGGCGCCCGTTCTTTTTGTCAAAATTAACACCGCTCGGATGCCGAAATTGCAAGAATGTAGTATCAAATGAGAGACCTAAGTTGCGGTCGGTGATTGAACTTTCTGTGAGTACGAATATCTATTGACTGAAGTGAATTTTTTGATTTGATTGGTTGACAGATACGTGGTATGAGACCATATTCATTGAAACCCACGATACGTCCGCCCAGCCACTGACAAATTTCCCATACCCAGTGGAAGCCTCGTTCCAAAATCCACAAATTGTCCATATCCCGTAGAAGACGCGTTCATCGAAATCAATTTATTATATTTATACAGAAACCTGTATGGCTCAACAATGGAAGTTAAAAGATCTCATGCTGTGTGTGTTCACACATGAAATAGATTGTACTTCTAAAACGGAAAGTCAATAGATAATAAATTCGTTACCCCGTGTCTGATCACGTGGTACGGGTTTTTACCTACCCGAAGCCAGCCGTATCCTCTTGGGATACAGCTGGCTTCGGGTAGGTAAAAACCCGTACCACGTGATCAGACACAGGGTAACTAATAATATCTGGTTAAACCATACTAGAAACATAAGAGTTAGAAGCAGGAGGAGTAGAAACGGAAGCACTCGAAGAAATAAAAGGAGAAGTACAGGAAGACGGAAGAGTTCTCGTGAGAGCACCGGGAGAACCAGAGAAAGAAGGCCACAAAGGAGTAGTAGGGGGTAGAGGAATAAGATGAGGCAAGACAACGTTACTCAATTAGTGAGCCCCGTCAGTCACAAGATGGACCGGAGATGATGGAAAATTGAGGCGCTTATTCTGAGAAAAGACAGAAGGTGAGATAAAAGGAAAAGAAGAATGAAAATGCTTTGACATGATCTTTTCTTATTTCGTTTTTGCAAAGGAATAGAAGGACAACACTGGTGGTAGTTTGTTTCTCCCTCCGGCATTGTTCTTTACTCGAGACGCTGGGCGAAGTACCGAAAAATATTTACTGTAATATAGAATACATACTATTTACTGTAATGTAGTGGACACAATATTCACAGTAATGTAGTGAACACAATGTTAACTGTAATGTAGTGGGCACAATATTCACAGTAATGCAGTGAACACAATGTTAACTGTAATGTAGAGGACACAATATTCACAGTAATGTAGTGAACATAATGTTAACTGTAATGTAGTGGGCACAATATTCACAGTAATGTAGTGAACACAATGTTAAAAGTAATGTAGTGGATACAATATTCACAGAAATGTAGTGGGCACAATGCTAACTGTAATGTAGTGGATACAATATTCACAGTAATGTAGTGAACACAATGTTAACTGTAATGTAGTGGACACAATATTCACAGTAATGTAGTGAACACAATGTTAACTGTAATGTAGTGGGCACAATATTCACAGTAATGTAGTGAACATAATGTTAACTGTAATGTAGTGGGCACAATATTCTCAGTAATGTAGTGAACACAATGTTAACTGTAATGTAGTGGACACAATATTCACAGTAATGTAGTGAACATAATGTTAACTGTAATGTAGCGGGCACAATATTCACAGTAATGTAGTGAACATAATGTTAACTGTAATGTAGTGGACACAATATTCACAGTAATGTAGTGAACATAATGTTAACTGTAATGTAGTGGATACAATATTCACAGTAATGTAGTGGGCACAATGTTAACTGTAATGTAGTGGATACAATATTCACAGTAATGTAGTGAACACAATGTTAACTGTAATGTAGTGGACACAATATTCACAGTAATGTAGTGAACATAATGTTAACTGTAATGTAGTGGATACAATATTCACAGTAATGTAGTGGGCACAATGTTAACTGTAATGTAGCGAACACAATGTTAACTGTAATGTAGTGGACACAATATTCACAGTAATGTAGTGAACATAATGTTAACTGTAACGTAGTGGACACAATGTTAACTGTAATGTAGTGGGCACAATGTTAACTGTAATGTAGTGGACACAATATTCACAGTAATGTAGTGGACACAATGTTAACTGTAATGTAGTGGGCACAATGTTAACTGTAATGTAGTGGACACAATATTCACAGTAATGTAGTGGACACAATGTTAACTGTAATGTAGTGGGCACAATGTTAACTGTAATGTAGCGGGCACAATATTCACAGTAATGTAGTGAACATAATGTTAACTGTAATGTAGTGGACACAATATTCACAGTAATGAAGTGAACATAATGTTAACTGTAATGTAGTGGATACAATATTCACAGTAATGTAGTGGGCACAATGTTAACTGTAATGTAGTGGATACAATATTCACAGTAATGTAGTGAACACAATGTTAACTGTAATGTAGTGGACACAATATTCACAGTAATGTAGTGGACACAATATTCACAGTAATGTAGTGGACACAATATTCACAGTAATGTAGTGAACACAATGTTAACTGTAATGTAGTGGATACAATATTCACAGTAATGTAGTGAACATAATGTTAACTGTAATGTAGTGGGCACAATATTCACAGTAATGTAGTGAACACAATGTTAACTGTAATGTAGTGGACGCAATCTTCACAGTAATGTAGTGAACACAATATTCACAGTAATGTAGTGGACACAATATTCACAGTAATGTAGTGGACACAATGTTAACTGTAATGTAGTGGGCACAATATTCACAGTAATGTAGTGAACATAATGTTAACTGTAACGTAGTGGACACAATGCTAACTGTAATGTAGTGGGCACAATGTTAACTGTAATGTAGTGGACACAATGTTAACTGCAACGTAGTGGACACAATGTTAACTGTAATGTAGTGGGCGCAATGTTAACTGTAATGTAGTGGACACAATATTCACAGTAATGTAGTGGACACGATGTTAACTGTAATGTAGTGGGCAAAATGTTAACTGTAATGTAGTGGACACAATATTCACAGTAATGTAGTGGACACAATATTCACAGTAATGTAGTGAACACAATGTTAACTGTAATGAAGTGGGCACAATATTCACAGTAATGTAGTGAACACAATGTTAACTGTAACGTAGTGGACACAATATTCACAGTAATGTAGTGAACACAATGTTAACTGTAACGTAGTGGACACAATTTTAACTGTAATGTAGTGGGCACAATGTTAACTGTAATGTAGTGGACGCAATGTTAACTGTAACGTAGTGGACACACTGTTAACTGTAATGTAGTGGGCACAATGTTAACTGTAATGTAGTGGACACAATATTCACAGTAATGTAGTGGACACAATGTTAACTGTAATGTAGTGGGCACAATGTTAACTGTAATGTATTGGACACAATATTCACAGTAATGTAGTGGACACAATGTTAACTGTAATGTAGTGGACACAATGTTAACTGTAATGTAGTGGACACAATATTCACAGTAATGTAGTGAACATAATGTTAACTGTAATGTAGTGGACACAATATTCACAGTAATGTAGTGAACACAATGTTAACTGTAATGTGGTGTATACAATATTCACTGTGATGTAGAGTACATAATATTCACTGTTATGTAATGTGAACAATACTCACTGTAGTGTGTAATTAGGTGAAATGAGGTGTACACAATACTCACCGTAATTTAGTGTACACAATATGTACTGCAATGTAGTTTATATATTGACTAAAGTGATTTTTTTGATTTGATTGATTGATAGGTACGTGGTATGAGACCATATTTATTGAAACCCACGATACGTCCGCCCAGCCACTGACAAATTTCCCATACCCAGTGGAAGCCTCATTCCGAAATCTACAAATTGTCCATACCCCGTAGAAGACGCGTCATTCCAGTTTTACAGTGTACATGTATTATATTTTAATATTTTATCTCCAAAATATAGCTCATAACCCCTTATTGGAATGAGCTTGTCGAGTACCCTCCAATGTAGGGTTCATAAGATATGTTTTTGAAAAGAAAAGAAAAAAAAAGAAATTCAATATTTTTTTTTATACTAGTCATATCCGCATATTTTCACAAAAACTCTTTTGCACAAAAATTCCACAGAAACCTGTATGGCTCAACAATGGAAGATAGAAGATCTCATGCTGTGTGTGTTCACACATGAAATAGATTGTACTTCTAAAACGGAAAGTCAATAGATACATTCGGTACCCCGTGTCTGATCACGTGGCACGGGTTTTACCTACCCGAAGCCAGCCGTATCCCATTGGGCCAAAGGCCGAATGGGATACGGCTGGCTTCCGGTAGGTAAAACCCGTACCACGTGATCAGACACGGGGTAACTAATAGTACACAATATTCACCATAATGTAGTGTAGGCAATATTCACTGTTATGTCGTATACATGATATTCAGTTTAATGTAGTGTAAACAATTTTCCTTGTAATGTATTATACACAATATTCACTACAATGTAGTGTACACAACATGTACTGTAATGTAGTGTACACAATATTCACCAGAATGTAGTGTACACAATAATCACCATTCAATGTAGTATTAACTGTAATGTGGAGTGAACAATATTAACTGTAATGTGATGTACACAATATTCACAGTAATGTAGTGTACATAATATGCACAGTAGTGTTGTGTACGCAGTATTCACTGCAATGTAATGGACACAGTATTCACCGTAATATAGTGTACACAATATTCATCGTTATGATGTTTACACAATTCACGGTAATGCATTGTCCGTAATTTAGTGCACAGAGGAATCACCGTATTGCAGTGCACATACTATTCAACTCAATGGAGTGTACATAATACTCACGATTATGTAGTGTACACAATATTCACTGTAATGAAGTGTACAGAATAATCAATCTATACAATAGTATACACAAACACTCGTGCGTGCGTCTATTGCTGAAGGTAAGTAGTATGTAATGTGGTTTTCACCTCTATTCGGCAGGATCTCATTGCAGGATCTCATGTGACGTCATAGTCACGTGACGGAGTGGCGCCATGTTGTGTTGTCATGGTAACCCGCGTGAGCGGCCATGTTGTGACGTCATCTCCATAGTGATACGTGTTGTTAGTGCGCATGCGCATCGCATGTTGTTAGGGTGATACGTGTTTCCGTCGTCCATTTTGTATACTAGAGGCCGCCATCTTGGTTTCTATGGCAGCACGTGATTGCTATGTTACCTAAGGCCTACAATAGGACAGGGGTATGTTTTGGGGGTATGTTCGATTGAATCGGAGTATTTTCGGGAACGACTTCCCTGGATAATTCCCACAAACAACCCGACAACTTGTATTATTTCGAATTCTTCCAGAATTCTCTACTTCTATCTATATATGCAATAGTTATCGTTTATCTGGCCATGTTCCTTTATTCTAGAGTATACTCCAGTAGTGTAGGAGAGCCTATTAACTGGAACAGTTTACCTTATTATTGCTATATTTAACAATTTCTGGTCTATTCTTGTTAGTTCTGACCCTACTCCAAGTACTCTTGTTGTTTCATTTATATAACTAACCAATCAGATTGCTTGATTTCCCATAATCTGTATGCAGGGTTATCTCCCTTGTGTATAACAAAAGCCTATATCCAATGGCACCCCAATTTTAGCACCCCTTTTTGAAAACACCTGTGGCTATGGAATCCCTTTTTGTCATATGTGCTTATGTGAAAAGGCACAATATGACACAATATGCCCTATCACATAGGCACATGCTTTATGTGCCGATATGTGCTTATGTGAAAAGGCACAATGTGACACACTATGCCCTATCACATAGGCACATACGGGTATTTGAGTATACCTATGGCCTGGTATTGTATTATTTGAGGATACCTACCGAGGATACCTACTGGACAATCCCCTTTTTGTCATATGCGCTTATGTGAAAAGTCACAATGTGACACAATATGCCCTATCACATAGGCACATACGGGTATTTGAGGATACCTATGGCCTGGTATTGTATTATTTGAGGATACCTATCGAGGATACCTACTGGAGAATCCCTTTTTGTCATATGTGCTTATGTGAAAAGTCACAATGTGACACAATATGCCCTATCACATAGACACATACGGGTATTTGAGGTTACCTATGGCCTGGTATTGTATTATTTGAGGATACCTATTGAGGATACCTATCGAGGATACCTTTTGGAGAATCCCTTTTTTTGTCGCATTAGGCTATGTAAAAACCCTCAATGGGTCTAATGTAGTCTTACCAACCGCTTCCATCTTGTCGCCAAAGCTCCAAGGCCATTACAGGTCTATGGCCTATCTGTCCTATCATTAGCTTCTACAGCAGTCTTGTTCCATTGCGGCCTTGTACCAGTACTATTGGATTCTGTTATTCTGCCCCATATCTCATCCATTACTTACTAGCTATACCTATCTCAGTCTCGACTAAAACATTGATCCGGGTTGAATCAGATTTCCCCTGTATACATATAAGGCATTCCGTTATTGAGAGTCCTATCCGAGTCCGTAAAATATGGATTCCGTGTTTTAACATCGACACTCGAGGGTATGGAAAGGGATTGATAACAACCAATTCAACAATGACTACAAGACTCGGAACAGATACGACCAGTCACTACAAAACAACGAAGTAAACATAACAAAGTGAAAGAATGTCAAACTAGTCGGATTGATCGAACTAGTTGGACAGACTGAACAGAACAAAGTGAACAAAGATCCAACACAACCAAGATCGAAGTGAACAGAACTGATTTATCAACAGATACAAGACAAATGTTCGAATGAAGTGAACGAAGATCCAACAGAAACAAGATCGAAGTGAACATAACAAAGTTTTCACCTGAATGAACTATAATCCCTAAATATAACCCAATGTTAACCCCCTTAAATTGAACAAACCTGAATGAACCCTTTGAACTGAACAAAGTTTTCAACTGAATGAACTTTATGTAATTAAACCCCCTTTGAAGTCCAGAATGTTTTTTAACTATAACCTAAATGAAGGTAGTAACACCTTTTGAACTGAATGAACTATATAATATAAATAAATATTAACACGTTTGAACTGAACAAAGATTAACTAAATAAATTTTAAACTTAATGACAATATAACGAAAGGTGATCTGAAGTTTTAAACTACAACCCAGTAAACTAAATTCTTCCAATAGGGAAGGGGAACACCCTCGAGTGTCGATGTTAAAACACGGAATCCAAATTTTACGGAATCGGATAAGAATCTCAATAACGGAAAGCCTTATATGTATACAGGGGAAATCTGATTCAACCTTGATCAATGTTATAGTCGAGACTGAGATAGGTATAGCTAGGAAGTAATGGATGAGATATGGGGCAGAATAACAGAAGCCAATAGTACTGGTACAAGGCCGCAATGGAACAAGACTGTTGTAGAAGCTAATGATAGGACAGATAGGCCATAGACCTGTAATGGCCTTAGAGCTTTGGCGACAAGGTGGAAGCGGTTGGTAAGACTACATTAGACCCACTGAGGGTTTTTACATAGCCTAATGCGACAAAAAAGGGATTGTCCAAAAGGTATCCTCGATAGGTATCCTCAATAGGTATCCTCAAATAATACAATACCAGGCCATAGGTATCCTCAAATACCCGTATGTGTCTGTGTGATAGGGCATATTGTGTCACATTGTGACTTTTCACATAAGCACATATGACAAAAAGGGATTCCCCAGTAGGTATCCTCGATAGGTATCCTCAAATAATACAATACCAGGCCATAGGTATCCTCAGATACCCGTATGTGCCTATGTGATAGGGCATATTGTGTCACATTGTGACTTTTCACATAAGCACATATGACAAAAAGGGATTCTCCAGTAGGTATCCTCGATAGGTATCCTCAAATAATACAATACCAGGCCATATGTATCATCAAATACCCGTATGTGCCTATGTGATAGGGCATGTTGTGTCACATTGTGACTTTTCACATAAGCACATATGACAAAAAGGGATTCCCCAGTAGGTATTCTCGATAGGTATCCTCAAATAATACAATACCAGGCCATATGTATCATCAAATACCCGTATGTGCCTATGTGATAGGGCATATTGTGTCACATTGTGACTTTTCACATAAGCACATATGACAAAAAGGGATTCTCCAGTAGGTATTCTCGATAGGTATCCTCAAATAATACAATACCAGGCCATAGGTATCCTCAAATACCCGCATGTGCCTATGTGATAGGGCATATTGTGTCACATTGTGCCTTTTCACATAAGCACATATCGGCACATAAAGCATGTGCCTATGTGATAGGACATATTGTGTCACATTGTGCCTTTTCACATAAGCACATATGAGAAAAAGGGATTCCATAGCCACAGGTGTTTTCAAAAAGGGGCGCTAAAATTGGGGGTGCCATTGGATATAGGCTTTTGTTATACACAAGGGAGATAACCTGCATACAGATTATGGGAAATCAAGCAATCTAATTGGTTAGTTATATAAATGAAACAACAAGAGTACTTGGAATAGGGTCAGAACTAACAAGAATAGACCAGAAATTGTTAAATATAGCAATAATAAGGTAAACTGTTCCAGTTAATAGGCTCTTCTACACTACTGGAATATACTCTATAATAAAGGAACATGGCCAGATAAACGATAACTATTGCATATATAGATAGAAGCAGAGAATTCTGGAAGAATTCGAAATAATACAAGTTGTCCGGTTGTTTGTGGTAATTATCCAGGGAAGTCGTTCCAGGAAATACTCCGATTCAATCGAACATACCCCCAAACATACCCCTGTCCTATTGTAGGCCATAGGTAACATAGCAATCACGTGCTACCATAGAAACCAAGATGGCGGCCTCTAGTATACAAAATGGACGACGGAAACACGTATCACCCTAACATCACGCGCTGCGCATGCGCACTAACAACACGTATCACTATGAAGATGACGTCACAACATGGCCGCTCACGCGGGTTACCATGCCAACACAACAGGGCGCCACTACGTCACGTGACTATCACGTCACGTGAGATCCTGCAATGAGATCCTGCCGAATAGGGGTGAAAACCACATTACATACTACTAAGGTAGCATCGATATACTTTTATTCCCTTCATTTAGAGATATTTTCTTTGCACTTTTATATAACGTAGTGTACATAATGTTCATTATACAACAGTGTGCACATACACCTTTGGTGATGTGATTGGGTGTGCATTCTCACACGGTCAAATACACGCATACGCACACACACTCGCACATTCTTTCAAGGGCTCACAAACAATCACACATCTCCTTCGCTGTATGTGGCGTTGATACGATACTCCAGCAGTATTCGTTTTGCCTTGAAAAAGTTTAGTAGCATGTCACCTATTTAATTTGACCAATCAACGTGCTCTAATAGCACCGGTGGACTATGTGATATTAGGTTATTCAACGGGGAACCGGTTATCGGATTGAGTCCATGCCCTGGCAGTGATCGTGTATGAGCCAATATACCCTCCTTAGCTGGGCATCATTTTGTTTCCGAAATAACTTCCCACCTCATGTTTTCACCTATTTTCGTGCAAAAAAAAGACAGTGTCCCGATAAATATTCAAAATGAATCATTTGGTTCTTTTAATTTATTAATTAATTGGTTTGGCGGCATGATAAATACGTTACAGGACGTTTACCTGCCAGGTATGGCGTCATCTGCGGCTCAGCGCGATCAGCATTTCAATAATTCTCGCCCAATATTAATCTCCTTCGCCTCACATGACGCCAGAACTGGCAAGTAAACGTCCTTTAACTTATAATAAATATTGTTCAGGAAATTTGTTTCTTGGGACATCTTGGACATATTTCGTTACTTATGTGAATATAAAACTCAACTGATGCCCATCTATTAACAGCGCTGAATCATGTGTTGGTCAGCTGAGAGTAGTCACGGAGACGCTGTTTGTTGCCTGATCCATTTTAAAGTTATCACGTAAGAAAGACTAAATCTCAAGTCAGCCTACGATAGTGGTGAAGTACGCGGTGCTCGCGAAGTGGTTGATACGGGATGTGGAGTTCTTTTCAAGTGATAACTGCCGGTAACCGGGACCCGTTTCAAGATCATCTACATCGGTACGTTAACGGATTGTAAACTATAGGGATGAGTGCCAAAACCGGTTTAGCGTGTGATAGCGACACAGTGACTTGAGCTTGTCATCAATATAGCGAGATACCCTTTTGACGAATAAGTGAATCTAGCCCTTCTACGAAGGATGAGCCCTGCCCCACTCCCTCTCTCCGGAAATTCAAAAACCCGAATAACACCATAAAAGTGAAGCGTTGTGCAAATAATGTGTATTTGCAAGTAGTGCACACATGCACTCACCTATTCTACGGAACCTGTAACACCCAGAATATGTTCTCGATAAAAGATGCGACACCCATTGTTATTCTCCGTGCCGTTTTTTTTATTTGTTCACGGCGCGACTTGTTTTTCTTTCTTTCTTTTTTTTGTCGTGCTTTTGTGAGCAATAAAACAGCCCGCACCGTCGAAGGCTATCCTTTTTTTCAAACAGTGCAGATAATCGAGCACTTCACAGAGTACCCAAATATTTTTCATTAACAAGAAAATGTTGATGCAGAGCATCAGCGCGCAAAAAACAAAAACATTAAAAATTGTTTATGTGAACAGTTTTATATTATTTATGTTTATTTATTTTTTTTATAAATTAACATGAAAATGGTCTTTCATGTAGATTATAAAAGAACAAAATTTCAGGTTTTTTAACCTGGAGGTTAAATTTACCCTTAAATCAGTTCATTAAGTGAACTATGTCATCCCTGTGTTATGCAAAAATTAGGAAAGGCATTTCTTTCAATTCAATTAACTAGAAATACATATGTAACGAAAAGAAACTTTATTGTAATCATAATGTTTATACTGCATAAAATTAGAATTACAAAATTTTACAATAATCGTTTTAAGACATTATCTTCGAAATTATGTAATGGAATTATGTTAACATGGAAAAAAATTCTCTAGGAATATCATTTTTCACATAGATTATGAAAAAGTTTAACATAATAGATAGACATACACATTTGAAAAATATTTGTATATAATAGAAAAAACATCCTATGAGTTAAGCACTTATTAATGTAAACTGACTCAAAAACAATTAATGTAAACTGAATCAAAAATAACCAAAAAAAGCTCAAAAGAGCTTAAAATACTCATCTGGATAAAGCTGTCTATAAAAATGAACGAAGCAACATGCCTGTGAAAAAATGAGAGCTTCAACTGGTTGAGTGTTGGATTATTTTTTTGAAGTTGATATTTGTTCATCAACTTTTGCTTTATTAAAAATTATTGGAGAGTGCCTTAAGGCACTCTACAATAATTTTTAATAAAGCAAATTTTGATGAACAAAATAGTATTTTCTTGCAACTGAATATGAAACTTGAGTGTAGAAGTGAAGACTTTAGCATTGTACCCTCACCTTTCTCTAAAGCCATGATAGTGGCTTCCAGCACTCAACCAGTTAAGGTCCATCGAAACCAATGCGATGCATATTACAGATGTGATGAATTTTTTTTTTAATACTAATATTATCACAACCGTTTACACATTCTGCTTTAGGCGTAATACAGCTTCATGTAATGTTTGTTATTTTTGTATTTATTGGTGTTTAAGGTCACATTTATGCACAATGGCTAATCATGACCGCAGCATGGAGATAAAGTCAAGTTTAATCAATAATTTATACCCATATTGCCCATTTTAGAGGACTTCCACCCAAAGCATGGACGAATGGGTCCTATTTTACTTGTAAACCAGAACTTGTTTACTGCAGTAAACAAGCACTGTTTAACTTCCTAGGGTTCCCAATGGAGTGTAATGTTTGTGAGCATTCAGATAGCATCATCAGGTCAATAAGTTCGTATTTTAACATTAACATAACAGTGATGAAATCATCCTTTTAGCTATGAACAAAACATTTTTAACAAAATTAGAATGGTTTTTAATAAATTTCTTGTATCAAACCAGCATCTATACTTATTAGCTGGTTTGAATTTCAACTCTGCCAAAGTTTTGCTCACAAGGCACTTTCCACACATTGTATATTAATAAGCTTGCATTTTAGATACATACAGTACGTGGAGAGTGGATTGTAAGTAAATCAACCGCGGAGTGAGGTTATCACTTAAGCTATAACTTTCAAATTTTGTTCATATCGACAAAAAACACAAGCAATGTTTCAGCCCATGGACCTCCGGGTTAACCCGGAGGTCCATGGCCTGAAACATTGCTGGTGCTGGTTTTGTTTTGCAACAAATTCGCAATTATTGTTTGGGTGGAATCTCCACTCTGAGGGTGATTTAGTGATAATACACTCCCCACGTACTGTAAACTAGGATGGACTGATTTTTTTGGCACATGACATTATATCGAAAATTACTGTACATAAATTCCAACAAATAAACTGAATATCAATAAGCTTTAATTTGAGGAAGTTAATAAAATTATCTAGATTTTGGCACCTGACAATATCACATTGTAAATTTTACAGAACACTATGGTTAGTTAATTTTCTGTTTAGCATTATTTCAGTATGACAGAACTGAATATTGAAATAATTAATTTTATTTATTTCTGGGCATATTGTAAAATACATCTGATTTCATAAGATGCATTTTTATCATAATTTAACATACTGTGTCTGTGTCTTCATTTATTTCTTTATTTTTTTGGTGTTTAAAGCACATTTCCGCGGCTATCGCTATTTGTGACCACAATAAAGAAATAAAGTAAAGTTGAGACAATCTTTTACCGTTTGCTGCCCATTTTGGAGGACTTCCACCCCAGGCTTTGGTTTTCTGGGTCATATTTTACCGGTAAAACAGAGATTCTTTATCGCAGTAAGCAAACACTGCTAATCGAGTTGAGAATTCAATACTGCATGGTCTGGGCAATTATCGCACCAAAATATACACGCGCTAAATAACGTTCCCGTGCCCCTAATTGTTTTTTGTTAAATTGCTGCTACAAGTTAGCTTGGCAAATGAGAGTGAAGATGCTGATTTGTAGCTACAGGTTCAATTTAGTAAATTGTAGGTACAATGTAGCTGAACTGATCGTACAATTTAGTAAATTGTAGCGACAACGTACTAAATTGTAACTGTAATTTTGATAACTAAAAATTACGTGGCGCTGATAAGACGCTATACATGACAAACTTGACAATGATCCGAGTAACGCACAAAGCGTTTTAAAAACAGAGATAAAAATAGCACTCGCTTATTTCCTTCGAACGTGGCCTTTAAAATAGTTGCATTTTTCAGACAAACAGATTTTTACACCGTAACAATTAATACGGAAGCGTATTGCTGCCACGCTAGAAAAAAAAATTAAGTTTCGTAAGTACGAAAACTTTTTCGTAACTACGAAAACACTTTCGTAAGTACGAAAACTTTTTCGTAAGTACGAAACCACTTTCGTAAGTACGAAAACTTTTTCGTAACTCCGAAAACTTTTTCGTAAGTACGAAAACACTTTCGTAACTACGAAAACTTTTTCGTAACTACGAAAACAATTTCGTAAGTACGAAAACACTTTCGTAAGTACGAAAACTTTTTCGTAACTACGAAAACACTTTCGTAAGTACGAAAACACTTTCGTAAGTACGAAAACACTTTCGTAACTACGAAAACACTTTCGTAAGTACGAAAACTATTTCGTAACTACGAAACCACTTTCGTAAGTACGAAAACACTTTCGTAAGTACGAAAACTATTTCGTACCTACGAAAACACTTTCGTAAGTACGAAAACACTTTCGTAACTACGAAAACACTTTCGTAAGTACGAAAACTTTTTCGTAACTACGAAAACACTTTCGTAAGTACGAAAACACTTTCGTAAGTACGAAAACTTTTTCGTAACTACGAAAACACTTTCGTAAGTACGAAAACACTTTCGTAACTACGAAAACACTTTCGTAAGTACGAAAACTTTTTCGTAACTACGAAAACTTTTTCGTAAGTACGAAAACACTTTCGTAACTACGAAAACACTTTCGTAAGTACGAAACCACTTTCGTAAGTACGAAAACACTTTCGTAAGTACTAAAACACTTTCGTAAGTACGAAAACTTTTTCGTAACTACGAAAACAATTTCGTAAGTACGAAAACACTTTCGTAACTACGAAAACACTTTCGTAAGTACGAAAACTATTTCGTAACTACGAAAACACTTTCGTAAGTACGAAAACACTTTCGTAAGTACGAAAACTATTTCGTACCTACGAAAACACTTTCGTAAGTACGAAAACACTTTCGTAACTACGAAAACACTTTCGTAAGTACGAAAACTTTTTCGTAACTACGAAAACACTTTCGTAAGTACGAAAACACTTTCGTAAGTACGAAAACTTTTTCGTAACTACGAAAACACTTTCGTAACTACGAAAACACTTTCGTAAGTACGAAAACTTTTTCGTAACTACGAAAACTTTTTCGTAAGTTCGAAAACACTTTCGTAACTACGAAAACACTTTCGTAAGTACGAAACCACTTTCGTAAGTACGAAAACACTTTCGTAAGTACGAAACCACTTTCGCAAGTACGAAAACTTTTTCGTAACTACGAAAACTTTTTCGTAAGTACGAAAACTTTTTCGTAACTACGAAAACACTTTCGTAAGTACGAAAACTTCTCCACACGCTATAGAAACACTTTCGCAAGTACCAAAACTCATCTAGTCTGAACACTCTGCAACGTTCCGGGTTGTTTGCAAGTCAAAATGTCGGAAATTAAAGCAGCTATTTCGTTATATTTTTCTATGGGCCTTAGCCACCGGGAAATACAGCAATATCTTTCAAAGTTGAATGATATCAATATTAGTATTAGAACTTTGAGACGACATTTGAAAAGGGCTTCCTTATTTCGAAGGCGGCATAGATCAAATATTTTAGAAGTTGCGATGTTTTTAATGGGAGAAATCGAAACATCCCGGCAGTTATATGGCTATAAACTCATGCATCTTAGCTGTGTACAGAATGGATTTGTTGTGACACAGGAAACTGTGAGGATTCTATTGCAAATAATTGATATTGAAGGTGTAAAGAAAAGGACAAGACGTCGACTCAGAAGGAGAATCTACTTAAACCCCGGGCCGAACTTTGTATGGCATGTTGACTCCTATGATAAACTGAAACCGTATGGAATATGCATAAATGGGGCAATTGATGGTTACTCGAGATTTGTTCTTTGGTTAAAAGCGTATATTACAAACAGCGACCCAAAGGTTGTGGGATATTATTTTGTGGAAACAGTACAGGCTCTTGGGGGCTGTCCAGCTCGTGTACGGGCTGACCGAGGTACAGAAAATGGATACATTGAGGGAATACAAAATTTTTTTAGACTTGAGCACACAGATCCTTTTTCAAGACATAGTTTCATATATGGTTCCAGTAACCACAACCAAAGAATAGAATGTTGGTGGTCATATCTGAGACAACGAAATGCACAGTACTGGCTTAACAAGTTCAACGAACTGAAGGAAGCTGGCTTATTCACTGGAGACTTTCTTGACAAGAACCTTATTCAGTTTTGTTTCCTCAACTTGATACAGGTAAGGTTTTATTACTGACTAGGCATCTGTCGTTAATGATTGTTAACTGCACGTGATAGCTAAGGCAGGCTCGTTTTCCCCACCCCCTCTAATTTCCACGCCTCCTAAGTTTCCCACACCAAATACTCAGTAATAGGAAAATGAGAAAACAGCCACAAAAGCGGGAAATTATTGCCTACTTCTTTGAATAGTTTTATTTTTGAAGACAGAGTCTGAAGCGCAATTTTCGAGATTTTCAGCCTGAACAGTAGGGGAAGGGTAAATGGTGAGTGTTGGTCCAACAAATATAAGGGAAGGGTTTTGAACTTTTGGCCGAATCGCTACTAAGTATTAACAGGAAGAATTTGAGATCTTGGAAAAATGGAAGGCTCCAAATGAATTTTTGGAAGAGTTTACATGCGGTGTTACTATTGGAAATTATGAACCCTTCTCCCAAAGCCTCGTTCCTTGCAGTGATGTTTTCTTAAGTGAAAGAGAACGGTAAATCGGAACCGCGTTGCCGGAGAGCACGGAGGGCGTCTCCCAGTCTCGGTAGACGCGGTCTGAGGGTCCACCCCGGGAAAGATTTTGAAAATACATAGCTCCAGATGCCCTTTTCATTGTATTCCAGACTTTCCAGTTGTCTGATTGACAGAACAGGGAAGACAAATCTTGCTTATACTGTGTTCACAGATTATGGATGGCAAAAGATGTCTCTTTTAAATGCATCATGTCTTTGTAAAACACCATTTTCACATAGCGCCATCTTACACCCGGGGCTCAATTTGCCCCCACAAACCGGCTTTATTTATCAACATTGCACACGTGTGTACTGAGTTTTATTACACCCCTAACGTCTAATTATAATAGGAACCGGTAAAAAATAAATTGCGTTCTCCTCTCACTAGTGAGATCAAACACCTCGGTGATTAACATTTTGTGTGAACTTGAAATTTACAAATGAATTTTCACAAGCGCAAAACAAAAGTTGTTCGCTCTCCACTAGTGAGTATAACAAGATGTGATCTGTATCAGAGGAAACAGCGATCAGCTGATTGTGTAAACAGATTTCTTGCGTGGTATGGACATCGGTTTGGATCGTTTCAGTTGAAGCTTCAAATGAAAGGGGTGTAATAAAAAGAAAATCTAATGTTTCCTCGTGAATACCGGGATTAATCTCATTCGTGAGCGAGAGAATTTGTATTTTCACTCGCAGCTCTCACTCACTCATGAGATAAACCCGGTAGGCCAATTCACAAGAAAATATTAGATATTATCTATGTTGATCGGCATTGGAAGCTTCATTTTTCGTCTCCGTTTTATCAATTAAAATTCGAGAATTTACTAATCTGCGTTTGTTCTTATCCCGGAAGAGAACAATGGTTGGGTGTTAGAAATTTGTGTATTTTGTGATGTTATTTCCATACTTAACATTTTCGTGTTACAATCATTCATGTACGTTCCGACGTTCATCACAAATCTCAACTACAATGTATCTTCGGCTTCTTTTAAGCTAAAATGTTTCGTTCGAAGAACTGCAGGCAAGAGCACAATCGAATTTTGTTTCAAAAGACCGACGGAAATGTCAAAATATATTTTTAAAGTGGAAAGAAACGATATCAGTGCAGCGTTCAATACAGTGCAGCAGACGTGGGTGCCATTTTTTAGAAACAAGCCTGAATGGCCATATCGAGTCCTGGATGGAAGATGGTAAAATTATTACCACTCAATCTATAAGTTACTAGTCGATTAACATGATTATGGAGGGCCGTTAAAACCCCATAATTTCAGTGACGTCATTCGACGGAGCCGGGCCACGGGCGATAATGGTATAAATAGCCATTAGCGGCCCGCGGCCCGGCTATTTTTAGATTCCGTGGTAATAATAGTAATAACATGATTGTTGTCAGGCATCATGATTCATTAGCGGCCCTGCAGCAATGATTAACAGCCTTGGGCTTATTAACGGCCCACGACTTCGTCTCGAACCTTTAATAAACCCTCGGGCTGTTCATCATTGCTGCAGCGCCGCTAATGAACCATAATGCCCTCCAAAATCATGTTATTGTTATATTATTATCAATTCTTTGTGCGTTACCAACACATTAACAGTAATTTACATAGACGGTAAGAAAACCCAACAGACTTATAAATAGACGTGCATATTTTCCAGCTGGTCGATAATGACTATTTATAGCCATTATCGACCGGGGACGGAGTCAACTATGACGTCATGACATACTTCCGGAAGCGTTGTTTATGTTTACAATTTGCAGACGACAAACGTCAATATAAGTAATAATAAGTAATAAGTAAAATAAATAAAAATGTTAATTTTCTTGTGAACGGGTAACCCCAGCAATCCTACTGATACTACTGTGTCTGAATGCAAAGTACAACATAGCGGTATTGATAATAATAATAATAATAACAAGATTTTCTTGGGCGTTTGGCTCCATTATCTGACCGCTATCAGTGATTAGCAGCAATACGGTCATTAGCGGCCCTCGGCTATCGCATCAGGCCGCTAATGACCGCTGGGCTGCTAATCACTGATAGCGGTTCGATAATGGAGCCCAACGCCCTCGAAAATCTTGTTTTGTATACCTACTATCAATTACCAACACATTAACAGTAATTTACGTAGACGGCAAGAAAGCCCAACAGACTTATAAATAGACTTGCTGGTCGATATTGGCTATTTATAGCCATTATCGACCGGGGACCGGTGATATGACGTCATGATCTACTTCCGGAAGCGTTGTTTATGTTTACAGTTTGCAGACGACAAACGTCAATATAAGTAATAATAAGTAATAAGTAATAAAAGTCATGTCGCAATTTTGAATATTAAACGGATAAACCCAGCAATCCTACTGATACTACTGTGTCTGAATGCAAAGTACCACAGAGCGGTATTGATAATAATAAGATTTTTTTTTTTTGGGGGGGGGGGGAGGGATTTGGCTCCATTATCGGGCCGTTATCAGTGATTAGCAGCCCTACGGTCATTAGCGGCCCTCGGCTATTGCCTCGGGCCGCTGGGCTGCTAATCACTGATAGCGGTCCGATAATGGAGCCTAACGCCTTCGAAAATCTTGTTATTGTATAAATGGTCTATTGTACACGACTATCAAATGCCGAGGATAAGACTTCTGAGAGATAAGTACGGAAGTGTATTAGGAACATGATAAAACATAATTCCCAGACACAGAAAGTCGAAATTTCAACTTTTTATCTCGAAATTTCAACTTTTTATCTAGAAATTTCGACTTTTTGTCTTGACATTTTGTTTTTAATTTCGAAATTTCGAGATTTTATCTCGCTTGGTATGCACGTGCTCTTCTTTTCATTGGCATTGTGAGATAGATTCCGATACACTGGGGTCTGATTTCTAACAAATTCTCACCCAACCGACGGGATACGAATACTTCCCACTCACCCCCAACCCTTGAGAGTACCGTTAACTCACTTTTAAATAAAATGGATGTCTTACCCAACCCGCCATTATGGATCACAAAAAAGCGATATACCCCAAAAATTTCAATGCATGCATACGTCTCCCACCCTCTGATAATTAATGCCGCTTCAGCACCCCCACCCCATCTCCCAATCCCAGAAATTGCCGCCCAGTAAATATCACTGAAGTATTTATTTATTTATTTATTTATTTATTGGTGTTTAAGGTCATATGTTTCTGCACAATGGGTAATCGTGACCGCAACATGGAGATAAAGTCAAGTTTAGTCAATCGTTTATACATTTTAGAGAACTTCCACCCCAAACATTGATGAATGGCTCCTATATTTTAACGGTAAAACAGCACTTTTGCTTTTTTACAACAAGAAACGAACACTCAGCACTATTTCACTTCCCGGGGTATCCACGGTGAATCACAGGAGTAGTTTACCCTTACGAAGAGATGTTGCCCAGTAAATATCACTTGGGTATTTCCCCTTTCGAGGATGTTCTACGTTTTACCCAGTACACTGCCGAAATATTACAGAAGAAAATATAAAAAAAAAGTGAATCAAAACGAGACACATGCCACCCAAAGGATAAACAGCAAATACACCTCAAACTCCGACCCCCCCCCCCCCCCCCGACAACCACCAAAAATAAGATAAATTACAGGGGTGGACTGCCAGAAGTTTTTTCTGTTAGTTTTTGAGCAGCTCACTGGGTAAAAGTAATATTTACTGGACTCCACTTTCCGGGGGTGGGAGAAGCATGTGCGCACTGAGATCATCTGGGTGTATTTCGCCGTAAACTTTTGGAAGCTGTGTAATCAGGGGTATTACATTCTTATGCGAACGGATTGGCAAATTCGATTGGCAAAACTGGACATTTTTGGGCTTGGACTGTTTTACTTATCCGGAAAAAAGCAATACACCGTGTGGAGGGCCATGATTTTGTAATTTTTTACTGGGGTTTAACGACACTTCCAACAGATAGACGAATGGTTGAAAAAGGATGCAATGGCCGCCCCAAACCCAGTTATAAATACCAAGAAAAGGAGCGAAAGGGGAACTCGTGTCCGTTCGATAGGGTGAGAAACTGTTAGAAATCAGAAAGCCGGTGTCTCTTTATATACACGCTAATGCATATACAAGGGAATTATTTTACTTGTCTTAGCGTTATCAACACATTGTGGTGGTAGCTGCGCGCGCGTGTGTGTTTGTGGAAGGGGGGGGGGGGGTGCGCACATGTATTCATATCTGGATAAGACAGATATAGGGAAGGTATGCAGCCAAAAAAATATTTACTTGGAAGAGTCATGTAGATTTTGGTGAGGATGTTACAGTTTCAAAAATTATGAGTCTTTCCCACTGAGTGCGGGTTTGGTTGTTTGTATTTTTAATAGTCATGTGACACCGAGTTGGGCAGTTTAACGGTGGGAGGAAGCCAGAGAGAACAATGGTGCAGCGGCGAACAACTGTCAGACTCTCCCGCTCATTAACCCTGCACAAACAGAGTTAACTGCGGTTGAAAGCAAGTGAATCATCGACATGCCACACTTTTTTGTACATAACGTTACCTTGCCCCCCACTTAACGGGATTAAGTGTCTTTATCCAACGCAGTTACCGCTAATCAGGGTCGAACTGTTGATCTTTCGGTTTAAAGTCCAATTCTCTAAACACTTCGTTACCGCTCCCCCATTGAATTAGTAGATTAAATATTATCTGCGGGTTTAATGTGCATGGTGGGAGGGGGGGGGGGGGGGGAGGTTAATGTTTATGGCATTGTTTTAAGTGAACAAGTGTTCTTTTTAAACATTTCTTTTGACCTGTTAAGGGGTGTGTGATGGATGAACCGAGCGGTCCACTCAAGCCTGCCAGTGATCGGAGCTTTGAACTTCAAACCGAGAGGTTCAGGGTCTGATCATGAATAGCGATAACGGCATTGTGCCCTTGGGTAAGGCACTTAATCCCGATTGCCCACATGGGGGCACGGTATCTCTGTGTACGACAAGGCACAGTTGCCTTCAACCAATGCTGATTTCAGTAAAACGCTGAACGCCAGTGTAAATAAACTTTGGAAGAGTATTGGTGCCACCAACACAAGTGATGGTCAGCATGCAGCCCATAGAGACCGAAACTCTGCTGAAATAACCAACAATTATCTGGCTATACCTTTTTTTTCCAGAGCTGAATACAGGTGAGTCCCACCCCCACTACCACCCCCACCCCCATTAGAATGCACTACAATTCACCGGCTTCTGATTTCTAACAAAATCTCCCCCTACCGACCGGACACGAATAAAATCCCCCCCCCCCCCCGAACCTTGCCATATATGCCAGCTTGGGGTAGGCCTCCTTTTCATTCATTAACGATCACTCCAAGTGGAATATTGTTTTCCGAACGAGTACCACAGGCCTCATCCAAACAAATGCCAAATTTTGTCCATCGACTTTGCCATCCGTTGCCTATTGGTAAATAACAATTTAGTCCAACCCCGCCCGGCATCATAAATTTGATGATCAAATAAACTGACGCTCTATTCCAAACCGTATTTAAACCGGATTTACAAAATCTGCAACTTAACAAATGCTGTGCCACGACGAATTTACCAATCGCTAGGGGTCGCGGTGGCTTAGTAGGTAGAGGTGCAGGCTGCAAGCCGAGAGGTCCTCGGTTTGAATCCCACCTGCCGCAATCGCGTTGTATCCTTGGGCAAGACACTTCACCCCCATTGCCCACGTGGGGGCACGGGGGCGTTGTGTACTAATGCGTATTGCACGTCGATGGTGTACTTGTCTTCAACCAATACTGGTCCTGCTTGTGTGGATTGGTATGTTGGGGAGGCTGACAGTTGTTTGCTCGCCGTTGCTCGGTGGTTCTCTCTGGGTACTCCGGCTTCCTCCACCCGTAAACCTGTCCGACATGAGGTGGCCCTGCATGTCGAGAGTGTCGTTAAAACCCAATAAAAACATTCCAATAAAATACCTAACTACACACGTTATCGATAAGTACTGTTAAATGACATTGCAATAAAAGTCTTAAGAGCGATTTTATAAAATACATGAGGCTCCGTGAAGACGTCCCACAACTTCGGATGCCTTCCCCATCCCACCATTATAACCCACAAAAAGAGCGATACACCCAAATGATTTCAGTGCACGCATATTTCTCCCACCCGCTTATAAGCAATGCAGTGAAAGTTGCCCCACACCCCCACCCCCACCTTCCCACTCCCACACACACCTCTCGAAAAGTGTTGTACGGTAAATATCTCTGGAGTGGCTCATCCTTGTGAAGATATGCGACTTTCATCCAGTGCAGTGCCTCACAATTACAGCAGAAAATAAAAAAAATCCTGGAAATAATGGCCTTTCATCCCTAATTCAACTTCCAACCCACCCAGCGTTTCTCCATTTCGAATCCCGGCGCACCAACACCCACATTAGATGAAGATCAAACTGTGAAGAAGCGTCATTGTGTGCACAAAAGGTAAAAACGCAACACCGTCGCATCTGATAAGGCTACCAACTGTACTACAGAAAGTCTAAATTTCGTGATAAAAAGTCCAAATTTCGAGATTTTAAGTCCAAATTTCAAGATTTCAAGTCCACATTTGGGGATTTTAAGTCGACATTTCGAGTTTAAAAGCCGAAATTTCTACTTTCTGGGTCTGGGAATTATTTTTTTATCGTGTCCCTAATACGCTTCCGTAGATAAGAGAGAAGTGGGATGTGAAAAAAACGGGCGTAGGAGGTCGCAGTTTACTACACTTCTTCGTATCGAATACGTGGAAAGAGTCAATTACAGTGAAAACTTTTAAGAGATTGATTCTTTATCTGACGTGTATTTTGCATCCGTTGGAAACTACCTGGGAAAAAAGGGTAAGAACCTCACAGATGATGGGCACGCGGACAGTCCGTCGTAGTAAAGGCTATTTTCGAGGTACTCATATTTCCGAGGGATCAACGGCGGCTGGGGACCATCGGGGTCGTGGGGGTTGTCGGGAGTTGGGGTTCCTGGACCACCGGGCCGACAATGGGCCCCAGACTACCTAAAAGAACTTATTGACTTTTTGCAAGAAGATTTGCAACGGCCTCCTTATGAACCAACCACCCAATTTTGAGTTTGGGGTACCCATACATAGGACCGAGACCCTGTCACCCTGGTGATAGTCCACTTACGCCCACTGAGTGAGCCGTCACCGAGTGGGATCGGGGATCAAACCAGAATACCACTCCGATTCCAAAGAATATTTCCATTTTTCAGTCTTTCATTGATATGTCATCTCACGAAATCGAGTATCTGTGACCGGAAATATCAAGACAAGGCGTAGTGGGCATTGGAGGTCATGTGTCGAGCGGAGGAGGTGAGTGGGTCTAGTGGTGTATCACTTGTACTAGATTTTCACCCTAAAAGTCATCAAAACGTTCCATTTGATAGCACACTTCAAAAGTTTTCCAACTCCTATCAATACTCGCCCTTGCCCGCGAGATCACACCATCCTCATCTCCCCCATCCTATTCAAATTGCATTGATGATCATAGCACGCCGGTACCGAAGGCATTATGCCGGAGACATTATAGAACAACTATCAAAAACGTCTGGGAACTCGACCCTGCCTCCTGGACACCATGTCGAAGGGATACTGCTTGCGCGACTATATATTCGACATATCAAGCGATCCTACAGCGCGGTTTATTTTGCTGAGAGAGAAAAATAGGACCAATTCCCTAGCTTCAGTTGTTCTGTCCCAAGGAAACGCCCACGGAAGAGGTTGGAAGTTTCATAAGTCTACAATTTCGCCCAATCAGTAAATACAGTGACTGTGCCAATTAACTTCATCTATATAATACGATCAATGTACCCCCCCCCCCCCCCAACCCCAGTATCACACCGGGAACTGGGACACTTTTAAGAATAGTTTGTTACAGCAGGACACGGTCGAGGAGCTCTTGGATAATTTGATAATTTAAAAAATATTTAAAGCTCGCCTGTATCACTGCCCGCATGCACATGACTGAATACCCACCTCCAACCCCCTCATGCGATTACCTCATGACATAATCTCTTGAAGTGTTCTTCGGCATATAATTTCAGTAACATCTTTTGCCAGTGAGAGATTAGATTTCCAAAAAGTATTCCTTTATTAAACTATTTATAGCAGCTTTTTTTTTTTTTTTTTGGGGGGGGGGGTGGTCTGCAGTGACGGCGCAAGAGTTACAAAAGTGAGGGGGTACAGTTGGGCATTGCCCAATGCGCAGCGGCGGCCTCGTCCCCTCCCGAAGTTGCGAAAATTTTAAAACTTACGTTGTAAATGGTGTTCTCTGGAGCATTCTCAGACAATTAAATTAAAACAGTTTTATCCTTTTGAAACTTATTGTTTAGGTCTTTCAGTTATAGAAAACGTCGTACATGGCGACATTTTAACGGAAGAACGCTGTTGTAAAGTGCGAGCACAAAGCACCAAACGACACTCAAATCGAAAATGAAAGTAGGCTGCATTCCCAACAGATGCGTTGCACGCTCTCGATTCTAGCATTCCTCGAATACTCTTAGGTGGTATGTTTCAGAGCGTTTGAACGCGGCACTCCTTGTTGCAATTTGGGCTCTCGACTCATGTTTGTTGTTTGCAGCTAATGTGAGAAAAATTAAAATGATCATATTTTTTTACTACGCTTGGCGAAAAAAGTGGAGGGGTAAGTACGCCCCCTCCCCCCCCCCCCCCACCATGGCGCCGCCACTGGCAGTCTGCTGAAGTTTATCCCCAGGATCATCATAAAGGGCGGCTTGATGGACCAGTTGCCCCTTTAACCTAAAGGAGTCGGCATACTGTAGGGGAAAAAGTGCCCTAAAATCGGCGCAATTGTTGTGTTGTCTTGGGAGAGGCCCTTACTTCATATAATGGGCGTATCGCTGCAGTACCAGCGTTACAAAAATGTTAAAAATATTTATTTCATGTCAATCTATCTATCTTTTCAGATAGAATTGGACAGTGTCGTTCAGATTTGGAACAGTCATCGAATCCGTCCATATCGCAACCGTGCGTCGCCATGTGATAGACCTATTACCTTGTATGGGCTTCCACGGAGTTTTGGGGCAGAAGATTACAAATGCAATGTGACTGAGATACACCTGCAAATGGCGAAGGGAGAGTGTGTTTCTCACGAGCCTTACAGCTGCGATAAAGATCTATTTGAATTGTGCTGCTCAATGATGACAGAACATGATATTCAAGTTCCCTTTCACCCAGAAGAAGCATTTCGCTTGTATGAATTTTTAAGATCAAACGTGCATGCAGTACTCTCGGCAGAATAAACAATGCATGGCATACCGCATACTTCATAAACTGCGTGGGCCTTTTGCTGAAACATTTTTGAAAAATATAACTTTTGTAACTGCAAGAACTCTTATCAAGTACGAAAACATCTCCATAACTGCAGAAAAGAAGGAAAAACAAAGAAAAAAAATCAGGCCTCCGTTCGTACAAGCGCTTGTTGTAAAAACAGGTACACTCCCGATAGTACGCAGAGTTCATTATGTTAAGGCCACGTTATTAACATCATAAGTACAAAAACCTTTCCGTGTGCTCTTTTTTGACATCTGAAAACTTGTTTTCTATGCCCCCGTGAACCTCTCAGGAGCATTATGTTTTCACCATATTCGTCCACCCCGCCCGTCCGTCCATCCGTCCGTCCGTCCGTCCGTCCGTCCGTCCGTCCGTCCGTCCGTCCGTAAGTCCATCCGTCAGGCGCCCGTCTGTTAACTTTTGGATTCAGTCCATTAACTAAAGCACAGTTTATTTGGTCAAATCAAAATGTTATGGGTTACTTGTGGATGACTAAACAATGCTTCCTTTCGATTTTGGTCCCGCTAACCAATTCAATATGGCCATACTGAATTTGGTTTCCGTTCAATAACTAATGAATACTGACTCGAATATTTTTTTTTAATTATGCATTATTGGTGTGTCTAGAGGAAGCTTCCTTTCGATTTTGGGCCGGTCAGATGAAACAAGATAGCCGCCAGTGTCTCATTCATTATGGCGAACGTCTTGAATTTGGTGTCCGTCCGATAACTGCTTACTCGAATCATTTTTATTTTTACTTACACATCGTCGGTGTCCAGAGGAGGCTGAACCAAGATGACCGCCAGTGGCCAATTCATTATGGCTTCCATGGCGGCCATCTTGAATTTGGTTTCCGCCCAATAACTAATGGATACTGACTCGAATCAATTTCATTTTTTGTTATGCATTATTGGTGTCTAGAGGAAGCTTCCTTACGAATTTAGAAGTTTACTTTTGATTTGGGTGATGTCCCGATAAACTTACCTGCTCTTTTATGTCACTCTCAGGGGCATATGCCGCGTTTTGCGTTGCTCTTGTCTTTCTTTGTAAAGGGGAACAATATACGTAACTATACGGAAGCTGATTATGGTCACTCGAAACAAATATATTTATTGCGAATTTTCACAATAGTTTTGTGAGTACATGCCAGTTTTGCGAATTTTCACACCCAATTTGATTCGATAAGTTCTATTCTCTGCATGAACTAAGTTGATATTGCAGCTTTGTCCGCACAAGGCCGGGGCAATAGAAATCGTGCTCTGCCCCGACCCTCTCTCTTTCTCTGAAAACTAACAATTCAACCCAGTACAAACCTACCCTCTCAACCAACCCTTAGCGAATGAATGTCTCCGAGTGTGCATAGTTTGTGCAGCGGCGTACCTTATAGAGGAGCACTCTCTCCACACTTTCTTGTCAAATGGTGGGTAAAACATCAGTGATCGGTAAGAACAGCAGCAACTTCCAGCAAGACCTGTGGCCTGGCAACGACCGCAGATAAGCCCTTATTATTAATCTGATTTTCTTTCTTCCCCTTGTTTCATTTTCCAGATGCATGGATACTATATATGATTCAGACAAAAGATGCAAATAAGTTGGAGTGTTTGGTATTTGGCCCAAGCAGTGACTAAGATCCGTGGGTGTCTAGGGGCCTGCCCCCCCCCCCCAAGTTCCCACAAGCCCCCCGCCCCCCCCCCCTAATTAGATCAGTACATAGTTACCCCAGCTCATATATATTAAGTTAAATATATGAAACTGATTCTCAGAACATCCCACAGCATTAATAATTTAGAGCGCATATTATCTTGTATTTCAGCACTAAGAACCCTAAACCCTAATCTCAGTTGGACAACTTACCACATTAGGCTTACCTGGATTGGCAACGCAGGTAGGCCTACGGTGGTGAGTGGTCTTATTGAGACTTAAGGTAATGGTCTGCATTGAGAAATGCAGTAAGCCATCCTGTGGGGGTTTACACCACCTCACCACACATGATAGGGAGGGGGTAGAGGCCCTTTATGTCATTCCACGCTGCCCTTTTGTTATTTCAGTTATTTGCTGGACCCCCCCCCCCCCCCAACGGATGTACCTGTGACCCCACAACCTTCAACTCCTGGATCCGCCACAAGGTCTGACAAAACTAGCTAGAACGGGACAATATAAAAGACATCTGAAAAATAGAAGGTAAATGTTATGTTCTCGTGGGTAAATTCTACCCCCCCCCCCCCCCCACACACACACACACGCGCACAATCTCTATTTAAAAAAGTATAGGTACGCTCCTTAGTTTCTGCACTCTTTCTTCTCTCCTTCCTGCTGGTATATACCTGAAACTTCTGATTTTCTATGCCCTATCCACTCACCAACACTCGCCATAAGACATATCTTGTGTCTCGACCTCGACCAGTCTGTCCACCCTTAGTATTACTACACTAACCTACTCAGTAACTTCACTCGATCCTGTACCTCCAACCCAGGGCTCCATGCCCTCGAAACGAACCATACACCACTAATCTCTAGGTTAAGGCCCAACCGTACCCAACTTAGGTCAAGGCTGACACCTACCCACTACGGCCCTTCTTCTGTAGGTGCATGCGTATGAATGTGAGGGGTTTAGAAAGACCCATTAATTGAACAGTGCGTCGGAAACTAGGGCCTCGTTCCTAGCATGCACATTTCGCATTAAAGAACAAGCACTCACAGATATAGTGGCCATACAAGGTGGGTACGGATTGGGCTTAACGCAGAGGTTAGTGATGCAAGGTTCGTGTCTGGGACATACAGCCCCGAAAGGATCGAGTATCATGGGTCTTACTGCGAGGGTTAGTGAGTGGACAGTGTAGAGAAAAGGAAAAGTTAATTAGAGATTGTTAAATGCCTCCATCGTCACCCATATCGGGAGAAAACGAGACAGAAGAGAGCACACACTGCACGCTTGGACATATTCATACAGAGAGAGAATGGGTTGGTGGAGTGTGGATTTGACCTACATGGAATTGGTAGTTTGTAGGGAAGAGAGGGGTCAGAGGCAGATGAAGATTTCTTTGCTCCAGCCTCTAGACCGGACAAGATAAGTTCATACAGAATATGCAACTTATCGAATCAAATCTGGTGTTAAATGCCTGGTGTTGTGAGTATTAGCAAAAGTATATATACTTCTGTATAGTACCTCACGCGCAAAAAAGTGGGTCTGATCATGCAATCGTTGCCCCCACCACCCCCCCCCCCCACCCCACACACACACATAAACAGAACCCAAACATGTCATAAACACCCTATAGTGTACAACATGAGCGAGGTGGCTCATCGACTGGCATGCAAAACTTCCGACAAAGACGTCGAGTTTGGTCCGCGCCACTTATGTTCCCCTGAGCAAGGCACTGAATCCTGCTTGGTCGTGTAGAAGATTAGTGCTTGGTGGGCTAAGACGTGTGGCACGTCGATGATACTCAAGCGTATTCTCACAATTGCTCCGCCACTAAAGTTAATCGACCTTACATGAACTTAACAGCTGAATGTGACGTAACGCTCAACTCGACAAATTAGCGGCCAGATTGGACACAAGAAGGGAGATTGGGGATTCTCAGTGGCACGAGGCTTCTACACCAGCAACCACCAAAACGCCAATGGAAGGCAATCTGATCTGTTACACTAATACACTTCGGCGTTTAGATGACCAACACTCCTTCTCTCTCGCTCACCTCCACTTCTCGGAAAACCTCAACTTTTCCTTCAAATTGAACTATCGGGAGCTCTTTGAGCATTTTGTCGAATTAATTGCATGTTTTGGCGTTTCATACATGTGATCTGCAAATCCACTTGAACGCATACCAACTATCACTGGGTAGGATAATTTATTCTTCCGCCAGAAATATTCCACTCCGTGCAATGAAACAGGGAGCTTGTTCCCCGCTGTTTTAGGACGAACGAGACTCAAGATCTACCTCCGCCTGCACTGTGGGTGCATTATTTTTCTCTTTACGCCATGAACAGTTGGATAAGTCCACCAACACTTTTATCCCCTCACCCCATTTCATCTCTAGTTTATCTCTGCGCATCATAACAACATGAAAAATACCGTTCGATCGCACTCCCAGTTAGGCCTGTGAAATGCCTTGCTCGAGGACCAACCAATGAGATCTAAATGCAAGGTCGATACGCTATCCAGTGTTTACCGTCCCCATTTGAGGCATTTTCGCGGATATTTGGTTCGAGTTTCTTTCTGTTTATGTCATGCGAATAGAAGAACTTGTACAGCATTCCTTAACTCTGTCAAGTTAAAAGGTGTGAAATTTCACCGATCAGATTTCTCAATCGAGAGTGTGAGTGTAGGTTAGGTATGAACCTTCCCTTATATTCCGGATGTCCTCCCAAAACTACCCAACCTTCTATCGCTTCTTGCTGACACAACTGCTGGGAGTTCGTTGGCAACTCTAGTGCCGTAGCTCTGAATGGCTCGAATCGCTTGCTCCGCATCTGGGTGTGACCGCTTAATGCAGCATCTAGTGAATGAGAAAATTCGGTCTGGGCATCAGGATTTGGCTTGGAAAGCTGGAGAATCTATTAAGTTGGTGACGTCATGACGACGCTGACCGCTATTGATATCCACAGAGTTGAGTGCCGACGTCGTTAGGTTCACGTGAATAGCATGTGTCCCAGCCTATGGGTGGCCGTGCCGTTGAGTAGGCCCTGTAGTATTTCAATGACCCCCATAACAGCAACAATATGTCAGTAACTAGAGCCCCTTCATTCCTATCATGCATACTTCGCATTCAAGAACCAGCACTCATAGAGGGAGAGGGCCATAGAAGGTAGGTACGGTCGAGATGAGACCAATGTGCAACGATGGATGTCCCGTTGTCGGCTTTCAAGTAAAAGTTACCAATCGAGCTAGAGGTATTCATGAATTTGAACAACCTGCCCACGTACGGTGATCACACCGAGCCACGTAGCAGCGAGATTTTACAGCACGGGGCAAGTTGTTCAATTTCATGAATACCGACAGCGAGGTCGATAACTAACTCACTAAAGCGCACGGACGCAGGTATGGTAAGTTGACAAGAGGTGTTCGTCATTTAATGACCTGGTCCATTGCACTACCAGGTATTCATGTTTCGTGAACCCGCAAGAGACAAAAGACTTAAGGTGTAACGAGCTGATGTTGGATTGGAGAGAGAGTGGGTCCGAGGTGGGGGGGGGGGGGGGGGGGGGGGGGCGTTGTAAACCAAGTAACCATGTTCCCACCATTGTACCGAGCCATGTGCACGTCCATGACCGCAACCATACTAAATTAAATTAAAAGCCTAACCGATAAGAGGAGGGAGACAGCCAAGAAGGAGGTCCACCATCTTTCAGGGCGACCCGTCGCCCTGACTCGGGATCACACATTGGTACGGAAAACCAGCCACAAGTCGCCACCGGTCCCGTACGAGCAGCCCAGAACATCACCAAGTCCTATCGACTTATGGGAAGCATCCCGTCTCGGACTGCCAATTAAATGACTTTTCTGCGTTTGCCTCACATTCCTCAGATCGAAAAAAAATCAAAGAATCTGACTGACCCAGCAGAGAATGCCCTGAATGCACAGATAATCCGCCAGTCGATTAAGCAGTGTGTACACACGAAACGAGCGTTACGAGCAATGCGATAATCGCAAACGTGTCGCTTTTCTGTTCTTTAGGCGGTTTGGCACACTTTGGTGAGACCAATGTGCAAACTGCAACATAACATCGTTGATTATAATTTCAGTGCAACGAATCGTTGCACCAAAATTATAATTAATGATTATGTGTTTCAGCTTGCACAATGAGTTCAGTAAAGTTATTTGTTCTTTTTTGTCTTTAGTGTTCTAGGGCTATAAAGGCCAAACAGTGACCAAGCGGCAAACAGAACAGAAATATCGACGATTTCTATAATTATGGCATCGCTCGCAACGCTTGTGTCACAAGCAGCGTGAAACTACCCTAACGTAGCTATATTGCTGTTTTGAAAGGACTTCAGACCTTGATGACCTTTTCAATTTCAATGCGCATTATCAACATATCACAGCTTTCTATGAAACTAGTCGATTTCTTGAAGTCGATTATACATTTTCATTTCTTCGAATTTCATGTTTTTTCGTATAAATTAAGTATAGTGCATCTTGTAACCTATCAAATCTGGAAAATGATTTAAATAATATGATGTCATCATATTCAATAATATTAAAACATATTTTTAAAAAATCATATCTTCAAAATATGTCCCCTTCTGCAACCTTCTCCTCACCATCTCCCTTACCACATCCGGGTCCTACTACTACGAGGTCTTCATATTCTATCACACGGCGAGATCCTAATAATCCAAAACTGGGCAGATAAACATATCATGTCCAAAACAAAAAAAGTTGCAACTCACATGACGTAGAAGCGCAGAGGTGTCAGGGTGTGTTTATGTGTGGGATGCCCACACTTATGCTACCACAGTGTAAGTTAAAGAAACGGAGACGCCTGAAGGAATGTGAATACGGGAAAATACACGGGTGCCTGCTCGTTGGGGATGGGAAGACGAGTACACTAAATAAATGTTCTTGTGCGGGTTCGGGAAATGGAAAAAACAAAGGAGCACTCTCTAATGCGGAATGAGAAATCTGAGATTTCCCTAGCACTTTCTAGAGTCCATCGCGATCTTAGGGTATACTTTAGGTGCATTTAAGTTCTGTTCCATAGTAGCTGAAATGATAACGTTGAAGTACCAAACTTTCCCGCAACTACCAGTCGACGAAAACAATTTCGTAAGAACGAAAACTCGAATGAGTAAGATGACACTTTATGCAGGCACGAAAACACAACCATGCTACCCCAAAGAATCAGAACTGGGTACAATAAACGAGCTGGAAAGGGTTAGCGGTGCGAGTACTGATCAAAATTCACACCAGTTTACTCTATCGGACCCTGTATGCGTGTGGATGAAATACATCAGATTTGCAGTGTTAGCAAACAGTCTTTCGAAGAGTACCAATCGTAATATTCAGATCGCGAGGCCTGCGGTAAACAGCCAAGTATGCTTGCTTTGCATCTGCTGAATTGGGAAACTCAAAGGGAAAATGCGGAGTGTGTGGTGACCCATTAGATATCCAGTCGGCCTTGTAATCGAAATGTCATAAATGCTATTCTCTCCCGTCACTCGCGTTGTGTCCTTGAGCAGGACACCTAGTCTCACTCATTTGAGCGGGATCACCGTGGCACAAAATGTGCTAAAGTGTATAGCACGTTGATAGTACACACGCCTTCAACAACTGCTTGTTCTATGCGAGTTAGTGAGTTACTTGCCAATGATCGTTGCGTGGTTGTCAATTTGTTCTGGTTCCTTAGTCAGTAAAATTGTAAGACACGAGATTACCTTGTTGTTGAAACCCCGAATAAATACATTACGAAATTAAGAGATAAATACGTTTTTTAATATTTACGACACCAGAGTATATTTAGCCTCTGAAGAAGTGAAGAGCGGGTATTATGAGACATACAGGCCGCTCAAGTTATCAACAGAGAGCGGAGCATATATAACTGACATGTTGTGCAGTGTTAGTTAGATGTTAAAAATCGGACGATGGTTTTCAACTGGCGAACTGGGTATATTGTGCGAGAAGTATCTGTCTTTGAAAGGTGGGGAATGGCACCTTGACAAGTGGCTCCTGAGTGTATAGATTTAAAATCACAGGAAGGTCCATCTTAGTAAGTTGTCTTCGGGAGTGTGTAGACTTGTTAAAAGGAGGTGAAACGTTTCGATTTTAGATAAGTCCCGGTCTGATGAGGTTCCATTATACCTTCACTCTTTCAGAGCTAGGGTCAAAGGACCTCATGTGCACGGGCGCCACATTACATCCACAAATATGACCTTAGCAATGAAGGGGTTGGACAGTTAGCGTGAAGCGTATGTTTAATGTCTCAACTAATCAAACTGCTCGATTTGATCAAAGCTGACTAATTACCTGAATTTGAATTTCAGATAAACCGTGACAGTCAGAGGCGGCTTGGGGGACTAAAGGCAGTACGGGAAAATAGTAAAGGATCGACCAAACTGCTGAAGGCAGTTACGGGGGCGCTCAGCGCAGAGTCCTGGGGAGGGGATGGGTGGGGTGTCCCTTGCCACCAGAAGGTTCAGGGTCTCCACGGATAATTTTCTGCCACCCTCAAATTGCAATTTCCTGATACTTCGGCACGAACATCGAATTCTATCGTTGCCCTCAAATAATGGAACTTATATTTATAAAACGGGTCGGGTCCAATATCAGCAGCCAACACAAATAACTGATAATGCATTATTAAATCATGCTAGTCAAGCGTGAATTCATTTCGAATTAACTCTTGACAAACATGGTTTAATAATGCATTATCAGATACCCAACATTGTGAATATTATCCACGGGCATGGCTTACAATGTCGAACATAAAACGAACTATTAGGAATTATGTATAATCCCGATGCTTCGTCAAGAAACAAATATATGACATCGGAAACCGTGTAAAATATTAACTAAGCCAGCCCAAAAAATAACAACGGCTCACTGTATTCTGTGGACGCCCAAGCATACAAATATCCCCTCGGGGGCGCGACAAGTATCGATAGTATCATAGTTTTCTCTATCGAAAAGATGACTTCAAATCGAAACATTTTCCGCCCCACGGGAGAATCTCCCATCTCCCGATAGACCAGTCTGCCTCTACCAATCAACATTGTAAATACATGACATTACGTTCATAAAACTGTAACTTACTAAGTTCCAAAGGTTTTATTTTTCGTGGCATAACATAAATTAATAAAGACCCGTGAAGGATTACGTTTGAGAGATTTTATGGATTTCTAAGGTTGAAAATTATTAGGTAATTGAGACATGACAGTGGTGATTTTATCCCTGTCGTAATGAGTAATGTTCCGAACCAAGCAAATTTTATGGAAAGCACTCTCTGTTTTAGAAATTATCACCGAATGCGCCAAAAAGTTAGGTATAACAACTTTTATGGGTCACTGTAGCACTTGAACGCGCCCGTGGAGTACCCCCAAGGAATCGCCCCTTCAACAAGTCGTGCTGCGGAGAGCAGTGTGATTATGAATCATTGTTACAACTTTTGTGAACGTTCTCCAGTATATAAACTTCGTTTCTTTGGGCGTTCCTTACACTATAACGTTCATGACACGCGGCGCAGTGGGTGGGTCGATAATGAAGACTCGTGTTTCATTATTGGCTCGCACGACACAAACACAATTACGGACGAACAGGAGGGAACAAAGTCTACCGTCTACTGGAAGCCTTAATTTTCTTTAGGTCGATAGGCACCAACTATCATGACTGGTTCCACTCTTTGCAAACATACACCGTAACTAAAACGACGGATAGCGTTGTCATAATGTAATGATAACTCAATATAACGTTGTAGTTGCGCTGCATGCTTGCGGGACTTTACCTCTAATATGAACTACATGTTATCGGAGGCTGATCAGATGTGAAGAAACTGTTCTGAGTTCGTTTGAGCGGTCTGCTCAGTGAACTGGACATGTTTTGGAAATATAATTCTCTCGTTCTGAAACTTGAATTTGCATTACTTTATCAATTCAATGGGTTGCGATAATAATAATAATAATAATAATAATAATAATAATAACGGCAATGTAAATAACAGCCCTCTATGCCATTAGTGACCCTCTACTCTGTTTCCGGCCTGCAGTCACCATGCATGGCGAATGATTTACTGTGCGTGCGAGCAATCATCTTTGGTTTTGAGGGCCATTTGTCAAAGAAATTAAACCAATCAAATAAGTGTTTTCAACTGTCAAGTATAATAAAACAAAATCATTTCTGAAACTGGACTTTTATTATTAAAATACATGATTGTTTTGACAGACATAAAAAAAAAACATATATGATATGAACATACTAAAACACCCTCACCTACACACAAACCACCCTCATACATAAACTTACCCTATGCACACATACGAACACCCATGTAGACGTATTATAGGATGCGCACAGAAAGAGTTATTAAGCATTCAGCAGTTTGCAGCGAATTATTTATTTATTTATTCAGTTATTTTTTTCATTGTGTTTAATGCCACCTTTCAGCTTCTAGGGCAATGCCAAGTCCACAACACAGGTAAAGAGTGAGCTTTAAGTTTTTCCAATCATCTATGCCTGTGTACATTAGTGGTATGACCAGAGATTGAGCCCGCGTCTTGAGCATTCCTCTAACACCAAATCGCCCAGCGGAACAATACTCGGCGACGTAGGCCTCTCGGTCACCAACAAATCCCAATAATCCAAGTCAGTAAGCTACGCAACTAAGGGCCAAGCACAGATCACACGGAATTCCCAATCTAGGGTCATGCACTCGTTATTTTCATCGCCTTTCATTGCCAATTTCCAATGAAGTGAAGTAAATAAACTCATAAAGCATCAAAAGCCGATGAAACTAGTTTATACTTGTGTTGTCCACTTCACAGACTCGCGACTCGGGCATTGGCTACCATATTCAACTATACCAACAGAATACAACCTGTTTACTACAGTAAATAAGCACTGCCTGTTTCACCAGCCGAGGTTCTGACAGGAATTTGGAATCACCATGCATCCCACCCAAGCTTGAATCATGTACTAAATGCCCTTGGCTCCTAATGTACTTTTGGAAGTTACATGACACTCAAGCACTAGTTATAATTTAAGCAGGTATAATAACTGGCAGCATTGCCCGAGTAATAACGCCAAAACGATGAATTTGATAGGATATTTAGATATGATACCCAGTAGAAAAGTTAGGTTTCATTTTTTAGTACATTATACGACACGAGTCAAAAGAAGATGTAACGGAACTACAGTAAATTAAGCATGTTGCCCTTTGTACACCGATAACTCCATAATCTGACAACATTTTCAGAGAGAGAGCTTTCATTCAGAATTTTTCAGAAATCTGATTTCAGATTCTGTTGTTATCAGTATACTAAAAGAAGCTGTTTTACTTTATTTAATTTTGACTTGAACTGCGTGTTGTTTGTCATTTTGATGAAAGTGAGCTGTGGAAATTGTCCTCATAAGATGAAAGTAGTATCACACAGCATTAGTGTTGTGTTCAGTTGGCAAGATGCGGGAAGGCTAAAATAGCCCTCCTAAAATTTAGTGAGAGCTACAAGAGGGCACCCCTCCTTATTCAAAACAGTGGGAGAAACATCTTCATTTTACTACATCTGAGTTGCAAATGGGCAATAGACAGTCACCCCAAATGTTAAAAAAAAACTGCCCTGTGGTTTTGGAGAAGTCTGAAAACATGTTGACGGACGATGGATGGCAGACGGAGAGCGATTTCAACAGAGAGCTTATTCAACACATAAGCTCAACTTGACGTTGTCAAGATGAGCTAAAATAGATGTATGTTCATTGTCTATGTTTCAGATCATTAGACCCCGTGACATCATACCCAATCAATCTAATCAATGCAACAAAACATTTCACAACGACTTGTCAAAAATATATTTAGCATTAAAGCTTGGCTTGGAAAAAAATCTCAAATAGATATTCTGCTTGTCCAATGTACAAGGAAACAAAAAACATATTACGCGTTTTACGCTTTCATTAAAGTGCAACAAAAGGAAAATAATGTCAGTCTGTCACAATCATTCATGTAAACTCTTGATTCCAACAACCTGTCTTGCAACTGCTAAAATATTTAAGTTTTTATTCACAACAGTATTAATCAACTACCAATTACAGGAGCAAGATGTGAAGCCATTTGCACAAGGCAAGTAGTTCGTTATGTTACCATCTCGCTGCTATTGACTTCTGGTTCTACTGATAGGGGTCTGTGCTGAATTATGTGATTTCTATGGGACAGAATAACTAATGAACAGGTCACGAGTTTTCGGCAGTTTAACTATTTGCTGATAGTATACTTGTGGGGTCTCTCATTACCCAAATTTTAAAGAAGCCACCGTTTAGGCATTTTCATAATACCCGACTTAGGTAATAGCAGGGCTTACTATTCATGCGGGAATGAGAATCAGAAGCGATTTCTGCAAATGATTCTTGTAGGAGAACTGGTGGGAATCAATTTTGATTCGCGTGACATATTCCCTTGATTGTCATAGATGATGAGAGAGTTCTTAACTCTCGGTTAATGGACAAGTGAATTCTGCTCGCTGTGTGCTTGGCTATGTGCTGCTGTTTGTTTTTTTTTGTAGATCTTGGTTGCCTATACATGCATCCAAGGCATCACTAGAAACCACTACGCAGGTAGACCGATTCTTGCAAAGTAAGATTACAACAGTCAAAATTGATTCTTGCAGAATGGGGTGAATTTTAAAGCCTCAATAGTGACACATGCTTCTGTTTACACAAATGTTGACATTGAGTGCATTAGACAATGTTGTATCCAAGACAATCATACTGCAGTTGAACATGCACTGTCTCCATTAGCTCGGTAATGTGCAAAAGCCTAATTAAGATTTGAACTGAGGACAGAGTGCCCTAGACATTTATCTTACCAAGCAACTCATATAAAAAGCTCAAGTTAATCATTTGACATGAGGGAGGGGTGAAACTGATATTGCCATAACATGGATATATTTATCTGATCAATATATTTTCACTGCCTCAATGCACACCCAAATGTGGAATGCTGCTCTTATTGGCCTAATAAGGGGTAAATCAAGGTAAACCTGTGCATCAATATTGCATTATTTTGATTAGAGCCCATCTTACTAAACAACTGTATGAAGTTTCAACAAAATCCGTCCATATTTACCAAGTTGGTCCGAACAGAATCGAGTTGACATACAAAAACTATTACATATACATTCTTAGAAGAATAACTAAAATGGAAACTCCGCTAGTAGTATAACAGCAGTAGATTATGTGAAAGAGCTCATCACATGGAACAACCGAGTGGAGTTTCAACAACATCCCTCCACTACTGAGTTAATTATGGGTCAAACAATCTTATTTAAAATAGGGCTATAATTATATATGAAGAGATACATCATGCGAACATTTCATATTATTGGTAACCATCAATTCAAAAAGTGAAAGATTATATAAAAAATGAAAACAAGTTGATATTGTCCCTTGAGGTTTGGCAACTTGTCCTTCAAGTTACCTGACATTACACAGATATTCCCATGTGGGAACCTATAACATCCCTTAATGTGATCACAGGAGGTCTGTTTGATCATTTTCAAATCATTTCAGAGTAATATATGGTAATAAGGTTTGTATTTTGACAAGCAGTTTACGTGAAGGTGATTAAGTTAATGTTACTCCCATTTCCAGTGTAAAAATGTGCCACTCCTTGCCCACCCAACCCCACACTATGACAATATGGACTCAATTTGAGAAAACTGACTACCTACCGTACTTCTGCCAGGGACGGGTGAGACGTCACGCCTGCGAATTTTTCGTTGGGACCTTGCAAAGATTCGATGAAGCACCGGATAGATCTTGGGGTTTCATCAATGGTGATTTTGCTAGGTGCCATAGCTGATAATCTCTGAATTACAAACAACGACAAAATTCGCAGCCGTAGATTTTTGACCCCTCCATTATAGCCGTACTGCACAGAGTTACATATTTAAACATGAAGGTATTTCAGACAATAGTTTCTAAGAAAAGTTTTTATTTCTAATTATCCGGCATCGCAGCTCATGAAAATTGGATCTCACATTTTTCTTCTCATTTTTTGCTCACGTGGAAAATTCAATTTGTTTTTCTTACAAAATCGAACAATGTGTCAAAGTTTTCTTCAGATCAGTACAGACATGACATGGGCAAAATCCAAAAGTAAATCTACTTCAACAATAATGAATTGTAAATGTAAATTGTAAATGAGCAATACACTGTTTCTACAATATTAAAATATTATCTAGTGGTTTTGGGAGAAGTGATAAGTGTTGACGAATGATGAATAGGGATTGATGAGCTTATGTCAAAAAGAGCTCAAGCTATGAACCAACACACCAATATACCAATCCTACCATTTACCCATTCAGAAATGTTATAAACATGCCACCTCTCAGAGACACAAAATGTATAGGCACTGGAATTGAGTTTCATTAAGGAAATAATGTCACAAGTGGCTGCCCACATAAGCTGTCTTCAAACGTTTCATATAAATCATATACTGCCGTTATGACTTTGCTCCCTAGTTATGTTCCTACGTGGTCGCCGGGTACATGGCATAATAAATGAACCACTGTGTGTTTCACAGATACAATGACCCAAACTAAAGTAAAAAGATGCATCAAATGACTCTTGTAATACAAAACTCAGTGCCCTTGTTTAAAAAAAACTTAAAAACCTAAAACATTTGTGAGTTTTTAGAAATGAACTTTCATCAATGTTTCATGTATTCCATGTTTTAACTGTATTTATCTTTAAGCAAAATCTAATGCCATGCAGTCTCCTCGAAGCTGGTTTTCGGACTCGCCACGAAATTCTGCATATGATTTGTATGTTGCAGGCAACTCTAGCTCACGGCTGCAAGTATGGGCAATTAAACGACGACCAGCTCCACTCAGTTTGTTAAACTTAATACTTATGGTCTGAGTAGAAATCACATCATACCCTGTGATAAACCTCAACAGACGTTTCAAATATTCATCAGACAAACTTCTTATGTATTTAATGAAAAAGCTAAACGCATCATTTTCTTGCTTTGTTTGAGGTGAGGCTTTCAGAAGATTTATAACTTTCCTTGAAGTTGGTTTAAGAGAGTCATAAAGGTTTAAAATTGAGTCAATGCTTGGAAAACATTTCTGAAGTAGTTCTCTGCAGGGTACTGATACAAAATCCAAAATAAATTTTGACTTTTGAATGAGCATTTCGTGTGCTGTTTGTATTACGAACGGTTTGAACTCCTCGCCTTTCGGGATTGTATGGGAACCGGTTTCTGCAATGATATCCATTAACTCATCAGTATCGGCTTCGTCAAGCGTTCCATAACAAGCTTTTTGAACAAGATCTTTTTCTGTAGGGGAAAGGTAATTCATATATGAGTCAAAGAGTACAGATGGCTGGACATAATCAATACCATAAATTATACCTATAACAAACGCCTTTGACAGCTTGAGTGGAAAATATTGTTGATCAAGCCAGCCCTGAAGTAAGATGCGTCCAACAGACATCCATTCTTCCTGTCCAAAATTAGGATTTAGTGCAGGTATTCTCTCAGTTTCCCCTTCTGCGTGCATCGAAAGAAGTGATTCCCAAAACGCGCAAAATGCATCCCTTGATATACCGCTAACATCATCTCCAATTTCATTTTTGAACTGTATCTTTATTGGAAGGTTTACAATATCAGGATTCATAAATGCCTTGATCATATCCTGTTCTATGTGCGTTCTACGCAAATGTAACATTACAGATGGAGTCTCACTGTTGGCGTAAAATGCAGAAATATTTTCAGTTGGCTGTCCCTCGCTATGCTGGATTATTATTGGAATTTCATTCATTGGGCTCTGTAACGGTGTAGTGAGACACGAGTCTGGGTCAAAACCTGATGTCACTTCATAAACCGGATGTGCCATTGATAAATTGATATACACAGATTGTAAGTCACTTGAATTGTCCACGGGAACTGTTGTATCAAATAAACTGTTTGGACTCTGTGTATTTCTGTCTGTACGTAATGTAACTTCTTCGTCGATACCATTCGAAGGACCAGCTTCTGTGAGTGACGGGAGATCATCATCATCATCATCAAATGAGGCTTCAGTGTCATTAGAGGAGTGAAATTCTGAAACGTGGTCAGAACTATCAACTGTTTCAGTATTTGGTGAAACGTCTTGCGACGGCTCAATCGAATCTGTCTTCAGATAAATGCGCAACATTGGTACCTTCAATCGTTCATACAACTCGGATATCGTCTCAGTCTCGTTCAAAATGCTGTCATTGAAATCAGTGACTTCAAAAGTAACCTCTCCCATGTCAGCTTTCTTTGATGTTCCATCTGGAAAAAACAATTCTTTGCCCTTTTGAAGCAAATCTTGTTTTGTTGATGTTTTAGGCAATCTGAATTTTCTAGTTCCTCCGCCATTTGATAAACCCCGTATTTGCTTCTTGTTGTGAATCCACGCCATTTCTATGTATCTGTCAGGCTTTTCGTGATTTTTATTCCCCATTTTGGCCAATCTGACAGTAGATGCATCGCAGTCATCCTCGCTATCATTTTCATTAATGTTGTCAACCTTTTCTGGACTCGCTGTCTTTAAAGCCATTTTCTTTCTAAGTCTTTCAAACACAGTATTCTTTCTTCTATCTGAAATTTCACCTGACGGAAAACTTGATGTGAATTCTTTCAAAGCAATCCTATTGCCAAGTTCTGGAATGAGACTTGAAAGGCAGTTTAGGGAGGAGTCTTTAATGTTTTTGACAAGCTGAAAGTCAATCTGGAAAAAAAAAATACAATTGAGTAACAAAACATAGTAACAGTGAGAAACGCGTAGAACCATTAACTTTGTTAACACTTCACCACACCTGCGTTGCTCCTGACACTACACAAATATTGTCTTCGGAAAATTACAAAGAATGTCATTTTTCCTCTAAACAACAGCTTACATGGTATTGGTAAAGCTATGGTCTGGACTCAAAGGACTATGTCAGTCTACATCTATCTCTCATGCCTCCTCTGTGACCAGCCACCAGTTAGACTGATTACATTAAAGAGTTTTAAGAGCCCAACACCCAAACCTAGTACAATAGTATCCCCATGGCTCAGTCCCAGAGAACGAATTTTTTTTAACTTGGGTAAAATATCAGAAATAAACCATTTAATTTTTAATATTTTAAGTTTTCATTGGTTATAAAAAGAGAGCATGCGGCAGTAAAAATGACCACATGGGAGAAACAGATTTTTAATTTTTTTGGCCTTATTTATACTAAGTACAACATGGGATATCTTATTCACTCATCATACTGACAATGGCCGATTTATGATGATAAGATGAAACACTTCATGTTTGGTGATAATCGATAAAACGTTGTTCCAAGGACGAACCAATTAAGATTTCATCATCAGGACATGTTTTATCAATCTTTGAAGCCCCAAACTACATTTTCAATCCATCTGCAATGAAATAGTGTAACCCTAGATTACAGCACACGAGGGGCACATGGGTAGTCAATGCACATTTAGCTGGGCTGTTGCATCTGGCCTCGGGTCACAACGCTATGCACACCTAGCTATAGCATTTAAAGCATATGAACATATTCATTTAAAATATTCATAAGCCCATTATTCATGGAGGGTCCTACCAGAAAGAGCCATGATGCATAGATCAAATCAACAAATCTCTGAAACTCAGCACGTGCTCCATCTTACTTAAGCAAATTATTATTACAACCTCATTACACATGACATGCACCAATTAGTCATGATGGGACTTGCTTCGGAGAGCCCTAATACAAGTATTTCCACAGCCACGCCCAGCATGATGAATCAATGTACGCTTTAATTTTATACTTATTTTAATAAAAAACGAGAGCAACGTGAAGTGTGGCATATGCCCCCGAGTGGCGTGATAAAAGGGTAGGTATGTCTCTCGGGGTATAACCAAAATCAAAGAAGCTTCCTCTTCACACCAACAATGCATCACACAAACAAAAAAAAAAATGATTTGAATCAGCATTCATAAGTTATTAGACGGAAACCAAATTTAAGATGGCCGCCATGACAGCCATATTGAATTGATTATCTGATCTAAAATCGAAAGGAAAGTTCCTATAGACATTAATAAGGCATACAAACATGAAACTGATTCGAGTCAGAATTTCTTAGTTATTGGACGGAAACCAAATTCCAGTTGGCCGCCATGGAAGCCATAAGGAATTGGCCACTGGCGCCACCTTGATTCAGCTGACTGGGCCAACATTGAAAGGAAGCTTTCTCTAGACAGCAAGAATGCTTATTTCCAAAATAAAAATGATTCGAGTCAGCATTTATTAGTTATTGGTCGGAAACCAAATTCAATATGGCCGTGGCGGCCATATTAAATTGGCTAGCTCAACCAAACACTGATCCAACATTGAAAGGAAGCTTCATCTAGACACCAACAATGCATAATTAACAAGAGCACCGCGTAGCGGGACAGTATACGCCCGTTTTGTATTTTTGAAGGGTTGGGGTAAGGATGAGGGGTGTGGGCTGAAAATTGTTTGGACCAACCCCATATTCGAACTTGACCTGTATTTTGTTGTGATTAAACAACATACCAAGTTTGGAACCAATCGGAAAACAAATAATAAAAGTTATCATCCAGAAACCAAATATTTGATGCATTCTATGTCCAACAGTTAGGCCATACTAAATTTATAATCCGGAAAACACAAAATGCACAAATTCAAGAGGAATAACTCTGGAAAGGTACATGCGATTTTGGCCGAAAGTGAACCTGAGCTGTGCTTTGTGGTCAAAAACAAAATCTGAGAATTTGAAAAACATCGGTCAAAGCATACTAAAGCTATCATCCGGAAATCACAAAATCCACAAATTTTCAATCATTCAAGGGGAATAACTCTGGAAAGGTATATGCGATTATGGTCAAAAGTGAACTTGAGCTGTATTTTGTGGTCAAAAACAAAAAACTGAAAATTTGAAATAAATCGGTCAAGGCAAACTAAAGTTATGAACCGGAAACGAAAAGTTGGGCTAAATTCCCATAAATAAAAGGCCATAACTCTACTGCAAATGGGCCGCTAGAAACGGAAATCGAACCCATCCTGTAGGCAAACTAAAGTTATCATCCGGAAACCACATAATTCACAAATTTGCAATCATTCAAGGGGAATAACTTTGGAAAGGTACATGCGATTATGGCCAAAGGTGAACTTGAGCTGTGCTTTGTGGTCAAAAACAAAATCTGAGAATTTGAAAAACATCGGTCAAAGCATACTAAAGCTATCATCCGGAAACCACAACATCCACAAATTTGCAATCATTCAAGGGGAATAACTCTGGAAAGGTATATGCGATTATGGTCAAAAGTGAACTTGAGCTGTATTTTGTGGTCAAAAAAAAAAAACTGAAAATTTGAAATAAATCGGTCAAGGCAAACTAAAGTTATCAACTGGAAACGAAACGTTGGGCTAAATTCTCATAAATAAAAGGCCATAACTCTACTGCAAATGGGCCGCTAGAAACGGAAATGGAACCCATCCTGTATTTTGTCATACTTACCCACATGCCAAATTTAACTAAGCTCAATCCATTACAACTAAAGTTATCGTCTGGAAACGAAATGTGTCCATGGACGGACAGACAGACAGACGGGTGGAGAGACCATTCACATAATACGTCCCGTTTTTCAAACGGGTGTATAAAATCAACATCTGAAAAATTTGGTGTCAATCCGTCAATGCGTTCGGCTTTAAATGAACGGAAATCATTTTTTTTTTCAAAAATTGTGTTTTCAAAGGGTCATAACTCTGCAGTGGATGGACTGAGAAACACCAATATCGAACTTGACCTGTATTTTATTGCTACAAACAACATCTGAAAGTTTGATGTCGATCCGTCAAGGCGTTCGACTTTAAATGAAGGGAAACCAATTTTTTTCGAAAGATTGTGTTTTCAAAGAGCCATAACTCTGCAGTGGATGGACTGAGAAACACCAATATCGAACCTGACCTGTATTTCATTGCTAAAAACAACATCTGAAAGATTTGGTGTCAATCCGTCAAAGCGTTCAGCTTTAAATGAACGGAAACCAATTTTTTTTTAGAAAAATTGTGTTCTCAAAGGGCCATATCTCTGCAGCAGATGGACTGAGAAACACCAATATCGAACTTGACCTGTATTTTAATGCTAAAAACAACGTCTGAAAGTTTGATGTCGATCCGTCAAGGCGTTCGACTTTAAATGAACGGAAACCAAATTGTTTACGGACAGACAGACAGACGGACAGACGGACAGACAGACTGATAACATAATACGGCCGTTTTTTTTTTTTAAACGGGCGTATAAAAAGTAAAAATGATTCAAGGTAGCATCCGTTAGTTATTGGACGGAAAGCAAATTCAATATGGCGGCCATGGTGGCCGTATTGAATTGGTTTAATTGGCTGGCTGATCCAAAATCAAAAGGAAGCTTCCTCTCGACACCAATGATGCATAATCAAAATGAAAGTGTCAATGACACTGCAGCTTGTGTAAAACATGTAATGTATAGTATGTGACACAGCAATGAAACACATCTAGGTACTGACCTGATAACAATGGTACAAAGGTACATGTCAAGTATTGTAAAGGTCTGTACATAAATACTGATAGCAGCCTGTAACAAATGTACGGGTAAAGTACTGCAAAGGTGGGTGACAGGTAGTTGCCTCTAGCCAGAGCCGTATTGAAATGTACACTTACTGTGTATAAGAAGCACTGAATAAATCAAAGTTTGTTTAATTGGCCGCCGGCGGCCATCTTGAAATTTCAGACCGCACCCCAAAACACTCGTTCTCGTCCCAAGGTGATAACAAAGGTACCCAAGACGTTTCGTGAAAATCCGTTCGTAAATACAGTCTCTACCAAGAGTCGTATTGACATGTGCACTTACTTTGTAAAGTAGCATTGAATAAATCAAAGTTCATCTAATTTGCATAATTTGAGAGAAAAACCCCGTATTATATGTGATGCATTCCATGTTACTAAATATTCATACAAAACGTTATTCCAATCAGAAGTTCTGTACAAAAAACTGATTGCTCTAATTTCGGTACAAAATGGCCGCCGGCAGCCATCTTGAATTTCGGATCACACCCCAAAACAGTCGTTCTCGTCCCAAGGTGATAACAAAGGTACCCAATAAGTTTCGTAAAGATCGGTTCATAAATACTGCCTCTACCCGAGTCGTATTGAAATGTTGACGGACGTACAGACGGGCGACAGGCCATGACATAACCTCAAATTTGACCAGGTCAAAGTTCAGCTAAAAATGAAATTGGTTAGAGTCAGTAATCATTAGTTATTGGGCGGAAACCAAATTTAAGATGACCGCCATAATGAATTGGCCACTGGCGGGCATCTTGGTTCAGCTGACTGGTCCAAAATCGAAAGGAAGCTTCCTGCAGACACCAACAATGCATAATCAAAAATACAAATGATTCGAGTCAGTATCCATTAGCATACTGAATTTGCTAGCTGGACCAAAATCGAAGAGAAGCATTGTCTGATCATACACAAGTGATCCCTAAAATTATAATTCAATCAAATAAGCGATTCTTTAGTTATTTGACAGAAACCAAAAGTTAACGGACGGACGGACGACGATGAAAACATTATGCCCCCGAGAGGTTCTCGGGGACATAAAACATAATGTTAAGACTGCCTGGTTTATGAGTTTAAGTGATAACTAACTAGGGCTTACAAACTATAAATTAAACTATGTTTTATTGGGGCAAATAAACCAACAGCATCGAAGTTCAGCAAAATGCAACCCATCAAACGAGCCAGCAAGGCAGGTCTCCTTTCAGTAGCATGCAACACCACAAACAATGATATGATATATACTGGGGCAGCAAATATAGAAGAGTTTCACTTCCATAGCATACAGTGACTGGGTGCAATCTTAGGATTGTTATAAAACAACCATGATTTCAAACACGTTTGGTTTAGACAAGATCTGAATACCTGATAAATTACCAGGTCTCTGTGTAGGGCCCTGCAATTCGAGTCGAATCTTTTCTATTCGAATCAAATATCTAGTTGAATCACTCTCAGATCTTGGAATCGAATCCAATCACGAAATCATGCCGAAAGTTAGCAGCCTCGCTAGCATCACATTGTACATGAAAATGTTTTTCTCCCCCATTTCCCCCCACTTTCTATGGAGGATATGCGTGCCTCAATGTGACTGTGAGAAGGCAATGCGAGATAAGATATTGCTCTTACATGACCCACGTGACAGGCTTATTAGCATATTTAATCATCGCATGTACTTCAGTAAAAAACAACATGGCGTCACGTTTCGGAAATATTAGCAGACGAACGCTTCTCTAAGAAAATAGAAATAAAATCACAAACCGCCAAACCAAAGGACAATTGGCTCTTTTATATAATTTTTTGGTGAACGCCATTGTGAGTGGAGCTAGTGCACGAAATTCCCGTCGAAAATTTAAGTGAATACATTAAATAAATCCGAATGTGGCAATGTTCATTTCGTTACAAATATTAAACTCCTATCATTTTGAAAGTATAGTCTTTGAGCCTAAATAATTAAATAAAATTCTTCAAAAAGTGTAAATCAAATAAAATCAAGTCTCTGCTACTTTAAACTGGACTTATTCCCATAATCTAAAGGGTTGAAATAAAATGAAAGTTCGGTATTACTGCCACTTCAGGTCACGTAGTGCTAAAATAGAACTTGAAAAAAAATTAATGGGCAAACACATCTGATTTTTGAAAGAATAAGAAGTAAATTGCTTTATTCCCTCCGGATTCCAGCTCTGTTTGCAAAGAGTCGGCTGTTTCAATGCCTGTTAGATTCGGCCAAGGTCAACCGACCAACATAGAATTCTAAAAAACTCGCCTGCTCACCCTGGCAGAAAATACCTCGGTTCACGTCTACGCTTCAAAATAAATGATTTATGATTTATGATGTATTGGTGTTTAAGGTCACATACGTATGCACAATGGCTAATCGTGACCGTGACAGTTTTACGGGTGGAGGAAGCCGGAGTACCCGGAGAGAACCACCGAGCAACGACGAGCAGCTGGCAGCTCCCCAACATCGTAACTCTGAACTCTGCACCGCAGCACAGGCAGGGTTAGATTGGTTGAAGACATGCGCACCATCGACGTGCAGTACGCCTCAGTACACAGCGTCATCGTGCCCCCATGTAGGCAATCGGGGTGAAGTTTCAAAATAAATAAAGCGCACTTGGAACAGCCAAACACTGATACTGGAACACGGTACATCATAATCACTTTAAATGAGTTTCAATGGAATTAGACTTCAATTTAATTGGACTTAAGTTTATTAATTTGTGAAGTTGCTCCCAGCTGAATGACAGTTTTGAATATAACAATAACATGACTTTGGAGGGCAATGTGGTTTATTAACGGCTCAACAGGTGTGAATAACAGCCCGACAGCTTATAAAAGGCCCGAGACAAAGTCGAGGGCTGTTAATAAGCTGATGGGCTGCTATTCACCCTGTTTCGTCTCGGGCCTTTTATCAGCTGTCGGGCTGTTATTCAAACCTGTTGAGCCGTTAATAAACCACAAGGCCCGACAAAGTCATGTTATTACTATTATTAGGCCTACTACTGCGATTCTGAGAAAGTTTTGACTCTGTACCTTAAATGGCAGCTACAAACGGCCAATTGGTCTTCATTCAATTCGCTTGATTGAAACGTTTTTAACGCTTTCAATCTGCAAATGATATTATCAACTGTTCTCAAACAAACTTGTGTCACATGGTTATCACGTGATCGGCTCCGGTACTCTATCAATTGCAACGAAGTTAGAAAACTTAAAAACAGACCCGATATTTACCGCTTTTAAGTCTGAAATAAAGGCTTAAAATTTCTGCAGACTTTCTTACTATATACACAGGCCGGGAGTCTGTAACTTGACATACATGCATGCAATATGGTATATACATATATAACCTAGCGAAGCGAAGGAGTGCAACGCACCCTCGACTGATCATATCACATTCACGCTTCGCATTACGATTCAAATCAACTTACCACTTATTTTTCTCGTCATGCTTACTCACAAATGATTTATCTATCTAACGGCTGAATGGTTCGATTCACAATTCTCGATTACATACTTTATTACACTATTTTTCTCCAAAAAATGATGGAATTTAAATCTGCCGCGACATCATGTCCCCCTTCGCGGAACCTGAAGTAAACAGTCGACAGTTTTAGTTTAAACAATATTTATTTCCAAATGTACAAGCAAACATAGTGTGAATAGAACAAGCTGGTGGGTTCGACTGTAAGCTGATAGCTTATAACTCGTCGTCGACAAAAAATGATGGAATTTAAATCTGCCGCGACATCATGTCCACCTTCGCGGAAACTGAAGTAAACAGTCGACAGTTTTACTTAACGGGATCAAAGTGAAACGAAACGGGTTTACCGTATGACGAAATCACCATGAAATGTGAATCGCTTTAACGTGTCTGAAGCGAAATTTGACTACGGGGACCGGCCGATAAAGTGTTCATTAGCTCTTATGTATCGCGGAGAACTGCAGCATGTTAAGTTTGCAAAACGTTAACCTTCTGCTGCTGCTGTAAGTAATAATAGAATATTGATAGTCTACTTTTCGCAACGCAACTGAAAATCTGTTTACCTTTCACGTTTTACAAGGAATATTCGCATTTATTAACAAATACACCTCCCATAGTTTGAGTCCTTAGTCGTAACACAGGAATCTGTAGCTTGTCATGTGAGCCATATATAAGACCCTCTATAGGATATTATATGGCCCATAGGACAAGTTCCTGACTCTTGTGGTCCTAATTGGAAAAAGATCGACCACATTTTACAGTAGTGTCTCATAAGCTATATTTTGGCGTGTTGATATTTTTATAATTTGGACCTACATGTAAACCATAGCTCATGCCACGATATGACAACAGGTGTGTCGAAACTTTTGTTATAAAGACACATGGGTTATAGATATTTTGGGGCCAAATTACTAAAAATGTACAAATCCTGTATCATTGTGCCGTCTGTTATTCCATTATTATAACCATTTTTTTCGGCTTATCATGTGCAAATCAAAATGGGCATAACCTTTTTTTCAAGTTATGCCTCCACCCCCCCCCCCCCCCAAAAAAAAAAAAAAAAAAACTCACAAAATCAAGACCATGTGATTTTACTGTGATTTATTTATAGAAAATAAAAAACTTAAATAAGTTCATACAACTGTAATACAACACAACACATCAGGGGCGCAGCTGGGATTCTATAATTGGGGACCTAGATTTTTTTTTTTGGAGGGGGGGGGACATACCATACCTGCTACTTGTAAAGTTGTTGTGTGGTTTCGGGGATCCTTGCCTAGTCCAAGCTTGGGCCTTCCCGTCGTTGCCCCTCCTCCCACTTCCATTCATGGAAGTGAGAGGAGGGGGTAATGACCGACAAAGATGTGGGAGAAGGGGGGTGACGACCAGAGAGTCCTAGTTTGGACAAGACCTCCCCGAGAAAAGTTTGAAAAATTTATTGCTCCGAGATTGAGTCTGGCAATTGTAGCATGTGTAGCCCTACACAGGAGAGCATTTTTGGGCTCTTAAGTTGTTTGAAACTTGCATTGGAATTGGATCAATGTTTTGTTTGTGTTTCGAGTGTTTTTTTTTTAGGGGGGGCTGTGGCTACGCCACTCAACACTCCAGTGCATACTATATTTATTGATGTTTAACGTCATTGTCAGTATTTGGGCGAAATCATGACACAACATATGTGCAAACGCCAATTGTTTGTACTTATGTTGCCCCTCTGTCCCCAACGTGATTCCATAAGTCATGATCGAGGCGTGTAATGCCTATGTGGGTGTTGGTATGGAAGCATCCCCCCCCCCCCCCCCACTGATGGCGTCCTGGGAAAATTTGAAAAAATTGATGCACAGGGATGGCGCAAAAAGGGAGGGGCTATCCCCCCCCCACCCCCACTCCTTTTCGGGGAGGTCTCCCCCTATTCCATCGGAGACATTTGGTAAGTTCGTCGGGAAAGGCTTCTCACTGCAAGCTTGGTTAATGTTTTCACAAGGGTAGCGATAAACACATCTTGCTTCAAGTGACAACATTTTGGAAAAAATTAATGTTATTTCGAGAGGTTATGGCGAGCCGCGACCACAATTCTATTTCTTTGGGTGAGGAAATAACGCTTTTCAAAGACTAATTTTTTAATTTCTTACACCGGGTCGAAGTTCTTCAAATAAGATCATGAAAAACGCCATTTCCTCGCTCAGAGAAACTGAACCCTGTTGGTGAATTTAACCCCCCCCCCCCCCCCCCCCGGGATTTCTGGTACCACCCGCCAGCTGCCTATCAGACATTGTAATTAGAGGGCAGCTGTCACTTTTTGTAATTGTACCGGTGATTTCTATTTGTTAATATCATTATTGGTATTGAGCAAATCGATCACGGACCAAGATCATCGCAATTAGTCTGAATACATGTATTGACAAGAAAAAAAGCTGTATATCAAATTTTTCAGTCTTCTTAGTCGAAAGGTATTTCATTTAATAAAATTTTGGTACATTTTTACTATACAGGCCGATACACTGAATGATAAGTTCGCAGTGCCTGTAATGGACTACTAGTAAATAATTGGAAGATTATGCAACGACGTAATGTGCTTACTCGCGAAAACAGCGTTTCGGCTTAGCCTTTAAAGTTTTGTGAGAATAATGTGAGCTATATCGATACAATTCCACGTCAGCATGCTTAAATATGTAAGCTTGTGGCATAGTTATGTATCCATGACAGAGGGTAGGTATATACTGCACCTCCTCCACCCCAGGGATCGATTCCCGGGATTGATTACGGTCGGTATATATGAGTCCCACAAAGGCTATGTTGTGCCTGAGAAACTTTACAATAGAAAGAAGAATTCCTCATCAGGCATTGGGAAGGTGAGGGTCTAGGAATATACTACTCTGTAAGACGGTTATATAATGACCCTCCCCCTCCGATGGGAGCTCATACCTCTTAGTTGAGGAGGAGCACTAAACATCCTTCTGACATACAGAGGCTAGGATATAGCCAGGAAACTATACAATAAAAGATGAAAACTTCCCTCCCTTCCAGGAGGGATGGGGAGTAGGCCTCGCCAACGAAGATGCTGTAGCCCCTGCTGACCCTCCCTTGATGCTACCACTGGTTTGAATCTGGCAGGGGTCCCTCTAAGGGGCCTTTAATTACATTCAACTCAAGTAACTGTTCTTTATATAGTCCGTTGTGGGTGAGCTGAGGTAGGGTAAATATTATAATCATAGCGGAGAGTTCATGTCCTATTGTGAACACTCCATATTCGTGAACTCTTTGCTAAGATTATAACGTTTACCCTAACCGAGCTCAACAGACACTGAGGGTATTAAGAAAATCGAGAAATGTTATGTGAGTGCATATTAGAGGCCACTCTGAGAGACCCCTGCCAGTTCACACACCAGGTGTGGCATCAAAGGAGGATCAATGGGGGATACAGACCCTTCATCAGCGAGGCCTACCCCCAACCACCCACCATCCCTACCCCATTGGAAATTTTCATCTTTTATTCTATGATTTCTTGGCTACATCCTAGCCTCTGTATGACGGCTAAATAGTATTCCTCCTCAACCTTGAGGCATGATGTACGAGCTCTCATCGGGAAGGAGGGGGATAATCGTCTTCCAGTGTAAAATATATCTGGAAATTACCCAGCCTCCCCTCCATGTGAGGGAACCCTCTTCTTTGTTGTAAGGTATTTTTGGCACAACATAGCCGCTGTAAGACGACTATATAGGTCCCTCCTGAAATCCTCCACCTCAGGGCTTGAGCCGAGAGCAGGGAGAGAGGAAGTATGTAGCCGGCCTACATATTATGCTAGCGTCATCATTGTCCCAAACCACAACTTTTTCACTTTTTGTATTATTTTTATCCAAAGTGGGCAAAATACGTAAACAGTCAGCACCCACATGCACGGTATCTGACATTTCACAACGTCTTTCCATTTCCACGTTTGATAATTGCATTTAAATATGTACCCTCCTCTCGCCAGGACCCATCAGAACCGGTCGGTGTCAACGTAGACTCTCAGGTTGTTGCATTAACGAAGCTGCCCTCAGTGATCTGCACAGAGAAGCTTGGTTGGCAAGCACAGAAACCCGACACTCCTCTGTACCACTTTCGATTTTACCCCAGCCTCTTTCAATGCTTTTTCCCTATAATTCTGCCCCTTTCCGACTTGTTATACCGATTGGATTGATCACTTCCCACGCCCCCCCCCCCCCCAAGTTGTGCATAGCTATTGCACAACATACACTGTATGAGACTTGTGATTGGGATGGAATTAGCAATGTTGGTGTGGAAGGTGCCCCCCCCCCCACCCACTCTCAAATTGTGTAGCTTATTTTTTCCCATTAAAACTTAGGCAGCGTATTAGGGTCACTACCTTTTCATTTAATAATCTCTTTTTACAGATTAGTAATGTGTCTTTACAGATTAAGATTACTAGAAGACTGTCTTTACAGATCAATAATCTATATTTACAGATTATTAGAAGGCTGCTTTTACAGATTAATAATCTAGGAGACTGTTTTACAATTTATTTGGTGACTGTTTTTACAGACTATTAGAAAACTGATTTTACAAATTAACTAGCTATTCGATAATTATAGCATGCAGTCGAATGTACCCTATTACCCGGACGTTTGGAGGAGTAGTTAGTGTTTAATTCCCATATAAACCGGACTTTGCGGGGGTTTGGGGGGGGGGATGTTTTTCTGTGCAAACCTTCGGTGCCATTTCGCTAGATCCTGCAAGTGGTGTACGTACTGCATATATAGTATGCTATAATATGTATGGTGATATATGTACACACAGGGCTATGGACATTAGTATGGATATGTGATGGCAAATTAGTGCCGAAGGTGGAGTTTCTCGAAAGTTTCCCCGCGAAACGGTTGACATTGCTATTGGCGTCGTGACGCCATGACGCGTACGCGACGTCATAGAAAGCTTGACCGTTGTTATTGTCCACTGTACAATCCAGTATGACATTATTCGGGTCAGGGAGGGCCGGGCTTCTCATACTGGACTGATAACGTAGAATAGGTGATATATAGTATTGGTACTTCTAATAGACCTGCATATTATACTATGACTAGTATAGATAGTACGTAATGCTAGGTCAACCAGTATTGTGGGAGTGTGTGTGTGTGTGTGTGGAGGGGTGGGGTAGGGGTGGAGTTTATGCTTGATCGTCGTCTAGTGCGGTATTTCAAGGTAGTTTTGGTGAGTTGGATTGATAGAACAGTATGGTCGTTATATTCCCCTGTAGGTCCCATCTTAATACTTGTTGTATTAACTACCTATTGCTTTGTACTATGTATGTAGTATGTAATGCTGGGCCAGGCGGTATTGTAGTGTGAGTGGGGTTAATGCATGGTCGCTAGTGTGGTAGTATAGGATGTACACTCTGCACCATTACATTATAGTTAGTACTACTACCCACCTAATGCTTCATATTATCCTATGACTGGTACAAGTAGAACGTAATGCTAGGACAAGCGAGGGTAATCCATGGTTGTCTAGTGTGGTAGTATAGGATGTGCTGGTTCAATGTGAGCCATTGGTACTACTAATCAACCTAATGCTTCATGTTAACCTATGACTGGTATAGGTAGAACGTAAGGTAAGGATAGGCCAAGAGCTATTGTGGGCGGGGGTAATGCCTTGTTGTCTAGTGCGGTAGTATAGTTTGGACGGTATATACCATTGTATGTCCCATTTTATCTCTTGGAATCACTATCATCTAGGGCGGTTTGCTGTCCCACAGATGATGTAGGTAGTACGTAATGCAGTGTTGTGTTTTGTATGCTTGGTTTCTAGTCTCGTAGCAGAGTGTGGATGGTCATTGCCTGCGACAGTTAGCAAGCCTGCAGTAGTGCTACAAGTCAGTAGGAATGGTACAAGGGGAGAAGACTATATGACTGTGGGACTACAGTAGAAGCTAATTACCATAGGACAGAAAACTGAAGCCGATGGTAAGGCCACCTGTGTAGGAACTATATAAGAGCTTGGAATCCCACTTATGGAATCACTTTTATGGAATTCCTACGGAGTGCCTTTTTGAATAACGACTGGCCTTTGGCCCCCTTTTTACCGAGATGAGGATAAGAGTTGTATGCAGAGTCACTCGATTGAGCAGTTTCGCTATAGCTTATTTGTTCGGTGGGATTCGAGTCGTTGGCTTTTGGGGATAATCATCAATCCTGTTTCTAACCTTTTTTGGAAAACGTTTGGCCCACGGCACTAATTTTTTCCGTGTTGAGAATAAGCGTCGTATGTGGAGTCACTCGTTCGAGTAATTACACTATGGCTTTTTTGTTCGATGGGATTCTAGTCGTTCGAGCAATCGCAGATACTTAGCAAGCCTGTAGTTGTACTACAAGTCAATTGTAATAGTATAAGGTACTAATGGTACAAAGCTGCAAGAGTGGTAGAAGATTATAGTATTTATTGGATGTCTACGAAAAGAGGCAAGTCAGAGGACAGCTAGTTGAAGACAACATGGAAAGTTGGGAACCGATGTGTAGGAACTTTATAAGAGCTGGATAAGAGCTTGTAATCCCACTTATAAAATCCCACTGATGGAATCCCTTTTACGGAATCGATGGAGCAGACGCGTTCCGTGACACCCCGTTTCCAGCAGCCCTACCTAAAAATTGACTGGCTTTTGGCGCCCTTTTTCCAAGATGAGCATAAGAGCAGTATTTGCAGTGACTCTTTCCAGCAAGAGCTCTATCGCCCATTTGCTCGATGAGATACTGTTCTTGTGCTCATCTCGGAAAAACGAAGTACCGAAGTCCAGTCGTTGTTCAGGGAAGTGCGGTGCCACGAAACGTGGCCATTCCATTGATTCCATAAAGGGGTTCTGTAAGTGGGATTCCATGCCCTTATACAGCTCTTATACAGTTCATACACAGGTAGCCTTACCGTCGGTTTCCATCTTTATCGTCAACTATCTGTCCCATGACTTGTCTCTTTCGTAGACATTCAATACTATAATATCCTACCACCCTCGCAGCTTTGTACCACTGCAGGCTTCTCCGATTGCTCGAACAACTGGAATCCCATCGAGCAAATAAGCCACAGAGTAATTGCTAGAACCAGTGACTCCACATACGACTCTTATCTTTTATAAATAATATTTATTATAAAAAGGGTGCCGAAGGCCAGACGTTTCCAAAAATGGGTTCTGCAAGTGGGATGCCTAGAACAGGATTGCTGACTATTCCAAATAAGCTATCGAGCAATTACTGAGAGGTAATTGCTCGAAGGACTCTAATCCCACCGAGCAAGTAAGCTATAGAGCAATTGCTCGATGGAGTGACTCCACATACGACTCTTATCTTCGTCGCGGTTAAAAGCGGTGACGAAGGTCAGTTATCTTTCAAAAAGGGATTCCGTAGGGATTCAGTAAAGAGGATTCTACAAGTGGGATTCCTTAAGTGGGATTCCAAACTCCTATATAGCTCCTATACAGGTGGTTTTACCATCGGCTTCAGCTTTCTGTCTAACTTTTAGCTTCTACTGTAGTGGCCGGCCCCCCACTCCTATAGTCTTCTACCATCACTACAGAATTGTAGCACGACTGCAGGCTTACTGACACAAATGACGACTCTACCCTCGGCCAAGTCTTAGCATGTCAGAGGACCATCCATACTCTGCTACGAGACTAGAAACTACGCATACACAACACAACACTACATTACGTACTACCTACATCATCTGCGGGACAGCATACCACCCCAGACGGATAGCGTTTCAAAGGGTTAAACAGGGACCTACAATAGGTATATACCGTCCATACGATACTAGACAACCAGACATTAACCCCTCCTAAAATAGCGCTATCCTTATGTTCTATCTATACCATTCCATGCATTACCCTACCCACCCTACAATATCTTCTGGCCCAGTATTACATACTAACTATTCCAGGCATAGGATTTTACAAAGCAATCGGCAGGTTAATACAACAAGGATTAAGGGTGGGATCAACAGAGGTATATAACGCCCATACTATACTGCCAAATTCGCAAACCACCAAGGACTATCTCTCAATACCGCACTAGACAAGGACCATGCATCATCTCCGACGCGACAATACTGGCTGATCTAGCATTACGTATTATTTATTTATTTATTTATTTATTTATTTATTTATTTATTTATTGGTGTTTTAAGGTCACATACTTATGCACAATTGGTTAATCATGACCGTGACAGTTTTACGGGTGGAGGAAGCCGGAGTACCCAGAGAGAACTACCGAGCAACGACGAGCAGCTGCCAACTCCCCAACATCGTAACTCCGCACTGCAGCACAGGCGGGGTTAGATTGGTTGAAGACATGCGCACCATCGACGTGCAGTACGCCTTAGTACACGGCTTCATCGTGTGGACAATCGGGGTTGAGTGCCTTGCCCAAGGACTCAACGCAGGAGTCCGAATCGAACGCTCAGATGGTCACCCATCCGAGGATTAACCAGGCTCGACGTTGCTTAACTTTGGTGATCGGACGAGGACCGGTTACTGCAACGCCACCGCGCCCCAGCATTACGTACTACCTATACAGGTCATAAAGGTCGATTAGTAGTACCAAGGACTAATAGTGTAACTACATGGGTATATACCACCCATACTATACTACGATATCAGTCCAGTACGAGAAGCCCAAAACACCCTGGCCCGCATAAGGTCATACCAGATTGTACAATGGACAACAACAGCAGTTAACGTTTCTATGACGTTGCGTGCGGATCAGGACGTAACGACATCAATAGGAACGTCACCCACTTCACGGGGAAACCTTTCTTGAAGCCCCACCTTCACCATTAATTTTCCATCACATATCACCCACACTATATACCCTCAGCCCTGTGTTTACATATATCACTATACATATCATAGCATACTATATATGCAGTAGTTGCAGAATCTAGCTGGATGGCGCCGCAGTTTTGCACAGAAAACATTTGCTTCCACCCAAAGTTCGGTTGCTATTGGAATTTAACACTAGCTGCTCCCCAAAAGCCCGGGTAATAGAGCACGATCTGGTAGATGCTACACTACTGACTAATCATCGAATAGTTAGTTAATTTGTAAAAGCAGGTTTTTAATCATCTGCAAAAGCTGTCTCCTTATAATTTGTAAATATATATTATTATATATTATTATTATTATTTATAAAAATAGATTATTAATAAATAAAAACAGCCTTGTAATAATCTGTAAAAAACAGTCGTCTAATAAATTGTAAAAACAGTCTCCTAATAATCTGTAAATACAGATTTCTTATCTGTAAAAAAAGTCTTGTGATAATCTGTAAAAACAGTCATCTAATAAATTGTAAATAGTCTCCTAATAATCTGTAAAAACATATTACTAATCTGTAAAAAAAACGGATAATAAAATGATTTTGCTGACCCTAGTACCCTGCTGTAAAAACTCCAGAGAACCTCGGAAGTGGAGTGACCATGGGCTCGTTATAACATTTCCGGTGACTAATAAAAACAAACATATGAATATATATACCTTCCCATTTTTCTGACAAATGCCTTTCCCGCGTTCGTCTCACCCTCTTCAGCTCAATAAAATCTAAAAATCTTAAAAGCACAGACGATCTGACTAACACCGCACAGAATTCTCTGACTGCACAGAGATTCCGTGGGCTGATTGAGCAGTGTGTTTACACTAACACCGCACAGAATTCTCTGATTGCACAAAGAATCCGTGGGCTGATTGAGCAATGTGTTTATATGAAACAAGAAACCTCTGTGAAACTTTATCAGTATCAACTTTCTAAGTTCTTCAATTAACTTAATTGTGACAGCATAACCTGGAAACTTTTTTTCAGTATCAAGCTATTTATCGCACATTTAATATAGGTTTGAACAAGTTATTTCTTTCTGCGAGGTAAATTATGAGATAAACTTAAAACGTGTCAACAAGGACTGCCCCAGTGGATTGCTAATTTCCACATCTGTGTGTGTCAAGACTCCACAAGGAATTCAATTATTTCATGATACACATGTGACACCAGCATGATGGATACCAGAATTGAGTGGAAATGTTGAGGTTGGATTGTTTTCAAAGTTCAAGGAGCTTTAAAATTTTTATGAAGAGCTTTGTAAGACTAGCGCCTTCCCACTTTGGTTACTTATTTTACCATCAGTAGCTTATGGTTGTTGTTTCTTTTTGCACTAAATGTCAGTAACATCTCCGCTAATATTTTCAAACTACCTTCATGTACTTAACACATATAAAGATTGGGAGAAAGAACATGATAGAGACAAACTAACTTCATGAACTTAACACACACAAAGATTGGAAGCAAAAACATGATACAGACAGACAAGCTACCTTCATGAACGTAACACACGCAAAGATTGGGAGCAAAAACATGATACAGACAGACAGACTACCTTCATGAACTTAACACACACAAAGAGTGGGAGCAAAAACATGATACAGACAGACAAAGTACCTTCAAGAACGTAACACACACAAAGATTGGAAGCAAAAACATGATACAGACAGACAAAGTACCTTCATGAACGTAACACACACAAAGATTGGAAGCAAAAACATGATACAGACAGACAAAGTACCTTCATGAACGTAACGCACACAAAGATTGGAAGCAAAAACATGTTACAGACAGACAAAGTACCTTCAAGAACGTAACACACACAAAGATTGGAAGCAAAACATGATACAGACAGACAAACTACCTTCATGAACTTAACACACACAAAAATTGGGAGCAAAAACATGATACAGACAAAGTACCTTCTTGAACTTAACACACACAAAGACTGGGAGCAAAAACATGATACAGACAGACAAACTACCTTCATGAACGTAACACACACAAAGATTGGGAGCAAAACATGATACAGACAGACAAAGTACCTTTATGAACTTCACACACACAAAGATTGGAAGCAAAAACATGATACAGACAGACAAAGTACCTTCATGAACGTAACACACACAAAGATTGGAAGCAAAAACATAATACAGACAGACAAAGTACCTTCATGAACGTAACGCACACAAAGATTGGAAGCAAAAACATGATACAGACAGACAAAGTACCTTCAAGAACGTAACACACACAAAGATTGGAAGGAAAACATGATACAGACAGACAAACTACCTTCATGAACTTAACACACACAAAGATTGGGAGCAAAAACATGATACAGACAGACAAACTACCTTCATGAACTTAACACACACAAAGATTGGGAGCAAAAACATGATACAGACAGACAAACTACCTTTATGAACTTAACACACACAAAGATTGGAAGCAAAACATGATACAGACAGACAAACTACCTTCATGAACTTAACACACACAAAGATTGGGAGCAAAAACATGATACAGACAAAGTACCTTCTTGAACTTAACACACACAAAGACTGGGAGCAAAAACATGATACAGACAGACAAACTACCTTCATGAACGTAACACACACAAAGATTGGGAGCAAAACATGATACAGACAGACAAACTACCTTTATGAACTTAACACACACAAAGATTGGAAGCAAAACATGATACAGACAGACAAACTACCTTCATGAACTTAACACACACAAAGATTGGGAGCAAAAACATGATACAGACAGACAAACTACCTTCATGAACTTAACACACACAAAGATTGGGAGCAAAAGCATGATACAGACAAAGTACCTTCTTGAACTTAACACACACAAAGACTGGGAGCAAAAACATGATACAGACAGACAAACTACCTTCATGAACGTAACACACACAAAGATTGGGAGCAAAAACATGATACAGACAAAGTACCTTCATGAACGTAACACACACAAAGATTGGAAGCAAAACATGATACAGACAGACAAAGTACCTTTATGAACTTAACACACACAAAGATTGGGAGCAAAAACATGATACAGACAGACAAACTACCTTTATGAACTTAACACACACAAAGATTGGGAGCAAAAACATGATACAGACAAAGTACCTTCTTGATCTTAACACACACAAAGACTGGGAGCAAAAACATGATACAGACAGACAAACTACCTTCATGAACGTAACACACACAAAGATTGGGTGCAAAAACATGATACAGGCAGACAAACTACCTTCATGAACGTAACACAAACAAAGATTGGGAGCAAAACATGATACAGACAGACACACTACCTTTATGAACTTAACACACACAAAGATTGGGAGCAAAAACATGATACAGACAAAGTACCTTCTTGAACTTAACACACACAAAGACTGGGAGCAAAAACATGATACAGACAGACAAACTACCTTCATGAACGTAACACACACAAAGATTGGGAGCAAAAACATGATACAGACAGACAAAGTACCTTTATGAACTTAACACACACAAAGATTGGGAGCAAGAACATGATACAGACAGACAAAGTACCTTCTTGAACTTAACACACACAAAGATTGGGTGCAAAAACATGATACAGACAAACAGGCAGGTGTGTGGATGTTACTGTAAATAAATACTGTTCAGCCCAAATTATAAACTAAACAGAGACAGACAGAAAGACAAACAGACAGACAGACAGAGCCAGACAGACAGACAGACAGACAGACAGACATAAGGATTATATGGGTGGAGGGACTGATGGATGGACCACGGATAGAGACAGATTATCGCAGGCAGGCAGGCAGACAGACAGGCAGACAGACATTCTATGGATATACAGGTGGACGAATGAACATACAGATAAGACAGGCAGAGTCACACTCCGACACACGAGCACATGAACTTGCTAACGAATTGCATTATCTTACAATCAAACTTCGTTTGTCCTTTTTTGAGAAATAAATTCTTTGAAAGAATGATTCAAATGAAAGGTAAATGCAAAATTTTTTTTTTAAATATTATCCTCAGCATGTACTCCAAAGCAAGAGTATTTTCTGCTGTCTACCCTGTTGGTACACTTTTTCATCAGTTCAGTGATCATTCTTTCCCATGAAAGTAGCATTTGGTTGATAAAATAGGAACAGGCCAAGCTTTTTTATGCAGCTGCCGAAAAAATCACCAAGAAAAATGACCATTTTTGGCAGTGGAGAAGGGAAAGGAGAGGAAATTCCAGGAGCATAGGCTCGCCTATTAGACTGGGGAGGTGTGTAGTCCGTCATGGCATCGGCCGCCTAATGAGTTTTTTCGATGAGAGAAGAAATTCTTTCCTTGAAGCTTTTTGATGATATTTATCATCTAATTAAAGGGGAAATTTCAAAGCACTACTAATAGAGCATGTGCACAGTACGTGGAGAATGTATTGTCACTAAATCACTCATAGAGTGGAGATTTCACTCAAGCATTTTTTGCAAATTTGTTGCAAATCTTATCAAGCACAAGCAAGTTCCAGCCAATGGACCTCCGTGTTAAACCCGGAGGTCTGCTGGCTGAAATGTTGCTTGTTTTTTTGTTCATATATGCAGAATTTGAAAGTGATACTTTGGGTGATAACTCCAGTCCACGTGTGATTTAGTTACAATTCACTCTCCACATACTGTATATAGTCGGGTGTCATTTACAATGGGGACTGGCTGGGAATACATATGGGCGCGGTGGCTTAGTAGGTAGAGGTACAAGCTGTAAGCCGAGAGGTCCTCGATTCGAATCCCACCTGCGGTAACCGCGTCGTGTTCTTGGGCGAGACACTGTTTACTAAGGCGTACTGTACGTCGATGGTGCACCCGTGTTCAACCAATTCCAGCTCTGCTTGTGTGGAGTTATGTTGGGAAGCTGACAGTTGCTCGCCGTTGCTCAGTGGTTCTCTTCGGATACTCCGGTTTCTTCCATCCGCAAAACTGCCATGGTCACGATTGGATATTGTGCAGAAATATGTGACCTTATACACCAATAAATAAATAAATAAATAAATAAATAAATAAATAAATAAATAAATAAATAAATGGGAATACATCTGAATATTTTAATTTTCCCAGACACCTACCTCACAGTAACAAGAAAAGGAAAAGTTGCAAATATTTCATTTACTTTTCAAACTGAATAGTATTTGTGCGACTTTAACAAATATGATCATAACAAAATAGAACAAATAACTGAACTTGATACGATGAATGGACTCTTTGAATTATCTAATTTGCATCACAGACCACTTTCTATACAGCAGAAAACTTAATAAACTGAAGTACCCTGCTTCGTGCTGACTACTTTTTCCGTCTACCCCCACTACACAGTACAAAACTCAATGTTGTCCCAACTTTGGATAAAAACTGGGGAAATGACTATTCAGCAGACCTGAAATGATCAGAAAGAAGTTCTCTGACAACTTTTATCGGGATCAAATGTCATATAAAATAGCACCAAAACAGACAGTAGTGCAAAAAAGGGCATATTTAGTGAACTTCTCAGTATGATATGCTAGCATCCCCAAATGTACCCTCTACGACTGTCTGGGGATAATCAGGGCCTATATTTCGACGCGTATCCGCGAGTCGATTCAAGTGAACATTCGCGGAAACACAGCTACGGGAATCCACTTCGATTCGTGTGATCTGAGTACTAAGATTCACGCAGAAGGTGGAAGAAAGGAATAAAGTTGCATGGAGTGGAAAAAGAGATATATCAATAACGCACTAATAGTACTGAATGACATTTCCTGATAATACGTCCAGTGCCTGTGGTCAACATGAGCTAATACTGTGACTATATGATTTTCCAACGCAGGAATCTTTAACCATATTAACCCGAGCGGCCACTTTTCCGGCCAGGAACACGATACGACTTAATGTCATTATATAGGATGGCTGTTCAGTAATGTGTGGGGCAGACCAATCAATATATTCAACGTGCAGCACCGAGGCTGCACGTTGAATATATTGATTGGTCTACCCCAGATAATGAAATAGACTCTTCCAATTGCTGCCATTGAATCGACATGGAAGATACCACTAGAGTTCAAGTTAATAACAGAATGAGGGTTTCAGAAAGGTCGGCAGCGCACAGGTAGACCTGACGCATTTGTCTCCATCCAAAAAACAAACTCCTGAATCTTGCTGCATCTTGACACTAAAAAATTGAAATGTTCTGATAGGTGACATGAACCCAAAAGTCTTAATCTCCAGTGGCAAATACAATGTCGTCATTAATTGTTGGAAAATACTGAAAAAGTCTACATATTACTCGAAGCTATTCTTGTTACTCTAAGTTATTCTTGTATTTTTTGTTGTTGTTGTGGGTTTTTTTTTTTTTTTTTGGGGGGGGGGGGGTTCACTTGATGACCGCCCTTTATTTTATGTGTCTTTTTTGTAGAGAAAGTGAAATCTCCCCTATACCACGCCTTGTTCTGGTTGCATAACGCGTTGCGCTCTTCATGTGTATGCCCCAAACAGGGGGGGGGGGGGGGGGCGTACTTGCCAACAGAAATAAAACAGGAGGCACCAAGGGGCCTGAAGCGCTCATCTTTCATCTTGAACAGAACACAATATAAACAGAGTCTAACAATGATTCCACATTAAGCAATCCATCTCCATAGGATACACTGTCAATCCTTAAGTCCCTCAGGAGTGACCAAAATAATCCGGGCATCATGCCTTCTCTTCAGCTGATCATAATGTAAAATGTAGAGCTCCTCTATGAAGCCCCTTGATACAACCTATGTGAACTAATCTTATTTACACACCTCTAGAGGTACTGAATACAAAATTTCTAATTCTTCAGCTACATGGCCAATTCCGGCTCCCATAGGGAGCCCAAATATTAACCCAGGCTCTCGATTTGAACAAAGTTACAGCTGACTTCCCTAGAGATGTTGTGTACCAAATATGAAAGAATTCTGAGCAATTTCTGACTGTTGGATCTGAAGAAGAGAAATTTTAAAGAAATTTCTTTATATTGCACTAAGTTGAAATTTGGGCTACCACAGCGAGCCCAAATATTAACCTACGGATCTGAATTGAACAAACTTGAGATGTTGTATACCAAAATGAAAACATTCTTACTAGTGGATCTGAAGAAGATTTTTGAAGAAATTCCCTCATATTGTACTAAGTTAAATTTCTGGTTCCCACGTGGAGCCCAAATATTAACCCGGGCACTCGAATTGCGCAAACTTGAATCTGACCCCCATAGAGATGTTGTATACCAAATATGAAAGTATTCCGACTGGTGGATCTGAAGAAGAATTTTAAAGAAATTTCCTCATATTAGTTCAAATTTAGGCTACCATAGTGAGCTCAAATATATACCTATGGATCCGATTTGAAAAAAAACTTTAATCTGACCCCACAGAGATGTTGCATACCAAATATGAAAGCATTCTGACTGGTGTATCTGAAGAAGACGATTTTTAAAAATTATCCCCTATATTGAACTAAGTTAAAAGCCCAAATATTAACCTTGGGACTTGGTTTGAATACTCTTGAATCGGGCCCTCATAACAATGATGTATACCAAACATTAAAAGATTCTGACTGGTGGTTTTGAAGAAGATTTTTAAAGAATATTCCCCATATTACCCCAAGTTAAAAATGCGGGCTTCTGTATTGAGCCCAAATATGACCCAATGGGCTTTATTTTAACAACCTTGTATCTGACCCCTCCCCTCCTATGAATGCTGTATACCGAATATCAAAAGATTCTGATGATTGGTTCTGGAGAAAAGAATTTTTTTTAATTTTTTTTGCAAATATGCTGACTCGGCATTTTTTCGATGCCCACTACAGAACACCCTAACATAATTCTATTGGTCGTAAGTGTGCTTCATACCCAATAACAGAGCTGTTTACTGTGTGGTTTGGGAAATATGGGAGTTTGAAAATATTTCTATATTTAGCTCCCAGGGTTCCAATGGCGATGCGGGAATTTTCTTTTTGCATGAGTCGAGTACTTATGACCCAATAATACCACATACCAAATTTGGTTCAAATCGGACCATCAGTTCAGAAAATAGAAATTTTGGGCGAGGGCCAAAGATCTTACCCCTTCCATTACAAAGCCAAATATTGCTTCACGGACTTCGTTTGAAAAATAATCTGATTCTACACCTCGAAAGGAAGCGCCGTAACAAATATCAAGTCATTGTACCCACGGGTTCACGAGAAAATTATAAAAATATTTTGGAGCGTTTTCCCCCACTCCCTCCCTATGGGGCTGGGCATGTTGAGTGGAACAAAAATGCAGTGCCCCTTCGGGACCATCACTCACACACATTTTCACTTGAATTGGCCCAGTGGTTTTGGAGGAGAAGACCAGATCATGGTGATGACGGACGACGGACGAGCTCACACGGTTTGACTTTTGTCAAGATGAGTTAAAAGGGTATCTATGATGAGGAATAGCGATTGGAATCAGTGACGTAAATTGTCAATCATCTTCCAAACAGTTTATCTCTGCAACGGGCGTTGTGTTATCATCAGCGAAATTGCCTTTGTGAATTTCACTATAAAATTGCCTCTGATGAATTTCAAACGCCTGTTACCACACTGATCTTATACAAGGGGGCGTGAACACTATGCAATTGACAGTTAATGTCAGCCATTTGCGGTAAACTCGATTACAGATTAAACTTAATATTTCGCTTGTTTAGAATGAGAAAACGAGCGTGGGAGAAGAGGTGTGGGAAGGGGCTGACAATTTAACTTGAGTTCATTTTATTGATCTTTTTGCGACTTGAATAAACTCATTTGATTTGATTTTGCATCAGTTTCAGGATTTTGTAAAGCATTCCTTGTTCATCTAGCCCCTAGGCCTATCAAAATGAAATAAGCCTAAACGAAACCGAGAAGTGACTCTTTCCAAATCCGAAATAAAAACCGAGGGCAATTGCACAGCCGAACAGCTCTATATAATGATGATTATTATCCCGCACAAGTGAGGGATAAAGTGTAGAGCTCCTTTCGTCTGTCCTTCCGCCCGTCCGAACATTTTTAACTTGAACAATACTTAACAGATTTCAATTCTTTTTGGTATTTGTCTGTCTAGCAACAATTTTTACGTCAAGTTCGATGAACACCGATATCTCTTGAAAATTAAGGGTGTTATGGCCCTTTGTTATGAAAAATATTCTGTAAATCTTCTTTATGGCATAACTTGAACAATAGTGAAGGGATTTCAATTCTTTGCATCTATGCCTCTATAGCAGCAATGTCTGCATCAAGTTCGATGACCAGCGATATCCGATGAAAATTGTGGGAGTTACTGAATTTGTTCAATAAAAATATAGTGTAATTATTTATGGCATAACGTTAACAATAAAAACCGGATTTCAATTCTTTTCGGTATATGTCTTTATAGCAACAATGTCTACATCAAGTTTGATGACCAGCGATATCCGATGAAAATTATAGGAGTTATTGCCCTTTGTTAAAAAACATCGTGTAATGCTTTTTTATGAAATAACTTGAACATTTAGTAACAAAATATCAAAACAAATTGTAAATATTTCTTTGGGAACAATGTCTACTTCAAATCGATGATGACCACCCTCGTTCGATGAAAAGTTATTGCCCTGCCCCCCCCCCCCACCTCCTCCCCTCCATACAGGCATTTTTTTTTTTTTGCTCTGAAGTGCATTTTGAACGTTTTAAAGTGACTGCTTGCAGAAGAAATTGTTGACTCCAATGACCCTACCCGCACCCCCATGTCAATTAGGCATGTTTTCTTTGCTTCGAAATGCATTTTGAAGGATTTAGAGTGAGTACATGCGGAAAAATATTTTTACTCCCATGACCCCCTACACCCCCCCCCCCCCCCCCCGGTCAATTAGGCATTTTTTCTCTTTTGCTACAAAATGTATTTTGAAGAATTTAGAGTCATTACATGCAGACAGAAAAAAAATATTTTACTCATAACTCACCCCCAAAACCCCACCCACCCCCACCCACCTTATCCGGTCAGTTACGCTTTTTTCTTTTTTTTTTTTTTTGCTCCAAGATGAGCATGGCCGGATTTGGGGTGATTTTATGTGGGCAAAGAAAACACCTATGCTCCCGCTCCCAAATTGTGGGGGGGGGGGGGGAGGGTGCGGGGGAGGATTAGCAGAGCTTGGCGATGCAGATCTCTTGTTTGTTTTGCATTCCTAGACCTTTTCATAGTGGTTTCATACCTTCTGATAGTCGGGCGACTTGAGAAGGAGGAGAAAGTATAATTTGCTATTCGTCTGACGCGAATTTTTCCGACATGTTACTGGAACAAATTAATTCGACCTATTTGTTCATGACCCAATGCTACAAGTCACACATACTTGTAATTTGACAAGATCAAACGGAACTAAGCATCATTCAGAACCATTTCTATCAGATAAACGTCTTGAATCTAGCCTGGAAATGCCTGGTACAAATATGAAAACGTGGACAAATTGTATGGCTCTTGGAGAGTGAAATCCTAATTATCCTACAAATATATCTCATTACAAGAAAATTCTCAAAATATACATTCAGATGCAAGGAAATGAGAATGTTTAGACCCTGGAATTCAAATTTGCTTGCGACGGGCTGGACCATGATTGCCTCGTCAATCGCCGTCATCGCCATAACCTCTCACAGCACAGATTTCAGCCCCATTCATTTCCCATGGAAACGCTGTGCTGTGGGTATTAACAGACGGTATTTGGGAACAGCAGCATCAACTCCCCACCCTCACTCCATGCAATCCTGGGGCCGAAAACCTCGCGCGACTAAATTTACGAGAATATATTTGGATTCTCGTAAATTTTGACGAAATATAAGCCCTACTCATTATGACTCTGCCTCCTCCGGAGCATATATGCCGAAACTTAATAAAAATGATTTTGCTGATGCTTCCCTGCTGTCACCCTATGGGAAGCATATTTGTAGCTGGATTGAGCCACCAGCAGTAATGACTGTTATAAGAAAGAGAGATCATCTAAATATTAGTCAGTTGAATCTGCCTGGAAAGCAATAATTATGGAAAGCCATACTATTTCCGTGCAATTCATTGTGAAGTAAGTAGATTCAAGAAAATACGTCACATTACCATTTATGGTTTGTTTAACCCTTTACCTCAATCGGCTTTTTTGCAAAAATTAAAATAAACTGAATTTCATATTTTGGCAAAATGTTATCATTTTCAGTAAAATCAAATCAATATGGATGTCACTGACACCGGCTGGGTGAGCCAGTTCCAATAACACCCATCTTTGTATGTTTTTTAAAAATAAGTTCCCAATCTGGTATATTTCCGTCTAATTAGCATTTATATTTTGGCCGATTTACTGGTCATTTTGGCAGATAAGTTAGGTGAAGGATTGAAATAGAATTCATCGACCCCGAAGTACAAAATATAATACCACCCAAAACATCGGCATAGGATTCCCCCAAACCCAGCCTCAATTCATGGTGAATAAACAGGATAACTCCAAATAGTTATTAAAGAGAAGGTGGGTGTCGTGAAATTGTGCGAAAAAACATTCAAGAACCTTTTTCAGTGGTGGACTGGCGGTGGGTTATCATTTTTGGGCTAAATTGAAAAAAACAAAACTCGCATATGTTCCTAGAATTAAGCCCCCCCCCCCTCCCCCCAATAAAAGCCTGAAGCCTTTTTTTTCGACCCTGCATAAACACGCTGTATACACATTCTAGTGTGTTTGGGGATGGGGGTGGGGGGGGGGGGGGGGACTCGTTATCCTTATTAAAAGTCCGAAAATGAATTCGAAGGAAGCAATTTATATTCATCGAATAGATTTGGGCCCATATCTTCTGTTTCTCAGAAAATTACTACCGAGAAGTTTATCATTATGAAGTAATAACTAAATAAGTGCTCCCTGAACTGTAGGCCTATAGGTTTTCCAGATCATGATGAATAATCACTGAACGATTGCATGGGGTGGTAGCTGTGGCACTGTCCGAAAACTGGATTACCCAATATATAAAATACCAACCACCTATTCCAATATCTATCATACTAGTAGAAATATATATGCTTACCTTTTGAGCCTTGAGGGCTTCTATATCGACACCTCTTTTCAACAAAAACTTGTACATTTTCTCAGTTTGTTCTGCCATGCTGCAGCGACGACTAAAAGGGAAATGGAAAGACACTCAAGTAAAACTGGAAAGAAAACTTTCAGCAGATTTGATTTTAAATGAACAACAATATCCGGTCAATCTTCAGCCAGACTAAACATCAAACAGCAGAGACAATAGGCTAAGTTGCGAAAGAGTTAATTCATTTTAATATATCAAACTGATTTTGGTATTTGAAATGAACACCGTACGTTGGCTATCAGCCAAGTGCCTTTGGTCTCTTTTTGTAGTCAGTGAGAACGTGTCTCTTCCGAAGTGAATCGACAACAACGGACCCCACTTCTCAACTATGATTTTTTTACCCGAACATTTAAAACTCCATTATTTTCCCTTTACCTCAACTAACGGCAAAACAGACCTCTCACTTGATACTGGAAGCGGGGTGAAGAACATGGGCTCAATTCTCACAGCAAAAGATTTGTCTGGTGGGCTCTTATTTTTTGTTTCAGAATGCATCTAATCAATTGTGAACTGAAAAGCATCACTTTTAACTGTGCCTTTAACAGAACAATCATTGAAACTAACCTTTAAATCCATTATTTTTCTGGTGTATTCTTTTCCGCAATCTTCACTCCGCCAGAGCAATGAGCACCACGCGTCTGTCTGGAATAATGTTTCCACTCAAAACAAAACCGTGTTTACTTTAAAAGAATATTTTTTTCGTACTTATGAAAAAGTTTTCGTACTTACGAAAGTGTTTTCGTACTTGCGAGAGTATTTTCGTAGTTACGAAACAGTTTTCGTACTTACGAAAGTATTTTCGTACTTACGAAACAGTTTTCGTACTTACGAAAAAGTTTTCGTACTTACGAAAGTGGTTTCGTACTTACGAAAGTGTTTTCGTAGTTACGAAAACGTTTTCGTACTTACGAAAGTGGTTTCGTACTTACGAAAGTGTTTTCGTAGTTACGAAAAAGTTTTCGTACTTACGAAAGTGTTTTCGTACCTACGAAAGGGATTTCGTACTTACGAAAGTGGTTTTGTAGTTACGAAAAAGTTTTCGTACTTACGAAATTGTTTTCGTACTTACGAAAGTATTTTCGTAGTTACGAAAGTGTTTTGGTAGTTACGAAAAAGTTTTCGTACTTACGAAAGTGTTTTCGTACTTACGAAAGTATTTTCGTAGGTACGAAACAGTTTTCGTACTTACGAAAGTGTTTTCATAGTTACGAAAAAGTTTTCGTACTTACGAAAGTGTTTTCGTACCTACGAAAGGGATTTCGTACTTACGAAAGTGTTTTCGTAGTTACGAAAGTGTTTTCGTAGTTACGAAAGTGTTTTCGTAGTTACGAAAGTGGTTTCGTACTTACGAAAGTGTTTTCGTATTTACGAAAAAGTTTTCGTACTTACGAAAGTGTTTTCGTACTTACGAAAGTATTTTCGTAGTTACGAAACAGTTTTCGTACTTACGAAATTGTTTTCGTACTTACGAAATTGTTTTCGTACTTACAAAAGTGTTTTCGTAGTTACGAAAGTGTTTTCGTAGTTACGAAAGTGGTTTCGTACTTACGAAAGTGTTTTCGTAGTTACGAAAAAGTTTTCGTACTTACGAAAATGTTTTCGTAGTTACGAAACTTAAATTTTTTTTTTTTAGCGTGGCAGCAATACGCTACTTTTGGTCTCACAAATCGTGTATATTGTAAAAAAACAAATGTGATGTTTCTCAAAAGAAAATATATAACTCGAAGCGAGTGCTGTCATTGCAGTGACCCAATAATTGCCGTGGAGACATTACAAGTGAAAATCTCCTAAAGCAATCTCGCCCGATCATAATTCACACACAAATGGAGACATGGAAAGGCTAAAGCCGCGAGGCGGAATTCAAACGTATTGGGGGGGAGAACACGAAATTGTATGGGATTTTTTTAGGGATTGGGTTACGGATTAACCCTTTAAGCCCGCGTAATATGCAAATTCAGCAGTTGAAAAAATATTATTTTTCTGAAAATTACAGCAAAACTATATCATGTGACCCCCTCATTGGAACGAGCTCGTCGACAATCGGCCCGGGACGTTTCGGCCTTGTACATATTTTTTGTAGTCGGACACGGGGCGACGGAACAGCGGGGCTATGGGTGCAATTTCCCTGCGGGGCAATTAACCAGTTGCCCTAACATTTTTTTGCCGATCATTTCATCATAATTGGCACTTCCATTGGATCCGCTCTGATCCCCACCCTTCCCCCCCCCCCCCCGTATTTTTTAAGTTGTTAACAACCCATCTCGATCATAATTTCAGCATAATTGGCAATTGCTTTGTATCCGCTCTGACCCCCCCCCCCCCCCCCACACACCCAATATTTTTAAGTTGTTAAGCCCCTGTCCTGTAGTTTCTGGGGCCGACTTATCTCGTGGGCATCCTTCCCAGAAACTGTTTGGGTCGACTTTTTTCATGGGGGCTGACTTTAAATTTACAAAGCATTAAAATCCTCTCGTGCTCTCCCGAGCTGACGCACATGGCCCAGTCACAGAATTGTGCAATATGATATCTGATTCAAAGGCTCGTTTCGGCACACCTGGCCCAGTCAGAATTGTGTAATATGGTATCTGATCCATTCGGATCACCACCACCCCCCCCCCCAATATTTTTAAGTTGTTCACAAACCCTCTCGATCATCATTTTAGCATAATTGGCACTTCCTTTGGATCCGCTCTGATATCCACCCCCACCCCCAATATGTTTAAGTTATTAAGCCCCTGTCCTGTACTTTTTGGGACCGACTTCTCTCGTGAGCCTTCTTCCCCGAAATTGTTTGGGCCGAGTTCTCATAGGGGTCGACTTCAAATTTGCAAAGCATTAAAACCCTCTCGTGCTCTCCCGAGATGGCGCACATGGCCCAGTCACAGTATTGTGCAATATGATATCTGATTCAAAGGCTCGTTTTGGCGACCCTGGCCCACTCAGAATTGTGCAATATGGTATCTGATCCATTCGGATCACCACCCCCACCCCCACCCCATATTTTTAAGTTGTTCACAACCCCTCTCGATCATCATTTCAGCATAATTGGCACTTCCTTTGGATCTGCTCTGATACTGTGACGAATCCACTATCCCCAACCCATCACGAGTCTAGATTCAATTTCTCCCTCCCAAAAACAGTTCGATCAGCCGAGGCGGTGCGGTTTCTAAAACCACATCACCCCAGATGGTCGAACTATTTTATAAGAGATGTTTAACATTTGCGTTTCCGACCGGGCTTTAAAATAAGGAAAAGGGATCGCAGTTATAATGGGTAGGTCGGAGCCCCACATAAAGTTCTCGGGTAGATGACCCACCTTTAGACTGAAATTAAAAACTACAAACCATCAAGATGTAGCAAGGTAACAATAATTCAACACTAAGAAATGTTATGGTATAATTTATTGAATGAAATTAAACATTATTACATATCCAAAAAGCGTTTGTTTCACTATCTTAAATTGGGCTGAAATTCGGAGGCTAGAGAAAAAAAAAATATCAAGAATCCGATAAACAAGGCCCTTTTTATTATGTCCAGGCCACCCAGATTTTCTAATATAATATTAGGAGACTACTATTCTCCCATAGAGGACGTACCAATGACCAAAGGGAACTGTCATAAGAAGCTTCCACCCTCGAAGAACCAGAGTTCGTCGAGTGTGAAGTCTTCCAAATATAAATGAGGAATCACCTACATTCCTCCATAGATGTCATCTCCCAATAGTAATGGTCAGGACTACACAGGTAAGAAGCTTTCACCCTCGAAGAGCCAAAGTTCGTCGAGTGTGAAGTCTTCCACATATAAATAAGGAGTCACCTCTGCTCCTCCATAGGTGTCATACCAAATATCAATAATCAGGCCTCAATCAAGTAAGAAGCTTTCACCCTCGAAGAACCAAAGTTCGTCGAGTGTGAAGTCTTCCAATATAAATGAGGAGTTACCGCTGCTCCTCCATAGGTGTCATCTCCCAATAGTAATGGTCAGGACTACACAGGTAAGAAGCTTTCACCCTCGAAGAGCCAAAGTTCGTCGAGTGTGAAGTCTTCCACATATAAATAAGGAGTCACCTCTGCTCCTCCATAGGTGTCATACCAAATATTAATAATCAGGCCTCAATCAAGTAAGAAGCTTTCACCCTCGAAGAACCAGAGTTCGTCGAGTGTGAAGTCTTCCAAATATAAATGAGGAGTCACCGCTGCTCCTCCATAGGTGTCATACCAAATATCAATAATCAGGCCTCAATCAAGTAAGAAGCTTTCACCCTCGAAGAACCAGAGTTCGTCGAGTGTGAAGTCTTCCAATATAAATGAGGAGTTACCGCTGCTCCTCCATAGATGTCATACCAAATATCAATAATCAGGCCTCAATCAAGTAAGAAGCTTTCACCCTCGAAGAACCAAAGTTCGTCGAGTGTGAAGTCTTCCACATATAACTAAGGAGTCACCTCCGCGCTGCCATCTCTGACACCCCGCACACTCGGTGACTACCCAACAAGAAGAACTCACACTCGACAAAAGTTTGTCGAAGGCGAAATTCTTCAAAAAAAATATTCCCGGAGTTCCAGAGAAAAAAAACTACTCTAAAACTTACTTAACTCTGATTCCATTGATCCGACAAACGGAGAAAAAAGAATACCAAATAAATTCCTAAATAACTATCCCAGTCTCACCAATGGCACAGAGAATTCGGTGTTTAGTTTCTCATTCCGGAACTCCAAGGAATTACTATTTAAACTCATGACCAGCCGGCTCTTCCCAAACCTTCCAGAGAAAAGCTAAACAACCTACCCCAGTGAAATCCTATCTCGAACTGACTTTTTCGACGGTCCAGATCACCCACTTCAATTCATACACAACACGAAAAAATCATGCAACCTCTGAAATCTTGTATCGATTCAGGAAATCGCTGGTGTGTGCATTTCCCTCAGTGAAACTTGACAACAATTCAATCAACCGTTACTAGATCTCGTACTACCTGACACTCTAATCACTGGTGGAGACAACCACCACAGAGAGAGCAAATAAGTAATATGGAATTAACCTCTGTTGGACGACAAACCCCCGACTCCATTTATCAAAAAACAGCACACTACCCCCACCCCAAGGTAAACGTCCTCGTTTTTGGATGGCTCAGATAGTGTTTTTGATTTCTTATTAATAAAGATAAAAATAAAAAAAAAATGATTAATGATTTATAATGACTATATTTACACAAAAAAAAAATGGGTCCGAAAAAAAAAATTGAGTACGATCTGTTCATACCTACTATCTAGATTAAATCTTTAGGCATGGGAAGTGCTACATCTGACGGAATAATCCGCCATCACATTTTATGTTTTATACAGCGGTAGGCAGGCCTGGGATACAGAAATCCAACCACCGACCAATTTCAATAAAAATTGAAACCGCTTACCGCCACGATCACTGACATGCGATAAGAGATGTTACCGCCTGGATTAGTTAAATCCCTGATCCGAAGAAAGCCACCACTATAACTTATATATTTATAAAACAATTAAACGGACCATACTTCATTGGAACACTACCCATAATTTACTACATATGAATTTTATCATCGTCCAGATGATGCTGCTCGCAGCGCCAAAAACTATCTTGGAAACCCTGCACACTACTGTATCCTTTTCATCACGACAACCCAGACAACAGCCACAAGATCCATTTATTGTTGGCGCGCTTGAATCATTCTAGATTAGAAAACAATTATCCAATATTTTTATGAATCCCGGAACTCTATTTCTCAATCGCCAACTCCATATTTCCAATTCAAAACAGTTGCAATTAATGCTTCGCTTGGGCAGCATAGTGAGCCCAACAAGGAATCACCATACCATGCCCAATCGAACCATCAACAGAGCCAACAATTGCCATCAAGGTCAATGTGAAATATCTCCAACTTTCACATTAATCACTTCTTTCCCACTTAATAAACCATCAACACATTCCCAATCACCCTGACTAGGGGGTTTTAAATTACAACATCTGGTGAATTTTCCTTTTTATTCTATCCCAAAAATTCTTTTGTGCATTCGGCCGGAGATGTACACCATCTGACAGAAAATGATGAGGATAAACCTGTCGATGGTGAAAATATAAAATATCTTCATCACCTACAGCCTTAAAAGCATCATTGACAGCCATACGTCTAAACTCATAAATCTCATAAGATACATTTCGGGGCTTTACTCTAGGAAATATACTACCTAATGTTATTTTCTTCACCCCAGCAAGCTTCCATTTCTTTAGCAATTCTCGGAGGTCCCGCAGGAAACATTCAAAAGAGAATGTAACGCAATCAATATCATTACCCCCAATCTGAAGAACTATCCATCTAGCCCCTCTGACATTAATATTTTGCAAATGGCTAATCTTTCCCCCAGGTATCCCAACAAATTTCACGGAGGCAAACGGTATGGTACAATGCCATACTTCTGGGCACAATAATAAAAATCGGTACAATCTCGCCACAAAACTGTGTCCAATCACCAGACCCTCCATTTTAAGGAGTCAAAATTAAATCCTAAAAAGCAAAGTTAAATTAGGAAGGTTTACAAGAACCAATTCACATTCAAGAGTCAATGTTAATGGACAACTGTCAATATCGTCTGAACTCATAACCATCAAATACCATGATACACCTACACAACTTCACTGTCACTGGACAACCATCAATATCGTCTGGTTTCATCACCATCAAATACCATGATACACACACATAATTTCAATGTCAATGGACAAATATCAGTATCATCTGGATTCATCGCCATTAAATACCATGACTCACATACATAATTTCAATGTCAATGGACAACATCAGTACCGCCCGGACTCATCGCCATCAAATACCATGATACACATACATAATTTCACCGTCAATGGACAAACATCAGTATCATCTGGATTCATCGCCATCAAATACCATGATACACATACATAATTTCAATGTCAATGGATAACATCAGTATCGTCTGGATTCATCGCCATCAAATACCATGATACACATACATAATTTCACTGTCACTGGACAACTACCAGTATCGTCTGGATTCATCGCCATCAAATACCATGATACAATGTCAATGGACAACATCAGTATCGTCTGGATTCATCGCCATCAAATACCATGATACACATACATAATTTCACTGTCACTGGACAACTACCAGTATCGTCTGGATTCATCGCCATCAAATACCATGATACACATACATAATTTCACCGTCAATGGACAAACATCAGTATCATCTGGATTCATCGCCATCAAATACCATGATACACATACATAATTTCAATGTCAATGGATAACATCAGTATCGTCTGGATTCATCGCCATCAAATACCATGATACACATACATAATTTCACTGTCACTGGACAACTACCAGTATCGTCTGGATTCATCGCCATCAAATACCATGATACACATACATAATTTCAATGTCAATGGACAACATCAGTATCGTCTGGATTCATCGCCATCAAATACCATGATACACATACATAATTTCAATGTCAATGGACAACATCAGTATCGTCTGGATTCATCGCCATCAAATACCATGATACACATACATAATTTCACTGTCACTGGACAACTACCAGTATCGTCTGGATTCATCGCCATCAAATACCATGATACACATACATAATTTCACCGTCAATGGACAAACATCAGTATCATCTGGATTCATCGCCATCAAATACCATGATACACATACATAATTTCAATGTCAATGGATAACATCAGTATCGTCTGGATTCATCGCCATCAAATACCATGATACACATACATAATTTCACTGTCACTGGACAACTACCAGTATCGTCTGGATTCATCGCCATCAAATACCATGATACACATACATAATTTCACCGTCAATGGACAACATCAGTATCGTCTGGATTCATCGCCATCAAATACCTCCCTCAACCTAAAACAAAAAAAAGGAACACCACAGCAGTATACAAAATTTCGCAATTTTCTGTTTCCAACAGCTGAAATTAATTTATGTAATTTATTAGTTACATTACATGAAAGGAATGACCTCCAGTATTAAAAAAAAAAAAAACAATCTTTCTGTGACTCAGTCAAACTGCAACCAATAGGTTTCCAAGCAATCCAAATTTTTAAGTCGTAAATTTCTGGTGGTCTTGCATATTTACCACGGACACATCACTTACGAAAAGTTACATACTGGCGACGCCATCATAAATTACTTACGAAACCCATTCTTACCCTAGCAACATCAACCACCACCCATCAGACACAATCATACCTAACCCCCACCCCAAATGCCCATCCCACATGCGCGCCATGCAAGTCACACCAAAATAAACGACGTATTTGGAATCACTCTTCTACTGGCTCAATTTCACTAGCGTATAATGCTCCCGCTCACGAGCATTTCCAAGTGTAATTCCCAGGGGTCACATTTACAAAACACAAATAGCGCTAGTATTTTTGAGATTACTAAGGTAATTTTTTTACATTTTTAGAATTGCGCTGAGTTAGGGTGTTCGTTTACACAATTTTTCCTAATGGAACACCTCCATTACGACACCCCGTAAGGGAAACCATGGAATCAATTGATTTCCATCCTTTCCCTACATTATGTGACCCATGAGAATACTATATCATTTATCAATCTTTACTTTATCCAATCCACTACCATAGGACATAACCACCGGTCCAATGACCCTACAACTTGTCCTATATATGACTGTTTGAAAGTCAAAATTAAACAATTCTGATTCAAAAGTTTCCAAATGAATCGAACAGCAAATTCAAATGAATTTGCAGTTTATTTTGTCTCCGCCCATTAACCCTTCCTTGGATCCCCAGCACCATTCCTCCTTGCCTATTAATTACAACTTCCAAATGGAAGACATAATTTAACCCTTGCATCGACATATAAGGCACACTCCGGGTAATTTAACAATTTTCCCATGATCACTGGGCACCACATCAAAAATTTAGCAAATCTTATCTTTGCTCGTGAGCTAGAGTTCTCGCCAAATGAATTCATTAAGCCAAATCTTAAATCATAAAATCACCGAATTTAGACCGGGGTCATTCCAGAATAATAAATACAAATCTTTTTTTTTTTTTTTAAGACAGATCGTACTCATTTGAGTTCAACCAGCGGGGACGACGGACCCTTCGCCCCCGGTGGGTGACAGGATCTCCGCTAGGGGCAGGATTGTTTAAGTTGCTGGAACTGCCCTGAGCCGACTGGTCAGAATCTTCCTCCCGATCAATGAGTTCCGAAAAAGGTAACCTACCAGAATCTCCTGAATTATCTACACTTGTTCCCATATTAGGTCGTTCAAAACATTTTTTTAATCTATTAAAGTGGACCACCTGCAGCCGACCACCATGCTCTCTACAAATAACATAATTTGCATCAGAGAGTCGCTTTTTAACCACAAATGGCCCAAACCAATATTTAGCAAATTTGGGGGTTTGACCTTGCTTTATTTTTGAAATATATAGCCACACTTTATCACCAACCTCATAAGGTCTTCCATGAACTCTACGGTCGTACAACCTTTTCCTATGTTTAATAGCAGTTTCACACTTACTGCTCACAAACTGGAAAATGGTTGCCATTCTATTTTCCAAATCCATCACATATTGAACTCGACTAAGATCCTTATCAGGAACTTTACCAGCCATAAATTCAATAGGTAATCGGATTTCTTTCCCAAAAAGGATCATATTTGGAGTAAGGCCCGTGGTCTCATGAACAGCACTACGATAAGCCATCATAACAAAAGGTAGATAGTATTCCCAGTCGTTATGATTATCTTCAACAAAACATGCTAGCATAGCTATCAATGTTCTGTTGAAGCGCTCAACCTGGCCATCAGACTGAGGGTGATATGGAGATGTTCTTGTCTTGGAAATCTCAAAATATTTACAGATTCCCAAAAACAATTCAGACTCAAAGTTGGCCCCTTGATCAGAATGGATAAACTTAGGCATACCAAAACGGGATATCCACTCTTTAACCAATATTTCTCCAATTGTACTTGCACGCTGATTAGGCATGGCATAGGCTTCAGTCCATTTAGAGAAATAGTCAGAAACAACCAGAATGTAAATGTTTCCACTCACAGATTCCGGTAGGGGACCCAATACATCAAGTGCAACCCTCTCCATCGGTTCCGAAACACGGTCGGTAACCAGGGGGGCCTTTAACGCTTTGTTGGGACTTTTCCGACGTTGACACACCTCACAAGTCTGCACCCACTGTTCTACATCCTTCTTTAGACCAATCCAAAAAAATCTTTGCCTAATTTTCAAATAGGTTTTCATCATACCTAAATGGCCTCCCACCACGGAATCATGGCAATGTTTTAAAATTTCAGGTTTTAGTTTCCCAGGAACAATCCACAAAAATTTATTTTCCTTTCCAAATTCCAACCATTCTCGATAAAGCATACCTTGCCTAACAACAATTTGTTCCCATTGGGCTACATATTTTTTAAATATTAATTCTTCACCCTTCATTTGCTCAGCGGACGGCTTAGAATCATTTGTTTTATTTTCAAACAATTTCTTTAATATTGGATCACTCATCTGATCATCAACCGAAATTACACCTCCTGGAGACAAATCAATAGCATTAGTCTCCAAAGATATCCTACTCAAGGCGTCGGCATTCTTATGTTGCTCTCCTCTACGATGGATGATAGAAAAGTCAAATCCACTCAAATATTCCAGCCAACGAGCCACTTGCCCCGTTGGTTCTTTAAAATTAAACAACCACCTCAAAGATTCATGATCGGTGCGCAGAGTAAAGTGTTTTCCTATCAAATAATGGCGAAAATTTTTAATGCTTTTAATAACTGCCAATAGCTCTTTCCGAGTGACACTATAATTACGTTCTGGAGGAGAATGCACTTTACTAAAATATGCAATTACCTTCTCCTGTCCGTTAACTAACTGAGACAACACAGCCCCACTAGCCTGATCACTCGCATCTGTGTCCAAAATAAACTCTTGCTCAAAATTTGGAAATCCCAAGATTGGACTCTCACATAGTTTATTCTTTAAAATTTCAAAAGATTCTTTTCTAGCCTTATTCCACTCAAATTTTACATTCTTTCTAGTTAATTCCAACAGGGGACCAGCCAAATCTGAGAAGTTCAAAATAAATTTTCTGTAATAAGAACACAAACCGACAAAACTGTGTATATCTCTGACACATCTTGGAATCGGCCAATCCTTAATCCTAGCTATCTTTTCTGGGTCAGCCCGTATCCCCTCTGAGGACACGATATGGCCCAAAAAAGATACCTGTTTTCTAAAAAGAGCACATTTAGAAGGCTTGAGTTTCAAACCAGCTTCCTTAATTTTTGTGAACACCTCTTCCAACCTTTCTACATGTTCTTGGAAAGTTTTAGCATAAATAATTATGTCATCCAGATATATCAGACAGGTCTTCCAATGAAGGCCCTTCAAAACGAGCTCCATAAGCCTCTGAAAGGAATGGGGAGCCCCAGAAAGCCCGAAAGGGAGTACCTTGAACTCATAAAGCCCTTTACCTGTACTAAAGGCAGTTTTTTCTTGAGCTGAGGAAGCCATCTCCACCTGCCAATACCCTGAAGCCAAATCTAATGTAGAGAACCAACTGGCCCCCTGCATTCCTTCAAGGCTGTCATCAATGCGTGGCAAGGGATATGCATCCTTCCGAGTTACAGCATTTAACTTACGATAGTCTACACAAAAGCGTAGGCTACCGTCTTTTTTTTAACCAGGACAATAGGGGCCGCCCACGGACTATCCGAGGGTTGTATTATCCCCTGTTCTAACATTTCTTGTAACTGCCTATCAACTTCCTGTCGCTTATGTACAGGAAGTCTATAGGCTCTTTGTTTTATGGGTGGATGTTTACCCGTGTCAATATCATGTTTTATAATACTTGTTCGACCTAAATCTTTATCATGGCGGATAAAAACCGACTCATTTCTATCAAGAAGCATTTTAACTTGAAATACCTGATCCGTAGTCAAAACAGTTTCATCAATTGTTTGCTGGAGAGAATACTTATCAACATTTTCTTGTTTTACATTTTCTTGAATTACACTATTTCCCAGAACCTCCCCTTGCTGGAATACTGCCACTGTTTCACCTTTTTTCAAGGACTGGGGTACCCCGGTGGTATTTACTAACCTCATTGGCACAACATCTCCATTTGAAGTACCCACAAAACTTCGCCCAACCATAATCCCATTATGTTTTTCTGAAAATTTTTGATCTACCTCACAAATTCCCTCTAAAAGAGAAACATTACTTACCTTACCATTAATTATAATCTCGGAAGATGGAGGTATAGTTACATTTTCAATAAGCATGACCTCATTACTATCGTTGTTATTGCCAAAATTTAGGGGAATTTCTTTTCCTGCTAATTTAACACAATTCCTCCCCAGATAAATGTCTAAGTCTAGGGCAGTCATCACATCAACCCCCAATATTCCCTCAAATGATAACTCGGCAACATAAAACTCTTGATCAAAACTATTATTACCTATATTAATGGGAAGGTTGATAACTCCTGGCACCTGCAAGGGTTGTCCGCTAGCTCCACAAACCTCTCTAGGAGCTGCTTGTAATTCTGAAGAATCCTTTCCAAATACCTCTTCCAATACCTTAGTACTTAATATGCTAATGGCTGATCCAGTGTCCAGCAAAAATTTTACCTCTTTGTCACAAATGGTTAAGGGAAGAAAAAAATGACCAATCTTTTTCTCAGGGTGGGCCCCATTCTGTTGGAGCTGAGGTTTGACCCCAACCCCAGCTCTTATTCTTTTAAACCTTGCCTATTATTCCACCTTCCACCTCTTCGACCCCCATAATTCCGACGAACATTTCCTCGACCACGTCCACGAGAAAAATCTTCCCGAGTATTTTGTATTTCCGCTATTTTGTCAATTCCATCCTCCTTCCCCAATTGTTCTAAAAATTCGCATCTCATTTCCCTTTGTTCTTTGCGCAAATCATCAATCTGAAACCGCAGATCAGTCAGCGTCTGAGTTAATAATTCCAATTGCTCGGAATTAACAGCTTCGTTGTCAGAAGGTTGGACAGTGGAAGCAACTTCCACTCTCCTATATGATTCTTCCTCTAATGCCAAACGAACCGCGGCATCCAACGTCTCGGGTTTTCCACGCAACACCTGCATCCGAACGTCTTTATCCGTTATGGCTTCAACAAAAGCTTCTTTTGCCAAATCGTCCCTTAAAATGGATGGGGCTGAAGGGTAAGCTTTCTTTACCAATCTACGTATACTACTAGCCAGCTCGGGGAGTGTTTCTCGAGCGGTTCGCCTTCTTGAACGCAATTGTGACCTATAAATTGCCGTACCTCTAAAGGGATCAAATCGATCTATCAAACTTTTTAATATTTGTTTTAGGCCAATCTTATCATTACTATCTAGATCTTCGTAAAATTGCAATGCGGCCCCTCTTAATGAAACTACCAAAAATCTACAAGCCACCACCTCTGACCATTCATTGATTTCTACACATTTTTCAAAATGCGTCACCCAATCAACCACATTGGTGGACCCATTAAATGTTTCTGGTGTAACCACCGGTTTTCTGGGCCCGTTATATTGTTCACCACTTTTGGATGGACGTTCCTTAAGAGCAGGAAGGTCCGCACCCGGTGCCACTAACGCCCGATCACCCTTATCTTGATAGCTGACCCTCGCAAGAGGAGTTTTAACTTTCTTAGGAATGGCACCCGAAGCTCTTCTTCTACAAAATTCACGCGCAGAACTTCCTACCTGTTTATGAATTCCATTGTCCAAACCATTATGTTTTGGAATTTCACTCACTTGAATTTCTACATTTTCATTAAAAGACGTAGGAGTGGCCTCTGGTGTTTCTTGAAAAAAATCTAGAGCCTCAGCCATGGGGTATCTCCTTGGTGTGCTAATATCTGGATTTGTAGCCAAATCAGTTAACTTTTTAGATGCCCCCAAGTATTCATCCAGCCCTTCCGAAATTCCCGTAGCCATATTAAATTTGAACCAATACTAAACAATTTACCTGTATTAAATTTCTATACATCAGTCTTATGGTATCATAAAATATCCTGTCGGCGACGCCAATAACTGTGACGAATCCACTATCCCCAACCCAACACGAGTCTAGATTCAATTTCTCCCTCCCAAAAACAGTTCGATCAGCCGAGGCGGTGCGGTTTCTAAAACCACATCACCCCAGATGGTCGAACTATTTTATAAGAGATGTTTAACATTTGCGTTTCCGACCGGGCTTTAAAATAAGGAAAAGGGATCGCAGTTATAATGGGTAGGTCGGAGCCCCACATAAAGTTCTCGGGTAGATGACCCACCTTTAGACTGAAATTAAAAACTACAAACCATCAAGATGTAGCAAGGTAACAATAATTCAACACTAAGAAATGTTATGGTATAATTTATTGAATGAAATTAAACATTATTACATATCCAAAAAGCGTTTGTTTCACTATCTTAAATTGGGCTGAAATTCGGAGGCTAGAGAAAAAAAAAATATCAAGAATCCGATAAACAAGGCCCTTTTTATTATGTCCAGGCCACCCAGATTTTCTAATATAATATTAGGAGACTACTATTCTCCCATAGAGGACGTACCAATGACCAAAGGGAACTGTCATAAGAAGCTTCCACCCTCGAAGAACCAGAGTTCGTCGAGTGTGAAGTCTTCCAAATATAAATGAGGAATCACCTACATTCCTCCATAGATGTCATCTCCCAATAGTAATGGTCAGGACTACACAGGTAAGAAGCTTTCACCCTCGAAGAGCCAAAGTTCGTCGAGTGTGAAGTCTTCCACATATAAATAAGGAGTCACCTCTGCTCCTCCATAGGTGTCATACCAAATATCAATAATCAGGCCTCAATCAAGTAAGAAGCTTTCACCCTCGAAGAACCAAAGTTCGTCGAGTGTGAAGTCTTCCAATATAAATGAGGAGTTACCGCTGCTCCTCCATAGGTGTCATCTCCCAATAGTAATGGTCAGGACTACACAGGTAAGAAGCTTTCACCCTCGAAGAGCCAAAGTTCGTCGAGTGTGAAGTCTTCCACATATATATAAGGAGTCACCTCTGCTCCTCCATAGGTGTCATACCAAATATTAATAATCAGGCCTCAATCAAGTAAGAAGCTTTCACCCTCGAAGAACCAGAGTTCGTCGAGTGTGAAGTCTTCCAAATATAAATGAGGAGTCACCGCTGCTCCTCCATAGGTGTCATACCAAATATCAATAATCAGGCCTCAATCAAGTAAGAAGCTTTCACCCTCGAAGAACCAGAGTTCGTCGAGTGTGAAGTCTTCCAAATATAAATGAGGAGTTACCGCTGCTCCTCCATAGGTGTCATCTCCCAATAGTAATGGTCAGGACTACACAGGTAAGAAGCTTTCACCCTCGAAGAGCCAAAGTTCGTCGAGTGTGAAGTCTTCCACATATAAATAAGGAGTCACCGCTGCTCCTCCATAGATGTCATACCAAATATCAATAATCAGGCCTCAATCAAGTAAGAAGCTTTCACCCTCGAAGAACCAAAGTTCGTCGAGTGTGAAGTCTTCCACATATAACTAAGGAGTCACCTCCGCGCTGCCATCTCTGACACCCCGCACACTCGGTGACTACCCAACAAGAAGAACTCACACTCGACAAAAGTTTGTCGAAGGCGAAATTCTTCAAAAAAAATATTCCCGGAGTTCCAGAGAAAAAAAACTACTCTAAAACTTACTTAACTCTGATTCCATTGATCCGACAAACGGAGAAAAAAGAATACCAAATAAATTCCTAAATAACTATCCCAGTCTCACCAATGGCACAGAGAATTCGGTGTTTAGTTTCTCATTCCGGAACTCCAAGGAATTACTATTTAAACTCATGACCAGCCGGCTCTTCCCAAACCTTCCAGAGAAAAGCTAAACAACCTACCCCAGTGAAATCCTATCTCGAACTGACTTTTTCGACGGTCCAGATCACCCACTTCAATTCATACACAACACGAAAAAATCATGCAACCTCTGAAATCTTGTATCGATTCAGGAAATCGCTGGTGTGTGCATTTCCCTCAGTGAAACTTGACAACAATTCAATCAACCGTTACTAGATCTCGTACTACCTGACACTCTAATCACTGGTGGAGACAACCACCACAGAGAGAGCAAATAAGTAATATGGAATTAACCCCTGTTGGACGACAAACCCCCGACTCCATTTATCAAAAAACAGCACAATACCCCCCCCCCCCCGCCCCCGCCCCCAGTATGTTTAAGTTGTTAAGCCCCTGTCCTGTAGTTTTGGGGACCGACTTCTCTCGTGGGCATCCTTCCCCGAAATTGTTTGGGGCGAGTTCTCATAGGGCCGACTTCAAATTTACAAAGCATTAAAATCCTGCACCTGGCCCAGTCGGAATTGTGCAATATGATAACTGATCCAAATGCATGGTATTAAAATATGGTCAGAACCGTTAAATAATTTGGTCCGAATCGTAAATGGTCAGTAAATAATCAATCTATATTACAGTGACGTGCATTAGAGCTCTGCATGAAAAAAGGGAACACGTTTTGCTGTCTGCAGGGTTCAACAATGAAAAGTAGCACCTATAATTGTAATCGGACATGGTCCCCTTAAATAATTTATGTTATGCATTAAGTATACATAAAAAGTAATGTCTCGATTTGACCAAACATTTAGCCCGAATCATTTATTTAATATCTGGACCAAATCGCTCGAATCGTAAATAAAATATATGGTCCGAATCTTAAATGGTAAGTATCGTATAGAATTTATTTTTTCACCTTTCGAGTTGGAGTACATTAGAGCACTCGGGAAATTGAAAGCGAACACGCATTCCCTTTTGCAAGAGTTGAACAGTGAAAAATGGCACCCTGTTTTTTAGTCGTACACGTCGAGCAATTTCTAGCACAAAAGATTATTATATGGAAGCACAATCGTTTGTTTCCACTACTTTGTCCCGCTAATGCAATGTACAAATACTATATAATAATAAGACACAACAAAATGAAAAAAAATAAACACGGAAATATTTAAGATGCACAAATGCTAGTTTCGGAACAAATGTTTTCCATTTTTGGGGGGTAACCGTCCTCCGCAGGCGGAAGTGAAAGTGCGTTACAATACTTACGCGCATGCGCGCAAAATAATTACTAGGTTTGGGGTCTGAGGACGCCATTTTGCACAAGTGTTACACGCGACATGCTAAATGGTATTCACAATTAACCATTTACCCAACGCAGAGGATATCAAAATTTATTATTTTAAATATCATTTTTTTTAATTTTTCAAAAATGTCAACAAAACCATGTCATGTGAAACCTCGTTGGAACGAGCTCGACGAGCTCGTTCCAACGAGGGTCACATGCTATGGTTTTGTTGAAAGTTTTTGAAAAATAATATTTTTTTCAAGTGCTGAATTTGCATATTACGCGGACGGATGCGTTCGATTTGTTGGGTAAAGGGTTAAATAGAGGAAATCCAACGGGTTCCTCGTTCTATAATGAAATTAACGAAATGAACTTAGCACAGTACAGCCGTAACGGACTGGAATTAATCTAGCACAGTACAGCCGTCATGGACTGGAATTAATCTAGCACAGTACAGCCGTCATGTACAGGAATTAATCTACGCGTGGGCAGTGATGTTCGCGTATGTGTGTACCATGTTATAAAAATCTCCATCAGCAAAATTTTAATTAATGCTCATTAATTTGTTATCTTTAATTATATAGCTGGGGCGCGGTGACTCAGTTGGTAGAGGTGCAGGCTGCAAGCCGAGAGGTCCTCGGTTCGAATCCCACCTGCGGCAACCGCGTTGTGTCCTTAGGCAAGACACTTCACCCCCATTGCCCACGTGGGGGCACGGTGACGTTGTGTACTAAGGCGTACTGCACGTCGATAGAGCACCTGTCTTCAACCAATGCTAACCCTGCTTGTGTGGAGTTGGTATGTTGGGGGGCTGACAGTTGCTCGCCGTTGTTCGGCGGTTCTCTCCGGATACTCCGGCTTTCTCCACTCATAAAACTGCCACGGTCATGATTAGCCATTGTGCGGAAATGTGTGACCTTGAAAACACCAATAAATAAATAATTATATAGCTTTATTAATTAAATGTTTAGTTATTTTCCTACTATTAGTGAGTGCAATCTAATGTTATTACGATCGTGGAGAATATTGACCATGCGTTGGAAGATACAATTCCATGACTGCCAATTCTCGTAAAAATACAGAGGCAGGATAAGAGATAATGGAACCCTTTAACATGTTTTTATACAATGCTAAAGTTCCTCTTCAACACATTAGCTCAGACAATATTTTTTCGATGCATCGTGAAAAAGTACATGCAGAAAACAAAAGAAATGCATAAACCATACAAAACAAAACACACAAAAACCCAGAAAATTGGATTCAGCAGCAAACATTATGCTTATGTAAACTCTCTCCATCCAATCTATTACATATTTTAGCGATCGTTACTAATATAAATATATACTCAATTTGACGCACCAAGGATAGATAATTCGTCGGCTGTGTGGCAGAATGTTCTATGTCCCTTCGCGGACATAGAACATTCTAGCACTCGGGCGACGAATTGTAGATAGGCTTCAGTGGAACGATGAGGGGAAGAATTAAGGCGCTGAGAAGTACATGGGGTTTGGCTGGCTGAATGAATTGTAATTACGCAATTCACACGTCTTTTTTGCATTCCCAACAAAAACAAAATTAATTTAAATTACATAATTCGTCGTCTGAGGATTACAGTATTTTAAGTGCAATTTTTCATTTTTCGAGAAAACGAGGGTAACAAATTTGGTCATCTGGAATTTGTACATCCTTTTGCGGAGAATAATGGAATTGTCTACTCCATTTTATTTGTACATACGCTACGTTATTCAGAAATATTTTTAAGATTGATCAACTTTCCAATGCCAAACGGGCATGATGATTTTGGAGATATTTTTTTTCGAACACTTGACGCACCAAACTACTTATACAGCCATAATATATTCTAATGAACTTAATGCATAGATATACTGTACATGGACAGTGGATTGTAACTAAATCACACGCGAAGTGGAGTTATCGCTCTAGCTATAACTTTCAAATTTTGTACACATCGACAAAAAAACACAAGCAATGTTTCAGCCAATGGACCTCCGGGTTCAACCCGGAGGTCCATTGGCTGAAACTTTGCTTGTGCTAGTTATGCTTTGCAACAAATTTGCAATTATTGCTTGGGTGGAATATCCACTCCACGGGTGATTTAGTGATAATACACTCTCCACGTACTGTATAATGAATCGCATAAAATTTATTCTAAAATAAAGAATATTGCTGCAGCTTAACAGGTTTGACACAATGTTTTGATTAAAGTACATGGATATCAGACATACTATACCGCTTTTTAACAATTGACCATTCATTATTTTGCATTCCCCAGTCCTCCGGGGAAGGGGTGGGGGCTCTGGAAAATAGTTCAATTGTTTTATGAATACAATTAAAAAAGACCTCTTTTCAGTTTAAAAAACATTCTCTTACTTCGACTAGATTATACCATGCATAGGATAATAAAATTGACGTTTTAGTATGATTTACCTTGGCTTGTGGAAGTATATTCTCTTACAAAAAAGACCCAACTATTGATTGAAATGACATATTATGAATTAACAAAATCACACTATAACCTAAATTATATTATCGCATCTATACACTAATAATTTTCAAATATAAATCCTCCAAAGGGAAGTAGATAAATATTCTTTACTTAAGTCACTCTGTTTTAACCACAAATTTTCGGCCACTTGGCCTTTATCAAGTGGAATACAATCAACGGTAGCTCACTAAGTGAAATCCATCGTTTTCTTATAAAAACAGTTATACGAATAAAAGAAGACGTCAATAGAATAAAATAAAAAAAAATAGGCCTGGGAAACGGGGCTGTGCCTAGAGGAAACCAGGATGAAAACCCCCCACCCCCCCCCCACCCCGCGACTACCCACTATGTTAAAAGGATGCGGCCAGATGGGCGGGGGGGCTGGGGAAGGGGAGGGGCTTGGCGAACGTAATGTAGATGAGCGAGCGAGAAAAGGTAAAAGCTACACAGGAAACGTAGTGAGTAAACCCCAGGGGGAAAAAAACCTTGGGAGGGGCGGGGGGGGGGGGTTAAAACGATATCTGAAGATACTAACTGTCGCTTGATTGGACTGGTTACATGAAATGGCCTGTATAAAATACCTCACCTGTCATATAAGTAGTATTATGAAAGAGTTTTATCAATAATTCTGTTTTTATTATTGTGATTTACTTGGATTTCCGGGTTTGATTATAAACGATAACTTCACATCAACAATTGTATCATGTATCCGTGCGCGCAAACGAAGACGCTTTGCCGTGGGTGTAATGGGGACTTCATTGTTTTTTGTTTTTGTTTAACCCTTCACCTAACATGAAAAGCAGACAACACTTGCAAAACAAATTCTTGAATAATTATTATTTTAATTTTTTGTCTCAAAAACATAGGTTATGACCCCTCATTGGAACGAGCTCGACAAGCTTGTTTCAATGAGGGGCCATAACCTATGTTTTAGAGACAAAAAATGAAAAAATAAAGAAAATTAATTGGCAATTTTTGAGAATAGCGCTGGCCGTTTTTGGCCGTTACGTTAGGTAAAGGGTTAAATAAAATAATTATCGTTAAATAATGGAAAGTAATAAACAGAGTAATCGCTTGATTGGACTGGTTACGTGAAATAATTCATTCGAGGACGATATTAGCGCATTCGTGTTTGTACAGCGTCATCACCTCTCATGAATTATTTCACGTAACCAGTCCAGTCAAACGATTACTCTCTATAAAATCTCTGCCCATCCTATCATTAAGCAGAAAGAATAGAAACGATGACGCTGTCAGAAAACATATTGCGTAACATATTATAACCGAATTATTTGTGACGTGGTACGCAATAGTTCCACAAAATCATTATTATTACCAACACAATGCCTTTTCCACGGAGTGATCAACCCTTTACACAAAATAACGGTCAAAACCAGCCAGCGCTTTTCACACAAATTACCATTCAATTTTCATTATTTTTGTCATTTTTTTCAGGGGTCATAATCTATGTTTTGGAGGCAAAAATTGAAAAATAATTAGTTATTCAAAAAATGTGTTTACAAGTGTCGTCTGCTTTTCGTGTAAGGTAAAAGGTTAACCCGCTGCAGATCCGAAACTTTCGGTCCCCACACAGAAAAAAGGATCTTATGGAAAAATCGTTAGTGCCCGAACGCCAACAGTTTCTCTGAACGTAGCTAATTATTCGGCAAGTTCCTCCGAATTCTCTCACGTGGTATAACTTGGACAGGAATGTGCGTCAACATACGTCAAATGAAACAACAAGAGTACTCGGAATAGGGTCAGAACTAACAAGAACAGACCAGAACAGCTAAATATAGTAATAATAAGCAAAGCTGTTCTAGTTGATATGCTCTTCTACTCTACTGGAGTATACTCCAGGACAAAGGAACATGGTCAGGTAGACGAAAACTATTGCATAGATAGATGGAAGCAGATAATTCTGAAAGAATTTGAAATAGTACAACTTGTTGGGTTGTTTGTGGTAATTAGATTTACTCCTATTCAATCGAACACACCCCCGAACATACCCCTGTCTTGTTGTAGGCACTTGGGTCACATAGCAACCACGTGCTACCATAGAAACCAAGATGGCGGCCTCCAGTATACAAAATGGACAACGGAAACAAGTATCACCCTAACAACACGCGCTGCGCGTGCGCACTAGCACCACTTATCACTGGGGATGACGCCACAACATGGCCGTTCACGCGGGCTACAATGACAGCAAAACATGGCGCCACTGGGTCACGTGACTATGACCTCACATGAGATCATCCATGAGATCATCCAAATAGTGACTCAAACATACGAGATATACTACTACCCGATGCCTCATTAAAGGAATTTTTTTAATTATTCCTATAGTTAGTGTTTGGAATCTAATATTATTGCGCCCACCCGTGGACAGTGACCCGTCCACAGCGGCCATGCTGTAAGAGGGTGGCTGAAAGTTAAAGAACTGACCAAACTTATCCTGTATTAAGTAGGAGAGATACCATTGTAGTCCGAACCACTATTGAAGTGTTGAGTTGCCAATTATTGATACAAAAGAGCCTTGTGATCAAATTCCAAGAAATAAGGGTTAGGTCTTATGCTGTAGTTTAGATGGAAAAATTATCGAAAAATTATACAAAAAGCCAGTATACTACAGCATAAATATTTATACTTGGGCAGTCACGCGTGCCTTTACCGTAATTCTCACCCACTGCGTTCGAATACTAGCGGTAATTCTTGCAGTTTCGCACCAACCCAAACTATTGGGCGAGATGAATCTGTCGATCCAACCGCCCCCTCCATCACCCCACCTCCCCCCTCCAACCAACCTTTCATTCAATACCTCAGTTGTGTTTAGAAAAAAAACATACATCCTCTTGAGAGACTTAAATATTATTTCTAAAGCTCAGGGCATTTAGAAATTGTTCAGGTTATTCGACCGATCTTAATTTTACCAACTTGACCCTAATCTTATTATGAGCTCTTGGCAAAAAGGTTTGTAACCATTTAACACGATATCTGAAGATACTAAATGTCGTCAAATACATGTACACCGCCAATATAGGCAATACATTCTAACCCTTCACCTAATCTCAAGTACGAACTTTTCTTAGTCTTGATAAAAACTTCTCGATTAAATATCTACTTTCATTTGTTGGCTTCAAAAATATAGCTTGTGACTCCTCATTGCAACGAGTTCGTTACAATTGAGGGTCATAAGAAGTGTTTTTTTAGACAAAAACTTGAAAAAAAAATTGAATGAAGATTGTATAGCTAGCTTTGACCGATGTTACCGTTACTTTAAATAAAGGGTTAAGTTATAAGATGAGCAAACACAATATTAAAATTATTGTAAAAGAAACGACTAAACGATCTCTCTTTTCTATTGCTTGTTACCACGTAATATATTTTATTTTTGCGTAACATGAATGCTGACAAAGTGGACCAACTCTTGGGCCTGTTTGTTATCAATTACCTTTTGTTGAAGTGAACTTTTCTAAACTAAATAAATACAAAGCAGGTGAAATCCAGACAAGATTCACGTGGACAGGATATTGAGTGGCAGGCATCCGATGACATTTTTATTTTTCTATTGGAGAGAGAGGGGTGCATATTGTGCACCTCCTTACGTGAAACACTTAAAGGGGCGCAGTTGTTCCGTGGTTACAACATTGGACTTCAAACCGAAAGGTCCTCGGTTCGATCCACACACGAGCGTAACCTGATTGTGCCCTTGGCAATGCACCCAGTCCTTGCCCATATAGTGGGCACGGTGGCGTTTGACACGTAGATGGCGCACTTGTATTCAACCCATCGTCGACTAAGTGCTAGAATATTCTATGTCCCCTGTGGGACTATGTATTATCTCCCCTGTGGGACTATGTATTATCTCCCCTGTGGGACTATGTATTATCTCCCCTCTGGGACTATGTATTATCTCCCCTGTGGGACTATGTATTATCTCCCCTGTGGGACATAGAACATTCTAGCACTCAGGCGACGCCATGCTAAGCCTCTTTGTGTGAGGTAAGTATTTTGATGAGACTGATAGTTCCTCGCTGCTACTTGGTGGTTCTCTCCGGGTACTCTGGCTTTCTCCGCCCATAAAATTGTTTCACACAAGGTGCCCCTGGCTGTCGAAAGTATTATTAACTCCCAATAAAAAAGACACGTTTATGAAACGTTTCAAATGATAATAAGTGTACAACGAAGAGTTGTCAGACCCAGCTGTTTTCTTTACAATACAGTCATTAATTCATTCCTTTTGAATTTGTTGAGGTGTTCACCTTTATATTAATTTTCTCCGTTTCACTAGGTCATACCACTAGCACTATTCACCTCTATTTCTACTATGAATGACGACGATAAATTAATTTCTACTTTTAATATTTGTTATGTTGGTATTGATTTAATTATTATTTGTTATGTCGCTATATATCTACAGTTAAAACTAGAAGTCCTGTCACGAACTGTGCGCTTATCTAGGCTTAATTACGCGTAGGAATTGCGCGCAATTGCCATATCGAACGGCATCCAAAGTATGGCAGGTTCTCCTGGTTACTCACAGCAAACACAGGCAATGTTTCTGCCAATGGACCTCCTGGTTACCCGGAGGTCCATTGGCTGAAACATTGCTTCTGCACAGGCCATATGTATAGAATGTGATAGCCTTACTATGGTCATAACGCGCGCTATAAATGTATAACGTCACGTGGGTGGGGTGGGATTATTATAATCCCTGATGGGCACAGATCGACGTGCTATTTGTGCGCATTTCATGACAGGACTTTTACTTTTAACTGTACACTCTGATAATTTAATGTGTTAAGGCCTAAACAAGTTAAAAATATCTTTCTCATGCCATCCCGCAGGATCCTTTTGGCTACCTCATGCTCTCTTTTCATAACTAATGCAAACTTAGAGCAATAAAAATAAAATGTTTTTTTTTATATTTTACCCAATTTAATAAAATTAATAAATTTGCCCCTTGAATGCAAAAAGAATTTGAATTGCTTTAGCATTTCGAAGCCTTCTTGCACCTGAGGGACTATTATGATCCCCGATGAGTCTGGAGGTGGGATGGGGAAATCTCGCCCGAGGGGCAAGATATTTGAACCAGACCCGAGGCTTGCCGAGGGTGTGGTTCAAATATCTTGCCCCGAGGGTGAGATTTCCCCATCCCCACCTTCAGACACATCGAGGATGATTTTTCTCCCCCACCATGCAGCGATTACGTTAGCCACAGGTAATCGGGAGTCACGTGCTGATTCAATCAACTCATTTTGTATTCGTTGTTTTGAGAAACCGATGACACCATCGGAAAGAGCATGCACAAGTTATGTATATACCAAAAGTAAAAAACACGAAATCGATTAGGAACGGTGGCAGCTTGAGGGTTGAAGAGTTTTAGAGCATCAAACTTTGATCACACGGCATTCTGATGACGTCAATATGAATTAGTTGGTAGCAAAAAAACTGATACGATATGCGTGACGTCATAATAACGTTAATATGAACTTTGGTAAAACCAAGAAGCGCGCGCAACTCACAGTGGTTTTCAAATAATAATGACATAAACTTAACAAAATTTAAAACAGTTTTTAAGGGATCGTCCAACAAAACATTTTGCGTTGTGAACTAATGCATGTACATGCTGTCTTGTAGATTTATTTCCCCCTAAAAACATATCAGACCTACAATATAAAAATTGGCCTCGAAACGTATTGTCGAAAATTTATTGTTTTTGTTTCGCTGGGGTGCATACGTTGTGGAACGGAACTTCTGTTTTGGAAATGGTATTTCGTGGACGTTTGTCAGACAGTATGTCAGTTCGACATCTTAGGTTCGTAATAACTGAATGAAAACGACCTTTGCCACAATCTGACCTGTGCATACTTTTAAGTTACAACAAACGGACGTGTTGATGATGCTTTTCATTTGGTAACTTTGTTCCAATAACACGCAGTGTTGGTTTGAAGTAAACACCGTTTTGCACTTGCAAATGCAAAACAGATACATCACGTGACAGAATACTCCGCAGAATCGAACAACAGCGGGATCCCAACAGCCAGCCAGCAGACGATGAAATCCAATGTGCATATATGGGACCATTTAGCTTTTCGACAATTTCTGTCATTTAGTCAGCAAAGCAAACGACAGTTGAGTTAGTTTGGAAAAACTTTAATTTTGAAAAGCATGTTCAATAAATTATTCACAGTCTGCATGGAATGATCTAAGGAGAAATCTCGCATTACACCGTTCGCTTTTTAGGGGGCGTCATTCGATTTGTTCGCTTCTGAAAACGACAGCTGGGGTTCCCCCTGTTTTTACTTCCAGTTTCCGGTTTAGATTGGATGGCGGCATAGCATTTCTTGTTTTTTCCAATTTCACGTACACGTTGTCTATTAGGCTTGCTTCAAAGCAGCCCTTCGGGCTGCTTTTGCGCGCGCTATAAATGTATAACGTCACGTGGGTGGGGTGGGATTATTATAATCCCTGATGGGTACGGGTGTGGGATGGGAAAATCTCACCCGAGGGCAAGATATTTGGGCCTGACACGAGGCTTGCCGAGTGTCTGGGCCAAATATCTTGTCCCGAGAGTTTTAGAGCATCAAACTTTGATCATACGGCATTCTGATGACGTCAATATAAATTAGTTGGTAGCAAAAAACTGATACGATATGCATAACGTCATAATAACGTTATAAATGTATAACGTCACGTGGGTGGGGTGGGATACATCTGTCTCTCCCTGCTATCTCACCATGGACAGACGTATGATACACATGCAGTGGGGGGAGAAACATCTGTCTCTCCCTGCTATCTCACCCGGAACGCACGTATGTTATACATGCAGTGGGGGAGAAAAAATACACCACCACCCATGTAATTCTGTAAATTATGAGGCCTAAAACGTAAAACAAACCAAGAACACGAACTTCTAATGACAAAGAAATAATTCCAAAACAGTAGAACAAAAGAAAAAAAAAAGAAGAAAGAAAGAAACGCCCGCCCACATGCAATTGTTCACAAGATGGCCCGAGAAACAGAAGATCTTCTTTCTGGGGCCTTATTGGCGATATGTAAACTGTAAAGATTCTTTTGTACAATTAAATTATTTGTTAAACGAAGGAAAAAAAAAATGCTTCTTAAATCTCTCTATGGTCAAAAAACTGTCTTTTTCTTTTGATTGACACCAAGCCCATTTATTATTTATTTATTGATGTTTAAGGTCACATACTTATCACACCAAACCCATGTGACTAAAGAAGTTAGTACACTCCTTTTCGGAACAAAGGCCTTTTTAAAGCTTGAGAAAGAAAATATAAACATTGTTTATCAAACTTAGAGGATATCTGGTGTTTTTGAGTAGATACCGAATATTATCACACGAGTGACCGAGACAAACGTTTATTTTTCGCGAGTGCTTGCTCGAGTTAAAATAACCATTTATCACGGTCAGGAGTGAAATAATTTTCGGTATCCACTAAAAACCACTAGATTTTCTTTTCATCGTAAGCTTTTTATAAGAATCTGATTTTTCCTATCGATAATTCCACTAGTTTCAACCTTAAATTGATGCATATTTATTTATTTATTGGGGTTTAAGGTCACATATTTCTGCACAAGGGCTACTCATGACCATGACAATTTTACGGGTGGAGGAAGCCGGAGTACTTGGAGAGAACCACCGAGCAACGGCGAGCAACTGTCAGCTCCCCAACATACTAACTGCACACAAGCAGGGTTAGCATTGGTTGAAGACAAGTGCATCATCAATGTGTAGTACGCCTTAGTACACGACGTCACTGTGCCCCAATATGGGCAATGGGGGTGAAGTGTCGTGTCCAAGGATACAACGCGGTTGCCGCAGGTGGGATTCGAACCGATGACCTCTCGGCTTCCAGCCTGCACCTCTACCTACTGAGCCACCGAGCCCCCTAAATTGATGCATAGAAGTAAACAGCTGATGCGCATTGATATGCGGAAGTGATTTGATCGATACTTGGAATTATTAGCGCCTTGCGATCTGATTTAGCTGGTGGGTTTCATGTATCAATTCAAGGTGAATACGTGTTGAATTATTGCTGGAAATTATCGGTATCCACTCAAAAACACTAGATTTGCTTTTTTTATACGTTTTAAGAACAAATTGATCATTTCCAGTGATAATATGTCTCGTCGTATCCACCTTGAAGTGTTGTTTTGAAAGACGCCATTTTGATTGATACCGTGAAAGTGAAAATTTCTTTATTTTCACAAAGGGGGATACGATTTATATCTTTCCGCAATTTGTTCGATAATCTATCGTTAAGCATATAATAACTGAAAATCGCAATAGTCCGCTCCGAAGTATTTGTTTTCTTGGGTGTAACTATGGAGGAAGGGTGTAGGCCGTGTGAACCCCCCCCCCCCCCCCCCCCACCCTCCACACACACACTTCACCAATAATTTTCCTGTCGGGATATTTTATCTGGATTGGATCATAGATGTTGATTCGTTCTACTGATAATTTTGTACTTTCTTACATGCAAAGATTTGCCTCTTGGATTTATTTCACACACGTAGTCGGTTGCAGGCAGATGTAGGTCCGTGTCTGATTGAGAATGATGGGATTCCAGCATGTAAATATTTGCGTCCGGTAGGTGTTAAATGAATAGATTGGGGGGGGGGGGGGGGGGGGGTCCATTCATTACGACTATTACATGTATTTATCCACAAAGAACTTTTCGGGGATTTTATCTGTAATATCCATTGACAATTATTCAAACAACATCATAAAGGCATGCATTGAAAGATGTTGGAATGGATTTCAGTCAATGCAATTGGGACAAATTCGGCTCGCGACACATCTCGCCTCTTGAGTTCCAATGTGTTTTGTGTGCCAGTAGGCACACAAAACACATTGAAACTCAGGGGACGATCTATTTGCAGAGCCCTTTTCGAAAAATGTTAAAACACTAAAAAGTTTTCATGCCTATACGCATTGAATCAGGATTGTGTCTTTATCTTTGCAACATGAAGCTCGCAAAACAATTCATCAACAGGATTGTCATCTGTTACGGAAGAAGATCAAAAGTAAATCAGTGATGAAAAATGTGAGGTTGTTGCGAGGCCTGGTTTACGTAAACCAATATAAGATTTTAAACGTTTGGGACTAACTAGTTTGTTAACGCTGGTTTACCTAAACCAATATAAGATTTTAAACGTTTGGGACTAACTAGTTTGTTAACGCTGGTTTACCTAAACCAGTAGAAGATTTTGAACGTTTGAGACAAACTAGTTTGTTAACGCTGGTTTACGTAAACCAATATAAGACTTTAAACGTATGAGACTAACTAGTTTGTTAACGCTGGTTTACGTAAACCAATATTAGATTTTAAACGTTTGGGACAAACTAGTTTGTTAACGCTGGTTTACGTAAACCAGTATAAGATTTTAAACGTTTGAGACTAACTAGTTTGTTAACGCTGGGTTACGTAAACCTTTATAAGATTTTAAACGTTTGAGACAAACTAGTTTGTTAACGCTGGGTTACGTAAACCTTTATAAGATTTTAAACGTTTGAGCCTAACTAGTTTGTTAACGCTGGTTTACGTAAACCAATATAAGATTTTAAACGTTTGAGACAAACTAGTTTGTTAACGCTGGTTTACGTAAACCAATATAAGATTTTAAACGTTTGAGACAAACTAGTTTGTTAACGCTGGTTTACGTAAACCAATATAAGATTTTAAACGTTTGAGACTAACTAGTTTGTTAACGCTGGTTTACGTAAACCAATATTAGATTTTAAACGTTTGAGACAAACTAGTTTGTTAACGCTGGTTTACGTAAACCAATATAAGATTTTAAACGTTTGAGCCTAACTAGTTTGTTAACGCTGGTTTACGTAAACCAATATAAGATTTTAAACGTTTGAGCCTAACTAGTTTGTTAACGCTGGTTTACGTAAACCAATATAAGATTTTAAACGTTTGAGACAAACTAGTTTGTTAACGCTGGTTTACGTAAACCAATATAAGCATTCACAAAACAATTCATTCATACATGTATTCGATTTTTTATGGAACTTTCTTTAAAATGAAGCATAGTATACATATCTAATGAGTCATGATAGCCAGGTGGGACTGATGTTTCAAAATATGAAAAAAAAAAATGAAAATTTTAATTTAATTTCAACAAAATTAAAAAAGTCTTATTTAATAAAAACAAAAAGTATTTTGGATACATATCCTGCTATACATACCTGTTACATTATTTAGGGCTGCTTTGTCGGTATTTGCTGGATAATCTGCTGAACTCGCAGGAACTTGTGCAGACATTTTGTTAACAAACCTTTTAGCCTGACATAAATTATGACGTAAACAGGGAAATCCCCCGCGGTATTCATTAATTATTATGTATAATATGCTATGTGCGTACCAGTTTTGCATGTGTGCATTACGCGTTTCGAGTTAGTGTTTGAGTGCCTAAGTTTTGTAGATAAAAATGTATGAGAAGGGGTGCGTCCGAAAACTGTCATGAAAAAAATATGCAGGAAAGTGTGGGTAGGTCGACAAAAATGCAAGATAAAAAAAACGCATATGTTCACGCAGCACTCCCCCCCCCCCCCCCCCCCCCCCCCCCCCCACACAGACCTGCAATGGACTGGAAACAATCATCCCATTCCACCAACTCCTTCTTCCTCATGAGATTATAGCTTTTTGTAATGACCATTTTCTCCACATGTGGGTTAGTTAATATATGTTGCATGGTGTGTAGCCGGATGGTATATTTCAACCAATACATACAATCATATAGATTTTGGCCTGAAAATCACGAGAAACGGTAAGTATCACAAAATGTGTTCCGATTCCGTATCATATAGATGACTCATTCTGATTCCGTATCACATAGATTCAACTTCCGGTAAACACTGCACTTTGACAAATAATAACATTATATGCATTGTTAGTAGTATGTCATGTACCCGGACGGGTCTATTCTGGGGGACCTCGGTGGGGGACCTCGGAAGTGACGTCATGCCACGTGACGTAGTAGTGCCATGTTTGGTTGTCGTGGTAACCCGCGTGAGCGGCCATGTTGTGACGTCTTCCCCATAGTGATACGTGGTGTTAGTGCGCATGCGCAGCGCGTGTTGTTAGGGTGATACGTGTTTCCGTCGTCCATTTTGTATACTGGAGGCCGCCATCTTGGTTTCTATGGTAGCACGTGATTGCTATGTTACCTAAGGCCTACAATAAGACAGGGGTATGTTCGGAGGGTATGTTCGATTAAATCGGAGTATTTTCTGGAACGACTTCCCTGGATAATTACCACAAACAACCCGACAACTTGTATTATTTCGAATTCTTCCAGATTTTTCTGCTTCTATCTATATATGCAATAGTTTTCGTCTATCTGACCCTGTTCGTTTGTTCTAGAGTATACTCTAGTAGCGTAGAAGAGCCTATTAGTTGGGACAGCTTTGCTTATTATTACTATAATTAGCTATTCTGGTCTATTCTTGTTAGTTCTGACCCTATACTCTTGTTGTTTCATTTATCTAGATCATTTATAACCAGTCAGATTGCTTGATTTTCCATAACCTGTACTTAATCGTATAGAGTTATCTCCCCTGTGTATAATAAAAGCCTATATCCAATGGCCATATCCTATGGAATCCCTTTTTTGAAAACACCTGTGGCTATGGAATCCCTTTTTTGTCATATGTGCTTATGTGAAAAGGCACAATGTGACACAATATGCCCTATCACACAGGCACATGCTTTATGTGCCGATATGTGCTTATGTGACAAGGCACAATGTGACACAAAATACCCTATCACATAGGCACATACGGGTATTTGAGGATACCTATGTCCTGGTATTGTATTATTTGAGGATACCTATCGAGGATACCTACTGGAGAATCCCTTTTTGTCATATGTTCTTATGTGAAAAGTCACAATGTGACACAATATGCCCTATCACATAGACACATACGGGTATTTGAGGATACCTATGGCCTGGTATTGTATTATTTGAGGATACCTATCGAGGACACCTACTGGAGAATCCCTTTTTGTCATATGTGCTTATGTGAAAAGTCACAATGTGACACAATATACCCTATCACATAGACACATTCGGGTATTTGAGGATACCTATGGCCTGGTATTGTATTATTTGAGGATACCTATTGAGAATACCTATCGAGGATACCTTTATAGGATACTTATCTGAGGATACTATATAGGCTGTATATATCCCTATAGGTCTCTTGCTGGCCCTTAGTACTATTAATCCACCTGATGCATTATGTTATCCTATGACTGGTACAGGTAGTATGCAATGCTAGGCATAGGGGTATTGTGGGTAGGGGTACTGCCTGGTAGTTTAGAACGGTACTATAGTATGGCGGTATATACACCTATAGGCCCCTGTTAGTGCTTGGTACTATTAACCAACCGATTGCTTTGTTTTATTATATGGCTGGTATATGTAGTACGTTATGGTAGACCTAGTGATTTTGTGGGGATGGGGGGGGGGGGAGGGGTAATGCTTGGTAGTTTACAAACGGTAGTATAGCATAGGCTGTACATATCCCTGTAGGTCTCTTGCTGGCCCTTGGTACTACTGATCCACCAGGTGCTTCATATTATTGAGCGGTATTCTGGGTGCGGGTCAATGCCTGGTAATACAGAACGGCAGCAGAGTATGGTTGGTATATTCCCCTATAGATCCCATCTTAACCGCTGATAGTATTAACCTACCAAATGCTTTGTATCATCCTGTTACTGGTAAGGTGGTACGTACACCTGGTGGATCAGTAGTACCAAGGGCCAGCAAGAGGCCTACAAGGATATGTACAGCCTATGCTATACTACCGTTTTAAACTACCAAGCATTACCCCCACCCCCACAAAATCACTAGGTCTACCATAACGTGCTACATATACCAACCATATAATAAAACAAAGCAATCGGTTGGTTAATAGTACCAAGCACTAACAGGGGCCTATAGGTGTATATACCGCCATACTATAGTACCGTTCTAAACTACCAGGCAGTACCCCCTACCCCTACCCACAATACCCCTATGCCTATTGCATATATAGATAGAAGCAGAGAATTCTTGAAGAATTCGAAATAATACAAGTTGTCGGGTTGTTTGTGGTAATTAGATTTACTCTTCTACAAAGGAACATACCCGTTCGAACATACCCCTGTCTTATTGTAGGCCTTAGGTAACATAGCAATCACGTGCTACCATAGAAACCAAGATGGCGGCTTCCAGTATACAAAATGGACGACGGAAACACGTATCACCCTAACAACACGCGCTGCGCATGCGTATTACCACCACGTATCACTATGGGAATGACGTCATAACATGGCCGCTCACGCGCGTTACCATGACAACACAACATGGCGCCACTACGTCACGTGACATGACGTCACTTCCGAGGTCCCCCACCGAGGTCCCCCAGAATAGACCTGTAGGGGAACATACACTACTACTATTGTTATTACGCATTAAAATATGAAATTCAAAATTTTGACCAATTCCAACCCAATTCAAACAGAAAAAACGGAAAAACAGGCTTTATGTAACGGGATTGTAAGATAAATGTATTATCATGTCCAAATGTATAGACTGAATATCATTTTCTAGTTATCTATTTGTATCCTATAGTCCAATATGTAATTGTCTGTAAACTATACCGTTAAATAAAAATATCTATCTATCCAAAAAAATGCATGTCCTGTAAATTGTATCAGATTCGAGGTCGTGTTTACAATCAGATCGCAACGACCCCGTCATGATAATGCATATGTATCAGCTAGCTACATGCCATGTAACTTATAAGTTGGACTCGGGAAGAATTTTTATCTGCCTTCCACCCACTAAAATAAACTGGCACACCATCAGTTAGCAAATAGCCATGCACCACGGGCACAAACTGGCAGTTATCTAAAGGGTCAATTAAAAACAAAAATCGTCTCACTAATTTTGCTTGTATGTAATAGAGCGTGTTCAAATTGCTGTATGCAAAAGTGCTATCTAACACTAGAGAAACAGAATTTACTGCCACCAGTAAATTCAAGTCTGTGTGGAAAGGGTTAAAGTATCAGGAATAAACTATAAAGAAAGAGAATTCATGGACGCTTATTTTTCGGGAGTAAAATATTGTTGAACAAATCAGAAATGGGTTTTCGTTAGCAGTATTTACAGATATTCATACAGGAATCAGAACATTTTTATAAGAAACCAGAAATGGCATATATGTGACTAGCATTCAAAGGGTTTGAAACACGAATCAGAAATGGACATTTTTGGCTCTGCCCACTACTTTGAGTGATGAAATACATTCATAAACTTTAGAAATGCATTAAGGTGTAATAAAATGCTTTTCCCAGTGTTTCTGAATAATGCCCCCATATTAAGATCTTCAGGGGGTTAAAAAGTTCCTTTTAAATATTCCATTTTAATCCTTTAAATGGGGTCGCAGTGGCTCAGTTGGCAGAGGTGCAGGCTGCAAGGCGTGAGGTCCCCACTCTGTCCTTGGGGAAGACATTTCACCCCATATCCCACGTGGGTGCATGGTGACGCTGTGTACTAAAGCGTACTGCACATCGATGGTGCACCCGTCAACCAATGCTAACCCTGCTTGTGCGGAGTTAGTATGTGGGGGATCTGACAGTTGCTCGTTGTTGCCAGGTGGTTCTTCCCGGATACTCCGATTAAGTCCACCTGAAAAACTGTCGTGGTCATGATTAGCCACTGCGAAAAAAAATGTGACATTAAACACCAATGAATAAATAATCCTCTAAAAATGAGCTCAATCCAATAAAGGGTCATAAGCTATGTTTTTCAAGCAAAAATGAAAAAGTAATTAAAACTGAATAGACGTTTCTGTGAATAATGTTGGCCGTTTATCGCCGTTATGTTGGCTAAAAGGTTAAGAATCTCTTACTTTGGAAGGCACACTGAAAGGGTGTCCCATTCCACATAGAATTAAATATTAAGAAAATAAAGCGAAAAACTCTAAGTTTCTCAGCTGACCGTACCTGCTTTTGCACTCCACCAACTAAGACCAACAAGTGCAATAACTCTGAAAGAAATACTTATACATAGTTAGCCCGCAACCCCTTCATGATATTATCTCCAAAAAATTATATTAAATTCAGAAAAAAAAACCTGTAACGGTTTTCTTTGAAATGTGACAAGAAATGGTAATGTGATGTCCAACAATAAGAAATACTTGGACACAGCTGGTTAAAATCACAATCCCATTCGTGATATTATCACCAAAACACTGTCTGTGTATTAAATCTGGAAACAGAATCTTACATTTTGAAACGATGTTCTTAGAAATGTGATGACAAGGAGTGGAAATACGATGATAATAAGTTTTAAGTACAACAAGCTCAGTACATGTAACTCTTGCACAAATACTTGGACGCAGCTGTTGTGTAATCCCATTCCTAATATAATCACTAATACGATACCTATTAAATTAGAAGAAAATATTTTTCAATGGTTTTCTTATAAAATGCGATGACGAGAAAACGAAAGGACAGAGGGACGGACGGGAAGGCGGCGAAACCCCTTCGTGTATCCCCTTCCCATTTTCGTCGTGGAGCATTAAATACTGTAATGCAGTCGAATTTTCAAAAACATATATGGCATTGCAGTGAGATAAACCCAATTGCCCGAAATGGATCTGAAAAATTCCGAACAAGTGAATACCCGGCTAGCATTTGGTTCACACTAAAAACTAAAGTGTTAAAAACTACACTTGAAGTGATGTATTTAACATTTACTAAGTGCTGAACTAGCACTTTGTTCAAGTGTAGATATCCCAGAACTTGACAGGTGTTACAATAATACCACTTGACAAGTGTTATGTCGTGACACTTAAAAGGTAACAACGCAGATGACGCGGATCAGGCTCGAACTCTCGAGCCTGATCCGCGTCATCTGCGTTGTGTCCTTTTAATTATGTACCCACCAAGCGCAAATCAAATTATGGACGATTCTGGAAGAACCACCAGTGCTAGACACACGGGAAGTGTCATCCATTCAAGTTTCAGATGTAATGTCCAAGTGTTTAAAGCATTGCACTTTGAGTGTTAAAAGTTAAAATTAAACCCTAAGAGTTAGAATGGGTTTAACACCTTGAAAGTGTCAGTTTTAACACTTTAGTTTTTAGTGTGTTAAAGCATGTGTACCATCGCCATGCAGTATGCATTAGTATACTGTTCAATCGTGCTCCCACTTAGACAATTGGGAGTAAGTTGGGATATTTTATCAGTCGGGCCTTCAAGACGCCTCTATTCGATTCGAGGAATCGAGGTTCGATTCGATTTCGAATAAGTGACTAGATTCGATTCGAATCAAAAACATGTGATTCTTTGGGCCCTAATCCCCTCCCCGTTACACTGTGATTCGTAGGGCCCTAATCCCCTCCAAAACATGTGATTCCTATGGCCCTAATCCTCTCCCCGTTAAACTGTGATTCGTAGGGCCCTAATCCCCTCCAAAACACGTGATTCGTAGGCCCCTAATCCCCTCCCCGTTACACTGTGATTCGTAGGGCCATAATCCCCTCCAAAACACGTGATTCGTAAGGCCCTAATCCCCTCCCCATTACACTCCGATTCGTAGGGCCCTAATCCCCTCCCCATTGATTCATAGGGCCCTGATCTCCTCCCCATAAAATTGCGGTGCATTAAATACTGTAATGTAGAGGAATTTTTAGAAGATATGGCATTGCAATGTGATAATTTGCTAAGTTGCCCGAAAGTGATCTGTAAAATTCCGATAACTGAACATACAACATGCATTGCTAGCATTGGTTAGGGCATATGCACCATGGCCATGCAGTATGTATTAGGACATTGTGCCATCGTTCTCCCACTTCGGCAATTGTGATTGCATGTCTTGTCCATGTATACAGATGACCCTACGCGAATATAATACGACCTTTCTGTCTGAAGTCCATTGCTCTAACCTACATGTATGAGCCACCGCCATCTCCGTCTCTTGGCGAGTGAACTGAAGGCCCCAGAGGCCGACTGGACGTATCGACCACCTGGAAATTTCCCGGTTCCCATCCCCCATTGGGATACCCCCCCCCCCCCTCCCTCAGGGCTACCAAAATTTACGCAGCCCAACACTTGTTGGCGCCTGAAATTTCGTGAAAATGACCAAAAGGCGAAATGGATCTGATTGCACAGACTGTCGGTTTATCGAAATACCTTCAAAAATGGAATGAATTTCGATATACCAGCAGTCCACTCTGCCATTGATCGGCCAGATGCAAGGAAACTGTGTTCTTTTAGTTCGAAAATCAAAATTTTCTCCCCTTAGGCCGAACAATGGTCGGCCTGATGATCCTGGGCTCCTTTTGTGCAATCATTTTTGCCAAATGAGCGACAAAGATGACACACAGATGTCTTCGTTAATGCCCTCTATGCAGACTGTCATTGATTGCTCAGATGTCTTCGTTAATGCCTCTATACATACTGTCATTGATTACACAGATGTCTTCGTTAATGACCTCTATACAGACTGTCATTGATTACACAGATGCCTTCGTTAATGACCTATATACAGACTGTCATTGATTTCTCAGATGTCTTCGTTAATGCCTCTATACAGACTGTCATTGATTACACAGATGCCTTCGTTAATGACCTATATACAGACTGTCATTGATTTCTCAGATGTCTTCGTTAATGCCTCTATACAGACTGTCATTGATTACACAGATGCCTTCGTTAATGACCTATATACAGACTGTCATTGATTTCTCAGATGTCTTCGTTAATGCCTCTATACAGACTGTCATTGATTACACAGATGCCTTCGTTAATGACCTATATACAGACTGTCATTGATTTCTCAGATGTCTTCGTTAATGCCTCTATACAGACTGTCATTGATTACACAGATGCCTTCGTTAATGACCTATATACAGACTGTCATTGATTTCTCAGATGTCTTCGTTAATGACCTCTATACAGACTGTCATTGATTACACAGATGCCTTCGTTAATGACCTATATACAGACTGTCATTGATTTCTCAGATGTCTTCGTTAATGCCTCTATACAGACTGTCATTGATTACACAGATGCCTTCGTTAATGACCTATATACAGACTGTCATTGATTTCTCAGATGTCTTCGTTAATGCCTCTATACAGACTGTCATTGATTACACAGATGCCTTCGTTAATGACCTATATACAGACTGTCATTGATTTCTCAGATGTCTTCGTTAATGCCTCTATACAGACTGTCATTGATTACACAGATGCCTTCGTTAATGACCTCTATACAGACTGTCATTGATTACACAGATGTCTTCGTTAATGCCTCTATACAGACTGTCATTGATTACACAGATGCCTTCGTTAATGACCTATATACAGACTGTCATTGATTACACAGATGCCTTCGTTAATGACCTCTATACAGACTGTCATTGATTACACAGATGTCTTCGTTAATGCCTCTATACAGACTGTCATTGATTACACAGATGCCTTCGTTAATGACCTCTATACAGACTGTCATTGATTACACAGATGTCTTCGTTAATGCCTCTATACAGACTGTCATTGATTACACAGATGTCTTCGTTAATGCCTCTATACAGACTGTCATTGATTTCTCAGATGTCTTCGTTAATGCCTCTATACAGACTGTCATTGATTACACAGATGCCTTCGTTAATGACCTATATACAGACTGTCATTGATTTCTCAGATGTCTTCGTTAATGCCTCTATACATACTGTCATTGATTACACAGATGCCTTCGTTAATGACCTATATACAGACTGTCATTGATTACACAGATGTCTTCGTTAATGCCCTCTATGCAGACTGTCATTGATTACACAGATGTCTTCGTTAATGACCTATATACAGACTGTCATTGATTACACAGATGTCTTCGTTAATGCCTCTATACATACTGTCATTGATTACACAGATGCCTTCGTTAATGACCTATATACAGACTATCATTGATTACACAGATGTCTTCGTTAATGACCTCTATACATACTGTCATTGATTACACAGATGCCTTCGTTAATGACCTATATACAGACTGTCATTGATTGCTCAGATGTCTTCGTTAATGCCCTCTATGCAGACTGTCATTGATTACACAGATGTCTTCGTTAATGACCTCTATACAGACTGTCATTGATTACACAGATGCCTTCGTTAATGACCTATATACAGACTGTCATTGATTACACAGATGCCTTCGTTAATGACCTCTATACAGACTGTCATTGATTACACAGATGTCTTCGTTAATGTCCTCTATACACACTGTCATTGATTACACAGATGCCTTCGTTAATGACCTATATACAGACTGTCATTGATTTCTCAGATGTCTTCGTTAATGCCTCTATACAGACTGTCATTGATTACACAGATGCCTTCGTTAATGACCTATATACAGACTGTCATTGATTACACAGATGCCTTCGTTAATGACCTCTATACAGACTGTCATTGATTACACAGATGTCTTCGTTAATGCCCTCTATACAGACTGTCATTGATTACACAGATGTCTTCGTTAATGACCTATATACAGACTGTCATTGATTTCTCAGATGTCTTCGTTAATGCCTCTATACAGACTGTCATTGATTACACAGATGCCTTCGTTAATGACCTATATACAGACTGTCATTGATTTCTCAGATGTCTTCGTTAATGCCTCTATACAGACTGTCATTGATTTCTCAGATGTCTTCGTTAATGACCTCTATACAGACTGTCATTGATTACACAGATGCCTTCGTTAATGACCTATATACAGACTGTCATTGATTTCTCAGATGTCTTCGTTAATGCCTCTATACAGACTGTCATTGATTACACAGATGCCTTCGTTAATGACCTATATACAGACTGTCATTGATTTCTCAGAAGTCTTCGTTAATGCCTCTGTACAGACTGTCATTGATTACACAGATGCCTTCGTTAATGACCTATATACAGACTGTCATTGATTTCTCAGATGTCTTCGTTAATGCCTCTATACAGACTGTCATTGATTACACATATGTCTTCGTTAATGTCCTCTATACAGACTGTCATTGATTGCTCAGATGTCTTCGTTAATATCCTCTATACATACTGTCATTGATTACACAGATGCCTTCGTTAATGACCTCTATACACACTGTCATTGATTACACAGATACCTTCGTTAATGTCCTCTATACATACTGTCATTGATTACACAGATGCCTTCGTTAATGACCTCTATACAGAATGTCAGTGATTACACAGATGCCTTCGTTAATGCCCTCTATGCAGACTGTCATTGATTACACAGATGCCTTCGTTAATGCCCTCTATGCAGACTGTCATTGATTGCTCAGATGCAAGGAAGCAGCGTTCTTTCGGTTCGAAAAGTAAAAATCTTATCCGGGTCCGGGGCCCCCTTGGTACATTTCCCAGCAACTTTCTGGGACACAGTCCGCCCCTGAGTGACCCATGACTAGCCTGTACACCAATAAGCCAAACGAGCGACAGGCCCGTAAATGTGAATGTCACCAATACAATATATTCATTGCAACTTTTTAACTTAAAATTGTCCCCCAGGGGTAACAGCGTTTTATCCTTGGGCAAGGCACTTCATCCCGATTGCCCATGTTGGGACACGGTGGCGCAGTGTACTGAGGCGTACTGCACGTCGATAGCGCACTTTTCTTCAACCAACGCTAACCGTCTTTGTGCGGGGTTAGTGCGTTTCACAAACATCAGTGCCTCACTGACACGCACGCGGTGCATATGTTAAAAAGTAGGAAAATAAAAGTTTGTGTCCCTCTATTCGTATAGAGTAGCAACGTGTTTCGTACAGCGATCTCACCTTCGCACTCATGCACACGACGTCCGCCCGATGATGAGCAGGGAGCCATAGAGGTGGGTTTACAGGGGAGGTGGGGAGGGAGGCAGTATACCAATTTTTTTTTTTCTGGTCGGGAATTTCTAATTCCGTCCCTATCTAAAATTTCACACACCAACCAGCCAATAATATTTCCAGTCGGGACATTTTCAGGAGGATTGGAATCTTAGATTCGCGCTTGCTAGTAATTAAGTACGTTCTTACTATTCTGGATAGGAAACCTGAACTTTGTTCACACTATCCTCAGTTTTACCAATGGACGGACCGACAGACAGGCAGGCAGGCAGGCCGGCAGGCAGATGATTTATTCAACGGTAAAAGCTTACACAATAAATAAATTGCGACTTAATGATTAATCATAACATGCTGTTCTGTTGGGAGATGCCATTTCCAGATTGGCTGTCTCACCGCCATCTCTCAATGAAGTGAGTAGGTCAAATTGTTTACAGACCATAGATAACAATTTGTGTCGGTTACATGGATTTAAATTCAACTGAAAAGGATGGTTCAACTGAAAAGGATGGCAGGCAACAACCATGGACGAGATGACCAGTCGTATCTTGTCGGTATTTTGGGTTGTATTTCATGCACTGCAGTATATTATGGATCAGTTGAAGATCAGTTTTACAGACCTACAATGAGACTACAATTAATATCGTTAGCAGTCATGTCTATTGATGAATACTAGGATGACAGTAAAGACATTAACGATTACACTCCTGACAATAGGGATTATCACCCTTATTATGGAGATCTGAAGTATATGTTTCGAGCATTTAGGGAACCGCAAGACCAATTTGGAGAACCAGGACGGTTATTTATGTATTGGTGTTTAATGACACTTTCTGCATCTGTATCTACAATATGGCCGCAATTTGGGTTTGAAGGAAAGATGAGCTAATTATTTAAACGTATTCTGCCCACTACAGAGGACTTCCACAACAGACGTGGATTACTGGTTTCCATTTTACCAGTAAAGCAGAACTTGGTTACTACAGTAAACAAGCACTGCTCAACTTTCCGGAGTCCGTGTGGCCGGTACGGCACGAGTTAACTAAATACGAAATCAGTCACGACCTATTATAAGAATAGTTGCATCCTCAAATAAATGTTTAACCCTTCACCCAACGCAGATGATATCAACATTTATTTTTTAAATACCATTTTATCAAATTTTTCAAAAAATTGCAACAAAACCATATCATGTGACCCCTCGTTGGAACGAGCTCGACGAGCTCGTTCCAACGAGGGGTCAAATGATATGGTTTTGTTGAAATTTTTTGAAAAAAAAATGTTTTTCAACTGCTGAATTTGCATATTACGCGGGCGGATGCGGCCGATATGGCTACTGAATTTGCATATTACGCGGGCGGATGCGGCCTTTCGGCGAAGGCATGCCTTGGTGATGTAGTTAGAATATTTTATCAGAGTGGTATTAAGCCACCTTAAACGGCGCAACTCAGAATTAACTCCACCCACCCGTCACAAACGGCTGAGTTCTCTGCATACCCTCACTATAATAATGTTTAACCTGTACGCCTTATTCTCGCATTTTGCAAGTATGAGCTGTGCGTGGAACAACGCTGGTGTGTGCTACAAACTCCATGTCGAGGAAGTCTAGTCCGTCGGGAAATATGCCCCCCCCCCCCTCCGTTCGTGTGGGTTTGTCGAGGAATACGCTAGCCCTCATCTTTGGAGCACAGACCCCCCCCCCCCCCCCCCAACCGGAAAATCCTGGTGTTACTTCGCGTAATCGCTCGGACTATTCTGGAGGGTTTTATCCTGGAAGTCTGAAAATACAACCAGAAACACATAAAATGTGTGGTGTAGAATTCGTCAGATGAAAAATATAGACTGATTAAACATCATGTTTGAGCAAAGCGCTGTTTGTCAAAACTCAAAATTTGATATTAAGAGCAATTTGGTTATAAATTATTAATGACGAGATATAAGAAGTCGGTCGTAATTCGTTTGGTGTATCTATCTACAGAGAGCCATCAGACCAAAACATATTTCAACAAAGGAGATACAATGTAGTGAAGAAGAGAATTTATAAAATTCAGATATGTCAGCGCCGTATGTTGCATTCTGGTTGAAGAGGAGTACGCAAATAAGTTATTTAAACGCGATTGAAAAGTGAAACCTGTAACTTTATATAACAAACAGGGGTGGGGGTGGGGGGTGGGGGGTGGAAAAAAAATTGCAGTACACAATACCGTTTTTCTGGCATTCGATCTTCCCGGACACCCACCCACGCCTAAATCACAAGATTTGTCTTATTTTCCGCATATCTTTTCCGGTCATTTTGAACACCCACTCCATACCCTGCAAACATTTTTGTTTTCAACAATATTTGAACACCCAGCCTTCTACAAGTGCTGGATCTTTGCTCCGGAATTAAAACTGGCATGTCATGGTATAGCCGAGTTGCTGAAGTGACATAAAGAAAAGCCTGTTTACCACATAAATAAACTCAAATAGTTTTTTTGCGTGGGATAAAAAAACCTATTTGAGGCTTACATGTATATATGTTCATATGGTAAAAATTGCGTTCTCGGGGACCATTTTCTAGTGTTTCTGGGCATTTCTTATGTGACCCCGAGATTTTTCAGAGGTATTTTGACACAGGGAAGGTCATGCGACTGGTTTGACACATGAACCCGCGAAGGCCCTTTAAGTTGTGGCTATGTTATCCAAATAGAACGTTAGAGCTTTGTTTTAATTTGTTGTTAATTTTATTTTTGTTTATTTTGGTGCAATTGTTATATGACCCATTTGCTTTACTGTTAGTTGTGTCTTGATTCTTTATGTATGTTAAAACTAATTTACATATACTTAAAGTCTTCATTTCTTAAGAGCTATTAGGAACCTAAAAAGCCTTTGATTACCTGTGTTATAAGAAATGTTTTAATACACAAATAGTATATGCAATTATAGAAATCGAGACACTCAAGGCCGAACAGACTGCTGGTTCAAAGCATCATGGGTCCAGTACTGAGCCCTGTACCAACCACTTTTGTAATACAACCACTTTTGCAATAAAATTTATTACAAAAGTGGTTAACGCGTACCAACCACTTTTGCAATAAAACCACTTTTGTAATAAACTAACCATTATTGTAATAAACTTATTTCGGTGATAAATCACGGACGTCCATTTTATAGTCGGACATTGGGGTGGGGTGAGGGACTAGTTTACCTAAGCATGTTTGTGTGTCGTTCGATGGAATAACGTGTCCATTCACCAGTTAAAACACGGTAGTGACTGAAGAAAGTTCGCAACCACTTTTGCAATAAACTTTATTACAAAAGTGGTTGGTACGCGTTAACCACTTTTGTAATAAATTTTATTGCAAAAGTGGTTGTATTACAAAAGTGGTTGGTACAGAGCCCAGATAGCTCAACATACCCATCAATACAACCCCCTCATATGGCTATAATGTGTGTGTATTAGTCTAAATCATTGTAAAGTGTTTATTTGACATAAGCCGTTTGACCGCCTACCCACCCCGGCATCGTGTACTGCAATTATGTCCGACCCTCCCCCCATTCCTTGTAACAAACGCACTGAGAGGCGGTTGTTGCGATCACAACGAGCTAGGGAATTTGTCTGACATCCACGTGAAACATTGTTGACTTTGTATCATACGATATTCCTCGGTTCTCTGTTTGACATGGACAATTGATTTGTCGAAGAGGTGATACAGAACTCTGAAGGTTAGTTATTATCGAAGGATTGTCTATACTTTCAACAACGAGACTGGCTTGCGATTTTTTGTCACTGTGTGTATGTACGGGGACGACGTATACTTGTGGGAAAATTAGATTGAATACTTGCAGATATATTTCAGCACTTCGGCTGTGCCCAAAACTATGGAGCCTGGGAAGTGATAGGCTTCACTCCTATTTTATTTCGTCTTAAAGAAATAGTATTCGATATAACGAAATAACATTTCGAAATAACGAAATAATATTTCGAAATAACGAAATAATTATTTCGTTTTAACGAAATATTATTTTGACATAAAATTATTTCGTAAAAAAACCAAAACAAGTATCTGCAGCGATAAGCAGGGCCAGATTACACCACCTCGCTACTTTTCAATTGAAAATTCTGCTTATTCAGCTAAGTAACACGGTTACGCATTCTTGCAAAATATGAATTTGACTCATTAAAATTAATAACTTCACTTTATTGAGGAATAAATTTAGTGGTATTCACATGAAACACTCCACAATCAATTAACTTCATGATCTCTCCGTTTTTCGCGATATGTGTATTACCAGAGTTTTTTTGGTGCTGCTCCTTATATCATAGCAAACGAAGCGGCGGTAAGTCCAAGGGTCGCCCCTACATAGCTTCTCGCCCCTCGCCTCCTCCCTCCTAAAAAACCCTTCAAATTGCAGGCCCGATACCGACAGACTATAAATGGCCGAGTAATGGAAAGCAGACAACGACATTATAAGATGCATAGGCGACTCGGTGGCGGGGAGGTGGCTGCAAAGTCGGAGAAAATCAATTTTTTTCCTGGCAGTTTTCATTATTATTTTTTTTTTTTTTTTTGGGGGGGGGGGGGGTTCACTGACCTACCTGTAGTCTCAAACATTCAATCTATTATCTTTAAATAAGGGATATCGCCCTATAAGACCAAACTTGGAACCAAAGTCCGTAATATATTTGTTTTGGCGTGGTACGTCTCACAGGACGTACGCCACCAACAAATTATATTACTGACTTTGGTTGCTAGTTTTGACTACAGTGCTATCAGTGCGATAACGCGTCTGGTGACTTTGGTTACTAGTTTTGACCACAGTGCTCTCAGTGTGATAACTCGTCTGATGACTTTGGTTACTAGTTTTGACTACAGTCCTATCAGTGTGATAACGCGTCTGATGACTTTGTTAGCTAGTTTTGACGACAGTCCTATCAGTGTGATAACGCGTCTGATGACTTTGGTTGCTAGTTTTGACGACAGTCCAATCAGTGTGATAACGCGTCTGATGATTTTGGTTGCTAGTTTTGACTACAGTCCTATCAGTGTGATAACGCGTCTGATGACTTTAGTTGCTAGTTTTGACGACAGTCTTGTCAGTGTGATAACGCGTCTGGTGACTTTGGTTGCAAGTTTTGACGACAGTCCTATCAGTGTGATAACGCGTCTGATGACTTTAGTTGCTAGTTTTGACTACAGTCATATCAGTGTGATAACGCGTCTGATGACTTTGGATACACAGGACTAACATTTAAAAAAAAAACATTTTCCGTGAAAGCATTCCCCATGTTGTAGGGAGAGCGGAGAGAGGTGTGGGGGGGGGGGGGGGGTGGGGGGGGGGGTGGGGGGGGGGGTCGTCACCTATAAACATTTCTGTCGGAAATTTTCACATTCTGTTGGAAAATAATTGTAGAATTTGCATGAATTTCAATATATTGTTAAAGTTATTAACTAAAATCAGCAACTGCACAAGTCACAACTGAGGCACCCAGATGCTCTAGAATTGTTCTCAGGGCCTCAAACGTAAAATAATTTCTTTAGGGAGGCCCCCAATCCCCACCAATGGGGGGGGGGGGGACACCCCCTACAATACACTCTCACACCTCTGTGTTGGACACCTCGAGCATGCCTTCGGCACACACAAAAATTCATCCGTCCATATTCCGGATTTTTAAATACGGCTGGCTTCGGACCTGCGGAGAGGCCCTCCAGCCCTCACTCACCCACCTCGGTTCCACGTTCCTCAATGATTCCTGTAGTATCACTTTTCGATCGAAATCTTCAGTCCTTCTGAAAAAATGCCCGTACGCCTTTGGTAAAATGACATTCCCCATAAAGTTGGGAAAACAATTCAAAGCGGTTGTTTAAGAGACGTAATTTTCCTGAGTCTGATTGTACACAATAATTTTTCTATCTCAATTAATGGAAGTGAACCATCGCCCCCAACTTATTTACTTCGTTTTAACGAAATAATATTTCGTTTTAACGAAATATTATTTTGTTTTAACGAAATAAATATCTGTAGCCGTTTGTGGGTTTTTTCAGGTTCAGCTAAGAGCACCTCGTCACTTTTTTGGTTGCAAATGCTGCTTGTTTATCTTAGTAACAAAGTTACGTTTGCCAACAACATATGAATTTTAGACATTAACTTCCCTTTATTGTGCAATAAATTAAGTCATATTCTCTTGAAACACTCGCAAATCAATTGAAGTTACAATCTTTCCAGTTTTCGTGATATTTTGTTGGAAGAATATCCTCATTGCCTCCTTTCTCGTGCGCTTTCGTTATTGGCCCCCTTTTGTGATTTCTGGCAGGTCGTTTTTATAACACTCTGTGATAATCACAGTCAAAAGTCGATAGTGATTTTTTACCAGAAGTATATCGATGATAACTTGCGGGTTGCCGGGAGATTGTAGTTAAAACTTCATTTGCCTGCATTCGAAAGTTTTGGCGACAGACAGATTGGTAGAAAGGAGAAGTTACAGTGACACATATTTTGAAAGTCGCGCCAACATTTCTCGGCTGACTCAGGGCCTAGTGTATTTATTTACTTATTTACTTTATTGGGGTTTCAACGACACTTTCGATAGCCATGGTCATCTCGTGTCGGACAGTTTTACGGGTGGAGAAAGCCGGAATACTCGGAGAGAACCACCGAACAACACGGAACAACTGCCAGACTCCCAACTTACTAACTCCACACAAGCAGGGTTAGCATTGGTTGAAGACAAGTGCGCCATCGACGTAAACGGTGCCACCGTGCCCCCGCATGGACAATCGGGATGGAAGGCCTTGTCCAAGCACTCAACACAGTAATCCCTGGCGGGAATCGACCAGTGGACCTTTCGGTTTAAAGTCCAAGCCGCTGCCACGAAGTGTATTTAATATCATCGAATCAAAATACCTTCTAATCGTCGTGAAGTTGTAAATTTTTTTTCAATTTAATGTTGCAATGAGTCCGCAGTATTGGTTGGGACGGTGGGGGGGGGGGGGGGGGGTGGTTTGGGGACGGCGGGAGCGCTAAAACCAGTTTTATGGTGTTCAGAAAATATTCTTGGTGAGCTACAATTGTAGTGAGTTAATACGAAATAATCATTTCATAAAAACGAAGTAAATAAGTAAGTACATGGGGTGATTGAGGGATGTAACCATGTCAGAAAATGTTCTGTTCCGTCGATTTTTCCCCATAATTGTTCACTTCCATTAATTACAATGAGACTCAGGAAAATTACGCCTTCTAACCCTTTACCCAACGTAGACGATATCAAAATTTATTATTTTAAATATATTTTTTTTTAACTTTTTCAAAAAATTTCAACAAAACCATATCATGTGACCCCTCTTTGGAACGAGCTCGACGAGCTCGTTCCAAAGAGGGGTCACATGATATGGTTTTGTTGAAATTTTTTGAAAAATAATATTTTTTCAACTGCTGAATTTGCACATTACGCGGGCGGATGCGTTCGATTCCTTGGGTAAAGGTTTAAAGAAACGTTTTTGAATTTTTTTTCCAAATTTTAAGGGGGAACGTCATTTTATCATAGTCGTGCGGAATTTTTTTTTAGACGGTGCTGGAAGATTTTTTCCGGCACCATTGAGGCACGTGGAACCGATGTGGGAGAGCGGGTCTGGCGGCCTTCTACCGCATGCCCGACGGCAGCCGTATTTAAAAATCCAACAAAGAGGAGTGGCTGTGGGCCGGCGGATTTTTGGGTGCCGAATCCATACCCGAGGTGTCCAACACAGAGGTGGGGAGTGTATGGTGGGGTGTGTCACCCTCCCGTTGGTGGGGATCGGGAGCCGCCTCAGAGAAATTGTTTTATACATGAGACTCCGAGAACAATTCTAGAGCCTCTGATGCCTCAGTTGTGACTTGTCAAGCTGCTGATTTTAGTCGATAACGTTTACAATATTATGTTTGACATCTCAAAATCTGATGCTGTTTGCTTTCGATTCATACAAATTCAGCAATTATTTTCCGACAGAATGTGAAAATTTTCGACAGAAATGTTTATAGGCGGCGGCGGCGGCGACGGCGCCCCCACCCCCCCCCCCCCTTCACCCCAAACAGCATGGGGGTATGCTCTCCCGAGAAATGTTTTAAAATGAAATGTTACGCCTGTGTATCCAAAGTAACCAGACGTGTTTTCACTCTGATAAGACTGAAGTCCAAACTAGCACACAAAGTCCGGTATATAATTTTGGGGTGTGTCCTGTCCTCTGAGACGTACCACGCCAATAAATTATATTACGGACTTTAGTTCCAAGTTTGGTCTAATATGCAATACCCCTTATATGAGAACAATAGATTGTGTGTTTGAAACTACAGAAGGTCATTGATGCTTGGCTCAAAATATTAAGAAAACTGCCAGAAGAAAATGTTTTTCGCCGACATCGCACCCCCCCCCCCCCCCTTTCTCGGGCTCCATGGCCGTACATCTATGCATCTCATAATGTCGTTCTCTGTTTTTTTCCATTTCTACTTTTATCGGCCAATTATAGTCTATCGGTATCGGGCCTGCAATCAGAATGTTTTAGGAGGGGAGGTACGACAAGCCATATGGGGCGGGGGGGGGGGGTGGGGTACCCCTGTACGTTCCGCCACTTCAGTATTTTCTGTACCGATATACGTAAGAGCACGACAAAAACACGGGAAATATTCCTTCATAAGCATATCGCTAAAAACAGAAAGATCATAACGTTGATCGATTGGCGAGTGTTTCAAGAGAATGCGACTAAATTCATTCAACAATAAAGTGATGTCATTTATTTTAATGAGTAAAATTCATATTTGTGTAGAATACGTAACCGTGTTAATAGCTAAGTATCCAGAATTTGCAATCAAAAAGTTTCGAGGCGGTGTAATCAGGACCTGCTTACCTATACAAATACTTATTTCGTTTTAACGAAATATTATTTCATTAAAACGAAATACTATTTCGTTATTTCGAAATGACATTTCGTTGAAACGAAAAAAATATTTCGTTAAAACGAAACAATATTTCTTTATTTCGAAATATTATTTCATTAAAACCAAACAATATTTTGTTATTGCAAAATAGTATTTCGTTAAAACGAAATAAAATAAGAATGAAATCTGTCACCTACCGGGCTCCATACAAAGCAATAGTCACAAACTTTTTACTCTAGTTTCTCGATTTTCATTCTTTATTTGATTTATTTTTGAAAATAACGGAAATATGAGGAAGAGAAAAACGAGACTACAGGAACGTGTACTACTTAATCCGTTTATTTGACTTACTCCACAGCACAAATATTTTAACGCACAAAAATCTTCATTCAGATTTCTTCACTTTTTCTCAACACACAGCACACTACCCTTCTTTGATAAAACCACTTTGCGCTCTTTCCACTGAGGGTTCATAAGCTTGTTTTTTGATGCGAACATGAACGTCTTTGTTGTTCAAGAGTTGTTTGCACGTATTAACCTCCATTTGTATTGGGTAATAGAATAACATTTCATTTTGATGTGCATAAAATTTAAATTTCTCTTTTGAAATATGTCTCACAAATGCGGGATGGTTATCAGCCCATTATTATTGAAATAATATGAAAATATTTACAAATCGAGAAAAAAGCATAACCAGTGCCCAATACTATAAAACTTTTAAAATTGTATTTTCTAGAATTGTATTTTCTAGTTATGACACTAAATGGATTAAATGGCGAGTAATCGTTTGACTGGACTTGTTACGTGAAATAATTCATGAGAGGTGAGTTACATGTTAATTAAATATGATGTCGCCACTATTACTTGTATTTCGGGTTAACAAAACCGACCCTAACAATTCCTGCAAACTCACAAAAAAAACACAACAAAAAATAATTGGATAAAAATCAGGACAGTTATATAAACCGTGTACATTTTGTTCATGTTTATGCTAATCATTGAAAGCTCAAATTTAGAAATGAAAAACTTGTGTTACTATAAATAAAAACACGCATATTTTTCAGCTCTGTTCTTTTTTCAACCACCGGGGTATAACATTTTCTACAGTAAACAAAATCACTTTGAGCGTGCCCCACTTTCGCTTTGTTAGTGTAAATGTTTTTTTTAAAAAAACTTCGTGACTGCAGTTTGGCATAAAATGCAATTCTGAAAAATGTACTTAATGACGCACGGGTGACTTCACAAGAAGACGAAAGCTGCTCACAGGCAGACAATATTTCATTAAATCAGTGTAGACGTTCAAGAGGAAAGGAAAAAAATATTAGTCCGCATGAGACTGAAGACTCGGAGTGACCAGCATGGTACTCAGTGGTGGATTATCTTAAAGGCTCTCAGTGGTGGATTATCCAAAAGGCTAACGAGGCTAAACATTGGAGCCTCCAGGCCTAGAAGAGCTCCAAGGTTTCTTCACGTAAGTATGATTTTTTTTATTACAAAAGACCCCGAGAAACACTAGCCTGCTAGGTACCAAGTTATATCTTAATCCGCTGCTGACATCACAAACGTACTTTAGAAATACTTGACTTAAATAGCCGTCAAAATACTGAATTTACAAAAATCATACTTTATATTTCAGTTTGATGACAGTTTTATGATATTGGCAAAAGATTCGTGTTTATTTTCCTGGTAGATCGGTTCAGATTTTTCTCCTTCAACCTTGCAATTACATGTTGAAAACATTAATTGGTGTACACTACAGTTAAAACTAGACGTCCTGTCACTGCCAATGGACCGCCGGCTTACCCGGAGGTTCATTGTCTGAAACATTGCTTGTACACAGGCCATACGTACATAATGCGATAGGCTTTCTGTGGTTATAACGCGTAGATTAACGCGCAGATCGACGTGCTATTTGTGACAGGACTTCTAGTTTAAACTCAAAGTGAGCGGACTAACATTTCATACACTGTGGGAAATTTACTGTCACTTTAAAATATGCCCCTATAACTGTCCGTTGATGATTTCATTTACCGCGGAGTATGTTTGTAGAATAATAGATTCATCATGTGATCTCCTAATTCAAATTTAACCCTTTCGACGCGAAATACCATTTTTTCTGGTCCAGGATCGTGATATAACTTGGCTTCATTGAGAGGTTTGTTTCTCGGTGAATTCGTGTGGAAGATCTATGAAAAATTTCAACATGCATCCCTAAGGCTGCATGTTGAAAATATTCATTTGTCTTCCCCCAAGTAGAGACTATAGTCTCATCCAATTGACGACACTGAGCTGGCGTGGAAGACACTACCTGGGTTCAAAGGGTGAAGTAGGAGTGCTATAATTTTAATGTTAGATTGGTCACAGACCGACAAGTCTGGTCTATCTGCAACTAAATTAAACCCCATCGTTTAAGTTTCGACAAAGTTGAACAGTGCTATACTCGCATGTTATTTTTGCATAATTTAAATGCAGTGGCATGATTAACATGATCCGTAGACATGGAAGGGTTTGAATTTTCAGATTAGGTTTCGGTTCCACTTCGGTTTCATAGAAAACCTCGGCTTCGCTTCGATTTCTTAGTGTTAAGAACAGTGATTATTTTTACAGATTCTATGGAATCAGTTTCTATGTCCATTGGATCAGTTAGGATAACAAATGATTAAAGTTCATCTAATCTTTGTTGTATTCTTAATGTAACATTCACTTCCTTATTAATTCGTCCGCTGACCGACAATTACAATGAGAACACAACGTATTCGCGCATTTGTCTTGACCAAGTAACGGGAGTCCATAGAGGCCACTGGACCAGTTCTCTTCCAGTAAGACCGTTTGATCAGTTTATGATGAAACACATTAAAACTGTTCGGCCGGTTTTTGCTGGGTTTTGTGGTTCGGTTTCCGGTTTTCTGCAAAAACTGGAATCGAATCTGACACCCGATCAACTGCTCAGCTGTAATGCTCGGAACTTCCGGCGTCATGGTTAATGTCAATGATAATAATACATTTGTGCCCGCTTAATTGGATACCTCTTAATTGAATAACCCTATTAATTGAACATACTCTCCAAACTCAAAACCATTTACCATTCCTTCAATACAAATTCGACCCGTTAATTGCATATTGGTTGTAGAGTAAAATTCCAGTTAATTGAATACAAAATCTTATATGTCGATAAATTATTCTGACAATCACCACCCTCCCTGGTTTGTTTATAGATCCATTTTACCCCAGTGCATCCAATAGAGGCATTTAATCTAACATAACCTTGATTGTCAGAGCTCCGTGATCTCTGCCAAACGAGACCAAATAGATTACAGTTAAAACTAGAAGCCCTGTCATGAAATGCGCACAATTACCACGTTGATTTGCGCGTTAATCTGCGCCTTATGGCCCAAGTAAAGCTATCAAATTCTGTACATATGGCCTGTGCACAAGCAATGTTTCAGCCAATGGACCTCCGGGTAACCCGGAGGTCCATAGGCAGAAGCATTGCATGTGTTTGCTTTGAGTAACCAGGAAAGCCTGCCGTGCTTTGGATGCCATTCGATATGACAATTGCGCACAATTCCAACGCGCAATTAAGCCTACATAAACGCACTATTCGTGACAGGACTTCTAGTTTTAACTGTAAATGATCAGATTATCTCTAGAATACATCACATTAACCAAGTAGCTATTAAATGAATACTCTTGTTAATTTAATAACCTTCATTGGCAAAATGGAAATCTACTTTAGATAAAGTTATTATCTCCCTTGAAATTATTACTCAAGCGGAAAGTCCAATGAAGAAGCAAGTAATTGATGAAAAATACATCATAGGGCATTAAAGTCAGATTTCCTTTTGTTACTTTTAATAAACTAAAACAATAGACATCAGTGTGTGTGACATCAATGTGTGTTTACAATAATTTGCAAGATTTATTCCTCTTAGGAAAAAAAATAAACAAAATCTCACCTCACAAACTTTAATATTACTTGCGAGAACGGTATCTGCATTGTATGTCACAATGCACTCACGGTATCTGTATTGTATGTCACGATGTGCTCACGGTATCTGTATTGTATGTCACGATGCGCTCACGGTATCTGTATTGTATGTCACGATGCATTCACGGTATCTGTATTGTATGTCACGATGCGCTCGCGGTATCTGCATTGTGCGTCTCGATGCGTCAACGGTATCTGTATTGTATTTCACAATGCACTAACGGTATCTGTATTGTATGTCACAATGCACTAACGGTATCTGTATTGTATGTCACGATGCGCTCACGATATATGTATTGTATGTCACGATGCGCTCGCGGTATCTGCATTGTACGTCTCGATGCGTCAACGGTATCTGTATTGTATTTCACAACGCGCTAACGGTATCTGTATTGTATGTCACAATGCACTAACGGTATCTGTATTGTATGTCACGATGCGCTCACGGTATCTGTATTATATGTCACGATGCATTCACGGTATCTGTATTATATGTCACGATGCGCTAGCGGTATCTGTATTGTATGTCACGATGCGCTCACGATATATGTATTGTATGTCACGATGCGCTCGCGGTATCTGCATTGTACGTCTCGATGCGTCAACGGTATCTGTATTGTATTTCACAACGCGCTAACGGTATCTGTATTGTATGTCACGATGTACTCACGGTATCTGTATTGTATGTCACGATGTGCTCACGGTATCTGTATTGTATGTCACGATGTATTCACGGTATCTGTATTGTATTTCACGATGCGCTAAAGGTATCTGTATTTTATGTCACGATGCGCTAACGGTATCTGTATTGTATGTCACGATGCGCTCACGGTATCTGTATTTTATGTCACGACGCGCTAACGGTATATGTATTGTATGTCACGATGCACTCACGATATCTGTATTGTATGTCACGATGCGCTCACTGTATCTGTATTGCATGTCACGATGCGCTCACGGTATCTGTATTGTATGTCACGATGCGCTAACGGTATCTGTATTGTATGTCACGATGTGCTCACGGTATCTGTATTGTATGTCACGATGTGCTCACGGTATCTGTATTGTATGTCACGATGCACTCACGATATCTGTATTGTATGTCACGATGCGCTCACTGTATCTGTATTGCATGTCACGATGCGCTCACGGTATCTGTATTGTATGTCACGATGCGCTAACGGTATCTGTATTGTATGTCACGATGTGCTCACGGTATCTGTATTGTATGTCACGATGCACTCACGATATCTGTATTGTATGTCACGATGCGCTCACTGTATCTGTATTGCATGTCACGATGCGCTCACGGTATTTGTATTGTATGTCACGATGTGCTCACGGTATCTGTTTTGTATGTCACGATGTGCTCACGGTATCTGTATTGTATGTCACGATGTACTCACGGTATCTGTTTTGTATGTCACGATGTGCTCACGGTATCTGTATTGTATGTCACGATGTGCTCACGGTATCTGTATTGTATGTCATGATGCTCTCACGGTATCTGTATTGTATACCACGATGCGCGCACTGTTGATACGATGAACCCAACAAATTACAGTACATCAAAAGATGGTGAAAACGCCTTTTTCTTGATTTTAAATGGGTTTCAGCAAAGACTAATTTTCGAATGCTCAAACTGATTGGGATTTTTTTTTTTTTTTTGAAAAAGCCAGCTAATGTATTTTTACCCTGCTATACAGAAAACACTTCAATTTATATATGAAATTCTCATACTCTTGATGTCAAATTTACTGACAGCTTTTGGAAATTAAAGGAAGCTAATTTTCCTCTAAATCTCTTCCAACCACATCACAGATTATCCGTCATTAAGAATATCTATCAGTATCAACACAAGAGATAAAGAGAATAAAGAGATAAAGATATACCATCGCCTAAGAAATCATTCTGATTTAAATGTCCGCATTTATCGTCTCGTAGAGGACGACATTCTGATTTAAATGTCCGCATTCATCGTCTCGTAGAGGACGACCGCTAAGTAATGCACCTTGAGAAATGATACCTCAAAAGATCTCATCGTTCATGCTTTGTCCGTTTCTAACAAATCTGTATTGGGCAAGGGGCCTTGGGTAAAATAATACCTTCTACTGGTGGTATGTTCATAATTAAAAAAAACAAATTCTCTCTCTCTCTCATTTTTATCATACAAAACAAGTTGTGTTTTTTAAATATACAAAACAAAATTTATATTCCACTGTTAATATGTTTCTACAGATCTTCTTCTCAGTTCGCTCTCATTCTTTTCTTTTTCGAAATTTCATTGATTAAATGCATGAGAGAAAGGAGACATGCGCGGTCGTTTCTTTCGTCCCCAAAACGATATATGTCCGCCGTGATACAATTCTCCTCTCCGCTATGCTTGCAAACGTAAACGCCATCCCGGTCTTCCACAAAGAGAGTCTCTTCGAATTTAAATCCGTAATATATTCAGGTAAAAAAATTATTTGCGAAAACGTACATCTCTCTGCAATTGTTCGAACAGAACAGCCAAATAACTTATTCTTCCTTCCCAACTGAAACAGCGTATTCACCACGTAAGGGGCATAATTTCATCGACCAGATCATGATGTTTTCGAAATGTTCGAAAACGAATTTCAAAAACGTCTGTAAAAATGGCCTGGTAGCTATGCCTTTTCCCGTGAACTTTCCAGTTGTTTGTATTCTGCGATCGCTGCCATTTCGTCGCATCAGTGCTAGAATATTCTATGTCCCGTAGGGGAGATAATACAGTACGTGGAGAGTGGTTTGTGACTAAATCACCCGCGGAGTGGAGTTGTCACCCAAAATATAACTATCAAATTATGTACATATCGACAAAAAACACAAGCAATGTTTCAGCCAATGGACCTCCGGGTTTAACCCGGAGGTCCATTGGCTAAACCTTTGCTTGTGCTGGTTATGTTTTGCATCAAATTTGCAATTATTGCTTGGGTGGAATCTCCACTCTGCGGGTGATTTTGTGATAATACACTCTCCACGTACTGTACATAGTCCCATAGGGGACACAGAACAATCTAGCGTTCAAGCGACGAGTTTGCGACATCAGTTTATTTTACGCCTAGTTTCCTACAATCGAGCGTGCTTTTCATGTAAGTTTATCTCTAACGAACTTACGTGCGTTTCGTCCAAATCGAAAACTATATTTTTAACATTTGTTCTTCTTTCATTGTAGAAAACAAAAGGGTTTTTTATTGTAGAAACAAAAGTGTTTATTTCCTGTTTAGATGTATTTAGATCTCCTTTTTTCTTTTCATTTTGTTGAGATGGGTGGAATATTGTATTTATATCTTGTGAGTGATGTCTTTAATCTAACGTTCTTATTCTATCCTGTTGTACGATTCTCTTGTCGTCGTCAGTCACCAAGGACATTTTATTGAATAATTCCGTATACAAATCGTGTTTGTCGCTTCCAATCGCATTTATCGTGTTTCTTAACCCCCTGCACTCTGATGTCGAGAATACTCGACACCTCCCCCCACTCTAAGCCCCACCACACCTCACTGTCATCCATGGTTATCCCCCCTGTGTTGTCAGAAATTCAGCGATTTAGATTTTGGTTGACAGAGCTCAATTGGAGCTCTGTCAACCAAAATCTAAATTGCTGAATTTCTGACAACACAGGGGGGATAACCATGGATGACAAATCAGACGTTTCGTCATCAGAGTGCAGGGGGTTAAATGTGAATCTTAGAACAAATAACGCTTGTTCTCTTTGAAAGTTATGTTGTTCCGAACGACGCTTTTTTGAATCAATTTGCAGTTCTTGACGGTTTCTCCTGGATCCGTGGTGCAAGCGTGCAGCGCCGCTTGAAACCGACTCAGCCCATGGGTGACTTTTTTCCCCAGTTTCCAACGTGAATTTGGCTGGCACATTTTTATTAGCTTCCGACGTGATGCCTGAAGCGTGATCACATCGTCAGCTATTTTGTCGTTTAAATCTTTCGTTTCCATCTCGTAAGCTTAACTTTTGTTCATCAGTTTAAAAAATATCCATCTCAAAGTCGGAGTTATCAAACGCGTGCAGTTAGTTCTGTACGTTTTCGTTCACTCCTCCTTCTCAATCGGAAAATGCGTCAATGTCATGCTGTAATTGAGATATAATTTCAGATTTTCACAGTACATCACGCACTTGCGGGTATCTCGTAAATTCGGGATCATTCTTTTCACACCACAATCGTTAATAACTATATTCTCCAGAGCTAAAGGGTAAACGTTATACAGGTCGTATCGTTCGGAATCATCGTAGTTCAAATCCACTCCCAAAAGATAGAGATCATGTCTCAAGTTTTCAATCTCGGTTTCGTCACCCACTTGAAATTTCCTGTCACCAACAGTCTCTCTACCCATGGCCCAACCGATTCGCTAATTAGAAAAACATTGCTGATCCGCCTAATCCATTTCATTTGAAAAGCGAATGGGGCCACTTGCAAGCAAAAAAACTAGCTTTGAAGCTTATATTGAGGTTACTGGTCGGGAGATCTCACAGCTCCCCGTCTTTGCACATCACGACAACCTGCCAAAACAAGAACGATTAGAGCTACACAATTTACGCTAATAAAGGACCCGATGGATATGTCGGTATACATAGCTGAAGAAGAAAGACAACTATCGGACGGTCGTTTCTATCCGTAACTAGATCTTTATCTTACTAATGAATTTTCTCAGAAAGTATCTGAAACCATCACATCCATTTGTTTAGAGGGGGCACATCACAGAGGACACTCGTGAGTATTTGGAGTCATACAGACCTCCTCGTGCTGGTAGATTCCACCTGCTACCAAAAATTCACAACACAGAGAATCCAGGTCGCCCTATCATTACCGGTAACAACCACCACGCTGAAAAAAAAAATTCTCAATTTGTTGACTTCCATCTGCGACCTCTCGTTGATAAATTGCCGTCCCATCTGAGAGATACCACTCACTACCTCGGAAAAATGGAAGTACAGGGTGAGCTCCCAGAAGACATACTGCTGTGTGCCATCGATACAGTTTCTTTATACACAAACATACCGTTCATGTTTAGATCCTCCTACAGAGCACTTTGTAGATCTTATCACACTTGTTCTGAAGTTAAACAATTTTCAATTGAATGGCGTGAATTATCTTCAGATTAGTGGTACGGTCATGGGCACGCACATGGCTCCTTCTTTTGCCAATATTTTGTGGCTCGTCTTGAGAAGCTCATTCTCCTTTCCTCGCCATTTCCGTCGCCCACATCTTGGCTCAGGTTCATTGATGATATTCATTTAAAGTGGGGTGGAACTAAATCTGATCTTTGGGAGTTTGTCTCCGTCGGCAACACACTTCACCATTCCATCAAATTCACTGCAGAAATCTCTTCGAATGGCATCATCTTTCTTGACACCACCTCACGCATTGACAATAATCACATTGTTATAAGCTTATTTTGCAAACCTGCAGGCTCACATCAACAGTTGCTTCCATCTAGTTGCCATCTGAGGCTCATTGTCAAAAACATTCCATACAGTCTCGCAATCAGAATCAAGGGCTGCACGTTTAAAATATTGATTGGTCTACCCCAAATAATGAATATGGACTCTTCTAATTGCTGCCATTAAACTAGCATGAAGATACCACTAGAGTTCAAAGGGATAAACGAGGTACACAATCCATACGAATTCCAAAGAATATTAACATACAGTCGTTCAACACACAATTTGTTATTTATTTGGATTTTCGTTATCTAAACACTTGCTCCCGTTACGTTCAATTGGTATTTCAGATTCTGTCTGCATTGTTCATAATTTGAACTGCATGTCTGCCATTGCCATGTCGTGTCATATTAACCCATGTAGTCATTCGATGAATATTCAGTGTTGTTCTGCGTAATAATATAAACTTTTAACTATAAACTAATATAAACTATGACTGCTTGCATTCTGATGTTGAACAAGTGCAAAATCCTGCACCACCCACTCGTGAGATACAACTTGTTATCACACTTGCGAAACGTCGTGAAGAAACCTGAATGTTAGAAGGGTCTTTAATAATAATATCTACCTTTCAGTTGTAACAAACGAGAGTATTTAATTATTTAAGCTACCAGGTAAGTATTTTGAGGCGATACTTTCCTCTGAAAGGGATTTAAGATGCTTTCCTGTTGTGTAAATTTTGTCTTTTATCCATCGAATCAATACCAGCTCCTGACATCGATTCATGAGAACTTTCTTGTAGAGACCCTCAGGGGTCAGCGTCAGCTTTTGGTATTATAGGAGAACCATGACCTAGAGGTCCCGAGTTCGATCCCCGCCCGGGACGACCCGTGTTGTGTCCTTAGGCAAGGCACTTTATCCCGGTTGCCTACATGGGGGCACGATGACGCCGTGTACTAAGGCGTACTGCACGTCGATGGTGCACATGTCTTCAACCGCTGTAACCCTGCTTGAGCGGAGCTTGGAAAGAGTTAGAATGTTGTGGAGCTGCCAGTTGCTCGTCGGCGCCCGGTGTTCTCTCCGGGCACTCCGGCTTCCTTCACCCGTAAAACTGTCCGGTCACGATTAGCCACTGTGCATAAGTATGTGACCTTGAACACCAATGAATAAATAAAATAAATAAATACAAATTAGAAAGAGGTTTTGATACTTAGCGTCAGCTGTTGGTATTATAGGAGAACAATGTCAAATAAGTTTTTACCCTACCCAAGTGTTCAATGAACAATTTATTAAAGTTACTCTAGAAGACAGAAGAGACTCCACAATATCCCTTTGATTGCGTTTGAACACGAACATCTTCAGGAAGCTTACGTTACTCTAAAATGAAGATTGTACATATACGCTTTTTGTATTTTCGTTTTTTTTTCGCCTTTTCAAACTTTTCAATACTGCGCTGAAATATTATAACAGAGATGAATGTTGATATAGCTTTGCCGTTGGCATCCTTCAGTTAGTCACGCATTATCGCGAATGTAATTCACATAACCTTATGCCTGCATGCATCGGTGGTCACGTGTAGAAAAATTGCGGGTAACATAACGAATTACGAGATCCAGAGCAAGAAGGAATATAAATTGTTGACAAGGCGATCCTAATACCAAGCAACAACCGATCTTCCCTTTCAATATATCTCAGAAAGAATACAAATAATACTCACATAACGTCATTTTTTTATAATCAACAAGGAGGGTTCTTGTTATTCCATCTAAATTGTCAGAGTATTAAAACACATTGCGGTCATCTTAATGAGCTTCCTTTTGAAATACAAAAGTATTCCATATCCCTCATAATACGTCATACACATTAAACGGTTACCGTTGGAATCTATATTAAGAAAGATACAACATTTAAAATAATGACCTTTCAGTCTTCATCCCACATGTTTTAGAACCCATTTTTATTCATATCAAACTTCAGGAATATATTGAATAAGTTAGGGAAATATATAAACGTAATATCCACCCGAAAGCAGATATAGACCTCTTTCTGCCTGAACATCGTTAACTCTCTTGTTATTATCAAATGATATTTCTTTGGATCCTATTGCGTTCTATGTAAACAAATGCCAAGGTTTTAGTTGCGCGTCGTACCAATAATGAGCATAAAATATTTGAGTGGGGCTCGGCCAATCAGATACTTTTGAATACAAATAAACAAAATAAGAGTTTTTAAATATAGCGCCCAATGACAGATCTACTAAGACTCCCAAAATTGTAATTAAAACAAGATACCCGATAGAATGGGACTTTATGCAGAAGAAAAATCATGTTTGTGTATAAATATTGATGAAAATCTAGCTTACCAAGTTCACATATCTAAAATTAGCTCTTTCATAAGATTGATAAATTATACCTTAACCCTTTCAACTCTAGTGGTATCTTCCACGCCAGTTCAATGGCAGCAATTAGAAGAGTCCATATTCCTTATTCGGGGTAGATCAATCAATATTTTCAACGTGCAGCCTCGTGGCTGCACGTTGAAAATATTGATTGGTCTACCCCACACATTTATTGAACAGCCATCCTATATAAAGATGTTATTATGTATTTTGTTCCTGGCCGGAAAAACGGTCGCTGGGTTCAAATGATTAAAATGATAGAATATATTTTACAAATATGAAGCACATAAAACTATTTATCATATGACTCGTCCGTTTTGTTCACTTTAAAACAATTGATATTTTGTTTTCATATTAATCAGTGATAAATAAAGCCTTCCGTCAATTTCATTGGTCAATTTCAAAACTAAACAATTTGATTGGCTGAACAAAATACAACTGGGCCACCTTTTCATAATTTGCATAATTAGAGTTGGGAACTTTCATTGGTCAATTTCAAAATTGGACAATTTGATTGGCTAAACAAAAACCAACTGAGTCACAATTGCATAATTTCAGTAGGGAGAATTTACGTTATCTGTCCTATTTAGGGTGGGTTATATTGTATTAATCTTTTACTTAACGTAACGTTAAAAACCGCCTCGCGCAATACAAGAAAAACGCCATTCATTTTTTTTTTATATTTTCACTTTTGCTTCCAAAACATAGGTTATGACCTCTCATCGGAACTAGTGTGTCGCGCTCGTTCCAATGAGGGGCCATAACCTTTGTTTTGGAAGAAAACAATGACATTTTTTAGTTATATGAGGATGTGTTTTCCAAGTGCCGTCTGCAACTCAAGTTAGGTGATGGGTTAAAAAGTCACACTAAGTGGCTAATTTGTGCGTGTGTGTGTCATATGATAAATAGAATATGAATGGCTCGTCCAAACGGAAAATTCGGAAGAGTTTCATAAATATTATATAAGAAAAACACTCATTCCATATCCTCTATATATTATACTGTAGTTGACTGCTTTTGGTTATATGGTAACCATATATCGGCCACTTGCAGATCAGCGAAAGAAACTTCCCAAAACACACAAACGTTCACTCCGAATTATAAATAACAAAAAATAAAATTCAAAGAATATCCCTTATTACTAAAAGATAACATTTATAACGTCCATAACTTGTTTATGCTTGAGACTAGCCTTTTTCTTGTTTGACTAGAAACGGGACACTCAAGCCCAACCCCTAAAATTCTTCAGCATCCTACATAACCCGGCATGCAGGTACACCAAACAAATGAGTCTAATACGGGTAAACGGAACGCGAACGAAGTCGTTAGATAAGGTACCCATGTTATTGTTCGCTTACCAAAGAATATGGAATGATCTAAGAGATTATTTTCATTATTTTTATTGCCGAACAACCGAAATGAGTTCAAAAGCAAACTAAAAATTAAACTTGTGAGTCCAGTGTGGCAATCCATACTGTTTATGACTCTAGTGCGTAAATTACTACTCTCGCAGACGCTATTGCTGTTACTCACAACCAGGGATGTGGCGACAGGGGGGGGGGGGGGGGGGGGGGGGGGGTAAAATTCCAACTAATGATGAGAAATTTTTATCTTTTATTTCCAACTGGAAACTTGAGTTTCAAATTTTCTACTCTAAAATTGACATGGCCTCAAAATTTCGACTCTGACATCAATCCGTTAAATTTTCTGACCCAGACACATTATAAATGATGCTTTTTTCCATTTCAGAACTAGTGACAATTTTCAGAAGCGTTCATAAACCTTTACCCAACGCAGACGATTTCAAAATTCATTACTTTAAATATCCTTATTTTAATTTCTTTTTAAAAGTTTCATTAAAAATTTTAACAAAACCATATCATGTGACCCCTGTTTGGAACGAGCTCGGCGAGCTCGTTCCAAAGAGGGGTCACATGATATGGTTTTGTTGAAATTTTTCAAAAAAATATTTTTTCAGCAACTGTATTTGCATATTACGCGGGCGGATGCCGGTGATTCGTTGGGTAAAGGATTAAAAGATATCACCCCTCGCTGCAGTGCAACCACCCATCGAAACCACTCACAGTTGGAATTTACACCGGTGGCACTCTTCCCCCTCCCCCCCCCCCCAGCTGAAACCCTCTAGTCACATCCCTGCTCGCAACGACTAGAAACTCAAGACTTTGTTATCTACACCTCTCTCTCTTATCTTGGTACTGATTAACCGTTGGTGTACATATGAATAGTTTGCCACCCCCCCCCCTCCCTCCACTCACCCAAAAGATAAAACTATCTGCAGACCACAGGAGTTTAAAAATTTAATCTAACTAACTGGGGCGCGGTGGCTCAGTTGGTAGAGGTGCAGGCTGCAATCCGAGGGGTCATCGGTTCGAATCCCACCTGCGGCAACCGCGTTGTGTCCTTGGGCAAGACACTTCACCCCGATTGCCTACATGGGGGCACGATGACGCTGTGTACTGAGGCGTACTGCACGTCGATGGTGCGTATGTCTTCAACCAATCTAACCCTGCCTGTGCTGTGGTGCAGAGTTCAGAGTTACGATGTTGGAGAGCTGACAGCTGCTCGTCGTTGCTCGGTGGTTCTCTCCGGGTACTCCGGCTTCCTCCACCCGTAAAACTGTCACGGTCACGATTAGCCATTGTGCATAAGTATGTGACCTTAAACACCAATAAATAAATAAATCAATAAATAAATAAATAAATAAATAAATCTAACTAACTGCAAACCACAGGAGTTTAAAAATTTAATCCGATGGGTGTCAGAGGTGAAGCAGCCTAAATAAAAGACTTGTAGTGTTCATGTTAAAACACTTTTAATAAAGGTAGACAGTTAATTGGGTTTTATTATCTCTTTGTGGTATATTGATTTGTCCTATGTTTTAACAACGTTGTTAACAATGCTGTGTTGTATGCTTATAACGTAAAACTAAAATCTGAAACTGAATCTAAAAAAAAACTTCGGAGACACATACAGTAGCTCCTCTTTCCGCATACCCACGCGTCAATCGGTCCGTCCGTCCATTCGTGTGTCCATTTGCTCGTTCGGTTATTTGTTCACTAAACTGGAACGGCATTCCAAATTTGGACTGTCAGATAGATTTTGTTATAACTTGATACAATAGTGGTACCCATGACTCAAAAGCGTACCGTGCCCTTAGCTCTAGGTCTAGGTCACCCGAGGTAAGACGTATTTGTGCCATTTCTGCGCGGACCATAAACTCTGACCAAACTGACAGAGCCAGATCATAATCCAAAAAGCTGTTGTCCATGAATCATTGGTTTACTGTGAACCTCACCCGCGAACAAACGTGTTAGGTTAAGGTCACTAGCGTACTTATGCGGACTATATATTCTATACTTTTATTTTATTTATTTTGCTATACTTTATTTTCAGCATAACCTTGTTGGCGAAGCATTCTTCAGCTTCGCTAATTACATTTCTTTCCTCCAAACTTTATGATGAGCGAAACTGATTCAATGACATGAAAATAACCAATGTAACTCATATGCTAAGAAATAAAAGGATGCCACTGTCTTAGGAAGTACTAGAGCAACGAGTGACTTGCAATTAAAGCACCCAAGTACCAAAATACGCGGAGTGATATCAGCCCCAATACATTGCGTACTGTCCGTCACTTTAGGAGAGATATATATTCTCTTATTAAATCCATCGTTACATATGATATCGAAATATATTTGTTTGGGGTCTTCTACTAATATTTAAGCTGGCATATAATAATTATCTCTACTTGCAAAGCAAATCCACATCAACCCAAGTTTTTGGTTTTGAGAAGACAAGTCTAAACCACATCCGCCCCTGCCTTATATCGTCATGAAAATTGACTTTCGACAAAGGTATATCCATTGAAATTATTGGACGAGCGTGGAAGGTCCAATTAAGAAGCAAGTAATTGTTGAGAAAACATCCATGACATCAGTATAAAATAAAATAAAGCAAAGTTTTCTATTGTTACTTTTAATAACAGAAAATAACAGATAGCTCTCTACGGAAGCCTATTAGCTTCACGTCGTTTTTAGTTATTAAATTGTAGTTACAATTTAATAAATTGTAGTTACAATTGAATTGTAAGTACAATTTAGCTAAATTGTAACTACAATTTAGCTAAATTGTAGTTACAATTTAGCTAAATTGTACTTACAATATAAAAAATTGTAACTAAAATTTAGCTAAATTGTACTTATAATTTAATAAATTGTAGCTACAATTTAGTGACTGTGCTTTCATTGGTCATTCTAAATTGTAGCTGCAATATAACTGGCCAATCGGTATCATTCGCACGAACCATGGCTCTCTTCTCAATCCTGCATTTACACTTGAAATAGCCGAAAATCATCAATTTGAGGGGCAAATATTAGGAGTTTAAAACAGTATCAGTCGGCGAGTTTTTTTTTATAGAATTTTAGAGGATTGTAATGGGAATGAGAGGGTGGGTGTTAAATCTAAAAGCTTTTTTGACGGACTAAGTAAGAAAGAGGCGCCCGCGCTTGAACGTTATCTTGCTGGTTCGCTTTGGGTCACTGTTATTCAGGATCAGATCGAAATCACTAGAACTGCGGTGGGGTGGGGGGGGGGGGGGGTGACATTAAAAACAGTGTTAGATAGAGAGAGGATGTAATATGCGTAGCCTAGGAAACACGGAAGTCGTGGCATTTTTGGGCGATAGCTTAAAACTGGCTCACTATCATAACACTCAGACCGGCAGAATTTGGGTGTTATAGTACCGGTAGTGACAAAAAATGCGTCCCAAAGAGGATAAGCGTTTTGAGGATGTTTTCCCGACTCGAAAAAATGTCAGTCTTTAAAGACACACCCAGCTCCAAAATGCTTGAACATTTGTAAAGGAAAACAAACATTCTCAATTGGTAAAATATGAGAGCATGGAGGTCGTCCTCAATTCGAGTTAATTCCATGAGGATACTGTTAAGATAAATTTAGGGGTAGTGGTGAATCACTGATAGACGGCTTGACTTTTGTGCTCGAGGTTCTGAGTTCAAGCTCATTAAGCCCTAAGAGCGACCCTCATTGTATAATGGACATGGCATTTTATCCCCGTGCACACATAGGCAAGATGACTCTGTGTATTGAGGTATATAAACCGCTATCGACTTACTTCTGTTGTCAATCGCTCCAACCCTGCCTATGTTGCAGGGTGGAGTTATGATGTTGGGTAGCTGGTAGATGTTCATCGTTACTAGGTGGTTCTCTCTGGGTACTCTGGCTTCCTCCATCCGTAAACCTGTCACTGACATAAGTAGTATGTAATGTGGTTTTGAGGTACAGATTGCAGGACCTCGGTGCAGGACCTCGGAAGAGACGTCATGTCACGTGACCCAGTGGCGCCATGTTGTATTGTCATGGTAACACGCGTGAGCGGCCATCTTGTGACGTCATCTCCATAGTGATACGTGGTGTGAGTGCGCATGCGCATCGCGTGTTGTTAAGGTGATACGTGTTCCGTCGACCATTTTGTATACTGGAGGCCGCCATATTGGTTTCTATGGTAGCACGTGGTTGCTATGCAACCAATTTTTCTGCAATAAGACGGGGTATGTTCGGAGGGTGTGTTCCTTTGTACAGGAGTATTTTCTGGAACGACTTCCCTGGATAATTACCACAAACAACCCGACAAGTTTTACTATTTCGAATTCTTTCAGAATTCTCTGCTTCTATCTATATATGCAATAGTTTTCCTCTACCTGGCCATGTTCCTTTATTCTAGAGTATACTCCAGTAGCGTAGAAGAGCCTATCAGGTCGAACAGCTTTGCTTATTATTACTATATTTAACTATTTCTTGTTGTTTCATTTATCCAGATCATTTATATAAATTATTACTAACCAATCAGATTGCTTGACTTCCCATAATCTGTATGCAGAGTTATCTCCCCTTATTACAACGAAGTTGTATCCGATTCTCATCACATCTATATCCAATGGCAATATCGCCGGGCACCCCAATTTCGGCACCCCTTTTTTGAAAAACATATGACCTTCGGCACCCCCTTTTTGTCATATGTGCTTATGTGAAAAAGCACAATGTGACACAATGTGTCCTAGCACAAAGCACATGCTTTATGTCAAATCACGGAATCCAAATTTTACGGACTCGACTAGGAATCTCAATTACGGAATGCCTTATATGTATACAGGAGAAATCTGATTCAACCTTGATTCATGTTATAGTCGAGACTGAGATAGGTATAGCTGCGCACTCACCCCACGTATCACTATGGAGATGACGCCACAAGATGGCCGCTCACGCGGGTTACCATGACAATACAACATGGCGCCACTGGGTCACGTGACATGGCGTCACTTCCGAGGTCCTGCACCGAGGTCCTGCAACCTGTACCTCAAAACCACATTACATACTACGGACATAACACAACACTGGTCGTTGAAAGTGTCATGAAACCACAATAACTAATTATGCCTAACAAAAAAACCCTTCTCGTCACTTGTGGGATTTGCAGTTGTTATATGAATGTGCTGATTGCATGCTGAGAGAATAAAGCCAATGTATTCGAAATCATGGGAGTAGATTTTGGCGCCGAGTGCTTTAGCTCGGATCGAATACAGAAATCGGGGATGTATGTGACTAAGATGTGAAATCATGAACTCGCCGGGCAAAACCAAGCTATCTGCATTTGGTCAGCAGTCAGGGACGGGGCACACGGGGGTAAACAAACAATTTATGAATTTTTTATTAATTTTCCTGAAGGCAGAACTTGTTGAAGTTTTTGTTTTAAAAGCAACCATTTTCAGCTTTGTATAATTATGACTGTACCTCCCCTCCCACTGTGCACGCCCAGGACTTCACTCATTTAGGTGGTCCCACATGTCACACGGAATTGTGCAACACGGTAGCATTCTCTCAAATATGCAACATGAATCGCGTAAAACGATGTTCTTGAGAGGTTGAAGTGCCAGGAAATGGCTCCTTTTCCTTTTGGATTAAACAAATTTTCTCCCGCGAGGCCACAACATGGTTGATCTTGTGAATTACTTGAACCTACAGGAACACGCAGATCGGCGCTACCTGGGGCCCACACTTTCTTACGGCATGTGTTTTACACCCAAGTTGCCAATGTTTCCCAATAATACTCAAATTATGTCCAATGATAACCGAAATAAAAATAATTATATTTATAATAAAATGATGATGATTTTATATTCCCATTCTTATTGTTAGATTTTTTTGCCGTGACTGACTCAACCGACGGAATGTGTGAAACATCTCAAAGAAAGAGATTATTCAGGCCATTTTCAGCGAAAACAAAACAACGAACCCGATTGGTCAGTTAAATTGCAGCTACAATTTAGCTTGACCAATAAAAGTACAGGCGCTAAATTGTATTACAATTTAATAACTAAAAACGACGCGAAGCTAATAGGCTTCCATACTTAACGATAATACAAATTCTCTAACATTTCGAAATTACAATATTTATTGAAATTCCCATACCCTTAATGTTAAATGTTCCGACATCTTTTGGGAACTAAGGGGAGCCCACATTCATGTTAATCTCTACCAATGACGAAAATCGTCAGCCATGTGGATTTGGGAATATACATAATGCAGATGTACTCGTCTAGACGTTAACCCTTTACCCAACGTACGGCCTAAACCGGCTAGCGCTATTCTCAAAAATCTCCAATTAATTTAAATTATTTTTTAATTTTTGTCTCAAAAACATAGGTTATGACCGCTCATTGGAACGAGCTCGTCGAGCTCGTTCCAATGAGGAGTCACAACCTATGTTTTTGAGACAAAAAATTAAACAAATTAGTTATTGAAGAATTTTTTTTGTAATTTGTAAGTGTCATCTGCTTTTCATATTAGGTAAAGGGTTAAATAATCAATTTAACGAAAACGCCGACAAATTGCTAAACGAGTATTTAGTGTTCAAACAACCCCACTCACTTTTATTTAAATTGCTTTATAGGTTGGACAGACGGATTCAGCAAAGGTAGAACATGCTGTTCCCCATCAAAGGGGTAAAAACCAAGCGAAAGACATTTAAATATTTATTGGCTGTAGTTGCAATCGTTTTTGCATACAGGATCTTCTATGGTAAGTTGGTAATATGACTTTATCATTATTGTGAAGGACAGTGCCGCCCGACAGTGTTGCGATATAAGGGTTATAACCGGCAAAAAGGTCGATACACGATCTTGTTTCAGATGTAAACTCTTTGCATTTAGGCCATATTTAACGCTTTCGCAGCTATAGTATCGTATTGAGTTTGTCCACAATTTTAATGTTCTGTGCGGTAAGTCAGTACGTAGTACGGAGACACCACATCCAAGGAAATTATACCACAGCACACTGCTATTCTGGATATAAGGCACCCGTTGTGATAAATGTGAGCGACAGACGATATGACCTATCCGTTTGTTCCATTATTATTCGCCTTTTTATCGAAAACTCGAAATAATGCAACTACATTCTCAATGCCACGAGACCCCAAGACAATATACATATAAGAGAAAAGCAGCAAAAGTTAAAAAAAAAATACAAAGAAATTATTAAATTTATTCCTGCTAGCCCTTTCCCCTCTCTCTCTCTCTGCGGATCTTGAAGCATTTATATATTTTTTATATAATCCTAAAGAAACATGCGTACATGTAACATCAACGCTGAAAATATACACTTAACACAGAATAGTCGTCAATGATAATTACACTTAATATCGATCAGACTTGTCAAAGTACGGCCGGTACCAACAAAACCGGTACCGAGACGGGACAGGGCCTGTTCGCCGAAACCGGTACCGGTACCGGGATAGATCAACAACTGGACGACATTATCGCAATCAGATGGCTGAAATTCGCATTCAAACATAGCATCATCCAATTATTATGCGGTGACATCAAAGTGATCATAAAGCACGAAGATCGTGCTTTACGATTACTTTGAGGTTACCACAGAATAATTTCTTTAGAGTAGCCGATGCCGGCGCTGCCAGTGTCTTTGATGTGACGTATGAAAACTCAGAATGGTGGGTCTTATCGAGTTGTGGTGCAGACAGAACATGCACCTGTAGAGTGTTTTGATATGTTCCTTCACAAATGAGTTAAAAATATGTCGTGCAAGTGTGCCATACATGATTATCAGCCTGTTTACACTCGTTCAGTTAGGAATTTCCCCATCAAATAAGATTGGCCTGGTAGCGGCGGGACAATAGCTTAATTACCGGTACCGGTTGGATCATGGGGGGGGGGGGGATGACCGGCGGTACCGGTATCGATACAGGTACCGTTGACACCCCTGAATTAGATGTATTCATCTCTTCAAAAATAAAAATGTCTATATGTGACAGGGAGCGTGGGGGAGGGGGGGGGGGTGGGGGGGGGGGCAGGCAAAAAATTACGGATGCAAGGTGAAAATTTTTACATTTTCAATTTTTGGGACCCACCACTCCCGGAATACAATTTTTTGTTAGTCATGGCTTGGACACCCACCCCTCCCGCACAGTTGTTCCTCAAAGACAATTGGGGACCCACCCCCAATTTTTAAAATCTGTTTAACGAAGTATTCAAATTACCTAAAAAAAAAAAAAAAAAAAAATACTTTTCCCAAACATGAAAGGTGCCGCAAACCAACTTGTCCGATATCCCAGCCCTGCTCTTGGGCATCCAAGGCGTCCCTAGCCACATATGACCCCAAAACAATCTCTCTGCATATAAAGCCACACCGGAAATGTTGAAGCAGACCCCCAGGTAACCACTGGAACCCGCCTCTACCAACTGAATTGCAGATATACACCCATTCATGTTCCAAGCATCACAACCCTTACCCCGATGTACAACATGTCTATGTTGTTCAGACACCAGTCGAATCCCACCACGAAGAAGCCCTGCCCAAAATATATTGTTCCTACCTGGATATCTTCTACTGTCCACAAAAAATAGTTGTTTTTCATTTCAATATTTTTCGGTTAAATATTTAGTTTGTACAGCTGGTCTGAGAGAGACCTAATACTGAAGTTCTTTGACCCATGCCAGGGTGGCTTGTCTGAGATGAATTGCCTCTTATTTATATTTTTATGTTAGTGTCACTAGAATCATATTTACCTTGAAATTATACACGTTTTCCACAATCAATATTTTTATTCTATCAATCTTTCCAATTATTCCATACATGGAAGCACACTAGACCAATGGCATGAGGCACCCTGAGGCTTACAGAACAATCAAATAATAGGAGCTACAAAGCACTAATAAGAGACAGACTGCCTTAGCAGAAATATAAAGGAGTGAAAATCAGGACCAAATAACTGGGAATCACTTTTTTGTTTTGCAAATTTTTGCTAGACCCAGAACAGGACCCACCCCCTAATGAAGTGTAAACCATGGAGAAAAAAATTAAACATGATGCCCCCAGCACATTATCAATGCTCTATTCTCGGTTCTAAGTTATGAATCTAAGCACTTGAATTCACTTTGGTTGTATTTACTTTTCTGCAAAATAATATTTGGCAAAAAATTGCATGACACCGGCAAAAACTGCACTTTGGGGCTCGGAGCCACCCGCCCACCCGGACCTTGTATCCTGCTGGCATTTTTTGCGTTCCCCCCTCCCCCCCCTCCCCCCCCCCCCCCCCCCGCTGCATGTGATCCTTATTTTATACATTTGTAGAATAAGGGTTGGATTAAAGATATGTAGTGGTCATTCTTCTGGTAACATTAAACTTTGAGAGTGGTGTGATTTTCTAATCCAGTCACACTTTAATAATGGTATATAAACTCCAAAATAAGCATATGTCTGCTTTATAGAGTTGTGTCGTAATTGGGAATTTCTAGCTGGGAGAAAACCAAAAGGTGTTAAGGTATTGATTGGGTAATGGTCAGGTGAGAATTATGTGTATAAACAGTGCAACTCCAGAACAGGACTTTTGGTGGAAATAGTATGTCTACCCTCCCCCCTCCACCCTCCCTCCCATACATACTCGGGGTTCTCCTCCCAAACAAAGTAGTTACAATTTGGATTAGTTGCGTTTACGCGTGATCAGAACCGCATCAGAGCAAGATAGTGCCCAATATATCTTGCAAAATGCTATAGTTCAGCCTGAGTATACGAGTATATGTAATTAATATGCATAATGAACCTGGTAAGTACACGCGCAGTTGCAACATTATACGGGTGTTACAGATACCGTGATAACCCTATAAAATGCCACAGTTACGCTGTGTAATTTCAGAGAAGTGTACTTTCATGGTGAGGTGGCGGGTGGGTGCGGGTGTTTTTGTAGTTGACAGAACAATTCCTTTTAGCCTAGATTTAAACTGGGCTTGAAATTATCTATGAAAAATATTTCCTTCGCTTAGCGTACTCTTTCATCTTTGCATTGAAAGAATGAGAACATTTTAAAACCTGTTTTTTTTCCTTTCTTACAGACGCCAATGTGTCCACTCACGTAAAGTTTTCTTGATTTTTCATCGTTTATGTGTATTTTTGTGACCAGGGACTCTTTTTCTGAGGTAATTACTTTCCCCAATGTACTATTCTTTTCAGCCTGAACACTCTTTATCGTCCAGAACATATGATGCTGAAGATGTGAGGGATGTTTTCAATCCGAAAGGGGCAGTTGGACTTTTGAAATTTGAATGAATTTCCCTCCATTATGAACTCACAGGTTAAACTTAGAGACCGTTGGAGTTTTCGTTTCCTCTTTAAATTTCGTTCTCGTTAAAAGTTGAGATTTGCTTGTTGTCTCTCTTACAATTAATTAGTGGGATTTTTTCCGTTACATTCTTCATTCGTTCACTGCCCTTTATCATGGCCAAACTGGATAGGATAAAATGGAAAAGTTCAGTGTTGTGTGGATTGAAGGTAGTGAGGAAAATGAGAGTTTCCTTATATTGATTCATTCGTTTGGAGCTCTCAAGTTTGCGAGGCTAAGGGAGTTTGCTCTGTTGGTACCATTGCTTATCAGATTGGTGGAATATCCGCGTTTTCGAGAGAGTTTGTTAATTCGCTAGTTAAGTCTTTTAGTTCTACGTTCTGGGTTTGTAACTACTGCGCACCCCCCCCCCCCCCACCACCACCCCACGCCCGCAGGTAGATTATAAGGTATGTTTATTTTTGTGTGACAAGGATGAGAGGATCTGAAGAGCAGATAGTGTTTAGTGTCTGTTGGTTTGTGGTATATGTCTGTTGGGAGTACGTCATCTTCTGGTGTGATTAAAATATTCAGAAAGCGGAGGGAGTGTTGGTTTTGGTCCATTGTGAATTTAATTTCCGGGTCTATCGTTTGCAGGATATGGTGGATTTCTACCAGTGTTTGCCCTGAGTCGGGGAATATTATGAAACAGTCATGGAGGTATCTTTTCCAGTTTTTTTCCAAATTTTGTCTGAACTCTAAGCCAAAATGTTCCTCTATTTTTGAGTAGTCTTTCTTCTAGGTAAGCCAGGATCAAAATGGTACAAATAGGTGCCATTTTGATACCAATTGCTGTTCTTTTTACCTGTTTAAAATGCTTACTGCTAAAGGTGAAAGTTCTGTTATCGAGAATGAATTTTTATGCTCTAGAGTATAAATTTGTCAGTGCCTTTCCTTTTTAACTTTTTAGCCAATATTCCACAGCTTTCATTTCAAGTGAGTGTGGAATGTTGCTGTAGAGGGGCGTAATATCAAAACTTATAAGGGTGGAAACTTCCTTGACAGATGTGGGCAGATGGTTGAGGAAATCCAGATCATCTCTCACATAGTTTGTGATAATTGTTACAGTACGCGGAGAGTGTATTATCACTAAATCACCCGCGGAGTGGAGATTCCACCCAAGCAATAATTGCAAATTTGTTGCAAAGCATAACCAGCACAAGCAAAGTTTCAGCCAATGGACCTCCGGGTTAAACCCGGAGGTCCATTGGCTGAAACATTGCTTGTGTTTTTTGTCGATATGTACAAAATTTGAAAGTTATAGCTTGGGTGATAACTCCACTCCGCGGGTGATTTAGTTACAATCCACTCTCCACGTACTGTTACGTATTATTGTAGAATCTTATCTATAAATTCTGCTGAGCCGGTGGGTTGCACATTTAGGACCAACAACGATCGGTCTGGAACGGTCTGAATTTAAGATCTCGTGCAAAATGGAAATGTGTTTTCATATGTGTGTGGATGTTAAGAAATGTGCGCATGAGGTTAATAAGAATCTTTTTGAGCTCTGTATCTGATTCATTAGACTGTATAGAATCATCACTTGGGGATGCGATGTGTATCCTCTAAGTATATGTTATTTGGGGATTCAATATGCATCCTATAAGTAGATGTTATTTGTGAACTCAATGTGCATCCTATAAGTAGATGTTATTTGTGGATTCAATGTGCATCCTATAAGTAGATGTTATTTGTGGATTCAATGTGCATCCTATAAGTAGATGTTATTTGGGGATTCAATGTGCATCCAAAAAGTAGATGTTATTTATGGATTCAATGTGCACCCTATAAGTAGATGTTATTTGTGGATTCAATGTGCATCCTATAAGTAGATGTTATTTGTGGATTCAATGTGCATCCTATAAGTAGATGTTATTTGGGGATTCAATGTGCATCCAAAAAGTAGATGTTATTTATGGATTCAATGTGCACCCTATAAGTAGATGTTATTTGTGGATTCAATGTGCACCCTATAAGTAGATGTTATTTGGGGATTCAATGTGCATCCTATAAGTAGATGTTATTTGGGGATTCAATGTGCATCCTATAAGTAGATGTTATTTGGGGATTCAATGTGCACCCTATAAGTAGATGTTATTTGGGGATTCAATGTGCATCCTATAAGTAGATGTTATTTGGGGATTCAATGTGCATCCTATAAGTAGATGTTATTTGGGGATTCAATGTGCATCCTATAAGTAGATGTTATTTGGGGATTCAATGTGCACCCTATAAGTAGATGTTATTTGTGGATTCAATGTGCATCCTATAAGTAGATGTTATTTGTGGATTCAATGTGCATCCTATAAGTAGATGTTATTTGGGGATTCAATGTGCATCATATAAGTAGATGTTATTTGGGGATTCAATGTGCACCCTATAAGTAGATGTTATTTGTGGATTCAATGTGCATCCTATAAGTAGATGTTATTTGTGAATTCAATGTGCACCCTATAAGTAGATGTTATTTGGGGATTCAATGTGCATCCTATAAGTAGATGTTATTTGGGGATTCAATGTGCATCCTATAAGTAGATGTTATTTGGGGATTTAATATGCATCCTATAAGTAGATGTTATTTGGGGATTTAATGTGCATCCTGTAATTAGATGTTATTTGGGGATTCAATGTGCACCCTATAAGTAGATGTTATTTGGGGATTCAATGCGCATCCTATAAGTAGATGTTACTTGGGGATTCAATGTGCATCCTAGAAGTAGATATTATTTGGGGATTCTATGTGCATCCTATAAGTAGATGTTATTTGGGGATGCGATGTGCATCCTGTAAGTAGATGTTATTTGGGGATTCAATGTGCATCCTATAAGTAAACGTTCTTTGGGGATGCGATGTGCATCCTGTAAGTGGATGCTTTTTGGGGATTCAATGTGCATCCTATAAGTAGATGTTATTTGGGGATTCAATGTGCATTCAGTAAGTAGATGTTATTTTGGGTTTCAATGTGCATTCTATAAGTAGATGTTATTTGGGGATTCAATGTGCATCCTATAAGTAGATGTTATTTGGGGATTCTATGTGCATCCTATAAGTGGATGTTATTTGGGGGTGCGATGTGCATCCTATAAGTAGATGTTATTAGGGGATTCTATGTGCATCCTATAAGTAGATGTTATTTGGGGATTCTATATGTATCCTATAAGTAGATGTTATTTGGGGATGCGATGTGCATCCTATAAGTAGATGTTATTTGGGGATTAATGTGCATCTTATAAGTAGATGTTATTTGGGGATGCGATGTGCATCCTATAAGTATATGTTATTTGGGGATGCGATGTGCATCTTATAAGTAGATGTTATTTGGGGATGCGATGTGCATCCTATAAGTAGATGTTATTTGGAGATTCGAAGTGCATCCTATAAGTATATGTTATTTGGGGATGCGATGTGCATCCTGTAAGTAGATGTTATTTGGGGATGCGATCTGCATCCTATAAGTAGATGTTATTTGGGGATTCAATGTGCATCCTATAAGTAGATGTTATTTGGGGATTCTATATGTATCCTATAAGTAGATGTTATTTGGGGATGCGATGTGCATCCTATAAGTAGATGTTATTTGGGGATTAATGTGCATCCTGTAAGTAGATGTTATTTGGAGATTCGAAGTGCATCCTATAAGTATATGTTATTTGGGGATTCGATGTGCATCCTATAAGTATATGTTATTTGGGGATGCGATGTGCATCTTATAAGTAGATTTTATTTGGGGATGCGATGTGCATCCTATAAGTAGATGTTATTTGCTTTTTCAATGGTCGACTCGCTTTCGTCTTTTGCTTCTTACTTTTCTTCTTTGGCGGCGGAGGTGGAGACAGATTCCTGAATTTGTGGCGGTGGGGGTTGTGGTTCCGTCTTTAAGTGGTCAGCGTGTGTATTTGCCATGACTATGTTGGATTTTAATGTGTCTGTTGCGTTTCTGAGCTGTGTCAGCTGGTATGCCAGGTCTTCCATAGACCGACTCCTTGCGAAAAGCGGCTTCTCTCTAAGCTGCTCCCATGAGCTGCATGATTCGTTTTTGCTCTTGAGTTTCAGCGAGAGAGCTGTGGGTTGTCTCTTCTGTTACCGCGATCTGTTGTTCTAGTTGGTGAGAGAGCTTGCTTATTTTATCATCTTGTTCCTCTTTAGCATGCGGTCCGAGCTGGAACTGGAAAGAGAGACATTTGATGAGTGGGTGGAGTATATTGGTGGTTTATCCGGCGAGATGGAGGTGTGGATTTCCATTGCCTCTTCCTTCACTTTGCGAGTTTTTTTCACCTTCTTTTTCCCCCAGGCCTCTGTGTGCATGGCATCTCGGCGCTTAGAGGGCGGATTTGTCTTCTTCTTCTTAGGGTTTGCCCTGTCTGGGTTCTCCGGGTATAGACCAGTGCCCCACTGGGAAAAGGTACTACCTCACCCCTGAGATGCCGATGGTCTAGCTGCTGGCTTTTTTGTGTTTCTGGTAGGGTTTCTTATTACGAGCCCTTCTAGGTGCTATCGGAAAATCCAAGATAACAGGGCTCAAAATAAACGGTGTCGCGTCGCTTTTTGCTATGCAAAACTTGCAAAAATCTACACAATGTTCAATTATGTATAGCATTTTGCGATGCAAGATAATCAACTGCAGCCTATTAGGCTGCAGTTGATTATCTTGCATCGCAAAATGTAAATGAAATTTTGCAAACAAATTTGAAAACTAGTTCACTGATGCTTTACTTCTGATTGTGGACCATTCCAGGCATAACTCAGATTAACTCTCCATCAAGCATCATTAGCAACTTCATATGTAAGATGAATTCTATTGGTTTAAATTCTTCCTGTTTTTACAACAGTTTGCATAAAATGTCCATTAAATCTAACTTCAAGCCCATCAAATTACAAATCCCAACTTCCATTTTGAGAACTCTGTTAAACAACCACGACGTCATTTGAAAATGTCCAAGTCCTTGCAACCCTTAAAGGCAGTTCAGTTAAAAAAAACATAGTAAATGTTTCATGTGTTGCAGATCATTTGGAAATGCCCAGAAATGGATGGAAACTATTCTATCCACTCAGAAGAATTCAATACAAAACAGCATAACATAACTCCGATATACAAAAATACCTATGCATTTTTTACAAAATGCTATTCATTTTTTGGAAATGTGTAGCATTTTGCTACGCATAGAAAAAAAGTTATTTTGAGCACTGTTGTTAATGGTGCTCACGGGGCATCCAGTGGATCGTCCGCACTCGATAAGTTGTGAGTCTCGAATGAATTCATTTGTTTGTTTTCTGTGAAATTAAAGGAGGTATTCTGATCTTTTCGGGAGCTAAAGGTAAGTAACACGAGAATGCAATGTTTTTTGGGCTCCGAAGACGCACAGGGACGGTGTGGTGAATCGCCTTTCGACCCTCAGCAATGACTTTATTTAAGTTTTTCTTTCTTGTATATGCGCGGCAATGGAGCAAATGGCTAGGGTACTTAGCGGCGTCGGTGTCTCTTGTTGGAGAGTGAAGGATTTATCGGGGAGATAGATGTTGGTGGCGTTGTTGGTTCAGCAGGAGGCTGTAGCTTGGCAAAGAACGGCCTGATCCCTACTGCTGTTTATTTAGAATCTCTATAAAATGCGAGATCTCCTAGGAGCCACTCCTTGATTGTATCATGTTCCAGTTCAGCACTATTAAGTTGTTGAATTTCTTTTGTGTTTTGGCCCGGAATGCATCGTCCTCAATCTCCCCACCAATGAAGTCCGGGATGCTCTCTTTTTGGTCGAATTCCTGGTCCAAAGAAACCGGAAAACAGAAATGAGAGTTGTGGAAGAAACAACAGACAAGCCCCCCCCCCCCCCCCCCCTCCATCCCCTCTTCGGATGAAGAGTCTGATGGGATGCGGGGTTAGTCTTGTCTCCTTGCAACCCAATGCCCTCCAGGCCTTCTCCTTCTTCTTCTTCTCCTGGTAATCCGTCATTCGCCCCCGGGCATCTCATTGTTTGGCGGAGGGTCCCCTCTTCCCCTTCCTCTTTTTCTTGGTTTCATCGACCTCTATCCGTTTGCCATCACCCAGCGGCGCTTGGAGGGTGACCAATGCGGGAGGAGATCTCCCACGAAAGGTACTACACCTCTCCAAGAAAGCCGGTTATGTTTCTGTTTCAAAATCCACAATCAGGTGATACTCCAGGTGGTAGCAAGGGAAGCCTTCACTATGAGCAGTGTTTCTTGGATCACAAGTGGGTGCTCCATGTTTAAGTTGTTAGCACCTTCGAGTCCAAGGTGATGCGCATGCCACCAATTATTAAATCAGTTGATACAGAACAGTAATTTGCAGAAAATACCACCTAACTGCACAACTAATTTTACTCCAATGTGATCCATTTTCTCATAATTAACCAATTAACTTAATTAGTGATCAAATTTAATTAAAGGAAAAAGACATGGTTTGTCATGGAGAACGCGTATCAAAAATGTTTTTTTCCAAACAAAAATAGTGGAATTTTAAAATGCAGTTCAAAACTTGTTGTTGCCTTTTTCCCAATAACTTGAATAACGGATATGACCTTCGAAATGTTGTTTTAAGACAAACTACTCCATTCAAAACAATTTTGTTATTCCCCCGACAAAATTAAATGGTTTTACTTAATTACGAGAAAATAAACTGATAAGATTGTATAATATTATTATATCAATAACATGATAATGAAGGACATTACTGTTCAGCTGAGGCCCAACAGAAATGGTTGACAGTCCGTGGTCTTATGAGCGGCTCGGGAAGAAGTCGAGGGCCGCACAAAAATACAATGGGCTGTTTATCATTTCTGGCGGGCGTTAATAGGAATGTATGAAAAAGTCACGCTATTGCTATTATTACCACTAATAGTGAAAGGCATTCAAGTAACCTCAAAATAATACCAAGTCAATAGTTTACTCAAATCTGAGAATTGTCCAACATACTTGTCCTTTAATCAAGAAATATACTGACATTTTATTGTGAATAGAAACTGAACAATTAAATATTCATGAGTTGTCGGAATTTACTTTTTAAAGCTTTTTTAAAACCAAGCACGAAATGACCGAAGCTAAAAATCCAGCATCGGAGTTTGCCAGCTTATACCTTTGCCCAACGAATCGCCCGCATCCGCCCGCGTAATATGCAAATTCAGCAGCTGAAAAAATATTATTTTTCGAAATATGTCAACAAAACCATATCATGTGACCCCTCTTTGGAACGAGCTCGTCGAGCTCGTTCCAACGTGGGGGCACACGATATGGTTTTGTTGAAATTTCGTGAAATATTTAAAAAATGATATTTAAAATATTAAATTTTGAAATCGTCTGTGTTGGGTAAAGGGTTAAAAAAACCCCAGAATTACACATATCAGTACTGTTGAGTATGGAATTTTAGCATTTGGTATTCCAAAGCTTGTCAGGAAAAGATATTAACATAGATTTTAGTTTACCCAACTTGGAAAACTCCATTGAATATGGAATTTTAACATATGAAGAAAAAAAAAAAAAAGCTAAAATCCTTTTGTATATCTTTAAAAAAAAATATTGTGAGTGACAAAGCGCATCATGAAATGACAATGTTTATAAATCAGTTGCCTGAAAAAATACCTCATTGTTCAATGTTATGAACAATTGAATACATTCTAAGTAGTATATTACGGATGAAACATCCCTTGTTTTGAGTACATCGGTGAGGAAACGCGGAAGTGACGTTATGTCACGTGACCAAGTGACGCATTGTTTGGTTGTCATCGTAACCCGCGTGGGCGGTCACTTATGACGTCATCTCCATAGTGATACATGATGTCAATACGCTTATGCAGCGCGTCCTGTTAGGGTGATGCGTATTTCCGTCGTCCTTCTGTACCTGGAGGCCGCCATCTTATTTATTATGGTGGTACGCGGTTGCTGTGGGCCTTATAGGCCTCTTATAGGGCAAAGAGACATCAAAGTATGTCCGATTGAATAGGAGTAAATTTCCTTTCCACAAACAACCCGACAATACTTCCAAATTAAGAAGATATATCAACAACTACGGAAATGGACTTTGCGAAGTCCTGTTTTGAGTTTATAATAGTAGCACGTAGTGCTATAGGGTGCGTTCGATACAATGGGAGGATACCTCTGTAGAGGAGGAGAGCATGTCAGTTGGGAAAGTTTTGCTTATTGTTATTATTTTTAGCTTCTATGGCCTATTCAGGCAAGTTCTCACCTTTTTAAAAGTACTCGTGTTCTTGGTTCATTTATCTAGATCATCCAATCGGACCCCTTTACAGCAGCAAACTAAACAATCAGATTGCTTGATTTTCCCATAATCTGTACCGAACCATACAGATTTACCTCCCTAATTCCCAAACCCAAAAGATAATCCAGCAGTAACTGGAACATGTATTGCCCGAACAACTCGAAACCCATCGAACAAATGGCGCCACTGGGTAACGTGGCATGACGTCACATCCGAGGACATCCACCAAGATACCCAAATAATAGACATTTCGTTCCTGGTATACTACTACTAGCCTATCACTTTGAGAGAACAACTGGCAATATTCCTGGGTGCTATGTGAGCGCTAAATATAAATTAGTCCTTATGTCGAAAACAACTGGAATTTGTTTGATGGTTCACGATTACTAAAAGTCAAAATATCAGTTGACAGATCCAAAGTAAAACAAATTTCAAATTTTATAGTTCTGTCCTTTTCTGTAATTTAAGATAAACATGCTTTATCACCTTTGCATCAACGTGTTTTGTTTTGTAAATTGTAAAGAAGATTATAAAAATGTATCATTGACTAACCAAGTGGTGTTTGACGAAATAAGCAAACATTGAAAAAGGATAAATCCTTGTTAACCCTTTACCCAACGAATCGCCCGCATCCGCCCGCGTAATATGCAAATTCAGCAGTTGAAAAAATATTATATTTCAAAAAATTTCAAGAAAACCATATCATGTGGCCCCTCGTTGGAACGAGCTCACATGATGAACGTGGGGTCACATGATATGGTTTTGTTGAATTTTTTTGAAAATTTTGAAAAAATGATATTTAAAATAATATATTTTAATATCGTTTGCGTTGGGTAAAGGGTTAAAGGTGAATAATTTAGGAAATAATTTTTTTTAGGAGTTGACATGAAATTCAAATTGTTTTGGGAATTAACAACTGTTTATTGTACATATTCATGGCTCGGGGGGTAAAGTAAATAAAAGTGACAGAGATGACTTAACAATATCAACTGATTATTATCATAAACCACCAGTAGGTTGAACTGTAGAAAACTTAATTGATGATCCACTTTCAAAGTCATCTGGTGTGAAAAATCTCCCACTTATTAAAATTAATCTGATCACATTGTACCAGATGAACTTCATCTACTACTACGAATTTCGATAGTGTTTAACCGAGTACCAAAAATGGCCGTTGACCGATTACCGGTTATTTGAGCCCACAATCGGCCGATTCTGATGCCGATTCCGATTGTAATACCGTGCACTACAAGACAAGTCGAGGCTAGAAAGAACTACATTAAACTGAACATTTTTCAAAGTGTTAAACTTCGTTGACTGGGGTCCCAGTAAAATTACCAGTCGCGCACACTTGGGCGGTAAACGTGGCTCTCAGAGCCACGTTTAACGCCCAAGTGCACTCGACTGGTAATTTTACTCCTGCCTGAGTGAATGGAGTGTGACCGTCATTTTTCCGGGACGAACTAGCGATTTCGCTCAGTTTTAAGCTTTGCATGTCGTTTAACTTGTATCCCCCGTAAATGGGCTTCTAGAGAGGTTAAGAATACACATTGTGGTTGTTTCCCAACTTTATTGTCATCTGGTGTGAAACATTTTCCACTTAAAATTAATACTGATCGTGTTGTACCTGATGAACTTCACCTTTTACTGCAAATTTCGGACAAGCTTTTAAAAACCTCATCAAGTCTAAGTCAGGGGTGACCAGGTAAAATGCATCACCGAACAAGTGGGACAAAATTCATGCATGTGGTATATCATTTAATGTTTGTACAAAGAAAGAGTCTGACGGTGAAATGGAGTGGACTTCACTTACGGGTTCAGATTGCAAATAAATACTGTTTGAGAAGTCACAATTGAAGTTACAGATTTTCTTCAAATGGATACTGGTGTTGAAAAAGCTAAAAATTGGGTTCTTTCTTACTCAAAGTTGGCCTCGTTTTGCCAAGGTTACGACACCCTTTATCGTGTTCCCTGTTATATTTTACCAATCAGCGTCCTTCAATAGCATCGATGGACTATGCGATATTAGATTATTCAATGGGGAACCGGCTATCGGACTGAGTCCATACTCTACCAGTGACTGTGTATGTGCCCACACACCCCCTCTGCTGGATGACATTTTGTTTCCAAATTAATTTTCCCACTTCAAGTTGTCACCTATTTTCGTGCAAATAAAAAGCAGTTTTCTAATAAATATTCAAAATGAAGCGATTCGGATCTTTCAATTTATTATTTAATTCGTTTGGTGACATGATAAGTACGTTTCAAGTGAGGCTCAACGCGATCAATATTAGGGTCGGCCTCGCCTAATATTAATCTCACTTCGCCTCACATTACGCCATACCTGGCAAGTAAAAGTCCTGTAACTTATAATATGCATATACTGGTTTATTACATTCCACATTCCATATTGTGTCACCAGATATAGACCACTCATTAAATTCGGAGGTCAAGGCATAGAAAAAGGTAATGAGGATGTTAAAACTATCCACCAAAAAAGACGAATAAATTCCACGCAACAGTTGATGCTCTGAAGTGAGAAAAAGATTAGAGCACCTCCATGCAAAAGGTTAATCACGTGTTAAGCGTCATTATGAAAAGAGGAAAACGGATCATTGGGACGACCAAAAATAAGTCAACCGGGTTACAAAGACAACAGTGCATAGCCATGGAAATACAGAATGTGAAAGAACATTTAAGTCTGAATACCTAGCTCTTTGAAGTTGAACTGAAAAGTGAACAAAAAATGGGCATTTTACCAAACTCAGAAAAACGAAAAGCTTTGATGCTTCTACTACAGCACGTTTCGAAGTAAGTTGAAAAAAAACTAGCATAGACATTATTAACTCTTTTGACGCGGAATAATCTGAGAAACAGAATTCTTAGCGCCTAATATTCATCAGGTATTTTTCAAAAAGTATAAGCTGTTAAACTAAATCGTTATTATTTTAAAGGATGTTCTAATGATCTCATTGACAGTTTTTTCAAATGATTTCCTGTATATATTTAAATGGCACCTTCATACTTTCAAGGACGATATCGTTGTTCATGGATAGGACAAAAATGATGCATGAAACAAAGGAATACGTATGTTTGTTTAACCCTTTACCCAACGAATCGGCAGTAATATGCAACTTCAGCAGTTGAAAAAAATATCAACAAAACCATATCATGTGACCCCTCGTTGGAACGAGCTCGTTCCAACTTTGTTAAATGTTTTTGAAAACTTTGAAAACATGATATTTAAAATAATAAATATTGATATCATCTGCGCTGGGTAAAGGGTTAAAAGTACTTGGAAATGGACACACACAATTGGCTAAAATGACTTCTGCGGTACCTTTCCGCGGTCTGCCGTCTGTCGACTTTAATCGCCTGTCGCGCCAAAAGAGTTAAATGACTCGTCGCTGCTGGATTGCGCTTTCAGGTTACTTGCGAATGCCTGCTCGCAGCTGTTTTAATTTACAATATAAATGTGTACTAAATTTAAACAGTATATTTGTAAATAAGGATTTTACATGTTATTCCAACATGTACTATATATGTACATAAGGCGTATCAGTGCTACAGTGGGTGTTTTTTTTATTATATGATACCCGAAGCTAGAGTGAGAGACAGGATTGCTAACCGCATCCCTATGAACCCATCCGTGATATCAATCAAATATTTTCAACAAAATCAATCTCTTAGTGGGATGAGCTCAGCGTGATCGTTCAAATGAGGGGTTACATGATATGGTTTTGTTTAATTTTTGTGTAAGATATTTTTTTTTACCCTTTACCCAACGTAACGGCCAAAACCGGCCAGCGCTATTCTCAAAAATCGCCAATTAATTTTCATTATTTTTTTCATTTTTTGTCTCAAAAACATAGGTTATGACCCCTCGTTGGAACGAGCTCGTCGAGCTCGTTCCAACGAGGGGTCATAACCTATGTTTTTGAGACAAAAAATGAAAAAAATTAGTTATTCAAGAATTATTTTTGCAAGTGTCGTCTGCTTTTCATGTTAGGTAAAGGGTTAAACAACTCAGTCTGTGAATTCCATGAACTTATGTCGACTTATAGAGTAAGGAGTTAAACTCATGACAAAATCTACATTTCTTCTATCTTATGTCGGTTTTGTCTGTGCCTGGTTGCTTTTAATACTTGTCTCGTTACATAGTAAATAAAACAAACGAAAAGACACACAACATGGAAACCTCAATAAATTCCTCTCAAACTGTTGTGTCATCCTATTGTTGTGCTTTTATAAAGATTTGAGTGTTTGTCAGATAAAGTTGTTTGTACATATTTGCATGTTATGTATATGATTGTAAAGTTTTGCAAATGTTATTAAATAAATAATTCATTCTCAGTGAAGACTGGTTTTCCCTATGCTATTTGGTGAAATTGAGTCGATATTTGTTAAACCTTTGACCTCTGGTGGTATGTGCCATGCCATTTTAATTGTAGCACTCAGAACAGTCCAGATTCATTATTTGGGGTAGACCAATCAATATTTTCAACGTGCAGCCAATATTGCTTGGTCCGCCCCACACATGTACTGAACAGTCATCCTATTCAATGACGTTATGACGTATTATGTTCCTGGTCGGAAAAGCGGCCGCTCGGGTTCAAAGGTTTAAAACAGGAATTTGAAAAAAAAATGTAGGATATGTGTTCCGTCTCTGACCCACGCACCGACCAACCCTCCCACCCTGCCTTGTATCCGGAAACTCTGTTTCGTGTTTGCACTCGACACAGTTATTTATTGATGTTTACGGTCACATACTTATGCACAATGGCTAATGATGACCGTGACAGTTTTACGGGTGGAGGAAACCGGAGTACCCGGAGAGAACCACCGAGCAACGACGAGCAGCTGCCAGCTCCCCAACATTGTAACTGCGCACTGCGGGTTAGATTGGTTGAAGACATGCGTGCCATCGACGTGCAGTACGCCGCGGCGTCATCGTGCCCCCACGCGAGCAGTGGAGATGAAGTGTCTTGCCCAAGGACACAACGCGGTTGCCGCAGGTGGGATTCGAACCGAGGACCTCTCGACTTGCAGCCTGCACCTCTACCTACTGAGCCACCGTGCTCCCCACTTAACAAAGGTTAACAACAAATGGTTCAATATGCGGAAAGCAAAGTATTCATTTTAAGAAAACATCTGTATGTTTTTCTTTATTTCATTGACGAAAAGGAACTCGAAATGAAATTTTTCTTCAAGCAAATGCATATTACACTTGTTATTTTAAATATTATTTCTTTAAACTTTTCTAAAAATTTCAACAAAACCATATCATGTGACCCCTCATTGGTATGAGCTCGTCGAGCTCGTTCCAATAAGGGGTCACATGATATGGGTTTGTTGAAACGTTTTGAAAAATAATATTTTTCAGCTGTTGAATTTGCATATTACGCGGAAGGTTGTGGCCGATTCCTTCTGTAAATGGTTACTATGTAATAACATAATTTGACTTATAGTCATCCCAATGTATATGTTCAACTAAGAACCGAAATCTGCATTTGTCAGTTAAAAATAACAAATCTTGAAATATAATCTTCAGTAAAAACAGCTCCAGTAACTTGCTCCGCTGTCAATGTCATTCAAATTTGTTCGTGTTTGTTAAGAAATGTTCACCCCAGTATTTCATTGAATAACGTAGACGAAATAATTGTCCAGTCCACGGTTATTGTGAAGCTATTTTTATTTAGTCTCTGAAGCTGCAAAGACAACCTCATGTCTATAATGTAATCGCGTGTGCTTTGATGGCTGCAAAATATTTGTAAATAAGGATTGTGCATGATATTCGAACACGTGCTATGTGCATAAAGTATATCAGTGCTAAAGCGGGTGTTTTTTTTATTATATGCAACCCGAAGCCAGCGGAAGAGGCAGTACTGCTACCAGCATCCCCATAAACCCATCCGATAGAAAATCCACCGGATTGAAAGGTGTGTGTGTGGGGGGGGGGGGGGGGGATTTAAACGCTTCACCCAGTTGAACATGATATCAATCAAACTTTTTATTTTTATTTTAGTTTCCAAATTCTTCAAATATTTTCAACAAAACAACCATGTGACCTCTTTGTGGGCTCGTTCCAATGAGGGTTACATGATATGGTTTGGTTTAATTTTTTGTTGTAAGATATTTTTTGAAACAGCTCAATCTGTGACTTGCATTGACTTGTGTCGACTCATTGGGTAAGGGGTTAAACACGTCAAAATCTTCGACCTTTCTGCTCTCTTATGTCGGTTTTGTCGGAGCCTGGTTGCATTTAATACTTGTCTCTTTACATAGAATAGAAAACAAACGTAAATACACACATCGTGGAAATCTCATTGAATTCCTCTCAAACTATAGTGTCAACGTATCGTTGTGCTTTCATTAAGATTTCATTAAGATTTGAGTGTTTTGCAGATAAAGTTGTTTGCTCCTATTTTCATGTTATGTATCTGATGGTAAAGTTTTGCAAATGTTATTCAATAAAATAGTTCATTCTCAGTGAAGACCAGTTTTCCCTATGCTTTTTGGCGAAACAGGGTTTATATTTGTAAACCCTTTGACCCCTGGTGGTATTTGCCATGCCATTTCAATTGTAGCAATTAGAACACTCCATATTCATTATTTGGGGTAGGGCAATCAATGTTTTCAATGTGCAGCCTCGGGGCTGCACATTGAAAATATTGAATGGTCCGCCCCACCCATTTCTGAACAGTCATCCTATTCAATGACGTTATGACGTATCATGTTCATGGTCGGAAAAGCGGCCGCTCGGGATCAAAGCCCGCATTGTATAAGGAAACTCTGTTTTGTGTTTGCTCTTGACACACCTCAACCTCAAATGGTCCAATGTGAGGAAAGCAAAGTGGTCCATTTTAAGATAACATCTGTTTTTCTTTATTTTGTTTGATGTAAAGGAGCTCGAAAGCGAATTTTCCTTCAATCAAATACATGTTATACTTATCAGTTAATATGCACTGACATGGTTTAATTTATAATCATTCCAGTGTATATGTTCAACTAATAACTGAAAAATGAATTTGTTAGTTAAAAATAAAATCTAGAAATATGGGTTTCAGTGAAAACAGCTCCCGTAAATGGCTCCACTGCCATTGGACTTTGTTCGTGTTTGTTAAGAAATGTTCACGAGTATTCCATTCAATAGCGTGGACGAAATAATTTTTCAATCCATGACGTGTGAAGTATATGCTGGGCGCATAATTAAACACCAGGCGATTGCCAAAATGTTTTTGCGAAGGTATTTTTATTTAGTCCTTAACGCTGCGAGGACTCGTCAATGGCAACGATCTGATAAACCATCTCTTCAATCACGAGCTATTAGAACACTTTTAAACCAAACTCCACCCCTTTCGGCCTCTTTGATAATTGCGTAGAGATGGTTTCTGATTTGGAACACATTTGGATATTACGTGTATGTGTGTGTGTGTGGGGGGGGGGGGGGGGTGCTACTACATATACAATTGGGAGGGTCGTGGAGACAGTGACTGAAAAACAAACCGTCTCCAATCACTGTCACTTGGACACTGATATCGTTCAGCAAATGACATCATTCATGACAAATAAAGATTGGATGCGTGGAATAGCGCACAAAAAAACAGGAATAATCAATGGTTTTATTTCACAAATAAACTATTGTTAAGTGGTACAGATCGTGAAAATAAGAAAGACAAATTTAACATTGCCTGCGACCGAAGTTCCCAACGCGCCACTCCGGTTTATGGTTTCCTCTCTTTTCCTCCTTTTTAATTTTATTTATGGATGTCCATTTCAGGGTGGTCTATCAATTGCTTTGGTCACAGCAATCAGTGAAGTAAAAAAGGCGATGGTGTAAAGTCCACAGGAATGTAACGTTTGGATTGAGACGCAATACTCACCGAGCACCATCTTTTCATTAGAGAAAATGTATATAGTCCATAAGGTCTAAATATCATAACGTGCACATTATATTTTAGCACAGTCCAACAAGAGAGTCTCAGAAATTTCTTGGTTCAAATGCCTCAAGCATATTATGAAATAGGCCCCATAAAATAGATCTGTTTCTAGAGCCAATTTTTGTAAAATTGCATGTGAGCGGGCGTTTTTTTACATTTTATCTTTTCTTTTTGTAATTATTTCTTTGTCTTCAAAAGTCCATATTCTTGTTTTTGTTATGTTTTAGACTTCATAAGCTACATAATAGAATTGGGGGGTGTATTCCATCCCTTGAGTGCAAGAAGGCTTTGCAATGCTAAAGCATTGCAAAGCCTTCTTGCACTCAAGGGACAAATTCATCAATTTTTTCAACATGGGTAAAATATCAGACATAAACCATTTAATTTTTATTTTTTAACGTTTGCATTGGTAAGAGCGCATGCGGAAGACAAAATTACTATGCGGGAGGAGAGGGCTGAGAATCAGATCTTTAATATGTTAGGCCTTATTTGTATTGTTTACATCGTCTATAAACGGAATAGACTATAAAGAATAAAATATTGACTACTTTTTTTACATGCTATCATTTCTTTCTAGGCGGAATGCCCACAAACATTAGGATGTCGTTCACCGAGAAGACTTCGGTAAGTAATTAAAATAACTCTTCATGTTTGATAACCAACAAAACACGCATCAAGAATTAAAAAACAAATAGACTGTTTAAGATAATGTTAATACCGAGGCTGTTTGGAATAAAATTACAGGGGAGCTCAGTGGCTCAGTGGTAGACTGCTGGATTTATATGCTAGAGGTCCCGAGTTCGATCCCAGACCGGGAAGTCCCGCGTTGTATCCTTGGGCAGGGTACTTTATCCCGGTTGCCTACATGGGGGCGCGATGACGCCTTGTACTAGGGCGTACTGTGCGTCGATGGTGCGCATGTATTCAACCGCGGTAACCCTGCTTGAGTGGAGCTTGGACAGAGTTAGAATGTTGAGGAGCTTGCAGTTGCTCGCCGATGCTCGGTGGTTCTCTACGGGTACTCCAGCTCCTCCACCAGTAAAACTGTCACGGTCGCGATTAGCCGTTGGACATAAGTATGTGACCACCGATAAATAAATAAATAAATAAATAAAATTACAAATAGAAAATACAATTTGATCAACCCAGTTTACTGTATCAAGTGCCATTCCATTTCTATGACTCGGCACTGTCAGCCCGATATGCATAATTTGCTACACAAAGAAAACTTTGACGGAGGATGTACTATCGGCAGGGGCATATATAACGTGTGGGTGGGATCTCCTTCTCCCAATAAATAGATATTGACTCTCACATTAAGTGAATAGAGGGTACTTCCGTTTCAAATCACCCAACGGTGTTCGCCTCACGTCTTCTATTTTCAATAAAACTTAGTATATACAGTACTTGGAGAGTGGATTGTAACTAAATCACCCGCGGAGTGGAGTTACCACCCAGGCTATAACTTTCAAATTTTGTATATATCGACAATAAACACAAGCAATGTTTCAGCCAATGGACCCCCGGGTTTAAACTTTGCTGGTTCTGGTTATGCTTTGTAACAAATTTGCAATTATTCCTCGGGTGGAATCTCCACTCTGCGGGTGATTTAGTGATAATACACTCCCCACGTACTGTATGTTTGGTTGGTTGGTTGCATAGAGAACAAATGCCAAATTACAATGAGTATGGACAAGTAGTTCAAAATATATGGTCTGGCAGAATTGGGAAATTTTGACGTAAAATGACGAAACCTGTCTTTGTAAAATTGGAAACTAGAAAGCTAGTCATTATGACCTTAGAATTTGACGTTGAACTCATTGGAGAGGGGGAGGGGGATATATATTCCAAGAATTTAAAAATAGCCATTACTTGTAACCTCGGGTGAGGTAAACTATCATGACCTTTTGAGATCCACTTTGACCTTGAATTTTACTGTGTGGATCACGTAACATTATTAACAAGCCCAATTGGAAGCTCCGTCTTCTTCTACATAATACTGAGAAAGGATGAGTGGAATATTTGGAGGTAGTTATGCAGTAAAGGATTCGTCTATATGCCATTTCAGAGTGGACGATCAAATTATTGAGTAAATATGTAAATTATGATAACACTACATGGTTAGTAGCATGTAACACCGCATTTATTTATTTATTTATTTATTTATTTATTTATTTATTTATTTATTTATTTATTTATTTATTTATTTTATTTATTTATTTATTTATTTATTGTGTTTAAGGTCACATATTTCTGCAGAATGGCTAATCATGACCATGACAGTTTTACGGGTAGAGAGAGTCGGAGTACCCGGAGAGAACCACCGATCAACGGGGAACAACTGTCAGCTCCCCAACATACCAACTCCACACAAACAGGGTTAGAAGAATGGTGCACCATCGACGTGCAGTAGGCCTTAGTACACAACGTCAACGTGCTCCCACATGGGCAGTGAGGTGAAGTGTCTTGCCCAAGGACACAACGCGGTTGTCGCAGGTGGTATTCGAACCGGGGACCTCTCGGTTTACAGCCTGCACCTCTACCTACTGAGCCACCACGCCCCACGAATGGATGGTTCCATTTACATTAGTAGTTAGGGGAGCCACTATAGACCCAAGCATTTTTAACACTGAGTTTTCCATAGGGTCCATTGCCTTAGTGTTAAATTGTGTAACTTATAGACCCAAGAATTTATAGTTGTGTAACTTATAGACCCAAGAACTTATAGACCCAACATGTATGCACTGGTGGCACAGTGCATACATGTTGGGTCTATAAGTTCTTGGGTCTATAAGTTACACAACTATAAATTCTTGGGTCTATAAGTTACACAATTTAACACTAAGGCAATGGACCCTATGGAAAACTCAGTGTTAAAAATGCTTGGGTCTATAGTGGCTCCGCATCATGCTTTATGACCAGATCCTACAGTACATTTCTGGCTAATAAGTTTCCACTGTACATTAATTTATTTTTTGTAGTTTGCAAATTAATTTTTTTGTTTAGCTTAAATGTTTTTTGTGGTTTGCAATATAATTTTTGTTTAGCTTAAATGTTTTTTGTTTTTTGTGTTTTGCAAAATAGAAAAATAATTTGCAAACACAAAAAATATTTTCTAAGAAAATATATTTTGTGTTTGCAAATTATTTTTACAAAAAGCTTTTTCATAATTTTATGAAAAAGTTTTTTTGTGAAAATAAATTTGCAAACACAAAATATATTTTCTAAGAAAATATTTTTTGTGTTTGCAAATTATTTTTCTATTTTGCAAGTTTTTATTTTATAAGGAAATATTTTATGTACCCCAGACCTGGATTTTTTCCCGCCCTCGATTGAATTGTCGCATGAGAGTTCTTCAGTGCATTTTCGATCTTCAGATTGTCTATAGAAAGAAGGTGAGTTGAGGATTTGGATACATTTCATCGTCTGACTAAAGAAAATCATCTTTGACAGAGAGGAAAAAGACATGGAGCCAACGAAGATCAATTACAGTTCCGTAGAGAGTTATGAGAGAACCAAGAGGCAGAGAGCTGATAAAGAATTCGCCTTGGCTTTGAGAAAGTGGTGGTCGGCAACACTTCAGATGGAAGAACAACTTAAGAAGATTGAAGACCACCCATTCGTCAAAGCCGCCACTCATCCGTTCGGGGAGATCCAGTACAAGAATCGACCAAAGCACTGATTTGATCTCCCCGTATATATGCAGGAAGAAGCTCTTGTAGGACGAAGTTATCCCTGGGAACAAGATTGCTTTACAGATGAAGATATGTTACCAACAACTATAGACGTGTGGGAAGGTGAATTCTTCACCGAAGCAGAGATGGCTTTACCAAACAGCTCTCTACGGAACTGAAGATTTTTAAAAAACGGCCCTTCTAAGGGCCAACCACACTATTAAAAAGAGATCTTCTCATGTACACAATCAAGTCTTTGTTATGAAAAGACAAAAAACAGTTCCCTCCCTAGAGTGTGACCCAATGTCTATATTAATTTAAAATCATTTTATATTAGGGGTTATCCATATGGTTTTGGGGTTTGTCATCTCTCCACCCTGTGTATACAACTTCTATAAATGGGGAAATTTTGTGCATGTCTTCTTGTGTTTTATTGTGAGCATAAGTAAATTATGCTTACAATAAAACACAAGAACACATGCACAAAATAAAAAATTAGGGATTCGCGTTGTGGTCGAACTCTCTGTGATAGTTGTTTTTTCTATAGTAAGAATAGTATTCATTGTATGTTTAGCAATCAAAATTATTTCTACAGTATAAACTGTATATCAGGTTACACTATAAAAGTTTTTGATAAGTATGCATACAATATTAAAACCTAATACTCTCAGTGAAAAAGAGAAGTGACTCTTAACTCTTTTTTACTGTTGGGAAATAATAGGGACACGGTGATAAAAAAGGGATTATAGGACTAACCTAACAAATTCGACAAAACTATCACAGAGGTTTTAACAAAAGACACAACTGTATTTAAAGTTGAATCATTATATTGAAATGAAATCTGAACATATATACACCGAGATCTGAGTTTGCCTATCCATGAGAAAACCTATTTACATCAAGATTCTTTTTTATGCTAGCTTTTTTATTTGATACCCAAGATTGTTTTTTGAAAACAATCTTGGGAGTCAGATAAAAAACTGATATCACTCAAGTGATCTGATTTTGAAACAAATATAAAAAATAACTAAAAAAACCCTATCTCTCTGTTTACACAAATGTCTGGCGAAAATTATATAATAGATGATTGACTTTTAATAAAAAACTTAAAAAACTAAAAGATGTAAAAAATTACCTCTGTGGGATTGTTTTGACACCTGATATTTATTACAGTTATTTCAAATAATGTCTATAAGTTTGCTCAAACCATCGTCGAACATCTCTATCATTCTCTTGGAAATTTCTTGGATCAAATTTGATAGTAAGAACTGTCTCTAAATCATATCCTCTTGCAAGATGATCTAAAGCAAATATACAGTACATTCCACACACAACAGTAAATTCACTTTGTAGTCTCATTGTATTTATTGTCCAGGAATCTGTATTTTTCACTATGAAATTGTATATGTCTCTATCTAATGGTGGTAAACCATATGAATCAAAGTAGATAGCAGAATGATTGTCTTTAAAATATATTGCTATCCAATGTTCTCCTGGTTCTTTTGATGAATCTGTGTTCACAATATATGCTTGTCTGTGTTTAGGTTTTCGTTTTGGTAACAAGTCTTTTGAACACACTTTTCCTTTTAAGGATGATAACCTTTGAGAACTGTCAAGTATAGTTTGTAATTGTATGGTTTCCATCTTCTTAGCCTTGAAAAAGGCTGGCACGGAGCCATTAATCAAGATATGCTGTATAATATGACCAGTCTCTTTTAACTAAATCTGCCCACTTTTGAATGTCTTTTTGGCAGTCTATTTCAAAGTCTATATGAGCACAATATTCTAATAAGTTTATTTTTCTTGCTCGCTTGTGTAGATTATATAGTATAGTCACTGGACACACTTTCTGTAAACACTCTGCAATGTTCATATCTATTAATGTTGTTGTGTTGGTTCGATTTTCTTCTTCACAGATATTTTTCATTTTCTGTTGAATGGATTTTGTCAGTTCTATCACTACACATTCTTGAAATAATGTTTGTATTTTTTCTTTACACATCTTGCAATGTTCACACTGACTCATCTTGTTTAATAGTCAAATATCACTTCTCTGAATTTGTTGATTTCTATCTCACTATCAAATTCTGCATAGACAACAACGTTGATCACCTCTGGAAGAGCTTGAGCAAACTGAAGTTCAAACCTAAGATTGCCAGACTTTATTGGGTGAGCCAAGGGCCCACTGCTACTCTGATCAGGTGTCAAATCAATACCCCAAAGGGTATACCCTTTTGCATAATCCTGCAAAGATAAATTAAATGATTGATTTTGTCCAAAATAGCCCATAGCTTCATACAATGATAAATATGAATTTAGATAAAGTCCACCTTCAAAATTCGGTTCAAAGGGACGTGCTTTAATGGAATGTCCATCTATTGTGATTTCCAACTTATTCAAATCGAAATGTTGAAAATTAAATGGATTACTGCCAATATCTCCATTTATATCTCTGTTACTAACTAAACCAAGAATAATTCGTTTTGGCATCTGTTTATGAAACAGATAGTCTTCTATTTTTGAACGAAGACCACTTCCAATAGTAAAAGTTTTAATTTCACTACGTCTTATGGGCATTTTATAATTTGTTCGATCTATTTGTGCATTAAGATCATTCGCAAATTTTGGAAATAAATCCAATGCCGGTATTCTGAATATGGCTTTTTGAATTTCTATTTTTCCATGTTCACTACCAATCAAACAAAATTTAGTTGGAGCACGATGCAATTTAATTCTCATCTCAACTCCATTTGGTAAATACTTATCTTGCACAAACAGATCTAAATGCAGTTTTCCTCTTAGTTGTACATTTTTGCTACCACCAATTATTTTAGCTCGCTCAGTCAAACCTTTGTTTGACGAAGCTTTACTTGTTTCTGTGAGGTGTCCAGGAGTATCTCTATACCACAACTCACTAGCAGCTAGATGTGTTTTTTTCACATCTTTTGAATAACTAAGAAAATTCTCAAAATATGCTCTATAAGGATAAAGATCTGTATTGGTGGTGATAAGATTGCCATTCAGTGTAACATCAATTTTACTGAACATGCTATGAAAAAAATTATTGATAGGAGCAATTTGTGTATCTCCACCCAAAACACTCCCATCTTGTTTTGTAATTTTAAATTGAACTTCAAGTGTAGATGCTGCAAGATCTAACCACTTGGTTGTTTGTCTTGGAATTAAAAATTCTATTGGTGAAGAATTATTTAAAGATGCAATAGGAAATTGTTCAATTTCACCAATATTTTCTATACCACTTGATGTTGGTGATACATTATCTGGATCAAAACTACTACCAAAATGTTCGCAAGATCCATGTAACATCATGATTTTTTTCAATCAAATATATCAAGTGGTCTTGATTTTCGTTTTGAATAAGCTTGTCTTTGACGTGTCTTACCTCTACGAGAACGAACCACAGACTGACGTTTTCGTTCTTGTTTTTGTCTTTTTATACCTAAAGCAGATTCACCAACTGATTTCAAAAGATCTTTTCCATGAGTTAATAAAATGTCTTTAGGTGCTTTACGTTTTTTTATCAATTCATTTGCTATTTCTAAACCATGTCTTAATCCATCTCTCTTTAAGGTTTGAAATGCATTTTTTGCAATTGGTTTTAGAAATGGTGCAGCTGTTCTTATTGCTGTGCGAAAAATAGACCCTAATCCATATCCATATTGCCGTGGTACACCTTGATACACCGGCATCATTTTTTACAAATTTAATTTATGTCTCTGCCTAAAATGCAACTTGACAACTGTCTTGCCACTTGCAAACTGAATGGGTTTACCAGTGTTCCCATTTATATTTATACTAATCTGATCAAAATAAGATTTTGATACTGGTACATAATGTACATTATCAAATTCTATATGAGTATGTAGAGACTCTTTATGTGATTCAAATGGAATCACACGTAAAATAGGTGCTTCAATATCACCTAAAAATGTATAATCTGCTATGTCAGAATAAATAAAGATTTGATTGAAATCCACATTTAAGTCCACATTATATTTAAATGCACCTTTTGATGTGTTGGGAAAAATGACAGGAAAAATATTGTCTTTACATCCCATTTTTTGTAATAAACTTTCTGACATTTCAATACCCACTTTCCCAATACTATTTCCTACTATTTTTAAACGCCCTTGGAGAGTTGAAAATCCAACATGAAATAATACATCAAATGATTTAAATATGTCTCCAAGTTTTTCTTGAATTTCTGTTTGCATTGCATCTATGACATGAGCGCCATTTAAATATGCACCTGATAAAATATTTAATTCAACAACAGCAACACCTTTGTGTAATGTATGTTTCAAATTCGTTTTATTAATATGATTTGATATTTTGCTATCTGTCACAATGATTTTAAAAACAGATTCTTCATCTGTAATATTTTTTGCTTCCGAAGGTAAAATTACTTCAACTAATCCCACTTCCCAATGTTCTTTATCAACATGAATGGGTTTAGATAATTGTGTTTGAAAACAACATTGGCTATTATTTGGAAACATATCCATAGAACTATCACTCAGAAGTGTTACGTAAAATGAATTCATTTTTCTTATCTTGTGGTTGTTTCAAATATTTTAAACCTGGACTTGGAAGAATATATCCTAATGAACTACTTAATAACACTAACCACAATTCTTTATCAGGGCTTTGTAAACTCAAATGTGCAATGGCAGTAATTATAATACCATAAATGATAATAATCTGTGTGAAATAAGTGACTTGATTTTTTGCAACACGATTTCCACAAATTTTAAATTGTTGACTTTGTTGACTTTGTACATCAACACTTGTGGTTTCATTAGGTAATGAAGTTTCATTTAATGACATATTCTTTTTATATCAAATCTGATTCTGCTATCCAACTATCAAATTTCTTTGGATAACCTTCCCAATGTACTTTAAGTTCTTTAATAATTTTCTTTCCCACACGTCTTGACCGTCTATTAAGAATTGATTCAATTATATATTTTTTATCATTTTTTATACTTTGAATTTCTTGTGGATAAAATGTCCCTTGTATATTTTCATCACCCATATCTTCAAGTTTATAAGTGGGTGGTATTGTATGTTTTACATGAGTAATACGTACTATATCACCAACTTTAAATTGTATTTTTTTCTTTTTAGACTTTTTTTTACCATACAAATGTTGAGATACTTCTACTTCATTTTCTAATGATACTGAAGCAGGAGTTCTCTGAATACTTCGATGAAAACTATGATTATATCCATCAACTAAATTTTCCAACACATCAATGTACCTTAATGTACGTTTGTGTGTAAAATATTTCCACATTCGTGTTTTCAATGTACGTTGAAAACGTTCAACAATACTAGCTTTGGTTTCAGGATTTTCTGTTGTGAAGAAATGAATGTTTTGTTTCTTTAAAAATTTTTGTACATCTTTATTTTTAAATTCAGAACCTTTATCAGATTGTAATGATAAAGGTTTACGTCCAGAAGTTTTTAAAATACTCTGAAAAGATTTTGTTAATGTCTCTCCTGATTTATTGTGAATGGGTATTACCCATGCATATTTGGAAAATACGTCAATAACACAAACTAAATAACGAAATTGATCATTGTAAGATTGTAAACTTTGTAAGTCTGCTAAATCAATCTGCCATTGATGATCAATACCACCCACTATAGTCTTACGTCTTGAAAATTTTTTACGGATGGGTTTATGTAAAGTATAAGTTCTTTCTCCTTTCAACCATTTTTTCACTTGATCAATTGTGATGGAATTATCTTTACTATGAGCTGCTTTGTACAATTTTTGTATACCACCATAACCAGCAGGATGTTTTGTATTGTAATATATTTCAGTTAATAAATCATTCAATAAGCTTCCCATTTTTCAGATAATCTACGTTTTGTCAATTTACGCTTTAGTGCTGACTTTGGTGTGTCTTCACTCCACTGCACTCTATGACCTCGACGAACTTTACGTTTTGGAGGGGAGGATTGAGGAGTTTCAGACCAACTATCTTCTGGAGAACTTTGATATTTACTGGGTTTGGGTATAGGTTGTCTATTCATCCATAACCAACGTTCACGATTACCAACAAAATCTTGAGGGATATTTATATCTTTTAATCCACGACTAAACATTTCCCATCCACTCGGTTTAAAACCTTTTCGGTGTCTAAGAACATCATTGACTAAATCTATGATATTTGAACCTTTTATGACTTCTCCATCGTAACTTAATACACCCTGATCATCCCAACTCATGTGTGGATGAGATGATAAAGCAGATAATAATGAAGTTGCTTTACGTCTCATTGTAACAGGGACACTTTCTATAATACGATCTCGTATGATTTTTCTCCTGACTCAGGCAATGGAACCAATGTTGGTTGTAATGCCTTCTTATGTGACATTTGAAATCTTTGTAAAGTTTCCCCATACTTTTGTTCTTTCTCACTTTCGGACAACTCTGAATTTCCTAACACAGATGATAAATCATTTTGAAGTTGTGCAGTATTTGTAACTTGTGGGTTAGGGGGTAATCTTGGTCTTTGAGCTTTTTCATTTCTAAAACGTTGCATATCTTCTAACATTTGATAAGGTACAATAGCCATCTTTTTCATATTTTACTGACTAATTTATTTGCAAGATTTGTTGCAACTCCTATAGCAGGTCCAAGTAAACCAAGTAATGGTAAAAAACCACCTTTTTGATTTAAAATTTGTTTTTTCTTTTTAAGAGTTATTGATTTACTAGCGAGTGCTCGTAGTTGTTGACGCTTTGGATGTAATTTTTGTTTCTGACTTTTTGTTAGATGTATGTTGCCTTTTAAAAGATTATGACAGCATTCTGACACACAATTAATTAATTCTTTAGGTGCATTTTTCATAATTTGTTTTTGAAATGCTGGAGGAGTTTGACTTAAACCTATTAACATACCACCATATTTTTTAACTAAAGGAATTTTTTGTTTCTTGTTTTGTCTCACCATCTTGCTCTTATAGAATCTAATGATTAAATGAAACAAATATAAAAATGTAATGCTATTTATACATGTGCAAACTTATTTATTTCACTTAAAGTAAGACCTTATCCCTTTAACAGGTTTAGGTGTATTTAAAGCTGTAAAACGTGCCATTGTGGGAATCTTTTCTTTTAATGGTACATGTTGTGTATTTTGTCTAGAACCCATTGGGTCATGCAGTACATTTGGACTTGGTTTTATTACAGAATACATTGGTTCATGATTTTTAACACCATCTTTTGTTATTGACACTACACGTGTTAACTTAAGTGGTGATACTTTTCTTTGTCTTTGAAGATTTTTCACATGTAATGCTTTTGTTTTTGTAGATGGAGATCTATGAGGTGCAATTTCAAAATTTGTGTACATATATTTTGGTCCTACCTTTCGTTGATTTTTTATCTCTCTAGAACTTGATGAATTATTTAATCTTTTTTTAGGGGATTTTCGTTTCCTTTTAGGTGACTTTTGTTTCTTACTCTTTGTTTTTTTGAATGGTGAATAGAATGATCTACTTGTCTTATGACCATCCCATCGAATTAAATTACGAATGATAACACCACCAAAAAATCCACCACCTCCTGGTTTTAAAATAATGTTTCATTTTGTTGCAAGATCAACTCTGGGATTTACAAGTTGTTCAAGATCTTGTTTATGTTTATCCATATAGGTTAAAGTTTGTTTTGGCAATTTAATTTTCTTATTAAGTATGATTCTACTTGCTAATGTAAACCATTTTAAAATTTTCTTAAAACCTTTCTTAAGTAATTTTTGTCTTGCAAATGGACTTGTTTCTTGACCAAGTTGTTCCAAAGATTGTATGAATGATACCATGATGATGTGTAGTCGTTGACAAACTTTGACTAACTAACATCAACTCATTAGAACATGGGGAATTTATAGTTTTGTATAAATGATGGGACCACGTTCATTTTGTGTTACCCAAGGATGAAAAATATCAGTTCTTAATCTCAAAGACTCAGGAGTTCTAGGATGAAAATCAATTAATAAATAACCATGATCAATACTTGTTGCATCTTGATAACATGCATTTAAATGTGGTAATTGAACTTGATTTGCCAATACTTTAATTTGTCCTTTATCTCTGGTATTTTGAAATAAAATCATATAATGTGCATTTAAACTTATGGTACGACTAGATTTAGATTGTTGAAACATATTTTGTGTAATGTAAATGACACTTGCATTTCTATGATGTCCTTTTCGTGTGAACCATAATTTAATTTTTTCTTCATCTTTATCTCCTAACATATCATCAAAAACTACAAGATGGGGAATAGTGACATCACTGACAATTTCATTTTCATCATCAGGGATACCTTCTATGAATTTAATATCTTCGCTTTCTTTAAGTAAAGTATATGTATTTTGCCATTCTTTATAACACCAAATGATTTTTTGTGGGGGAATTTGAAATAAGTCATGTTTCATATCAATAAGCTTTTTGACAAATTCTGTTTTTCCTGAACCACTAGGTCCCGAAATAAAGATATTACAAGGGTGTTGAAACAATAAACATTCACTTGATGCCATAATTGTATTTGTGTGAAAAAGTTTTTGTCAAATCACTCACTTATATACTTTCTGATTCCATACATTCTTCATGTCTTTTAGTAGGTATTCGTTTTAAGGGTGCTTTTAACTCAAATACAGTTTCTGAAGAATCTATTCTTCTATCTATTTGTGGTACACATTGTCTATACAAGTAATTAATGATTTCTTTATCATAAATTATATTACCCCACACAACTCTTGTCCAAATATTTTCTATATTATCTTTGTAAAAAGCATTCATGATTTGTAATGCATTACAAAATTCCCCATACATTTCATCTTTTCCCAATTGATTATGAATAAACTCTTTTGTTATTGTTAGATAACCAGGAGTGATCAATTGAAATGCATATAATAATGCCTTACGTGTAATCTTGTTGTCTAAGATACGTCTTACTGGTTCCATGGTTGAAATCAAAGTGATGATTCTTTTGTCTCTTCTGATGTATTTTGTCCATCAGGTACTATATTACCTGATGCACAAAATACATCAGGACGGTCAGGAAAATCATTTCCTGCATTATCTGAAAACATTTTATCAAACTTAGTTTTGAATTGTCCTGCAGCTTGTCTTGCAATTATGGTACTAAATGATGTACTTTGATCATTTAGCACCATAAGTGCAAATAAAGACTTAGAATCTGGAAAATCATCTAAACACTTGTCATATTTTTTCATTGTTGAAAATATTTGATTTAAAGTGAATCCATAATCCATCACTGATAATATTTTATCTGGGGGTGTTTGCATACTTGTTGGTGGATTGTATAATTGACAATTTCTTATCAGTTGAATATAAGAACAATTTGGTGACCACTTAACATGTTCTTGCAAAGGAATATCTTTTTCTTCCCAATTCATTAAACCTTGTCCACATACAAAACATTTTACTTTACCATCTCCTATATAGAAAAATCCAGCTTTAGCTAAGTCTTCTTTCTTGGATTTTAAAATAGGGTTTGTAGTCATACTAAAACTCGAAAGTCTTCTTAACTCTGACAAGTATATAGGATAAGTAGGGTTGAGTGGTAGAGACATCTTGCCTGCTCAGTGTTCAAAGTTGAAATGAGAAATCCGAAGGGTTCTTTTATACCTTAGGCCCATAAGGTTTTGTGTCATATTTATCCACTACAAAATGGTTTGTGTACACAGATCTGAATGTTTTGGTTTGTAATTCAATTGTGACATGTCTGGTCTTGTTCAAACTTGAAATGAGAATTCTGAAGAGTAATTTTTATACCTTAAACCCATAAGGTCTTGTATCATATTTATCCACTACAAAACGTTTTGTGTACACAGATCTGAATGTTTTGGTTTGTCTTTCACTTGTAACTTGTCTGTTCTTGTTGCGTTTAATTCTATGTGTGTATTCAATGTTCATTTTATAATTGTGTCTGTCTTGTACACATTCCACCATGGATTCAAAATTGACTTTTTGTGATGTATTGTAATCTAATGTGATTCCTTTAACTTTACATGATGTGTGCATTTGACCATCTTTAATGTATTTGTAACCATAATTTATTGGACCTAAACCTACATATTCAATAATTTTTGCATCTGGATGTTCATCTGTCCATTGACCTAACCTACTGTTTATAATTTGTGGATTCCAAAGTGTGGGGTTATGGATGTAAATACAACTGTCTGTGTCAAAGTATAATACCCGTCTACCCAAACGTCCTATTACTTTATATAATTCCATTCGTGCATAAGCTGTGACAAAAGATGCAACTGCAACATTAGCTGATTTGTGAGGTTCATAAACATCTGTAGATTTTGTGTAATTGACTAAAATACATTTATCATGATCAAACAATTCAACATTTTTAATAATGATGTCTTTATCTTGTATCAGGTCAAAATATTTTGATGGGTTTTGTATATATTCTGTTTTTGTTTTTAAATTGTTTTGTGCACTTTTCCCCCATAAACAGTTTAACATGGTTTTAGCAAATGATCTTTTTCCTGGATTTTTTTCAATATTTTCCAAATGTATGTTTTCAATTTGTGCATAGTCTTTCTTAAATGTATCTTTGTCTGTTTCTGTTTTCACCCAATCTGGATATCCACTGGCTTCTTGTTTCATTTTTAAATATTTGTTCACATAATGTTTGTAAATTTCTGAAGACCATTCTTCCCAATGCCAAATCTGATAAGTGTCAAGTAATGTGTATCCCATTCCCAATGCTTTAAAAAGTTCAACAGATGTCCATGTACCTGTAATACTGCGTTGATCTGGTGTGTGTTCACATTTGTCTAATTCTTGTTCTGCACATGTATTGCAAAGTGTAAAAACCATTTTCTTGTTGCAATGAATTGGTAATACTGGCATGTGTAGAGATTGTGGTGGTAAAACTTTACATTTGATAAGCCCCCTGTACTGTCTTATATTATTCATGTCTATGTTTTCTTTTGTGAGTATATTTGGATGACCTACTGGATATTCTCTGTGTTTATTGACATAAGGATAGAGTGAACAGATGTCTATGTATTTTATTTCATTGCCTGTGTTTTGGTCTATTTTATGATGTAATTTAATGGCATTTGTTCTCCCACCAAATAATGCTTCACGTGGTTTAATAGGATCCATGTTTGGAAAAAATGAATTTAATGTTGATTTTACTTCAGGGTTTGATTTGCAAAAATCATCAAGTTCATGTTCCCATGTTATTCTCATGTTATACCCTAATGATTCTAAATGGTGTATGCGTTCCTGTGTATTGTTGTATAGAGTTTGGTAACTTAGCAAATTGATTGGATTTTTCTCATGTGTATTGTCTTTGTAACATGTCTTGCACCCATGCCACATACATCCATAAAATTCAAAGATTGTATTTGTGTCTTTGTGAAACCCATCAACATAATATCCCCCTATTTTAACTTACCCACCATTGAGTGCATGTTGAATATGTATGTTTTCTTCCTGTGCAACTGTCTGTAAAAATCTAATGGCTTTAATGGAGTATTTGACTTTAGCAGGGTAACCTATGTCTGAAATGATTGCCATTTTGTTTTCTGGAAGTGAATTTTTTCTCCAAGCTTTTGTACATGCATCGGCTAAGGTAAATGCTTCTCTCAAGGGATCTATGCCATCACTATCTATAAATTTTTGTCTGAATTCCCCACACCCCCTACGCAAGATATCTACATCTGATTTACAGTATAATTCCATTTCTTTTTGAAAATCAAATCTGGCATTACTAGTAAATTTTTGGTTGTACCACTTGATAAAATCTTCCCTATCTGATGGAGACATTGAATCTGGCATATACAATGATGGATCTAAATAAGGACCAATATAATTTTGATAAGCTTGTGTGTTTGCCAAATGGGGGAAATAACCTTTTGCTAATTCTGTCAAGCCAAATGTTTTGGGAAATTGTGCCAATCTCATTGAAAGAAAATTTAAAGAATCTATAAGTCTAATACCACAAGCTTTAAGTGAAAGAATTTTGTTCCCATTCATAATTACATCAGGAGTTGTTGTACCAGTTTCAATGAGGTGCCTTAAAATAAATTGTCCATCGAAACCTCTTAAATTGTGAGCAATAGCTGTTGTCCCTTTATGTTCCTTACTGAAAAGCCAATCACAAAAATCTGATAAAGTAGATTCCCCTTTAAATATTGATTGCCTATATCCAAATTTGTCACAGGAAATACATTCTTGATCTATAGATTTGCAAATACATTCCCCACATGCACGATGAGCAACACAGAAATTTGGGATATGAACTCCTGAGTCTTGTGTGGTTTCAAAATCAAAAAACACAAATGGAATGTTTGGTATTTTTTCATCCTCGGGTGAAGTGTATTTTGGAATGAAACATTGGTGATCAGAATTAACTACTTGTTGACAACATTTGCATTTTTTGAATCCTTCACAGATGTGCTTTCCTTTTGTTGGATATATTAGTGAATTGCATGTTTTACATTTTTGAACTAATTGACAAATTGTTTTTTCTTCTTTCCCCTTTCTAGTGATATGGTTATTATAGCATAATGGACTTCTAAATTGTCTATTGCAACTGTAACAGGTGATGCGATGTTCAGGAATACATTTTGTTGGAGCATAGCAAATACAACCAAAAGGGCACATGTGACGTTCTCTCTGTTGGACCCCTTTACTGCAAAGTTCACAATAGTAGTGACATCCTAAAAACCCTGTAATTGTAGTGATGGTATCAAAATGCTGGTCATGGTGGTAAATATGAATAACTTTACTATCAGTGGTGGTAACTGGAGGTTTGAATAAAAATTCACTTTTTGCATACTGTGGATGAATTTTGATGACATACTCTGGGTAAAGCAGGTCTTGTATTTTATAATATTCTTCATATCCACAAGGAATATTATAATCAAGACCTGCTTTGTCCATCAATGCCTTAGCTTCCAACTCTTGTGTCGGTCTATCAGAACGTTTAATATTTTTCCATTTCTTTTGCCAAAGATCAGAATTATCTCTATCAACATGACACTTTCCCACTACAATGGCCCGTGCGAGACACATTGAATCATTAACATTTTTAATTTCAATAATACTTCTCTTGTTTCCAACCATTTTATCAACAGATGAAAATGAAATTGGTGCATGTCGCCCAGACCCTTGTGGTAGAGAAGTGTGTGTTATTTCCAAAGATAATTGCCCATCATGGATAGTAAAGTTATCATTTGATTGTACAACTTTTTCTATTTCATCTAATATGGTGTTACCAGTGATAGCCGAAGCCTTAGTAAATGGAATAAATATACATATTTCTAATCCTGGGTGGTTAACTGATATTCTCATTGGATCGTTGTCTTCTACTCCACATTCTTCTTTAATATCATCTACCAAACTGTCAAATACTTTTCCAAGGGTGTCAAATGGATTCTTTTGATTAAATTGTTTGAATGTTATTCTGCATACATGGGATTTGGAATGGAATTTTCTTGATGTTCTTTGTAGGAGTGGGTGAATGGTGTATATGTCCCTTGCTGATTCTACTCTCTGCTTCTTGTTATCTACTTCACTCTCTGTCTCACTATATTCTTCAATGGCTCTCTTCATCTTTTCTTCTATCGTCTTCTAGCTTTGAAAATATGTCTTGTCTTCTTGAAGTCAAAAACCCAAGTGTGAATCAACCTAAGATTCTTCCTCCTTTTATACTTTTTTAATGTACATTTAAATGTGCATTTAAATGTACATTTAATACCCACTGAATTATACTGTTAATAAATGTTTCTTATACACATTTGAAAAGTCATAAAATGTAATCCATTCAGTCTATGGGAAATATTCCTGTGGTAAATATTTTATAGCTTTTATTTGTTAGTGTATCTTTCAATCAACATTAACAACTGGTGTAAAGTATCCAGAGGTCGTTGGGTGTAAAAGACAGGAATGTTTTCCAACTCGGGGAGTTTTATTTATAAAAATAAAAAAACTTGCAAAATAGAAAAAAACATTTGCAAACATAAAAAATATTTTTTGTTCTGAAATGTTTTTTCTGTTTTGCAAGTTTGTGTTTGTAAGTTACTTTTTCATAAAAATAATTTACAAACACAAACTTGCAAAATGGAAAAAACATTTCAGAACAAAAAATATTTTTATGTTCTGAAATGTTTTTTCTGTTTTGCAAGTTTATTTTTTAAGAACATATTTTTTGTGCTTGTAAATTATTTTTATTTTGTCATAAAAATAATTTACAAACACAAAAAATATGTTCTTAAAAAATAAACTTGCAAAACAGAAAAAACATTTCAGAACAAAAAATATTTTTTATGTTTGCAAAAGTTTTTTCATAAAAACTTTTGCAAACATAAAAATTGAATTAATGTACAATGGAAACTTAAGTGCAACACAAAAGCTAATTGCATTACACCATTTGGAATGTATTACTTGGTGGTTTTAAAAAACACATTGGTGTGAAATATTTGCATACTTTGTGATTACAGGGGATACGTCTAAGTTTTTCTCTCTTCCGTGTTTTTCGCTATGAAAAAACTCAGCTCGGAACCCCAAACCAAAGTTGTAGCTGAATCCCTTCAACTACAATTAACTTTTGTAACCACAAAGTATTTTATTTTGCCAAAACATAAGGGAACTATGAGGTTCACACCTCTTTGAATTGAATCTGAATTCCAACTGCGCCATGATCTTCTTATCCACTTCATCTGTACAAAGAACGATCTTCTCTCCTCGCTGGTTCACTATCAAATGAACTGTTTCCCGCCATATTGAGATTATAAATATCCAACACGGATGTCTCAGAAAAAGTCACTCAAGCTTAACGACGATGGTTGGAATGCCTGTGTTGAATATGGATTTGTGTTTGTTTTGACAGATAATAGTCTATAACTTTTTAATTACCGAACGGATTGTGGTGGTTAAGATATCATCTTAAACTACAGCTCACAAGCTTTACGACGGTATATAATATGTTCAGATAGAATAATTATGAGCGAAGATATTCGAATAAATAGGGAAAAGTACGCATATGTTGGGAGTGCTTGACCCGTTGTTCTAAAAAATAATAAATTGTTCTGCTGTTAAATGCATGGTATAAGTCGCGGGGAACTCATGTATTTCAAAAATCAAGTTGGTCAATCACATTTCATTGATGGAAAATAATATTTCAGGTGTTATTCTGGTGTCGATAAAACACACAATGTTAAGTCAGTATTGATTTTGTGATTTGCAAAGCAGTGATTATTTTCAGCGAAGACGCGCTATATTTAAACCACTTCCCAGAAAATGACGTTGTGTTAAGTGACATTTTATTTTCCAGGAAATCGACTCTAACACTAAACGCATTTAACAACTGGTGTATAGTATCCAGAGGTTATTGAGTGCAATAGATAGCAAAACTGTTTGTAACCAAATGGATGTATATTTAAATAGTGTGTCAGTGCATTTAATGGGGCGCCTGTGTTGAATATGGTTTTGTGTTTCTTTTGGCAGATAACAGTCGATAACATTTTAAGTTCCAAATCGATTGTATCGCTTAAGATATCATCTTAAACTGCAGTTGACAAGCTTTACGATGGTATATAATATGTCCAGATAGAATAATTATGAGCGAAGATATTCGAATAAATAGGTAAAAGTACGGATATGTTGGGAGTGCTTGACCCGTTGTTCTAAAAAATAATAAATTGTTCTGCTTGTTAAATGCATGGTATAAGTCGTGGGAAACTCATTTATTTAAAACATCAAGTTGGTCGATCACATTTCATTGATGGAAAGTAATATTTCAGGAGTTATTCTGGTGTCGATATAACACGCAATGTTAAGTCAGTATTGATTTTTTGATTTGCCAAGCAGTGGTTATTTTCAGTGAAGACGCGCTATATTTAAACCACTTCCCAGAAAATGACGTTGTGTTTCGTGACGTTTATTTTCCAGGAAAAATCGACTCTAATACCTAACATTACAATTCAACACGCATTTTGTTTATCATAGGAGTATAATTGTTCGGATAACTTTTAGATTACAATTAATTCATCGCTTATATTGGATATTTTACTTGAATCATTTTGAAGGTATTGGTGTATTTTTCTTCACTACATTTGTAATAGGATTGACAGTACATTTTTTACAACTCAAATAACAGATAGCGTTCTTGTATTTGCAAATTCATATTCGTACAAATATATGAAATATGATTTGTGTGAATATGAATTTACAACTAGGGACTATCGACTTGATATTGTAAGTTGATAAGCTTTCAGAAAAACTCAAAGTACCGGCGCTATTGTGTCATTTTTTAAAATCGGAGAGATACCCATGGGACAAACAAATGTAACTTGAGTGGCTATTTAACAAGACGGGAAGGGAGAAATGACAATTTTTACATCTTACCTGATACAGAATTGAACAGCCTTTTTCAAGGCTACAAAATATTGGAAAGAGATTTTTCTTTCTAAACAAATAAAAGTCTCAGAAAGAGAGACACAGTTCCATTACCCATTCTGTGAGTGACTGTTGATAATGAGAGTTGTATCAATGAGAGATATCCAAAAACAAGTTTGGAATAAAAAATGTTGCAATTACCCCTCCAGGATTGTTTATGGAGAAAAACAGTGGTGACAAACACAGATTTAACAGTGAAAACTCCCATAGACAGTGGTTTGCCAGAGAAAAAAATCTGGTCTGGGGTACATAAAATATTTCCTTATAAAATAAAAACTTGCAAAATAGAAAAATAATTTGCAAACACAAAAAATATTTTCTTAGAAAATATATTTTGTGTTTGCAAATTTATTTTCACAAAAAAACTTTTTCATAAAATTATGAAAAAGCTTTTTGTAAAAATAATTTGCAAACACAAAATATATTTTCTTAGAAAATATTTTTTGTGTTTGCAAATTATTTTTCTATTTTGCAAAACACAAAAAACAAAAAACATTTAAGGTAAACAAAAATTATATTGCAAACCACAAAAAACATTTAAGCTAAACAAAAAAATTAATTTGCAAACTACAAAAAATAAATTAATGTACAGTGGAAACTTATAAGCCAGAAATGTACTATAGGATCTGGTCATAAAGCATGATGCGGAGCCACTATAGACCCAAGCATTTTTAACACTGAGTTTTCCATAGGGTCCATTGCCTTAGTGTTAAATTGTGTAACTTATAGACCCAAGAATTTATAGTTGTGTAACTTATAGACCCAAGAACTTATAGACCCAACATGTATGCACTGTGCCACCAGTGCATACATGTTGGGTCTATAAGTTCTTGGGTCTATAAGTTACACAACTATAAATTCTTGGGTCTATAAGTTACACAATTTAACACTAAGGCAATGGACCCTATGGAAAACTCAGTGTTAAAAATGCTTGGGTCTATAGTGGCTCCCCTAACTACTTACATTTCGTAGAAATAAATGTTTTTTAATTATTGGAATGCCATGCATGAGTTGGGTGAAATTGAGTGTGTGAGGCAATACCATCTGGTGCCACATTTCATAAAAGTCATCCAGTGTCACTGAATATGTAGTGTTATCATAAACGATTAATATAATGTAAGGAAACCAATCCCATTACCTCAGTCTATGGACCTATTTACTGTCTTACAAATGTATCCAATGGCACAATCCAATATCGTAATTAAGTCAGTCTCCTATTTAATTGAGATGTAGTTTACAAGATCCATCAAAGTGTTGGATATGAGATAAATTAACTAAATGAACACAGACACTATAATATTTATGCTATATATATGTATACATATGCAGAACAACACTTGCGTTTGAATGGGTTGAGAATTATCGCACTTGCTTTGGCCCAGGATATCACGCGAGCCGAAGGCTCCCGTGATATCCTGGACCAAAGCAATCGAGTGATATCCTGGGCCAAAACAAGTGCTTTTAGTTCAATTTTTCGTATAGATTGGTTGTTACATGGGAGGTGTGTGATAAAATCAGAACCGCACATACTTTTGAATGGGTTAAGAATTATCACACGAGATTGCTTTGGCTCAGGATATGACGAGAGACGAGGGTTCGAGTGATATCCTGGGCCAAAGCAATCGAGTGTGTGCGGTTCTGTTTTTATCACACGCCTCCCATGTAATAACCAGTCTACACGAAAATAGAACTGAAAGCACCTTTTTAGTTGATAATTGCTGCTTTCCCTTCATTGCCAAGAAGACATCACTGTTAATGGACAAGGTACCAACCCTAATTTGCTTTTTAATGTTTACGGCATTCAATTATTTACAGCAATCAGTGTCACGGTCTCGATGATCGAACTTCAAATATTGATTAAACTGTGGGAAATGACACAACAAACAGTTTTTAAATAGCTAATAAGTTTAGCACACTCCATCATTATATTACCAGTTGGGGAAGAACAAGAAGTCAGAATGTTATTTTTAATTTGCATTTTTTTTAATCGATTCTGACTTGTATAAATATGTATCCTATTCCAATGGCATGGTATAAATATGTATATTATTCCAATGGAATAAAGATGCATCCCATTCCAATGGCATAAATGTGTATCCTATTCCAATGGCATAAATATGTATCCTATTCCAATGGTATAAATATGTATCCTATTCCAATGGTATAAATATGTATCATATTCTAATGGTATAAATATGTATCCTATTCCAATGGTATAAATACGTATCCTATTCCAATGGCATAAATATGTATCCTATTCCAATGGTATAAATATGTATCCTATTCCAATGGTATAAATATGTATCCTATTCCAATGGTATAAATATGTATCCTATTCCAATGGTATAAATATGTGTCCTATTCCAATGGTATAAACATGTATCCTATTCCAATGGTATAAATATGTATCATATTCCAATGGTATAAATATGTATCCTATTCCAATGGTATAAATATGTATCCTATTCCAATGGTATAAATATGTATCATATTCCAATGTTATAAATAAGTATCCTATTCCAATGGTATAAATATGTGTCCTATTCCAATGGTATAAACATGTATTTTATTCCAATGGTATAAATATGTATCATATTCCAATGGTATAAATACGTATCCTATTCCAATGGCATAAATATGTATCCTATTCCAATGGTATAAATATGTGTCCTATTCCAATGGTATAAACATGTATCCTATTCCAATGGTATAAATATGTATCATATTCCAATGGTATAAATATGTATCCTATTCCAATGGTATAAATATGTATCCTATTCCAATGGTATAAATATGTATCATATTCCAATGGTATAAATATGTATCCTATTCCAATGGTATAAATATGTATCCTATTCCAATGGTATAAATATGTATCCTATTCCAATGGTATAAACATGTATCCTATTCCAATGGTATAAACATGTATCCTATTCCAATGGTATAAATATGTATCCTATTCCAATGGTATAAATACGTATCCTATTCCAATGGTATAAATATGTATCCTATTCCAATGGTATAAATATGTATCCTATTCCAATGGTATAAATATGTGTCCTATTCCAATGGTATAAACATGTATCCTATTTCAATGGCATAAATACGTATCCTATTCCAATGGTATAAATATGTATCCTATTCCAATGGTATAAATATGTATCCTATTCCAATGGTATAAATATGTATCCTATTTCAATGGTAAAAACACGTATCCTATTCCAATGGTATAAATATGTATCATATTCAAATAGTATAAATATGTATCCTATTCCAATGGAATAAATATGTATCCTTTTTCAATGGCATAACTACGTATCCTATTCCAATGAAATAAATATGTATCCTATTCCAATGGTATAAATATGTATCCTATTTTAATGGTATAATGTGGTATAAATATGTAACCTATTCCAATCGCATAAATATGTATCCTATTCCAATGGTATAAATATTTATCCTATTTCAATCGCATAAATATGTATCCTATTCCAATGGTATATGTATCCTATTCCAATGGTATAAATATGTATCCTATTTTAATGGTATAATGTTGTATAAATATGTAACCTATTCCAATCGCATAAATATGTATCCTATTCCAATGGTATAAATATTTATCCTATTTCAATCGGTATATGTATCCTATTCCAATGGTATCGTATAAATATGTATCCTATTCCAATGGTATCAATACGTATCCTATTCCAATGGTATAAATATGTATCCCATTCCAATGGTATAAATATGTATCCTATTCCAATGGAATAAATATGTACCCTATTTCAATGGCATAAATACGTATCCTATTCCAATGAAATAAATATTTATCCTATTCCAATGGTATATGTATCCTATTCCAATGGTATAAATATGTATCCTATTCCAATGGTATCGTATAAATATGTATCCTATTCCAATGGTATCAATATGTATCCTATTCCAATGGTATAAATATGTATCCCATTCCAATGGTATAAATATATATCCTATTCCAATGGCATAAATTTGTATCCTATTCCAATGGCATGGTATAAATATTATCTTATTCCTATGATATAAATATGTATCCTATTCCAATGGTATAAATATGTATCCTATTCCAATGGTATAAATATGTATCCTATTCCAATGGTATAAACATGTATCCTATTCCAATGGTATAAACATGTATCCTATTCCAATGGTGTAAATATGTATCCTATTCCAATGGTATAAATATGTGTCCCATTCCAATGGCATATTATAAATATGTATCCTATTCCAATGGTATAAATATGTATCTTATTTCAGTGGTATAAATATATATCCTATTCCAATGGTATAAACATGTATCCTATTCCAATGGTATAAATATGTTTCCCATTCCAATGACATAGCATAAATATGTATCCTATTCCAATGTTATAAATATGTGTCCCATTCCAATGGCATATTATAAATATGTATCCTATTCCAATGGTATAAATATGTATCTTATTCCAATGGTATAAATATGTATCCTATTTCAATGGTATAAATATTAATCCCTTTCCAATGACATGATATAAATATGTATCTTATTCCAATGGTATAAATATGTATCTTATTCCAATGGTATAAATGTGTATCCTATTCCAATGGTATAAACATGTATCCCATTCCAATGGTATAAACATGTATCCTATTTCAATGGTATAAACATGTATCCTATTCCAATGGTATAAATATGTATCTTATCCCAATGGTAATTTTCCATGTTTAACCAATATTTAATGACATGTTTGTATACATTTGCAATAATTACAACAGATTTATAAAAGGCGTTGAACTATCAGATAATTTGAGAGAAATAAAACGTTCGTGTGGACAGACAATTGATATTTAGTGTACAGCTAACTGGATCTCATTTAATTATTATATATTCAAATGGCCCTACCTTCTCACTTCCTTATCTATTTTATTTTTTTTTTTTTTTTTAAATTATTTTTTTTGTAGTTTCTGGAATGTTTTAATTTTTAATCCCGAAACACCGCAATGTTTTAATCTTTTCCCAATCAAAATGAACTATCGCGATGCATTTATTCCAAGTCGGATATTAAAATATGTCTTTATTCACAGAAGTTAAAATACAAAAGCGTTGCGATTTTGATGAACACTTGTATGGTCTCAAGCCACCAGTCCAATTGTTTTGAGATATACATATATACTTTTGACTTCAGTTTTATATAATCCAATCAAAGAGTATTCATTTCAACTAGAAGACATCAAGTTAATAACACCTTGGGGCTGCACGTTCAAAATATTAATTGGTTTACAGCACACACTCGTTTACTAGCCATTAAACTTACAGAAATGATGATGTGTCATGCTTTCCTTTCCGGGAAACGGCCACTCGGGTTCAGTGGGTTAAGGGCTAGTCTGATTTCACGCCATAACAGCGTTTAATTCTTTACATAATTTTACTTGTGTTAAAAGCTTTGGTCTTAACAATTTTGGGGTAACGACATTCCGAAAAACATCTCATATTCCAGCCTTCCTTAGTGAAAGGATTTCCTAGAGTTCGGTTCCCATAGAGATAAGCACATAGATTTTTAAATTCCATGACGTATATGTTTTCCAATTTTCCAATTTGTCTCCCTTTATTCCTATTACAACTCCCCTGGCATGACACTTTCTGAACTTTTGCACATATATATGACCTAAATTTCATAAGGACAAATTTCCAACTACAGTTAAAACTAGAAGTCCTGTCATGAAATGCGCACAAATAGCACGTTGCTATGCGCGTTAATGTACGCGTTACGGCCTAAGTAAAGCTATCAAATTCTGTACATATGGCCTGTGCACAAGCAATGTTTCAGCCAATGGACCTCCGGGTAACCCGGAGGTCCATTGGCAGAAACATTGAATGTGTTTGCTATGAGTAACCAAGAGAACCTGCCGTGCTTTGGATGCCATTCGATATGGTAATTGCGCGCAATTCCAACGCGCAATTAAGCCTAGATAAGCGCACTATTCGTGACAGGACTTCTAGTTTTAACTGTATTGTAATAACCATTTTCGTTTTATAGTTTGAAGATTGCACGTTATTGAGAAATCCACATCCCTAAAAAATATCCCATATTTCATTCATCATTCCTACTAAAAAGAAGCTGTTTGCTTCACTTTGTAATGAAATTTGCTGTATGATATTGTCGAACAGACTATCAAGTAGATTGATTAATATGAATTTCTTAATATTGTTTTTTTATTCTTTCAGGCTGTGATGGGAATCCTCAATCAATTTAACAATGTTTCGCACAATATTAAGAACTCGACATTGCAAAACAGTGCATTGAGTACCATAGTTCCGTTGACTACGAACAGAACACAGAGTGGAAGTTCCAAAGAACAAACCAAAATCTGGACGAGTCACATCAGTACATCAACAAAGAGAAGCGTCGTTGTTATAAAAGCAGACAACTCGCAAAATGATGAGCGTAAAGTTAGCTCCAGTAATATGACACTACATCAAATGACTATAGTCACCGGCTTCTTTAATTTAGGAACTTATACTAAGGGCACTGGCAATGATGAACTTAATATTACACCAGATACATACAAAAACTGGATGAAAGTTTACAAAAAAATACTCACACCAGTTGTTGCCTATTTTGACGATTATAAAATTTTAGATCTATTTAAGAACATAACAAAACATCGACCGAATATAAAAATCTTTTTTGTCAATCGAACGAATCTATGGTCATTCAAACTTAGAGATAGAATAGCCAAAATTTACAGTCAACCAAATTATGCGAAACATCCACCGAACACCGTTGTTCCAGAATATTCGTGCGCAATGCACGCAAAATATGATCTGTTGAATATGACGATAAATAGGAACTATTTTTCAACAGATTACTTCATATGGTTAGATATTGGGTACTTCAGGTACGTTGCAGAAAACGAAACTGACTTTGGGTTATCGGTTCCCAATGAATTTAATAAATACAAGGTTGCGTTCTCTGAATTCAGCACATTGAATCCACGATTATCTCTGCATAATATTGTATTCGGCAATCATGTTTGGGTAGCAGGTGGAGCGATTCTGGGACGATCCAATGTTCTTAGAACTTTTATCACAGAGTATGTGAGATTCGTGAATTTATTCATGGAACAAAACCTCATGAGTACTGATCAACAAATACTCTACGGAATGTTTGTAAAAGCTTCTGAAATATATCACCCCAAAATTCAAATACAGCCCATGAAGTCTGGTTGGTTCAAGCTTGGATATATGTGCAAAGAGAGCTGGATACATCAAAACGGACATTGCACGTGAGAGGCTATTTTAGAAACTGGAGGCGGTTTCTTGTGTTTGATGTGTGCGAATAGAGAATCGAGTGGCCTGAACAATATGATCTGTCGAGTCCTCGGAATTTCTCATACGTCTCAATTATAAACACACGCCGCATTCTCTGTAATTGAGACTGCTAGGTCTTATCAAGCTTCATAAAAGTGACGAGGTAGCTGTTGTGAGCATCTTTACCGACGGGCCTTAGTCTTAACCCTTTGAACCAGTCAGGCCGCTTTTCCGATCCATGATCGTGATACGAACGGAAATCATAAATTATCACAAAAGCGAAACGTGGGGTCAACTGAAAATAAACCAACTATATACATAAATGTGTATCCTATTCCAATGGCATAAATATGTATCCTATTTCAGTGGTACAAATATGTATCCTATTCAAATGGGATAAATATGTATCCTATTTCTATAAATAGGATACATATTTATACCATTGGAATAGGATACATATTCATATGTATCCTATTCCAACGGTACAAATATGTATCCTATTTATAGATAATAATAGAGAAATTTGAAAAAGACAAGTGTCGCTGATTTCTTCTGAGGTGCAGTTCGTTGAATTAAGTACTTAGATGCAACTTTCTGATGAATAATTAAATAACTGAGTGTTCCGTGTGTTCTGTACTGGCCTCGTATATACTTGGTTGACTAGCATTCCCTTTTTTGTGGATCTGTCGGTGGCCGAGTGGTGTGCGTGGTTCAGTATAGTTTCGCTAGGCGGTTGGTGCCGAAGGAAACTCTCTCGGCATGGGTTCGAACACCCGCCATGCCAATGTAAACAAAACCAGTGTCCTTACTTAATTTATGGCATCCGAGAAATTTGAAAAAGACAAGTGTCGCTGATTTCTTCTGAGCTGCAGTTCGTAGAATTAAGTACTTAGATGCAACTTTCTGATGAATAATTAAATAATTGAGTGTTCCGTGTGTTCTGTACTGGCCTCGCATATACTTGGTTGACTAGCATTCCCTTTTTGTGGGGTCTGTCGGTGGCCGAGTGGTGTGCGTGATTCAGTATAGTTTCGCTAGGCGAATGGTGCCGAAGGAAACTCTCTCGGCGTGGGTTCGAACCCCCGTCATGCCAAAATAAACAAAACCAGCGTCCTTTCTTAATTCCCTTCTTTTTTCCCTCAGTGGCCGAGTGGTGGGCGTGGTTCAGTATAGTTTCGCTAGGCGGTTGGTGCCGAAGGAAACTCTCTCGGCGTGGGTTCGAACCTCCGCCATGTCAATGTAAAAATACTTGGTTGACTAGCATTCCTTTTTGGGGGGTCTGGCGGTGGCCGAGTGGTGTTCGTGGTTCAGTACAGTTTCGCTAGGCGGTTGGTGCCGAAGGAAACTCTCTTGGCGTGGGTTCGAACCCCCGCCAGGCCCATGTAAACAAAACCAGCGTCCTTTCTTAATTCTATGGCATCCGAGAAATTTGAAAAAGACAAGTGTCGCTGATTTCTTCTGAGGTTCAGTTCGTAGAATTAAGTACTTAGATGCAACTTTCTGATGAATAATTATATAATTGAGTGTCCCGTGTGTTCTGTACTGGCCTCGTATGTACTTGGGTGAATAACATTCCCTTTTTGGGGGGTCTGTCGGTGGCCGAGTGGTGTGCGTGATTCAGTATAGTTTCGCTAGGCGGTTGGTGCCGAAGGAAACTCTCTCGGCGTGGGTTCGAACCCCCGCCATGCCAAAATAAACAAAACCAGCGTCCTTTCTTAATTCTATGGCATCCGAGAAATTTGAAAAAAAAACAAGTGTCGCTGATTTCTTCTGAGGTTCAGTTCGTAGAATTAAGTACTTAGTTGCAACTTTCTGATGAATAATTAAATAACTGAGTGTTCAGTGTGTTCTGTACTGGCCTCGTATATACTTGGTTGAGTAGCATTCCCTTTTTGGGGTCTTCGGTGGCCGAGTGGTGTGCGTGGTTCAGTAAAGTTTCTCTAGGCGGTTGGTGCCGAAGGAAACTCTCTCGGCGTGGGTTCGATCCCCCGCCAGCCAATGTAAACATAAATTAGGTGGTTGCTCAGTGAATTTAGATGCAAGACGAAGTAAGACTGTTAACGTGCAACCCGTTGAAAATATTGAATGGTCTTCACCCAAATACCGAATATAGACTGTACCAATTAATGGCTTTGGACTGGAACATACCATCAAGGGCCAAAGGGGTTAACAGCTTCAACGCGACTGCAATATGCGTATCAGAATACATGATGGTGGAGAGAAGTGGTTGATATACTGTGAATCGCCTTTCGGGTGGATGAGATATATGAAGTGGAGACAAGGGAACAAAACTGTCAGGGCAGTGTTTGATTCGCAAGCATTGATCAGGACTGCCAGGGCTGTGTTCGATTCTCAAGCAGGGAACAGGAAAGGCACTCGTCCGTGATAAGTAAATTGTTTGAATTATTTAACATTAAAAAGAAAAGCTCACGGATCACCAGTCAAATTTGTAAAGTAATCTGACACCGTTTTGAACCAGTCATACTCTCAAATAGTCCATCACCTATTTTCAGAGTTTCAAAGGGGTGAGTATTTCAGGTGGTTGGAAAATTGAAACTTGAAGGTTTACTTTTCCTCCAAACTGAAACATTCCACTGGATTAAATTTTTTATTATACATTCATTTTCAATGAATCAAGATCAAGACGTATTTAAAGGGGTTTTGATGACAGTGTATATTATTAATAAGATATGTTTGTTACCAGGATATTATGAGTGAATCCTCACCACAGTTGTAATGTAATGATTATGTCACCCAGACCCCAATAATTGTGTTCAAATCTCTGTTAATATATTATTGTTTTCAAGGTAAATTCAATATTTATTGCGAATGACACAAGAAGGGTCAGAATCCACGCGGCTACCGACAAATCTGTCGGCGGCCGAGTGGCGCGCGCGTTTAGTTTTGTTTCACAAGACATTAATTTTGGTGGCGAAGGAAACTCTTTCGGCGTGGGCTCAAACCCCATATTCCATTTACAGTATTAAGATCGTCGTTTCGTGGGTCTATAATACTGGGGAAATTTGAGAAATAGACGTTATCTCAGGCATTCAGTGTAGTATTTTGTGTAGAGTTGAGTGAAGCAATCTTTCGATATATAGAGGATATGGAATTAGTGTTTTTCTCATATAATATTTATGATGAAACGAGTCAAAGAATTTTCCGTTTTGGAGAACCTCTAGCGAGCCCAAACGGAAAAAAACGGAATATTCTGAAACTGTTGAAGTTTCAGAATATTTAGACGTTATTAATTGGTTTGTTTCATATCTGCCGAGATATCAGCCCGGGGTAACTTCATATCAGCCTGAAACCTTCGGTCTGAGGCTGATGTGAAGTTTCAGATGGCTGTTATATAGGTCGATATGAAACTTACCAAGTAATGACTTATTCATTTATTAAACCAAAAGAAATATTTATAAGCCATTCTCCAATCTGTTACAGTTTTATGACAATGTTATTCTTTCTCATTCTTTTCATAATGTCCAGCGTTTTCTCTTATCCTAGTTAAGCTGTCCGAATGTCGCTACTTCCTCACTGGGGGAGCCGATTTGTCGGATAACAGAGGTATCTCTTCTGTCACTTTGGCGAATCTCCGCCAATGACTCTGAATATTAAACTTTATGTACAACTCTTTTCTTTATTTTTCTTCATCCAACTAATACTTACTTAATCATGCCATCATTAATCCTCATCATGCAAAAACTGCTTTCGTTGCCTGATTACTCCACTTTAGTGACTGATTGCTTTCGACAAATCACGGTGAACGATTTCGATGTAAACAAAATGGCTGTTCCTAGTAACGCTTAATGGGAGACATCTCTAGCTTGGTTCACATCGGTCGAGAACGGCGTCAAATCAGCCGCGTTTAAAGTCATATCAGCCGAACCCGATAATGGGAAAGAAAATTATATCTAATAAATATAATCTGTTATCCCTGCATGAAGAGTACTTTTTGAAATGTTAATATTAACTGATGTTGTCTCCCTTACATGGAGATGTGAAAATTTGATTTGCCAAAGCACCAGTTACCACTCAAATGATAATGATCAATAAAACTGATCTTGTTTGGTATTTGAAAAATTCAAACTAAGATAAATCAAAACATTCAAAACGTCTTTGGCGCATGCCGAACAGAATGGAAACAAAATAGTCGGTCTTCAACGCCAGGTATCAATACAAAGCATTGACATTGAACTGATAAAGATACACATTACATTTAAAACTGGAAGTCCTGTTACGAACTGTGCGCTTATCTAGGATTAATTGCGCGTATGAATTGCGCGCAATTGCTATATCGAATGACATCGAAAGCACGTCAGGTTCTCCTGGTTACTCCTAGCAAACACAGGCAATGTTTCTGCCAATGGACCTCCGGGTAACCCGGAGGTCCATTGGCTGAAACATTGCTTGTGCACAGGCCACATGCACATAATTTGATAGCCTTACTATGGTCGAAAATTAACGCGCCGACCGACGTGCTATTTGTGCGCATTTCATGACAGGATTTCTAGTTTTAACTGCAAGAATGAAATGGATTCTAATGAATTTTCAACAAGGAAGATTGCTGATGGCAGGCTGTATAGTTTCCAATGAAGTGATCTCATCAGCAATCTTCGCTGTTGAAAAAAAGAATAAATGTGACGCGACATATCTAAGGTTTTAGTGTTCTACGAGTGTTCTTGGGAGCTATTAATGTCGGGTATGGGTAGGTGCTATTGTAAGATGAACTGGATCATAATGAATGGGTACTGAACCCAACCTATGACATCATAGAAGCTTTTCTAGTTTTCTGTCTAATCCATATTGCTTCGCAGAGTCATCATTACGTGTTTTTTCTCGTCTTTTCGTATTTCAATATATCTTTGCTGTTAGGCCTCATCAAAGTAGATATTCTGTTCATTAGAACATTTTTGTTTGGTAAAATTGCATGTGGGCGGGCGGTTTTTAATTTTATTTTTTACTTTTGTAATTATTTCTTTGTCATCAAAAGTTCATGTTCTTGGTTTGTTTCATGTTTTAGGCCTCCTATTATAGAGAATAACACAGATGGTTGTGTATTTCGTCCCTTGGGTGCAAGAAGGTTTTGCAATTCTATAGCATTGCAAATCCTTGTTGCACTCAAGGGAAAAATTTATACATTTTATTAACTTGGGTAAAATATCAAACAAAAACTATTTAATTTTTATTTTTTAAGTTTCCATTGGTTCGCGCATGCGGCAGTCGAAAGGACCATGTGGGAGGGCCTGAAAAACTGATTGTTACCTGTTGCTGGCCTTACCAATAAAATGTTAATTATACTACTCTAGTTTCGTCGAAATTCCGATGGCCTCACTCTCAGGTTTGCCAAGGTGTAAATCTATGACCAGTAGAGTATCAATGAAACTAACCTCAACCTACATCATCCTACTACTATCAAATGCACTATCAGATCCATATGTGTCCATCCTATCATTCTATCATCATTAGTCAGTTGCGCTTGCACATCTCATAATTCCGCAAACAGTATGGCATTATACAATTATTGACCTTCAATGGGGTTGAAACAACCCATTATCAACCTTTGAAAAGTAATATTCACCTCGGCCGCATTATTGTTCTATTATTATGACAAGCAAAATCGTTTGCAAATAATTTCTTGCCTTATTACATATTTTTTTGGCAGAAAAACAGCATATTCATATGCAAAATAATTAATTTAATTTCAACATATATGAAAACATTCTCACAATAGATCCGTTTGGGCATGAGTATCTAATAATGTAACCGCAACCGGAGTAGTTCGAGCAAACTATGTCATAACCCCAGGGACCTAAAATATCGGTGGTATATTTCTTCAGCGAGCAGGAAATACCTACGACCTTCCTTGCAGAAAATCTTCAAATATCACCACTCAAATCAGTTTATTATTAATTACTCTGTGCGAAAACACAGACCATTGTTTTTATGCCTTTTTCTGCCTTTTTCTTCTTCTTCTTCTTCTTCTTCTTCTTTTTCTTTCTTCTTCTTCTTCTTCTTCTTCTTCTTCTTTCTTCTTCTTCTTCTTCTTCTTCTTCTTCTTCTTTTTCTTCTTCTTCTTCTTCTTCTTCTTCTTCTTCTTCTTCTTCTTCTTCTACTTCTTCATTTTCTTCTTTCTTCTTCTTCCTCTTCTTCTTCTTCTTCTTCTTCTTCTTCTTCTTCTTCTTCTTCTTCTTTCTTCTTCTTCTTCTTCTTCTTCTTCTTCTTTCTTCCTCTTCTTCTTCTTCTTCTTCTTCTTCTTCTTCTTCTTCTTCTTCTTCTTCTTCTTCTACTTCTTCATTTTCTTCTTTCTTCTTCTTCCTCTTCTTCTTCTTCTTCTTCTTCTTCTTCTTCTTCTTTCTTCCTCTTCTTCTTCTTCTTCTTCTTCTTCTTCTTCTTCTTCTTCTTTCTTCCTCTTCTTCTTCTTCTTCTTCTTCCTCTTCTTCTTCTTCTTCTTCTTCTTCTTTCTTCCTCTTCTTCTTCTTCTTCTTCTTCTTCCTCTTCTTCTTCTTCTTCTTCTTCTTCTTCTTCTTCTTCTTCTTCTTCTTCTTCTTCTTCCTGTGCGAAAACACAGACCATTGTTTTTATGTTTTATGCCTTTTCCTGCCTTTTTCTTCTTCTTCTTCTTCTTCTTCTTCTTCTTCTTCTTCTTCTTCTTCTTCTTCTTCTTTTTCCTTCTTCTTCTTCTTCTTCTTCTTCTTCTTTCTTCTTCTTCTTCATCATCAAGTTTTCCTTCTTTGCAACTTGCTAGCAAGTGCTGTCCGATACAGGTTGTGGCCCTCGCTCTCGAAATTGTCGTTAAGCCCCAATAAATAATTAACAAAATGAATACTAGCGAGTGCTTACCCACATCCACATGTGGATTAAAGCAAAACCAATCCAAGTCAGAACTAATTAACTTTTCTCTTTCTTATAGGCCTTTAATGCCCTTCATTTCACCAATGAACAGAATGTTTGTTGTAAAGGTTAAAGATTACAGTTGAAACTACAAGTCCTGTCACAATCTGCGCAGAAAATGTCCGTTAGATGACGCGCTCCTTACAGCAGAAGAAGGAAGTAGTCTGAAGTGCACAATAAAGTTTGCGCTGTGCAATACAAAATATAGTTCGCTATTGGCGAGGTCAGTAGTGAGATCATAAACTGAATCGATCAAACAGAAAGAAAATATTGAGAGTACAGTATGTGGAAGGTGGATTACTACTAAATCGTTGAAGGATAGATTTTACACTCAGTAATTATTTGCAATTCCTAAGGGCAAGACACTAAATTCATCTGCAAACTTTATCACATGGACCACCGGGTTGCACCCGGTGGTCCATGTGAAGAAAGTTTACAAATGTTTCTCGTGCTGTTATAAACAATTATAAATGGAGAAAATATGGCGCTGCGATTAAATAGTAATCCAAACTCTTCATTTTATATATGCAGTCAAATTTTAATAATTATTTGCGTCATTACATATATATGTATCCCAGTAGAGGTTAGAAATGATGTTACGAATCTCTATTTACTTGTATACAATTGTTGGGCATACAGACACAGTTTTCGTATGGGAATTGAGTTACACTAGTGGCGCAGTTTGAGCTTGATAGGGACAAAATGTGCACTTACTCAGAGAGCTATTATTTCAAAACAATGCGCAATACATTGACAGGACTTCTTGTGTTAAATGTATCCTCAATTTAATTGTATTACTCACTTAAAGTAATCCTTATTCAGTTGTAGCTTAGTGAATTGGATTAATGCAAATGTTGTTGTCCATCGGTCAGTGTATTGCTGCAAGTTATTGGAGAATGCATGCCAACAATCATCGAAGAATTGTACCAAAACCACTGCAAATCAACACTGTTTAATTTGTTTCCCTCCTTGTAGGCGCTGACTGATATTCTTCCTTTCTCTTCATTAATACAAGTATTTTAATGTGTATAGTGCTTAATTAATGGATAGTTTTCACCATTATGCTTTGTATCAGAGTAAATCTATATCAATAACTGTTATTTTATGTCTTTGATTTGATTATTGTGGAGCTGACTTAATAGAAAACAAATTACTTCTAGTCGCAAATGTATCAACGATTTAAGTTTATTACTTACTTTAATTAATCCTTTTTTCAGTTGTAGCTTAATGAATTGGGTTAAGGCTTAGCGTTGTTCTTGGTAAGTGTTGTTATTCATCAGTCAGTGTTTTCTTGCGGTTGATTGGAGAATGTCTACCAACAATCATCGATGGTTTGTAACAAAACCACTGCAACACAGCACTGTTTAATTCTTCTCCTCCTTGTAGGCCCTGAATGATATTCTTCTTTTCCCTTCATTAATACAAGTATTGTAATGTGTGTAGTGGTAAAATAGTGGATAGTTTTCACTGAGGCTTAATTAATCTTATTTATATTTTAAAACTAGAGCTCTTTGAATCTGATACCGACACACGCGCCTTTATGCATTGTATCATAAAAAATCTATTTCAATACTTGCTATTTTCTATATTTGATTTGATAAGTATAGAGCTGACTTAATAGAAAACAAATTGCTCTTTACAGTGTTTGTTACAGTTCGGTGAAGCGTGCCAACATATCGTCGCCTGAGTGCTAGAATGTTCTATGCCCCCTATGGGACATAGAACATTCTAGCACTCAGCCGACGATATACTCTCTTGTGGATCATGGAAAGACAATTCTCTACCAACAATCTGTTGTTTTCTGGTACCGAAATTTGAAGCTTGGCCACCCAACATGAATGTTCTATTGTAATAGGTGCATGTTCATAGCCCCTTTATTGGCTTCCAGCATTATACTACCCTCCTGCCAATATATTCTACCCGCCAGCTACATTCTTTAGTTACGCGGCCCTTAACTTCCTTCACTCTGTTTGATAACAATTTATCTTCCTCTAAATTGCTTAATAGCAATGTGTTAAGATCCTCCTTCACAAAGACTAGTATCTAGAAATGAGTAGTAGCTAAACCATAATTTGGTGGTGGTTATGTGTCTGTATATATTTGTATGTTTGTATATAATCTAGTGAGGGGTCATGAGTAATAAGTTGGAAGCAAGAAATGAAAACATTTCATTATTTAGGAATAAAATCAAGCCTCGTCTCTTCTAATAGAGTTAGGTAAAATGTTATGAAAGATTAAATATTCCCCGAAAATATTCATACCGTTTTGTACGTATCCACAATGTTATTGTTTGTACAAAGAACAAAAATAAATCCCCTTTGAATGCTTTTTCAATGCGCAGGGTGTGTGTGTGGGGGGGGGGGGGGGGGGGGGCACTATCAATGTACACAGCAGAGCATGAAAGTTCTACTGTTGGACTCCGTGTTATATACTCCCATGGCCTCACTTAACACGGCCAGTGAAAACACGGGTTTCATCAAATGGTACACTAAATGCAATATTATTTATATCTGGTGGAATTGGTGTTTATAAATGTGTGAATGTATGATTACCAGCACATTTACCGACCTAAAACATAAATAACGAATCGCAACTGATATCCCACAGTAGCGATTGGGCTTATTTGCTGATATCACCAAGTCAGTCTAATAACTTCGCATGTGCGTGGCACCTACTTCGGAGAACCTTGTAATATACTGTCTATACATTTCTCCAATTCCCATCAATGCACTTTTCTCCGTTTCTCTCCTCGAGGATTATAATATTATTTCGCTATCTCAGTCAATCAATAAGAAACCCGTATTTGTATCATAAAGAAGTGCACAAACTGACAAAATAGTATTATTCTCAGTACAGCCATAGCGACTGATATTAGTCAGTATACAGTACGTGGAGAGTGGATTGTAACTAAATCACCCGCGGAGTGGAGTTATCACCCAAGCTATAACTTTCAAAATTTGTACATATCGACAAAAAACACACAAGCAATGTTTCAGCCAATGGACCTCCGGGTTTAACCCGGAGATCCATTGGCTGAAACTTTGCTGGTGCTGGTTATGCTTTGCAACAAATTTGCAATTATTGCTTGGGTGGAATTTCCACTCTGCGGGTGATTTAGTGATAATACATTCTCCACGTACTGTACAACGGTAATTGGAACATTTTAAGCTTTGCTCGGGCATCTCAATTCGGCCACGTAGAACAGAATTGATTGATAGTTTTTACAATCATTTCGACCAGTTGGGTCTTGTTGTGTTGGGTACGTTATTAATAAATATCTTTCTATTCTTGTGTGGTGATGCTGAGTGGAATCCCAATCCAACATCTGAAGCCACCACCTCTTTCATTACCATTATCCATTACAATATACTGAGCATAAAAAAAAACAAAGTGAAAGATTTGATAGATCTCTGTGACGAATACAATGTACTCCGTTTTACGGAAACCGACCTGGACGATTCATTTGGGTCGGTAAATAGAGATTATTACCATTATGTGGATGTGCAAAATATGTATCCGAGTCGAGCTCTGGGTTCTAAGGGCAGATCACGACGAGTCGAAGACGAGTCGTGATCTACCCTTAGTACCCGGGGCGAGACTCGGATACATATTTTGTACACCCACATAATGGCAATGATCATTTTATCTTACAATATATTGGGGATAAGTCTAGAATGTAGTCGATTATATAACGAACTATTAATTCGTACAGATGAACGAAAAGAAAAAAAAAATGGAACTCACGCGAAAGAAACGTGCTTGTATCCGACCCCCTGATACAAACATCTGTATCAGGGGGTCGGATACACGACAGTTGTAGAGTTAATACAGACAAAATGCATGTTGATTGTAAGATAAATATTTGAAAACCAAATTTCCAAAGTGCGATAAGAAAGGATCGAAATCATTATGGAGGTGGAATTGCAGTATATTTTGCACTTACAAATACTTTGTTGCAGTTCCAGATCTTCAATTTGAAGAAGATATTCTAAGGTTTAAAGTTGGCACTAAATCAAAATGTCTCATGTGTGTGACGTATAACTCGCCCACACACAGTGCTGTTGATAACTAGTCTAAACCTGAAGAGTCCATTGAATCAGCAATATCCAAAACCTCGCAAATCGTCCTGGTGAGTGGTCTGTCCTGTGATCTTTTAAAAAGTAATGGGCCACTACAAAATATTTTAGTTAAGAAATCTCATAACGGAGCACTCCAGGGAAACTATTAATATGCACACACAACCTTTTATACAATTACGTCACTAGATTCGTGTATAATTGATTTTAATCTTTCAGATCACAGAGCAACGTTTGCAATTATTTCCTACATAAGACGAAACAAAGTGTGTGATGAAGCGAAAGGTGTATAACTATCGGGGGCTGACTTCCATAAATTGGACACACTTATTGTAAAATCGGGCTAACATTATCTAATCTGTTATCAACCATTGATAGATGTAGCGGTGTCAAATTTTACAACTACCTTTTTGAATTATGTTGAAATGTGTCTTCTCCGACAAGAAATTGTGATAAGAAATGTGAAAAACCTTGGTTTGATTTTAGAAGTGAATGCAATTTTTATAATCTTTATTGGAGTATGAACGTGTGGGAATGGGTACAAATTGTATGAATCCCATTCCCACACGTTCATTCTCCAATAAAGATTATAAAATTGCATTCAATTCTTATAATTACATTCCGTAACTGTTTAAACTACATTTTACCAAACAACAAAGCAGAAAGACGAAATAAAACATGTACGAACGAACGAGGCGAAAAACCACACAAAAGACAAAGCGCACAACTCTGATTTTTAATTTTCACAACTTTAGAAATGGAAACGAGTATTTCAGTAACGGGCTTTATGCCACAGTTGGGAAATGTCACCAAAGAAACAGCAGCGGAGTTCATCACTGCGAGAGGCGCTAAAAGTTATAAGCCCGGCCAAACACCGCCCGAATTACATTCTGTCAACTGCGCTCTACCGTAAATACGGGTTAAAGTTCGACCAAATGTATTCATTGGAAAATGAATTACATTTGGTCATGATGTTTTCATCCATCTGACCTATGGGAATTGAGTATTTGGACCCCAAAACGTATAACTACATTAGCAATGTAATTATGACTATTTGAGGCATCCGATCCGTCAAATCGACCGACTATAAGATATCTACACTAAAACACAATACAATACGTTGGAATAAATACACAACTATAACAAAGAAGGTTGACAATGTAAAAAAAATGCCAAAAGGAAATACTTTGATAACTTAGAGATCAATCACTTGTTCCAAACTCAGAACCGAAACACTTTTGGCACATCGTTAAAAAGTTTCATAATCCGTCTCTTAAGTTCCAATGTGTTCTATGTGCCTACTGGCGTGCCTACTTAAGGAATAGGTCATGGCTTGGAGGAGAGTACGCCTATATAGTGCCCAGTGAGGTGGTGTAGTTCCCGCCGCGAAGCGGAGGGAACTACACCACCTCACTGGGCACTATATGGGCGTAGTCAACGACAATACATGCACTAATCCTTATATTATATCGAACACCCATCAAGAAAAACATCTGTCCGATTTGTTAATCTATTACCAAGGTAGCAGCCCTACCAACCAGCGTTATATAGAAAAAAATACCATGTAATTTTTAAAAAACATTTTCTTCTTCCAAAACACGGCTAACTTGGATTATTGATATGAGCAGAAGACATATTTTGAATCGGTCGCCAAGGGTAAACAAAACATTTCTCCCAAACGGAACTGTGTATTCTAGAATCGCGCAACTCGCGAATGAAAACTAAAATTTTCGAAATTTGACAACACAGTTTGATAATTTCCACACATCTGTCGCACATATACATTACCGAATTAGTCAGTACGGGATACCAAACGCTGAAGATTCAAATTAATTCCATTATTTATTCGTTTACTGCCCAAAACACACAATTGAATAGCGAAATAATATGAGCAGCGAAACAAACGATTTTTCATATCCGGACGCGTTCTCATGACAGTTGTACCCAGGTTTGGATCATTCTCTTCGAAACGAGATATGGATAATCTTCTCAAGGAATAAAATGAACGCCTCGGAAAATGTGACTTCAACAATGGAAAAGCGATACATTTTTCCACAAAGACTTCTTTCCGGGTCGTTTTGTGGATGTTGTGCCTCTGTGAATCGATATATAAATCTAGCCTGATCAGTTTTATTCGCCCAGTATGAAAAGAAAACTGATATAGTAGTGTGCTAAAAATAGAAAAATTGTAGTGCCTGGGTGTAGTGCCTGGTCAGTTCTGTGGATGCAAACTACACGGAATAGGGTATCATCTTTCAGCCAATCAGAATGCAAGGAAGTCACGTGAGATATAATATTGGCACATAGAACACATTGGAACTAAGGGGACGAATTATTTTTTTGGCACATCGTTAAAAAGTTTCACAATCATTTTATGAATATGATTAAGATACCGCCTAAATTTCCGATTCTGGTGTAACGATTATCGACAATGATGGCGGGGAAACCAAATTGTTAAACGAAACTTTCCTGTTGAACATCAAATTAAATTCCGTAAATCATTCCCTATCCCGATTTACGATCAAATGTGAAAATGCAATTTCCGAAATCTCTATTCGTGATTCTGTCATATATAATATCCTAGTCGTTTTAATTGTAAAGAAGGCTAGCGGACACAGTGGCATAATCCATAGAATATTGGAAGAAACAAAGTCAACTGTGTAGCAACCGCAATTTCTTATGTATCAAAAATCACTCGACTCAAGTGTTTTTCTCAGGGAATGGAAACTCGTCGGCGTAACACCGATATTCAAGAAGAGGAACCCCAAACATTCAAACAATTATCGTCCAATGTCTTTGCTCAGTTGTCAGTAATAGAACGACTAGTGTTCAAAGCAATCTACTCTCATTTTACAACTAATAACTGGTTCTAGATATATTCCAGCCTGGCTTGCTTCCTCAGCACAGTGCAGTATTTCAACTAATATGAGTTTACCATAGTTTATGTGATGCACTGGACAAAAATCAAATTTCATGTTGTGTATTTGATATGGTTTGGCACCAAGAGGTCTTCTTTTTAAATTGGGACAATATGGTGTATCAGGACCTCTTCCTGGGAAGCGCGGTGGGTTGGTGGTAGAATGTTGGACTTCTTTGCTAGAGGTCCCGAGTTCGATTCCTGTCCGGGACGGCCCGCGTTGTGTCCTTGGGCAAGGCACTTGATCCCTGCTCGATGACGCCGTGTACTAAGGCCTACTGCACGTCGATGGTGCACATGTCTTAAACCGCTGTAACCCTGCTTGAGCGGAGCCTGGACCGATGTAGAGTGTTGAGGAACTGACAGTTGCTTGTCGATGCTCGGTGGTTCTCTCCGGGTACTGCGACTTCCTCCACCCGTAAAACAGTCACGGTTACGATTAGCCATCGTGCATAAGTATGTGACCTTAAAAACAAATAAATAAATAACATGACCTTATCTCCGTTGGTTTTACAGTTATCTCTCGAGTCGCAAAGAACGGCTGTTAGTTAAAGGACAGAATATTGAGCTCAGTGTTCCTCGAGGTTCAGTGCAAGGTCCTTTACTACCTTTCGTTTATATTGATGATATCTCTGAAAACACTGAAGCATTTACTAGATCTATGATACATCTTTAACCCTTTACCCAAGGCAGACGATATCAAAATTTATTATTTTAATATCATTTTTTTAAATTTTTAAAAAAAATTCAACAAAACCATATCATGTGACCCCTCATTGGAACGAGCTCAATGAGCTCGTTCCAATGAGGGGTCACATGATATGGTTTTGTTGAAATATTTTGAAAAATTAATTTTTGTCAACTGCTCAATTTGCATATTACGCGGGCGGGTACGGGAGATTCGTCAGGTAAAGGGTTAACAAAGACCGACATATCAGCCACGAGTATGACAAATTCAATTAACAAGGATCTGCAGCAAATCTGAGCACAGGAAATGGTTAGTAACTTTCACCCACTCCCCCCACCCCCACCCCCTCGTATACGTCAGTATATAGAATAAGGGCTTTATCCGCTCGGCAAGCCGAGTGGTTAAAACCCTTAACCTTGCTCGTGCTTTAAATGTGATTACTGGCCCAAGTACCTATTTGTTTTATTTACAACACGCTCTTAATAAACAATCGACTTTGTTACTTAAAATAGAGAAAAAAAAACTTCGCTTTCTATTGCAAACACACGGGTTTGTTTTGTTTACATCTGCGCCGGTGTGCAGTAGTACCGGCTGTACGTGAATGCTTCAATGACAGCTGAACACATTGTCAAAGTTGGGTGATTTTGTCTCTGCTTTTTCAGTCAAATTAATATTAACAATTCTTAAATTAAATTTTGAATATTTAATTGTAGGTATTTTAAACTTAATAAGTCGCTGCACGTAGTAGGTAGTACCGCAAAAAGTCGTATGTTTGAATGAAACATCGCAAGTGTGAATGTATCGAAATTGGTAAATTGCGTCATGCCAAAGGTCAAAGTTGGATGGACTTCCTACTATACATATAATTTGCTTAAACACAGTAGAAACTTTACACCGTTAGTGGGGTTAAAAGCTAAAATTTAATATATAGGCTTTTCACAGGTAATACCATAGGTGAACATGGTATAAAATACTTTCAATTATGACACGGCAATGAGCTAAACACAAGTCTTTGAAGACCGCATCTCCCCATAAAAAATGTGTCCTCTTCCGTAATTCAACCTCAGAAAACGCAAACTGAATATCTCGCAATACTTAATGGTTGAAGTGATCTTAACTTTGAAAAATATTCTAACCATATCAGTACCTCACCTTACTGTTAATGCGAAAACACTAAAGAAGATGCAAGTCACCTTATCCGCCTTGTACAGTTAAAACTAGAAGTCCTGTCCCGAATTGTGCGCTTATCTAGGCTTAATTGCGCGTAGGAATTGCGTGCAATTGCCATATCGAATGGCATCCAAAGCACGTCAGGTTCTCCTGATTACTCATAGTAAACACAGGCAATGTTTCAGCCAATGGACCTCCGGGTTACCCGGAGGTCCATTGACTGAGACATTGCTTGTGCACAGGCCATATGTACGAAATTTGATGGCCTTACTATGGTCATAACGCGTAGATTAAGGCGCAGATCGGCGTGCTATTTGTGCGCATTTCATGACAGGACTTCTAGTTTTAACTGTAGTTTCTATGAGCTCTCGAGACTGCAATTAATGTCAGTTCTAGATAAATGCAACTTGTCGGCCAACTTCTGTTTTGGAATAACATCGTTACCAAATGAAGAAAATGAAAAGATATTCAAAGCTGCGCGAAAATATGGAGAACAGCCAGCGTTTTACTTTATCCTAACCCCTTTTACTGCCACGTCTACTTCAGCCATAAATAGAGGTCCACTATGTATTCTGTATGCGAGGGACTTTAATACAATTTCTGACATAATTGAAACTCTATCATCCAATTAGTTGTTGGAAAGGGCTCTCCAAACCCTGTCCAACAAGAAATTAGATGGTAGGTTTGATCCGCGCATACCAGAACGTACAGATAATCATCATAAAATAGGTGAGAATAGATAGTCGCTTTAGGCAACGTAAGTGATAAAATCTAAACTGAAGCATAAAGCCATTTGCTTGAATGTTCACCCAAACTGAAGCATGAAGCCATTAGATTGAATGTTCACACAACTGAAGCATGAAGCCATTAGATAGAATGTTCACGGAAACTGAAGCATGAAGCCATTAGATTGAATGTTCACGGAAACTGAAGCATGGAGCCATTAGATTGAATGTTCACGGAAACTGAAGCATGAAGCCATTAGATTGAATGTTCACCGAAACTGAAGCATGAAGCCATTAGATTGAATGTTCACACAAACTGAAGCATGAAACCATTAGATTGAATGTTCACACAAACTGAAGCATGAAGCTATTAGATTGAATGTTCACACAAACTGAAGCATGAAACCATTAGATTGAATGTTCACACAAACTGAAGCATGAAACCATTAGATTGAATGTTCACACAAACTGAAGCATAAAGCCATTTGATTGAACGTTCACCCAAACTGAAGCATGAAACCACTAGATTGAATGTTCACACAAACCGAAGCATGAAGCCATTAGATTGAATGTTCACACAGACTGAAGCATGAAGCCATTAAATTGAATGTTCACACAAACTGAAGCATGAAGCCATTGTATTGAATGTTCACGGAAACTGAAGCATGAAGCCACTAGATTGAATGTTCACACAAACCGAAGCATGAAGCCATTAGATTGAATGTTCACACACACTGAAGCATGAAGCCATTAAATTGAATGTTCACACAAACTGAAGCATGAAGCCATTGTATTGAATGTTCACGGAAACTGAAGCATGAAGCCATTAGATTGAATGTTCACACAAACTGAAGCATGAAGCCATTAGATTGAATGTTCACACACACTGAAGCATGAAGCCATTAAATTGAATGTTCACACAAACTGAAGCATGAAGCCATTGTATTGAATGTTCACGGAAACTGAAGCATGAAGCCATTAGATTGAATGTTCACACAAACAGAAGACTGAAGCCATTAGATTGAGTGTTCACCCAAACTGAAGCATAAAGCCATTTGATTGAATGTTCACCCAAACTGAAGCATGAAGCCACTAGATTGAATGTTCACACAAACCGAAGCATGAAGCCATTAGATTGAGTGTTCACCCAAACTGAAGCATAAAGCCATTTGATTGAACGTTCACCCAAACTGAAGCATGAAGCCATTAGATTGAGTGTTCACCCAAACTGAAGCATGAAGCCATTAGATTGAGTGTTCACCCAAACTGAAGCATGAAGCCATTAAATTGAGTGTTCACACAAACTGAAGCATGAAGCCATTAGATCGAGTGTTCACACAAACTGAAGCATAAAGCCATTTGATTGAACGTTCACCCAAACTGAAGCATGAAGCCACTAGATTGAATGTTCACACAAACCGAAGCATGAAGCCATTAGATTGAGTGTTCACCCAAACTGAAGCATAAAGCCATTTGATTGAACGTTCACCCAAACTGAAGCATGAAGCCATTAGATTGAGTGTTCACCCAAACTGAAGCATGAAGCCATTAGATTGAGTGTTCACCCAAACTGAAGCATGAAGCCATTAGATTGAGTGTTCACCCAAACTGAAGCATGAAGCCATTAGATCGAGTGTTCACACAAACTGAAGCATAAAGCCATTTGATTGAACGTTCACCCAAACTGAAGCATGAAGCCACTAGATTGAATGTTCACACAAACCGAAGCATGAAGCCATTAGATTGAGTGTTCACCCAAACTGAAGCATAAAGCCATTTGATTGAACGTTCACCCAAACTGAAGCATGAAGCCACTAGATTGAATGTTCACACAAACCGAAGCATGAAGCCATTAGATTGAGTGTTCACCCAAACTGAAGCATAAAGCCATTGTATTGAACGTTCACACAAACTGAAGCATGAAGCCATTAGATTGAATGTTCACACAAACTGAAGCATGAAGCCATTAGATTGAATGTTCACACACACTGAAGCATGAAGCCATTAAATTGAATGTTCCCACAAACTGAAGCATGAAGCCATTAAATTGAATTTTCACACAAACTGAAGCATGAAGCCATTAAATTGAATGTTCACACAAACTGAAACATGAAGCCATTAGATTGCATTTTCACACAAACTGAAGCATGTAGTCATTAGATTGAATGTTCACACAAACTGAAGCATGAAGCCATTAGATTGAATGTTCACACACACTGAAGCATGAAGCCATTAAATTGAATGTTTACACAAACTGAATGTGTTGAAAAACTGGTTGAAAAAAAACTTTTTAACTCAACATAGCCTTACATCTCAATAGACCCTTTATATCTGGGAAGAAGTATCTCAAAAACATTTGGTTTATATAAACGAACCCGTGATGAAAAATGTACGTAGCTTCTCACAACATCAGGTGTGGAGATTAAACATCAGGTGTGGAGATTAAACATGAGTTCTCCTTCCTCTCTCCTTGCCTTCTCTTTTGTTTCTCCTCTTTCTTTCACTCTTTTCTTCCACTCTTCGGTTTTGTTATTTTCGTGAAACTAATATTTGATTTTGTTATTGGGTATTTTGTTTGCCCTGTTATATGTGTATTTTAAATTAGTAGGAGAGGAGGGTAAACTAAATGCTTTTCACTTGTTCTCCAATCAAATTTGCACCAAACTAACAAATAAATCTTTGAACTAAACCAATCTTCCGATCTCACAGTTTTGTTGGCATACATATAGACAGTCACTAGTATCCGGCTCTCTATGTTTCTTTACGTTCTTGGAGTTTGGGGGATGTACCGAGTGGTGTTTTGAAAGTGGGACACTTTTATAGTTCAACCGTGGTATGACCAATGGATCTGGGACAAACAGCAAACGAGTTGAAACTCGATGAACCTTCACAATATGGAACAATGTCTCTGAGGTTACTGGAGAGTCATTGAGTGCATTTTCAGTTTACAGAATTTCTGGAAATGCCATTTTATGATCCCCCTCCCACCCCTATACATTCCCGAAGTTCATATGTGTATTTCATTACTGAGAAAATGGACGAAGCCCAAAATTTTGAAAGTGGGCCACCCTCATACCCTAAGCATGGTACTCAATGGACCTGCGACCAACAAGAACTGAGTGGAAACTCACTGCAGATTCAAAGTGCGGGTCCGGGTCACTGAGGTAACCCAGGAGACATTTTCAGAATTGTTGGAAATTGCATTTTACATCCTCTTAACTGGTAGAGTTCTAAATTATTTTTGACCATCAAAATTTGTTCCCATGTCTTTGCCTTGTTACAATTTATGGGAGAGTGCCTGTAGGCACTCCCCCATAAATTGTAACAAGGCAAATCTACAGAGACTAAATAATTTCACTTCGAAGATAATATAAAGCATATCCACTGAGTATGAGGCCCTTAAATTACAGTCCCTGCACATCAGAGTAAAGCCCAAATATGGGCTTCCAGCACTCTACAAATTAATGCATTTCTGAAGTTTGTATTTCATCACTCCAAAAAGTGGGCGCAATCAAAAATATCCATTTCTGATTGCTTTGTAAAACACGTTGGATGCTGTACACAAAAGTTACTTTTGGTTTCTTGAAAAATCCCATCTTGTTCATGTATAAAAATCTTTAGATGTTGTTTACGAACCGCATTTCTGATTTCTTTATATATTTTACTACAGAAAATAAGTCTCAATCAATTTCCCTATACAGTTAAAACTAGAAGTCCTGTCCCGAATAGTGCACTTATCTGGCCTTAATTGCGCGTTGGAATTGCGCGCAATTGCCATATAGAATGGCATCCAAAGCACGGCTGTTTCACGTGGTTACTCATAGCAAACACATGCAATGTTTCTGCCAATGGACCTCCGGGTTACCCGGAGGTCCATTGGTTGAAACATTGCTTGTGCACAGGCCATATGGACAGAATTTGATAGCTTTACTTGGGCCATATCGCGCAAATTGACGCGCATATGAACGTGCTATTAGTGCTATTAGGTTTTAACTGTACAGTTTAGTTTTGATGCTCTCGCCATTCCAAACAGATTCGAATTTACTGATCATTGTAAATTTTGTTTCTCTTGTTCCATTCTGCTGGTTGCCATAATGAGTTTGCTACTATCAACAGTCGACGTCACACAGCACCATCGTCATAAACTCATTGAATAGTTACGTGAACATTTTAGTTAGACCAGACCACAGTGGCATATTGGTTTTTTTTTCAGCCAAAACTTTTGATCTTCTACAGTTACTGTCGGGTTCGAATCTGCCCGGCAGTGATGATTCCCTGGAGGCGTGGGGGGGGGGGGGGGGCGTTCCCCTACGATTGTTTGATCTTGACGAATACCCTATACATTGTGCAACTAGTAAGACAAAGGGGTGCTCTGTCTGTTCAACGCAGAATGCACTCCTTCGCCTTGCTAGCTGCATTAAACCCATTTTAGTGATCGGTAAATTACTCGCTTTCCAAACGTCAATGCAGGTGAGGCGGAGCAGGGGAACACAGGACACGTGACCCTCCACTTTTTTCCACAGATTTATTTCGCAGTTACACAATGAGTTAAAATGAGTAGATGCCATCGGGTCAATATAAGGCATTCCTGTAACATTATTTGCAAATCCAAACAATATTTAGCCAAAGAATCACACCTCGACTGCTTCGGTCCGTTTCTTCTACTGGACTTCGCATTGGAAGATGGTTGAAGTAGAAGAAACGGACAGGACAGTGACTACACAACGGAATGTTCATCTGAACGAGAGACTATAGTGAGTCATGGTACATTTACCGATATACGATTGTAACCTTTCTCACTTTGGGTCGAACCACGGTAGCATTGCAAATTTGTGCCCCTCCAGCTTCCGCTGCCCCTGGGTCAATATAAAATATAAATGGGATTTAAGTACACAAAAAGGCATCGTTAGTAAGTTGCACGTACGTTTGTTTTAGTTTGTAGCCCAACATGTCAAATGAGGGCGACATTTCCAAGTTCTCCCCATAAAATGAAGGAAGGGTGAATCCTCCTGATTATCTGGGTATCAGAGTAGTGGTATTCACAGCGAAACATTATTGAGAATGCGACCTCGTTGGCAATCAAGTTCACGATATCAAGAAAATCGTCGATAATTGATGAAATGATGAGCCCTGTTCCTCTAATTTTAAATTTCGAAAAGCATCACTGATCTGCCGTGATGGAAATGAGCGTTGTTCTGACTTTTGGGTACTTTACCGGGATCGTTTTGAGTGCGGTGCCACTTCAGTTAATCACATCTCACGTTTCAGCGTTACAGTTAAAACTAGAAGTCCTGTCAGGAAATGCGCACAAATAGCACATTGATATGCGCGTTAATATACGCGTTATGGTCCAAGTAAAGCTATCAAATTCTGTACATATGGCCTGTGCACAAGCAATGTTTCAGCCAATGGACCTCCGGGTAACCCGGAGGTCCATTGGCAGAAACATTGCATGTGTTTCCTTTGAGTAACCAAGAGAAACTGCCGCGCTTTGGATGCCATTCGATATGGCAGTTGCGCGCAATCCCAACGCGCAATTAAGCCTAGATAAGCGCACTATTCGTGACAGGACTTCTAGTTTTAACTGTATACTATTTCCTTTCCAGATGAATGTTGGTAACTTATTTTAAAAATAAAACGGCCATGGATGGGTCGTCTGAAGTTTCTCTTTTTATTTTGTTCAGTGTATAATTCATGTCTCCGCCGCTTAGATGTTTGATTGACTTTCCCGTTGAGACTAGCTAATTCTTCACAATAAAACTACGGCGAAATAAATGGGTCATTTGGTACGCACAAAAGCTGCCCGAGTACTTTCTCGAGGTTCCCAGCGGCGAAGATGAGTCCACAGTCCTGATTAGTGTGAAATTGTGGAGACCATGTGTTTTCTTTTTAGATCTAGTCTAGCTCTATTGCTTTCTACAGTTGCCCTAAGGCATACTACTCGGATAAGTGAGAGATAGTGTAGCTCATTTGCTGCAATCCGGGAAAACGTTAATAGAATATTGCTGCCATCTAGAAATGTTTGCAATTGTAGTTAGAGGAAACGCGTATTTTTAGCAACAACATGCCTTGAGGCATGAGTTGAAATTTTATATTTCAAATGAAACAAACTAAAAAGCACCGGTATTATATATAGAATAAACGTATAGTGTTTTCAAGTAAAAAAAAAATATTATACGAGTAGAATTAAGAATGAAACCGACGAGCCTCTGGCTTGGAAACACTATACTACAACACTACAGGGCAGTCGCGGCAAAATCGTGCTATAATTCGCGACAAAACAAAGCGAGGGGTGAGGAGCACATTGGTCCAATTCGATCGACCAGCAAATTGGCAAAAATAAACAAGGCGCAGTAAAACATTTCTGTCTAAAAATAATTCCCCTACAAACCTGAGCTAAACTTGCAAAGATACTTTATTATATGAGCAGTGGGTGGTGTTTTCTACTGGCATTGTGTAATACTTTCAAAAAGATTTAAAGAAATCAACAATCGAACTATTAATTATGCTAGACAAATGTGGTAGAGGCCAGAGGTCAACAAGTCCGTCGCTACTAGGGGAATAAATTCTTTGAGAGTTAAACCTATGGGGAAAATGTATCACCCGACCAGGTGAATTTATCCAAGGCTTTTGTTGTTCAAATAAACGGCAATTTATGGGATAACATTTCTAAAGTACGTAATGTTATTATTTTTTAGTTATTTAGGGGCAACATTTAGAACAAAAATACCTGAATCATTGGGAGAGTCAAACAAGGTATTACCCCCACTTCTAATATCATTGGCGCTTGGTCCTGGTGCCAACATCTGTCGTTCTTCCATTCATCAAGTTGACGCCTCCTCGAAGACGAATGTTATAAGTTGTTATGTTTTGACGGTAACACGGTCTGAGGTTTGCGGCTCGGGGCTTATGTTCAACCGAGATGCGAGCAGCAAACCTCAGACCACTTTATCGTTAATTCATTACAATAACATATAGGTTTCCAGTAAGAACCTACCTATAGCCAAAAACCAATATCGTGAAATGAACAAGGTAACTTTTAACGAGCATGAGTTTAGTAAATAAATCTCTCCTGTACCCCCCACGACGTCACTGGGCAAATATTCAATAAATCGGAACATCGTCTGCTGCAGCCTTCACGTGTGAAAAATCTAAAAAAAAAATGAAATCACTAAGTTTGATGGAATAATGAACAACCTCAAAATATTCGCTTGTTAACACCCGATGTTAGCATTATAAGTTATTTTGATGAATTGACGATAACATGGTTTGAGGCTTGCGGCTTCGCGTCTCGGATGAATATACGCTCCGAGCCGCAAACCTCAGACCATGTTACCGTCAATTCACGACAATAACGTATATGTTCCAATAAAATACTATCCATAGCCCATAACATACATCGTGAAACACGAGAGGCTTATTTACAAAACTTGTGATCGTTAAAAGTTTCCTTGTTCAAGGCAACTTTAAAGATCACAGGTTTAGTGAATAAACCTTTCGTGTACACCCGACGGCACTGGATAAATAATCAGTAAACCGGTTAAACTCATTCCATCTCAGTTCAGATCGTAAATCGGTCTGTAATTTAAACAACACTTTATCCAGAACACCGTCTGCTGCACGTGAAAAATCCAGAAAAATGAAGCGTCTTGCTACTCACTCCGTTGACGAAGCAATTACGAAATTGGCGACGTCATTTCAAATATTTCGCGTTTGACGTAGACTGTAACATTTGCTACTGGAACCGTAAACATAAAATACACTACCCCAGCTCTCATCCAATCAGAGGACGTGGATTTTACTCAGATTGGAACATATGCTATTGGAGACGTAAACAGAGAAAATAACCTAGCAACACCTCCTCCAATCAAATGGCGAGGTTTCTTGTCCTATTTGAACATTATACGACGTTTGAGACAAACTAAAGAAATATTTCGAGACTCTTTTTGTCTGCTTTGAGTAATATAAAATGGATATGCAATAGGTTTGTAATTGAAATGTCTCCGAGCTGAGGCATTGGAATGACTGGATGGACTTCCCAATCGCTGGAGAATTATGAGTTAACACAACGCTAAGTACAGCCGGAAGCGAGGCGGGGCAATTGCTCTTCTTGCGATACGTCTAGGGTGGCAACGGGGGTAAGCTCGTGCCTTTTTTCTTCAGGGGCGCACAAGTGGAAAAGACTTTAGTTTCCGAGAACTATAACTGAGAATTTTCCGATAGTTCTTTCCAGCATATCTCAAGTTTGCCAATGCCAATGGGGTGCGGGCGAGGGTGTATCACGTGTAATGACGGAATCGGTTGATCATCACCAAACAAAGAGGCTATACAATCGACTGGGTGATTTCTAAAGCTTAATATCGCACCTTGAGTGGAACAAAGCGCCATCTGCTATATCAAGGGACGGTAAATATATAATGTGAGTGTGTGACAAGTGCACCCTCCCCCCCCCCTCCCAGACAACTGCCTCAGTCCAAAAATAGACAAACAAACATCTCTCCGGGTGGAATTGTCAGCTACGACAACTACCACCCCCCCCCCCCCCCCCCCCACACACACAAATCAGAAATGCTGTGGTAAGACATCTGCCTTCGGGGGAATTGTTAGATATGGTAGTTATCCCTCCCCTAGTCAGTCATGCCTCTAAGAATACTGCCCCAGTGTTAAAATTATTTAAAAATATATTATTTATTTTGTCAACATTTCGTCGCCTGAGTGCTAAAATGTTCTATGTCCCCTTTGGGAGTATTCTGTCCCCTTTGGGAGTATTCTGTCCCCTATGGGAGTATTCTGTCCCCTGTGGGAGTATTCTGTCCCCTGTGGGAGTATTCTGTCCCCTATAGGAGTATTATGTCCCCTATGGGAGTATTCTGTCCCTATGGGAGTATTCTGTCCCCTATGGGAGTACCCTGTCCCCTATGGGAGTACTATGTCCCTTATGGGAGTATTCTGTCCCCTATGGGAGTATTATGTCCCCTATGGGAGTATTTTGTCCCCTATGGGAGCATTCTGTCCCCTATGGGACATAGAACATTCTAGCACTCAGGCGACGATTTATCAGTCTTCATTTTCTAGAATTCATAAGATAGGAGATTCTTCACACAGATAAAATGTGAACCTTTCAGAAAACGTGATCCGTGGGGAATAAAAGCAACCTCAAACAAAGCTAAAAACACTCTGTGTTCAGTTTATTGGAGGCAACAAGTTTTTGACTGACTTTCTTTAAAGCACTGGACATTGTATACGTATTTAAAATTAAAAACACTTTTTAATGGTTTGGGTTGTGTTATTTGTGTACACTATTGTAAGTGCTGAGTCATACATTTTAATAACCAAAAAAATACTAAATACTTGAATTTTCTTATCAACAAGCTAGTGGGAATAATAATGCAAAATTAATTTATGACTGGGGAGGGGGGGGGGGGGGGTGGGGCAGATGTCTTCAATAATATAGTGTTAACCCTTTAGACGCGAAGGACCGTTTTTCCGGCCCAAGAACACGATACGTCATAATTTCATTAAGTAGGATGGGTGCTAAGTGCATGTGTTGAAAGACAGATTAATATTTTCATCGTGCAGCATACAGCAGATAATGAATATGGACTGTTCCAATTGCTGTCATTAAACTGATAAGGAAGATGCCACCGGGGTTTAAAGGGTTAACTAAATTTAACACTAAGAGGGGAGTGTATATCGTCGTGTGAGAACCAAAAGGTTCTATCTTCCACTGGAAGATAAAACCTTATGGTTCTCTCGCGACGATATTATGTCAGAGCTGAATTTCTGACTGGGGGGAGTCAATCGTCATAGCTGACAATTTCACTGGGGGGTGGGGGAGTTCAGATGCCTGATTGCCTATTTTTGGACTTGGGATTTGGGAGCAGGTGTCTGCCGGAACATTACTACTGAGTGTCACATTACAAATTAAGATTAAGACGCGTTGTAAGATGCGTTGTAAGCACCCGGTCTTCACTCATACCCAGAGTCACGTGTCCTTTCTGATATCCCTTGCCGCCTTGCCCTACGATGCTTCCGGTGCCCTTGAAAACAAACACTATTAAGCACGAGGATGCAAGGTAAAACAAACAGGTTTCCACAATCCAATAAATTTCGCTCATTCATTGAGTGCAATCGTTGAGAGATTTATGGTTTTCTGGAGGTGGATGAATTTTTTGTTATCCCCCTTCCAGGCACTAAATTGAGTAACTGAATAAACTGAGTTGTATACAGAGGCACGAAGACGGTTGATATGATTGTCCCGACTGTGAGGCTCAAGTGCCGTTTGATAAACCATTTGCGCTACTTTATTAAGGCATGTTTTTGGTATGCCTTGATGTAGTTGGAATATTTTTAACAATCTGGAATTTAGCCATCGCAATAAGGAATGCTTAGATATCGTAAATGAATTTACCAACTCACTATTTAAGTAGCACGTGCCGTACTCCAAACTGGATCCATAACAAAGAGAACGGGGTACCAGAGATCTCCATTTCGTCTCCGAGTTCTGAAGTGTTCTATGTGCCAGTAGGCACATAGGACACATTGGAACCCAGGGGACGATTAATTTGGTCAATTGTGTGTGTAAGATAGATCGAAGTATCACATTTAATAACGAAAGAAAGTACATGGTACTATCATGAACAATCTGAAGTCTGAGTCACCTAATCAAACGAAAATGTCCACATTGGAAAAACATAATGGGGGTGGAAGTGCGTCACACTTTCTATGTCTCCCTTTATTTACACACTTGATAATGGACCGAGTGTAGAGGGCATCTTATGAGCTTTGGATCCATGAATATGTTAATGTAGAGGTACAGTACGTGGAGGGTGGATTGTCATTAGATTACCCATGCAGTCGAGGTATCACCCAAGGTATCGAAACACATTTTATGTTTCCATTTCATTTTTAGCTTAACTTGACAAAGGCAAGATAAGCTATTGCCATCACGCATGCGGAAGTCTGTGAGTCTATTTACATTTTCCTTTAGCACAGGCTACACTCCCATAGTTCTTGTCTGATTGTCTCACAATTCCATATGCAGGTTTGAGGTCATGTCTAGATGAGAGCGTCCCCCTGGGGTCGGTCAAACGTGACGGCTACCCAAGGCGAAAAACCAAGAAACTTCAGCACAGACTACAGGTCGTATTTATGAAGGGATTTCATGGTAACTTGGTAGGATGACCCTGTATACAGTACCTGGAGAGTGGATTGTAACTAAATCACCCGCGGAGTGGAGTTATCACCCAAGCTATAACTTTCAAATTTTGTACACATCGACAAAAAACACAAGGAATGTTTCAGCCAATGGACCTCCGGGTTTAACCCGGAGGTCCATTGGCTGAAACTTTGCTTATGCTAATTAAGCTTTGAAACCAATTACCATTTATTGCTTGAGAAAAATCATCACTTCTCGTGTGATTTGTTGATAATACACTCCTCTTGTACTGTAAAAGCACGTAGTAACGACAAAAAATAATCTAATTTTTAAAAGACCTAAATGTGACATTTTCAATTTCGACATATTTTATTAGTATAACAAAATAATGTAGGTCTCAGCATAGACCTCGTACAAACGTGATAGTTCGCCAGGTACAGGAAATTTGAAGTTTTAAAAACAATCACGCTTGAGACTAGCATAAAACTTGTACATCAAAGGCAACGACTAATATCGAAGTTGCATCTCAAAGGCAACGAATTAGGCTAGACCTTTTAGTTCATGAGTGGAAAAGATATGGTGTGAGTCGCACTTCCTGGGAAGTTTTTTTCTCCTTTTACGTTTCCAGGTGTGCCAGGTGAATGGCGCGGTTTCTATTTGCACCGCAAAACTGCAGTTGATCCACATACTCATATGCTCGGGTGTGTTTGTGAGGTAGCGATAAAGTCTTAAGCTACGACGAGCAACTCTATATGTGTGGCCAAGTCTGTATGTTAGTTTCTAAACTCAATAACTTTTACAATACTTGTTGGAATGACATCGTATTTGTTATAGAGGTGTATTTTATCGATGTCTAGTCTCATCTAGGATATGGGTGCTATTGTTACGGAGTTAGGGTTAATCTCTCTAGCTGATCTGCAGCTGTAAAATAGGACTAAGTTCGTTGTGTTAACTGATAGAACCACGAGGTTCCACGAGCCTGCGACTTTTAAGAGTCTCTTTGACAGATGATATTGAACGCAGGTTTCAGACAGTTTTCAGTTCTCCATTAACATTACGAATCTTGTAGTGTACCAATAATGGGAGTGACGTAACGAACGCTTATGTGGAGTAACATTTAATTAACTGCAAATTACTATAAATCCTTACTCGTCATCTCCAGCTATTAATTACAATGTCATCCCCTGAGTCCCGATGTGTTCTTTGTGGTAGGTTTACAACAAAGTTCAAGCATACATTTAATTATCTAGCAAAGTCTATAGCCGGCGGCATCCATCTAGGCAAGAGGCATGTAACCAGGTTCTTTACGCATCGATGATGATCAGGAGACAACTGGTCGAACACCCAGAAAACGGTGCTTGTATACACCATTTTCTGATGTACTTTGTTCATTTTCTGATGCAATCCACAGTTACGGGACCTTCCATTCATGGGGAAGTCCCATGACGTGGCAGTCGCCATTCTTGGACTCCTGTAGTGTCAATGCAGGCTGCCAGGCAGTCTGCATGTAATTTATAGGGTTTTCAAGTCTTTCAGGTTTAAAATTTAACTCTGCCCTGTCTCTGTCAACTGGCAAATTGCGTGGCGAAATTTACATTTCTGCAACGCAGCATCAGGTGATGCCTCGCGATGTTCCACTCAGAGCATATTATCATTTGGTGACAGCTAAAACAATAGCAATCCGGAACTCCTTCCGATTGTTATAATTTCTATAAACAAAACCCTCAATAGAATTGTTAGTTGACACAATTGGTCTGCAAGAGAATGCCTGGTATTGTCAACATAAAATTTGGCTTAGTATAATTTTCCCCTAACAAAATTGCACATAAAATATGATATTCCTATCAATTGAGAATTCGTCTGTTTAATATTTTATTGCCACAATAATCGGAATAGGGACACCGCTGGAGAGCTACACTACATGAATATACGGGGAATTGATGCCTCAAAAAATATTTTAACCGTACATTTTTCATAATTCTTCACTTTGAAAATAAAAATAACGGTATGATCATTATTACTCCAAACATAACATTTAATAGGGCACGTAATCAAAACTATGGGCATTCAACACCACCCCAGTTTACTTCATTTCGACAAGCAGGACACATTTTCGTTCTGGCCATGTCCGCCCACAGACGAAGTGAGCCTTTTCCTTACATCTGGGACACTCAAAAGCTATGAACCCTCCTCGAAAATGTCCTCAAAACGAATGCAACACCGTTCGGCAGAACCACTGGTACGTTGTTCATAACATACCGCATGTAATCTAACTGCATGTTCTTTCAGCAAGACATTTTCGGATTGAGCCCTTTCCCATTCAAATGTCTCTTTGACATTCCAATGTTCGGAACTCAGTTCGACATTTTTTTTAATATTCGATTCATATTTGAGAGCCCCGTAACCCCGTCATTGTAATATCAGCCGTCCCAACACTGGTCATTCCAGTGCCTTAATACACTTGCTGAAAGGGCGTTACTCATTTCATCGGGTGTCTTACCGGGTAGAGTCCACGTGGTTTCGGGAGTAGTGGCAATGTGTCTCGGCCTTACCCTGTACCCTGCACGGAATAAATGGGGAAAAACTATATGCTTTTGTTCATTAACAAGATTCCTGAGATATACATCGGATCTCTGTACACAAGGGTCATTATTGCCTCACATCCTAATGCCGAATTATTCATTGTTGTATGATCTTATTAAAGGGGGGACTGTGTGACATTAATTTTTCCCTTAGGTACGAATTGCTGCTCCAAGAAATGTAAGTGTTGTTCTTCCAAATGTTCAATTTCTGGGATTCATACCGATGCCATTGTCTCACCACTATTAAAAGTTACCAAAATACTAAAACAATTTTATAAATCAACTCAAAGTTAAATCAAAATAAATACACAAATGCGACTAAATAATTTAAAATCAAGAAACGTAAAACTCTACAAATTATAATATTGGTATTTACACGCGGTGTACCAACCGCTATTTTATTTACACTTTTCCCTTTTTTCTACTTCTCCCTTCTCCCGTAAATGTATGTGCTTCTAGTAGATTTCCTGACAGCTCAGCCAATAAGACAACTGCACGCCAACCGTGTTTCTCTCGGTTTTTATTGCACGCCTATGTTTTTATTTTCATAAAATACACGCCTTTTCTGCAAAAAAACGAAGCGAACAATACATTATTTTGTATTGTCCTTGAACAATACAGATCACGTGCGCGGACTATTTAACTATTTCTTTTGTTTACGTTTTTGTTATTTTGGGCAGTAATTTGTGTTCTTAATACCTTTAGTAAACCGTACGCGTGCAAAAACTATAGAACAGCATATGCGTTCGATTTATTACCTCTCGAGATCGATTTCGGTGCAGGTATTATATTGAAAAAGAAGCCGAAGGCTTCGAGTTCAGTATTATCCCTCCGCCAAAATCGATAAATATTTTTTTTTGTAAACTCTAGGCTTGCAATAAATACAGAACAGCATACCCATACCAACTGTCATCTTTTACTGCACTCGATCGACTTTGGCGGGGGCATAATACGGCCTCTCGTTCAATATTATCCCTCCAACAAAATCGATCTCGTGCGGTAACAAATGACAGTTGGAACTCGTATGCTGTTCTGTCTATTTCTCCACAGTCAAAACTGGAAATAAGAGGATAAACTATGGAAGAATGCCAAGATAAATATTTCAATGGCTAGAGTGATCGTAATTAATGTTCATCTTCATCCAAGACACTCCCCAACTCATAAAAATGTGTTCCTATCAACCAGTTGTCTACTCCTGGATACAAGTGTAGACGTGAACGAGGATTAATATAGGCTCTGTCGTTCCAGCTGGAGTATCGCCAACTATATAAAATAGTGAAAGTCGGTACATCGGGGAAAATTAGAATCCCTGATGGGTACGGGTGTGAGATGGGAAAATCTCACCCGAAGGCAAGATATTTGGGCCAGACACGAGGCTTGCCGAGTGTCTGGACCAAATATCTTGTCCCGAGGGTGAAATTTTCCCATCTCACACCCGTACCCATCAGGGATTATTTTTCTCCCCCACCATACAGCGGTTACGTTAGCCAGAGGTAATCGGAGGTCACGTGCTGATATAATCAACTCATTTGGTATTCGTTGTTTTGACAAAGTAATGACACCATCGGAAAGAGCATGCAAACGTTATGTATATACCCAAGGTATATACCACGAAATCAATTAGGAACGGTGGCATCTTGGGGTTTACAGAGCTTTAGAGCATCAAACTTTCATCACACGGCATTCTGATGACGTCAATATGAATTAGTTGGTAGCAAGAAACTGATACGATATACATAACGTCATAATAACGTTATAAATGTATAACGTCACGTGGATGGGGTGGGATACAGCTGTCTCTCCCTGCTATCTCACCCTGGACAGACGTATGCTACACATGCAGTGGGGGAGAAAGTAGCATCCTCTTCTTCCCGTTGATGCGCTGACGAAGTGGGTGAGAAGAATTCATTCTTCGCTATAATGTTCTGTATATTCTAGTTCTAAAAACGTTATTTCTTCATAAATAATCAACATATTTCTTAATGCAGAGTGCATACGACAAACCCTATGTTCCTTTAGCCACTATACAATGTCAGAGGTGGTCTTTCCGTACAAGAGACGCGCGGCCCCCATAAATGAATTGTTCTGAATACGCCATGGCGTCACAAAGTTTCTTACCTATTATTTTCTCGACCTCTGTTTTGGTTAAGCTACCAGAGATATGTGTAGCCATTATTCTGTTTGGATTTAGTTGTTGATTCCCACTTATCGCCAGCAGTATACTTGGTGTACAATTAACAGGTTCATTATTTTCTGCCATTATTATCAAACACACAAACATATTTATATACACACAACTACTATTACTTCAATTGTCATTTCACCCTCTGTCACAGTGAAGCAATTTATTTGCGTGGTCTCTAAACTCTAAAATGGTTTACAACCGTCTCTCTTGAGATGGCATTCTATGTACTGGTTTTATGGTATCGGGTCCCGTCCTAAAATTAAAAGTATAACCATCATAGCCAGGATGACATTGTCTATGCAAAATATGCAATTAATTATATCTGGGCTTTCAATTAGATCTAAAACGAGCTCTTCGTCGATTTCTCTCCCATGGGTTTTCTCCTTCAATGTATCTTCTGATAGGCCACATTTCTCTACTTAATCTCATTAATATTATTATGTGGCTATGGTATACTTAAGGAATAGTGCATGGCTTGGAGATGATTACGCCCATATAATGCTCAGTGAGGTGTTGTAGTTCCCGCCGCGAAGTCAACGACAAGACATGCACTAATCCTTATATTATATCGAACACCCATCAAGAAAAACATCTGTCCGATTTGTTAATCTATTACCAAGGTAGCAGCCCTACCAACAAGCGTTATATAGAAAACAACATACCATGTATTTTTTTTAAAAAAATTTCTTATTCCAAAACACGGCTAACTTGGATTATTGATATGAGCAGAAGACAGATTTTGTATCGGTCGGCAAGGGTAAACAAAACATTTCCCCCAAACGGAACTGTGTATTCTAGAATCGCGCAACTCGCGAATGAAAACTAAAATTTTCGAAATTTGACAACGCAGTTTGATAATTTCCACACATTTGTCACACATATATACATTACCGAATGGGTCAGTGCGGGATGCAAAATCCGAAGATTCAATTGAATTCCATTATTTATTCGTTTACTGCCCAAAACATACAATTAAATAGCGAAATAATTTGAGCAGCGAAACAAACGATTTTTCTTATCCGGACGCGTTCTCATGAACGTTGGACCCAGGTATGGATCATTTTCTCCGAAACGAGATATGGATCATCTTCTCAAGGAATAAAATGAACGCCTCGGAACATGTGATTTCAACAATGGAAAAGCGATACATTTTTCCACAATGATTTCTTTCCGGGTCGTTTTGTGGATGTTGTACCTCTGTGAATCGATATTTAAATTTAGTCTGATTAGTTTTATTCACCCAGTTTGAAAAGAAAACTGATATAGTAGTGTGCTAAAAATAGAAAACGTGTAGTGTCTGGGTGTAGTGACTGGTCAGTTCTGTGGATGCAAACTACACGAAATAGGGGTGCAGCGTTCGTCCAATCAGGAGCCCAGAAGGTCACGTGAGATATAATATTGTCAAATATTCTGACTTCTGGACACACTCAGTCAGGACAATTAAATATCAGTAAAATACGGGAATGAGATACACACGTAGTGTGATATGGTGAATCAGAATCGTACCAATAAACTAGATATCTTTCAACTTCAATAGAGACTGAAATATTTTGAAAATCATAGTCCAGACATACGAAGATGTAAGATTATGAAGTGCTTGAAAATATTGCAACTCGTGAGTATTTGGACGAACAATGCTACTCCCAGTCAGTGGTATTCGAGAGGTTCGTGGGCAAACTACGGGTGGATGGTTACCATAATGCATGAATTTATAAGTGCCATATTACCACTGCAATGGGTAGGTAGTACACAAAAAAAGAGGTCATGGAATTTCTTCTCTATCACTCTACTGATGTTCCTTCTCATCTGTTTGACCACCACAATGTTGCTCAGTTCCAAGTTCTTTGATTGCATCACTATCTACTGTTTCACTACTACTTGAGTCACTCATTGTGCACCAACTGAAACGCAAACAATACTGTTCAATATTATGTTTGTTATTAATTTAGTTTAATATTCGCCAGAGTATCTGAGTCTCGAGGTATTGAACTCGTATGCACTCCTCCAGTGTCTACATTAAAGTTGACTGATTAGTGCAGTTAAGATGAAGACGTTGTAAGTTTGTCCTGTTTTTCTTACGGTTTTTGGTTATTTGTCGCATAATTGTCAATATCTCACCAGATGGTTGTTTCATTGAAGTCGAAGGGTTTGCAGGTTGTTCCATAACTGTATATGTTGGGTCGGCTTCCTAAGCGTTAAATGCAACATTAGATACTCCACATACGTTAGCATAAAATCAGGAATTCTCTTGCTTTTCCTATTTTTAAGTGTATGTCGCAAAATTGCATTTCGTAACTTGGTATGGCCTTGTGTCCTAACACACCACATAAATAGATAAATTGCATTTAGTAACTTGGTATGGCCTTGTGTCCTAACACACCACATAAATAGATAAATTGCATTTAGTAACTTGGTATGGCCTTTTGTCCTTACACACCATATAAGTAGGTAAATTCCCAGTATAATCAACATACAGTACGTGGAGAGTGTATTATCAGTAAATCGCCCGCGGAGTGGAGATTCCACCCAAGCAATAATTGCAAATTTGTTGCAAAGTATAACAAGCACAAGCAAAGTCTCAGCCAATGGTCCGTTAGCTGAAACATTGCTTGTGTTTTTTTTGTCGATATGCACACAATTTGAAAGTTATAGTTTTGGTGATAACTCCACTCCTCGGCTGATTTAGTTACAATCCACTCTCCACGTACTGTACATCCCACGAAATAAGCCCATTTCGGTATTTTTATCCAACTGACGTAATATGTCATTCATTCGTAATTCTCCCAAATCTTCTATTGGTTTTGGAAGCGCAAAGTGGGTTATATTTACTTTGCCAAATATAGGTTGCCAAATATGACGTTGAGTCAACGAGAAATTGGGCAATATTGTCTTAGATAGTAAACAATGCGTAATGCTGTCTCGGCGATGAAAATAACTATTTAGCAGTAACTGACCTTTAGTTGCAACACGCAAAGAGTTCACTTCTAGTTTTCCGAATGGTGGAACCATTCGGCGAGATTTTGTATTCTTACTTCTTGAACACGTGATTGAAAATTGCAATGGTACGTCAGCAAAGTCCTTCTTCAATTCGTGTTGTAAAAGATAAATCTATGTTTAATTTCAGACCGTTTCTTTATCTCGATCTTCGTATTAAGAAACAATGCTAGTAAAAAACTAGAGGTGGTATGTATCGTTCTCACTGCTCCCATTGATGGGCAAAATAGTTTCTTATCATTCACACATTCATCATGACCTAATTCCGGTAAATATCGCGTTCTCTGTTTATCCACAATTAATGTATTATTATGCCAGTAATTGTTATTGACCAATCGGCTTCAGTATCTAGTGACCGTATATGTGACTGCGTATCATCGAGCTGACCGTATATAGAGCTTATATACGGTCAGTTCCGACATTTTGTTTTTGACATCTAACGCTCGCTTCGATGTTTTTCCTAATTTCGCGTGTTCAACGAACAACAAATAATTTTGCGTGTGTGTCTTTTGATCAACGTACAACTATAATTCGTTTCTTCCAGTCTTTGAGAAATTTGAATAAACAAATGTAAATAAATACAATAAATAAACCACTAAAACGAAATGTATATAAGCCAACTGGCACTTTCTGAGACGAACTCAAGCGAGAATCCTTACCCGAATAATCTGCCCTTCTCAGTTCATGCAAATATTTTCGAGTTACTCCCCCTGGACTGTAAATTTGATCGTCTGTTTTGTTTTGATTTGAATGATTGAACTTGAAGGTTGATCGATATCGAACATAAATTACACTTATGGTTGTGTCTCTTTCAAAGGACTGGCATGATAAATACGTTATGGGGCTTTCAGGGGGCGGATATGGTGTGATGTAAGGCTCAGCGAGATCAGCCTTACATCACACCATATCCACCCCCTGAACGTCCCATAACTTGTATTAGCTTCCAATCTATATGTATATGTACCAATTTGTTAGCAGTTTTTGACCGGCTTGCATTCACAAATGGAACAGGCAAGGCTTGTACTTTAAACATTTCCCATTGGAAATATGTATTAATCAATACAATTACTAACTTACAGTACGTGGAGAGTGGATTGTAACTGAATCACCCGCGGAGTGGAGTTATCACCCAAGCTATAACTTTCAAATTGTGTACATATCGACATTAAACACAAGCAATGTTTCAGCCAACCAACCTCCGGGTTTAACCCGAAGGTCCATTGGCTGAAATTTTGCTGGTGCTGGTTATGCTTTGCAACAAATTTGCAATTATTCCTCGGGTGGAATCTCCACTCTGCGGGTGATTTAGTGATAATACACTCTCCACGTACTGTATCATCAACAAAATCTGTCGCAGTTGTCAACAATTGATAATAATGCCACAACTCATTTTGCATTTTCAACAGCAGTTGGGTATGATCATCAAGCCGGTCTTGAATATTCGTTAATACCGAAGTTACCAAAATAGGACTGACGACCCTCAGTGATATTTTCTCATCGGCTAGCACATCCATCTGCTCATGCATATCGTCCATATACGTTTCTACTTTACAGTTAAACCTAGAAGTCCTGTTCCGAATTGTGCGCTTATCTAGGCTTAATTGCGCGTAGGAATTGCACGCAATTGCCATATCGAATGGTATCCAGAGCACGGCAGGTTCTCCTGATTACTCATAGCAAACACAGGCAATGTTTCTGCCAATGGACCTCCGGGTTACCCGGAGGTCCATTGGCTGAAACATTGCTTGTGCACAGGCCATATGTACAGAATTTGATAGCCTTGCTATGGTCATAAAGCGTAGATTAATGCGCAGATCGACGTGCTATTTGTGCGCATTTCATGACAGGACTTCTACCTGTTCACACAAAAGAGATAATACTCGCGATAAATTCACCTCGAAGTCTCGATCCTTTTGTACGGCACGATATGTTAATTTAACCAAACTCAAACTTTGTTTTTGAACGCGTTACATCATTGCTTGATCAATAACAACTATCGTAAGTTTTATTTCATCCCCTTTAAATCAGATTCTGTGACTGTTCCAAATAAGAAACTCAATCCCGCACCCACATAATTTGCAAAACCTCGCTTCTTTCGGGATGAAGGTGCATACCCTTTTAGTTTGGGATAATCGGCCAGGTCCCCTTTTACTCAATCAAAACGATTATTAATGAACCTGACCTCCTGATATAAATCCAGTATTATCGAATGTAAAGCAAGATTAACTGTACTGTTCCTACTATTGTTTCACTCAAATATTTTCATGAAATTTTCATCAATTTTCCGATAAAAGTGATTCACAAATCTGACATTATTGTCAACCTGTTGTATGTAATGAATGAATGGCCCCAATTCTGCTTCATACCTGGTTGTCTATGCATGGTTAATCATATATATTTCCTTTACTTTTGTAAAGATGACATTATTTCGGTTTATTATTCAACCACTGACTGTTATTATCAACAGACTTCCAAATAAGTATCACTTTAACATCTCGTTCCTACAACGAGAAGGCAGGCATGAAATAGCGTCACGAGTGATTTTTAATTCCCAAAATAAAATCAGACTCTTTGTTTTACCACCGGTCAGGAGAACTCAAGAAAGCTTAACTAACGCAGAAGAATCGCACGCTGGATTTCGCAGGTCAACAATGACTCCACCATCTTACATTTCTTGTCAGAATATAAATCAATATAGTTTTGTCTCTCACAACGCTCACCCCACTCTCCTGTATAGTCATATAGCATGGTAAATGTTTTTGGTATTTCTGTTTACTTCTGGATACCCCAAGGTCAACAATCTATTCTTTGAATTTCATGCCATCCGTCCTCTCGAAGGGTGATCCTAATTTTATCTATTAGATTTCACATTTTTACTTCATTTGTAGGTTGTACATCGGTTGATTTATTTCTTTTTCTCTGATTTATACTGCCGTCAGTTAAACAATCTGATTATGATTTCGATGCCGATGGTCTCAACTTTGCTTGTTATTAGAAGCTTTCTCCGCCAACATGTATGGTACATGGAGATTTAAGACAGAAGACAACAGATAGAGTTACATCCCTTGGATCGTTAAGGAAACGAGTAAACAGTATTTTGTTGACATCTCGTCCCCAAAGTTCCAATGTGTTCTGTGTGCCTATTGGCACATAGAACACATTGGTACTCAGGGGACGAATTATTTGCTCTTATTTTATTATTTTTCTGATTGTACTGTCGGCAATCTGATGATATTTGTGACTATTTTCGGGTTTTTTTGTTCAGGGTTAGCATTGGTTGAAAACAAGGGTACCATTGACGTGCACTGCGAAACCGGGTCCCACATTGTCAATGGGAATAAAGTGTCTTATTTCCAAATGAAACAAAATATTGGATTTTGATTGGCTGAGAGGTACGGTGTAACTTGCAATCCACAGAGGCTTATTTTTACACTGTGTTTAACCACGGTGTAAAAACAAGAACATAAAAAAGCAAGCTATATGGCTAAAAAGGTACCCATTTTTAATTATTAATTCATACCTTCTTCTCGGTTATGTTAGAAGAAAATAAAAATACAGGAAATTTAATATTTATGTGCAATGAAATATTACATATATGGATGTCATTGGAACTGGCTCATTGAGCCAGTTCCAATGGCATCCATATTTGTTTGGTTGTATTTAAGAAACTTGCAAAGTACAAATTTTCTGTCAGTTTTTGCCCACAATGTAGGTTAAAGTATTAAGTACACCAAATTTTTGGAAATAAATCCGTTATCCTTGTGTTTTCCAGGGTGTATGGGAATTTACACCGATTTGGGAACTCATACACCCTTCGGCTTTGCCTCAGGGTGTATGAGTTCCCAAACCGTTGTAAATTCCCATACACCCTGGAAAACACAAGGATAACTAATATTGCCCAAGGACACAAAGCAGTTACCCCCTGGAGGGGATCGAAAACTGGATTATCAGTTTACATGTAACTTTATGATACTCTGTGCAATTATATGTCAATAAGGAGACTAAATTAAAATTATATTGTAGTGATATTGAGTTTATAGGCGTAATTATCATTCCAACAATCTCATTGATATTAATTACAGCTTCATCAATCTAGTTTTGATAAAGTGATAATTGAATTATGGTAATTTGTATTTTGGTAAATGGTTTAGCGGGAATTGGTATTTTAGTAATTGGTAAAATGTTAAAATACCCTTAGTTTTTCGTTTAGACACTCTGTTTGTGCAATAACCAAAAAACGATCTGGCTCTCAGATCACCAGTCTAATTCCGTGAGGAATCCCTGGCACCCGGATCACCAGTCTAATTCCATGAGGAATCCCTGGCTCTTCGATCATCAGTCTAATAGGTTTATTCTCACTCGGCCAAACTGTTTTATTTTGTTAGTAAAAAAGGTTGCCTAGGTGGGAGAGCTGGGTGGTTGGCTGAGTGCTACTGGATGTGAAGGAGACAAATAGGATTTAATGCATGTTAGTAATAATAATAACACTTCGGTCGGCCGCTGATTTATTGAGGTTCTCGGATGAGAAGGCCTTGGCTGCCCATGTACTCCCAACTGTCTCCCTATTCCAACGCTTCTTTTCTCCTCCCAACACTCGGAGACGAACTGCTTGATGACAGCCCTTGCCCCATTCTTCCCAATCTCTCCGATTAGCATATTAACCCTCTCCCACTAACCACATGTCCTTCATTCTCCCAACCCACTTCCCCATTATACTCCCAGTGAATCTTATTCTTTTAGATTGGTATTTTGGGAATTCTAGAAGAAAGTCTAGTCTCAACCACGCCCAAATTATGCATCTGACACGCCTTTTCACTGTTTTTCCAATTCCCCCCTCAGCTCCAGGGACCGCGGCCTCAGCTTGAATAACAGAAAACCTCAAAAGTTGCCATCAATGACCTCTTCAAAACCAGGCTTCTCTTCTCGCCAATTACGGTTACCATCCTCCCTGACCCTTTCTCTGACGATTTTTTTTTACTCTGGTTTGCCCCAACGTCTAGATCCGAGATCTCCAATGAGTAGTTTTCTTCTAGCTCCCTCACTTGGACCATCCACCCCGTCTTGATATTTGAGTTGAAAATTCTCAGGAACATTACTTTACATCATCGGCTGTCGGGGAGATTTAACAAATAATTAAGATAACCGAGTTTCAATATGTCTCTCCTGTCCTTGATCCTCATCCATCCAAGCTCACCCCAGCAGTGAGGGCTGTCACTATAGACCAAAGCATTTAACATTGAATTCCCCATACACCAGGACTGTCACTATAGACTAAAAATTTAACATAGGAATTCCATAGGGTGTTTTGGTCTATAGTGACATATTTTGGTCTATAGTGACATATTTGGAGACAGGGGAAAAAGGTTTTTTTTTTACACAGTACGAACACTTTGTAGTCTCATTGTGTTAATAGTCCATGAATCTGTGTTTTTCACTAAGAAATTGTAAATGTCTTTATTTATTGGTGATAAGCCACAGGAATCAAAGTAGATGGCTAAATGATTGTCTTTGAAATATATCATCACTCCATGTTTTCCTGGTTCTCTTGATGAATCTGTGTTCACAATATAAGCTTTTCTATGTTTAAGCTTATGTGTTGGCAATAAGTTTCTTAAACACACTCTTTCCATTTAAGGATGATGACCTTGGGGAATTGTTCAATATGTATACTAGCTGACTGGTTTCCTTGTCTTCTTACCCATGAAAAGGGCTGTCGTGAACCCTTTAATCAAGATATGATGTATAATACAGTACGTGGAGAGTGGATTGTAAGTAAATCACCCGCGGAGTGGGGTTATCACCCAAGCTATAACTTTCAAATTTTGTTCATTTCGACAAAAAACACAAGCAATGTTTCAGCCAATGGACCTCCGGGCTTAACCCGGAGGTCCATTGGCTGAAACATTGCTGGTGCTAGTTGTGCTTTGCAACAAATTCGCAATTATTGCTTGGGTGGAATCCCCACTCTGCGGGTGATTTAGTGATAATACACTCTCCACGTACTGTATGACCAGTCTCTTTTAACTAATTCTGCCCACTTTTGAATGTCTTTTTGGCAGGCTATTTCAAAGTCTTTTCGAGCACAATATTCTAATAAGTCTATTATTCTTGCTCTCATGTATAGATTATGTTGTATAGTCACTGGACACAGTTTCTGTAAACATTCTGTAATGTATATATCTGTTAATGTTGTCCGGTTGGATTGACATTCTTCACAGATATTTTTCATTTTCTGTTTAATGTATTTTATCAGTTCTATCACAACACAATCTTGAAATAATGTTTGTAACTTTGCTTCACACATATTGCAATGTTCACATTTATTCATTGTTATTAGTCAAATATCACTCCTCTTATTTTGTTGATTTCTATCTCACTATCAGATTCTGCATAGACAATAACGTTGATCACCTCTGGAAGAGCTTGAGCAAACTGGAGATCCATTCGAAGGTTGGCAGCCTTTATAGGATGAGCTAATGGTCCACTACTTGACTGATCAGGTGTTAAATCAATTCCCCAAAGGGTATATCCTTTCGCATAATCCTGCATACATACATTAATTGTTTGATTTTTTGTCCAAAATACCCCATCGCTTCAAATAATGATATTAATATGAATTTAGATAAAGTCCTCCTTCGAAATTTGGTTCGATGGGACGTGCTTTAATGGGATGTCCATCTATTGTGATTTCCAACTTGTTCAAATTAAAATGTTGAAAATTAAATGTGCCAATATCTCCATTTATATCTTTATTCGAAAACTACACCAAGAATTAATCGTTTTGGCATCTGTTTATGAAACAGATGGTCTTCTATTTTTGATCGAAAACCACTTCCAATGGTAAATGTTTTCATTTCTACACGTCTTATGGGGATTTTATAATTTGTTTGATCTATTTGTGCATTAAGATCATTTGCAAATTTAGGAAATAAATCCAATGCCGGTATTCTGAATATGGCTTTTTGAATTTCTATTTTTCCATTTTCATCACCTACCAGACAAACTTTAGTTGCAGAAGGATGAATTTTTATTCTCATTTCCACACCGTTTGGTAAATATTTGTCTTGCACAAATAGATCTAAATGTAATTTTCCTCTTAGTAGTACAGATTTACTGTCTGCAATTAATTTGTTACGCTGAATCAAACCTTTGTTATCACCATCTTTAGCTACTGCTATGTAGTATCCACGACTATCTGCATACCACATCTCACTACCAGCCAGATGAGTTTTTTTCACATCTCTTGAATAACTAAGAACATTCTCAAAAAATCCTCGACAAGGATACATGTCTGTATTGGTGGTTATAAGACTACCGTTCAGTGTAACATCAATTTTACTGAACATGCTGTGAAAAATATTATTGATAGGAGTAATATTTGTATCTCCGCCCAATACACTCCCATCTTGTTTTGTAATTTTAAAACTGAACTTCAAGTGTAGATGATGCAAGATCTAACCACTCGGTTGTTTGTCTTGGAATTAAAAATTCAATTGGTGAAGAATAGTTTAAAGATGCAATGGGAAATTGCTCAATTTCACAATTTTTTTTTCCACTCGATGTTGGTGAAACATTATCTGGATCAAAACCACGACACAACTGCTCGCGAGATGCATGTAACATCATGATTTATTCAAATATATCAAGTGGCCTTGAATTTCATTTTGGATGAAATTGTCTTTTCCGTGTCTTGACTCTTTGAGAACGAACCTCAGACTGATGTTTCGGTTCTCGTTTTTGTCCTTTTCCCCCAATGTAGCTTTACCCACTGATACCATAAGATATTTTGCATGAGTGAGCATTTACATCTTTAAGTGGTTTTTGATTTCTCACCAATTAGGGATGAGAGTGAGGGGTTGGGGTATAGAGGGAAGTGAGATGGTTGTTGATGTTGCTAGGGCAGATGGGGTGAGGAAGGCGGGGAAGAGAAAAAGGGGGGCCTGAGGCATGCAAAACGAGGGGAAATGCAGATGATTTAGGAAGTGGAGGTAGGAGAGGAAAAATGGTAGTAGCAGGGAGTTGCATTGTATGTGGGAATGATAATGTGGTTTGTACTCCCAATAGTTCGAATCTAACAGTCGTGCGCTTTCTGAGGGGCCGAAGGTGGGGGATCTGAGGGACTGGGTAGATGGTATTGTGCCAGGGTCAGGATCGAATCCGGTAGTGGTGGTCCATGAAGGGACCAACAATATCGGGGAGAGAAGGTCAGTAAGTCTCATGGAGACGTGCAAAGGTCTAATCAGCAAACTGCTAAGTAGGAATGCAAGAGTAGTCGTATCCGGGGTCCTTCCAATCCTTGAGGGTGGAGCCGAACTTCTGCTGAAATCATTTTCTTATTCAGAAAAAAATATTCAGAAATTGTTTCCAAACCAATTTTTTAACTTTTCAGAAATTGATTTGAAAACATTTTCTGAACGTTGATTGAAAACATTTTCAAACAAAGTTCTGAAAGATTTTAAAAAAAAAAATGTTTTGAAAACATTGAAAACCAAATTCTGAATAAGAAAGTTGACTTAACAGAAATTTTGTTACCAGAGTTTAATGACAGTGATGATACTTTACTATATCATGTGGGGGTAGACGAAGAATCAATGCTGGAAGTTGCTGGCGACATTTTATTTCCAGAGACGGAGACAGCTCCATTGAAAGTTACAAGAAAACGAAAAGCTAAAGACAGAACTTCTAAAATAGGAAAACTTGCCAAGAAACATTGAACATTGTGAACAACGTGAATTACTTTTGTAATATTCATGGATTAAAACATCTGAAATGTGAAAATGGTGTTATCGTAGGTTTTGCTTTCACATCAGTGCTAAACACCCCCTTCTGCTATACCAATCATTGCATGGATGTCACAGTAGCAGGGGGTGATTAACACTGATCACAAACTACGTCTCCAAGGGACGATATACCACCTGCATACCCCGTATAAAGTACAGTCAGTGTATGGTTGGGAGTTTTTAGCATTGAATTCACAATATATCAGTAAAGATCGCATTTCCAGGTGTACGTCTCCACACCTCAACAGGAGGTTCGTATTTCAAAGTGCACAATTTTTTTTACTGATGTTACAGACATATTGGTTGTTTCGGAAAATATCATTTTTTAAAACATTTCTTCAGCTGTTTGTACTTCATGAGGGGTTACGTCAAATCTACACAATTTGACGTAACCCCCGATGAAGAACAAATAGCTGAAGAAATGTGTTATAAATTGATATTTTCATGACAGGAGAAAAGAAAAATTGAATTTTTTCTTCAACTTCCTCATTCGCCAGTGACAAGATAGCTCCCCCTCCATTACTTCTTGCTAGCTGCCGTAAATTATTTCTCGGTATAACTGTGTGGTCATTCTTGATCTCACCCTTGCTCAGTGCAGCCACACATAGGATCTCAAGCTCAAAGGATAGATCTATGTTCATGATTAGCATTAGGAAAAATGACACCCTCTATCTGTATTTATACTCATCATTGGAGGCCGCATTCCTGCCTCCAATGATGGCATTCTGGGCCAAAATATGTCACTCTGGGTCAAGACACCCTATGGAGAATCCTATGTTAAGTTTTTGGTCTATAGTGCCATATTTGGGTATGGGGACTTCAGTGTTAAATGCTTAGGTCTATAGTGACAGCCCTCACTACTCACCCCGGATTGCTTCTAGTGCAGCGGCATAACTCGACCCCGTTATCCATCGGTCTGCATCGTTCTGCAGGATTTCCAAACAGTATGTTATACTTGGCAGACCCACAATTTCCCAAATGGTTTTCCCCACGAAAACCTTATTGACACTGTTCCTCTCTATAAGTTTCATTTTGTTAAGTATTCGTTTTCCCTTCAGAATCAATTTATTTGCGTGGTAGCGGTAGATGCCTCTTCCTGATGTTTATATATATTTACCCCCAGATACTCATAGTCACCTGTCTCTCCTGCACTAAGGAGTTTGCTGTTACCTTCCGGAATACAGAACTTCCCAACTTTCTAACTTCGAGTGGGGTCCACTTTGCGGCCCACAGGTATAATGTTGCTCTTGCTTCCATTAAATTCGAGTCTCCATTTGCTGCCATATTTCCCAACAATTCCCAGCATTTTCGCTAGCCCCTCTTCGCTTTCTGACACTAGCACTATATCATCTGCAAAAAAATAGCCCTGGGATCTTCAAGTCCCCAACTGCTACCCCTCGTCGCTATGCAGGAGTCCATCTCCAAAACCTTTGATGTACAATGCAAAAAGAATTGGCGAAGGGATAAACCCCTACTTTAGGCCTATCTCCATAGGCACACGTTTTGTTGTTATGTTTCCCAGGCTAAGTTCACTCTGTACATCTTTATATAATGCTTTCATAATTCCAACAAACTCGCCTCCCAAGCCCAGAGCCTCAAGCTGCACCACATACCCTCCATATTCTGTCGTATGCCCTTTTAACATCCAAAAAGGCCTTAAATATATATTATCTTTTTTGCTATCGCGAATTCGCATTTTGTATCTCGGGCCTCAGGCAAAACCAAAACGCAGGTTAAAACTGAAATATTTATTTAACCCTTTACCCAACGCAGACGATATCAAAATTTATTATTTTAAATATCATTTTTTTTTAATTTTTCAAAAAATTTTCACAAAACCATATCATGTGACCCCTCGTTGGAACGAGCTCGACGAGCTCGTTCCAACGAGGGGTCACATGATATGGTTTTGTGGAAACTGTTTGAAAACTAATATTTTTTCAACTGCTGAATTTGCATATTACGCGGGCGGATGCGGGCGATTCGTTAGGTAAAGGGTTAACGTATAAACATAATATATATACGGAACATAATGCATGAAACACAACGTATACCAATAACATTAATTTCTGTGAATTTCGCCAGGTGTAACAATTATAATGCCCTATTGGTGAATTCGATGACATTCATCTGTTCGTTCTCTCGTCTGGCTTTCAAGATGCTAGCTGAGGTCCTCGGTTCGAATCCCACCTGCGGCAACCGCGTTGTGTCCTTGGGCAAGACACTTCACCCCGATTGCCTACATGGGGGCACGATGACGCTGTGTACTGAGGCGTACTGCACGTCGATGGTGCGCATGTCTTCAACCACTCTAACCCTGCCTGTGCTGCGGTGCAGAGTTCAGAGTTACGATGTTGGAGAGCTGACAGCTGCTCGTCGTTGCTCGGTGGTTCTCTCCGGGTACTCCGGCTTCCTCCACCCGTAAAACTGTCACGGTCACGATTAGCCATTGTGCATAAGTATGTGACCTTAAGCACCAATAAATAAATAAATAAATAGATGCTAGCTCGGTTGTCCAAATTCCTGAATTTTCTCTTTGTTTCCCTGCGCTTTCCTCCAGGTTCTAGTTGGTTGATTTGGGCTTCGTTTGTCGATTGAATTGTCTTCAGTAGTTTCACGAATGAATATATGTTTGGGTGTGGCGCTTTGCATAGTTTATTTATTTTACTGTACCATCCTTCGCCATTGTTTGTAGTGCGGGGACTGTCGTTGAAAGAAACAACCTTTGACTGACACTGAGGGGAACACATTTCTCATCGCATTGTTGGCCGCCAATTCAAAGTCCATAATTATTAAGGTGGCGTATAAGTCAAATCTCTTCGTTCGAATTCTTGTTTGAGTGTGAAGAAGAATTTGTTGTATGTTAGCTGTGTCTTGTTGGGTAATAGCGCATACATTAGAGAAAAAACTTGACCACAACTCTGCCAAGGAGAGAATACAATTGATAGAATAACCCAGGACACGAATAGAATGTGTCATTTACAAAAATAACCGGCGATTCACATAATCTTCTCAAGTTTGCGTCCGTGTTGAAAATCACAATCCGTCGGTTTTGTTCGTCGGTTTGGTCGGTCAGGCGGAATCGTTCACCAGCACATGTTTCTATCCAACCTTCACTCAACTCAATTTGTTCCGTGTTTGTGGAAGTTTTGGTAACACCTTAGCACGATGTCTATTTTAAGACGATTTACAACTTTCAAATGTCAGAATGTTTTTAAATACGTCTTTAATCCCTTCTTCGCATTCAATACGTCTCAAGCTACCAAGTTCTTCGTTGGAATCGGTTCGATTTCGTCGCGACATCTTTTCCTCGCCCTACTGATGAATGCACACGCAGCGAGGGCAGCACTGTTACTGCCAGGATTGTGATTCTGTTCAACTTCCACCAGAATATTGTCTTTAGTAACTAATGCTGAGGAACAATTTCGATTGACACACCTGCAACAGACACGTCCGTGTTTGTTTGTTCTAATCGAAAACTTGAAACCTGCATGAATCAAATAATAACTACCTCTGTTGTTGTCTAGAAAATCAATATCTGTCTGTGCCGTAGCCATGATTACAGAATAGTTCCTGAAAGAAAATGCCAGATTGAATGACACAAAAATACGAATCCAAGGAATATCGTGTTCTTCCGCAACCCGTCCAGTGTCACAAGTGTCAGGAATGTGGGCACTTGTCACACAAATGTAACGGGGAGCAACGATGTATGAAATGCGACGACAAACACATCGCGAAGGCATGTAGTGCTACAACTCTGAAATGCCCCAATTGCGGTGGTTAACACTCCGGTAGCTACCGGTGTGTAGTCACTTCCCACAAAGTTAAAATCAACATCCAGCTTAAAGCTCTAAATGTAAGTAACGTCGAAAACTCATCCTCCCCTTATTCAACGTGTGCCCTAATGGTAGGCTCTATTTTCAGCATAATGAAGAAACACATGGACACCAGTCTTTCGGACGTTTGCAAAGTGATAATTAAAACAGCCTCTAAGTTATATAACAATCAAATATCGCACACGCTATGAAAAGCGGTCGTCAACAAAATATAATTAGGTAACAATATTATAAATAGTAATTAAACTTAAATAAACGTAGTACAATTATTCCTAAACCATTCATGGATATACTAAAAACAGTCCAGTAGAACGCTCAAAGCGTTAATCAGAAAAACTTGCAAATGTCACATTATTTTAAAAAACTATGGACATAATTAGAATTAGCGAAACATGGCATGAACCAAACAAAAAAAAAAAAATCTCGTTATGTGGTTTTGATATTATTTTATATAAGATATTGACCCGCCCAAAAAGGTGGTGGCGTCGCTCTACTAATAAAACAGGAGATTAAATACAAAAAATTACTATGCGACCACCTCAATGCTGAAGTGATTGCAACTGAAATTGAACTTGACCACAAATATCTGGCCATCATAGCATATTATAATAAACCGCAAGCAACAGTAGACAGTAAAGTATTTGAATTCTTTACCAAAAAGCACAAGCACTGCATATTCTTGAGTGATTTCAATTCCAAACACCAGGTATTCGGTTGTCATAAGACTGAGCCTAATGGTGACGCCCTTTTCAACATCATTGAATAACTCAATATATTCGTGGTAAATAACGATCAAGACGTAACATACATAAGCAACAACCTACTCCACCAGTCAGATATCCTAGACTTGATAATCACCAGCACATCACTGACCAGCCAAATGCAAGACATATTTGTAGGCGATGATGAGCTAGGCAGTAATCACCTGCCAATTCACGCCACTTTGAAATGTAATACTGGTCCCAGAAGGTATCTTCCCGTGAACAGGAGGAAAAATTAAAAATTGACTGGAACCTTTTCAGTAACATTATGGAAGTACAAATAAAGGAAAATGACCCCTTAAATGCTCATGAACTAGAAAAAACCTGCACCCATCTTAACGGGGTCACCAACAGTACACTAGATGAAATATGTCTCAAGAAAACAGTAAAGACGCAGATAAAGAGGAATGACCCAAACAACTCTTCAAATAATCTTGAAAAAAAAAGAAAAGCCTTCAAGGCTTACCAATCAGAGAATGATCAAATGAAAAGAGTATAACTTAAAACCTTGTATAATCGCCTACAGGGAGAAGTTAAAAATGCCATAGCTAACGGCAATCGCATAAGATGGGAAAAGCAAGAGAAAACCTAAATGGGCTGAGAGAACCTAAGAGGTTCTGGGATACATTTAAAGCTCTAACTGACCAAAAGGGCAAAAGTGCCAATAATAATGCGCTGATGAGTAGCTGCGGAACTATGGCCATGGACGGAAAGGCAAACGCCTGCGCTTTTGCCGAACTTTTCTATGTCATTCACATATATTATGAAAAGAATCGGGCTTAGAACCGACCCTTGTGGTGTTCGTGCTTCGAGTATTACTTCCTCTGACACCTCGCGGTTAACCCTCACCTTGATTTTACAGTCAGTTAGAAATGATGATATGATCCTCAGAATTTCAATGGGTAATCCCATTTTCACTACTTTATATCTCATGTCATTGTGCCATACCGATTCGAACGCTTTGTCTGCATCCAGGAAAAGCGGTGTTCCGATTTCGTTTTGACTAAATGCTGTTTTCATATAATCGACCAGTCTATATACGTGTTCGATTCCCTCTTTCTGACTCCTACTCGCTCTGTGCCCTTTGTTGAACAAGTTGATTGATTCGAGGTAGCTCCGAAGTCTCGTAATGAGAATCCGCTCACTCACTCACTATTTTCCAACCCAGCTAAGCAAGCTAATTGGGCGGTAGTTAGAAGGGTTGGTAAGGTCTTTGTCGGGTTTAGGTATCATGACTCCTGTGGCACTTTCCAGCATTTTGGGAAGTACCCACAGGAGAGACAGCAGTTTGGGAGTTGGATATGTCTACAGTAGAAGATGTTGGGGCAGTGTTTCATTATTTTGTAAGAGACTTCGTCTTCTCCTGGGAAGATGACTTGCATTTTCTGATTGTACCTATGGCCTCTTCTACGCTTATTGGTTCGGTTAATTCATGGTCGTCCCTATCTTCATGCGTTTGGTCAAAGTTCGGTTCATTAAAAATTGAGTTGTTATCTTGGGGCAAATGTATTTACTTTTACCTTAAAATCGTTGTCATATCTGTTCCCCGATAACCTCGAACTGGAAAATGGCTAAGAATTTGCATAATTACAAGAGTTCTGCTCCGTCTTTGCTAAGAGAAGACTAATTGTGCTATGAATATATCTTCATATACAGATCACAATTGTGAGCTTCTAACAAATCATCAAAACTAACAAATGCGGTTCTGAGTTTCCATTCAGCAACTGAATACATACCAGTCGTTAAAACTATGAAGAATCCGAAGCTATAAGTTATGGACTGTTTGTTTACCCAATTTCGTGGATTTTGCGAACAGACTACAGTTATTTCAATGTGATGCCCCTTTATTCACAAATACATAAGATATTTTTTTAAGATATTTTTTCGGGCTCTAGTTATTTAAGGGCTAGACTGATTACTGTTCATAACATGGCTGATTTCTTTATATAATTCAGCTGGTGACTTGAGCTCTTAAAAACGGAGCCAGTGGATGGTGTGCGTATGAAACGTCTTCAACTCGGAAATATATTCCACGCAAAGAATATCTGCAGGTCGAACAATAAGTTTATTTACTTTTTATACAAATCATAATATCACAAGCGTAACATCACAGATTGAGCCTACAATACAAAACTGATAAACAATAATATAAGTCATCTCCATCACAATGTATGGTATATGGAGATTTAATACCCGGATGTTGGTTTTTAAAATTAAATCTCCGTATACCATATATGGTGACGGAGATAATGTTTTTGTCCCGTTTGAAACACATTAGAAACATAGTGGTGAAAAATTTGTGGAGGCGTTTCTCACGTTCCGCAATGAGTTGGAACAAACGCGAAGACAGATAGAGTTACATCCCTTGGGTCGTTAAGGAAACGAGTAACGCGTATTTTGTTTACTCATCGTCCCCAAGTTCCAATGTGTCCTATGTGCCCACTGACACAAAGATCACATTGGAATTGAGGGGACGATATTTGCTCTTATTTTATTTTTCTAAAGTTGTTTCATTTAATTATTCGACTATTTAATTTATAACGGCAAAATATGATCGAATTGTCGGAAATCTGATGATATTTATGACTATTTTCATGTTTTTTGGTTCGATTTTTTATATCGAGGCGAACAAAAGCGAACGGCTTTCATTTAAACCATGCATCCCAATGTTTCGCGTGCGCTTATACCCTGGATGTTACACGCTCTCATATACCTTGGATGTTGATGCACCCGTTGTCATGGCTATTTGTCCATTTTGACCAATCAAAAGGCAGAATTTATCGGGATATAGAGACAAAAAAGCTTGTATTTGAATCACCAGTAGACATAGCACCTAAAATATATTTGAAATCGAACAATAAGTTTAAATCGAGTAAATATAATAATTGTTGGATATGCAATCGTTGAAAGACAAATATTAAAAATACTATAGCCATACCAGATACGCATGGTCCAAAATAGTTTATATTTTACAATATATGTGGACTTCGAAAATTATCCCTCATCATTAAATCAATGCACGAACTGTAAGGATGAATTTGGAAATGGATTTGAAATAAACTTATGAATACTATGTGTGGCGGGAGAAGAAGTAAGTGGTGCTAACAGAAAGTGCATGTTAAGTATGTCCCGGGAGCTGTATGGAAGCAGGGAATAATAAACAAATGTAGGAGCTAGGAGCTGTAAACAAGCCATGTTGTTGGTATCCTTAACCCTTTACCTAACATGAAAAGCAGACGACACTTGCAAAAAAAATTCTTGAATAACTAATTTTTTTCATTTTTTGTCTCAAAAACATAGGTTATGACCTCTCGTTGGAACGAGCTCGACGAGCTCGTTCCAACGAGGGGTCATAACCTATGTTTTTGAGACAAAAAATGAAAATATTTTGAAAATTAATTGGCGATTTTTGAGAATAGCGCTGGCCGGTTTTGGCCGTTACGTTGGGTAAAGGGTTAAATAAAGGAGATGAGTTGTAGAGCGTACTGTGGTGGCACTCGGCCGAGCAAATGATACATAACTTATTTGCTCGATGGGGTTTGAGTCGTTAGAGCGACGCCTGTTTGAATCACTACTTAAGAGCCCATATGCTCAATGGTATTCGAGTCGTTCGAGCAATAACATTTTTCAGTAACTGTTCGAGAGCCTATTAGTGGAACTTGGAATAGGTAAGAAAACAGTTGTTCGTGCAAGCATACTGCATTCGACGATCTCTAATAGTGGAAGACAAAACTGACAGTAATGTTAGCTGGGACTCGTAGCGGCAGTACTGTAAGGATACGTACGAATAGACGTAGTAAGGAATGATGATAACATCTAACACATGGCAGAATAGTAGTAGTAGTCAATGCTAATGGTACAAGGCAGTAAAGCTACACAACTATAAGGGCCGTAAAAATCTATAGTATTGGGTGAAAAAAATTCGGGCTAATCACTCGAGACAAAGTGGAAATCGAAGGTATGACTACCAGGAGCTGAATAGGAATTAAAAACCATATAGCAGCTAGGAGCTGTGTTGAAGCAAATATCCGTAAATACCCGAGATAGTGCGGAGAACGTGGAGTCACTCAGTCGAGCAGTTGTTCGATAGCTCGTTTTCTCGATGGCATTCGAGTCGTTCGAGCAACGTCGTTTTCAGTAACTGCTCCATGGCTTATTAGGGGAATTTGGAATAGATATGAACAAGTCGTTAGAGCAAGAAGAATGTTCTCGACTCCTTCAGGTAGAGGAAAACAACTTTAATAGTGATATGAAGTGGGACTCGTAGCGGCAGTACTGTAATTGTAGGTACTGCGAGTTGTAGTTGTACCACACCTTAGTAAATGTGGGACTCCCCAGCACAGAGAAGAATAGTAGTAGCCGATACTAATGGTAAAGCGCAGGTTAATCAAAGGACAGATAGTTCAATACAATCTGGAAACCAATGGTACCACTTTCTGGAGCTGTATAGAAGCTTGGAGCCATATAGGAGCCAGGCGCGGCATAGAAGCCATGTTGTAGGCATACTGAACTACCTGAGATACTCCATAGAGCAGTTTTTGGAATCACTCGGTCGAGCAAATCCTCGATGGCTCATTTGCTCGATGGGATTCGAGTCGTGCTACGTTTGAGTCGCTGCTTGAGAGCTTTTTTGCTCGATAAGATTCGAGTTATTCGAGTTTTGGGTTTGATAGACGGTACTCTGGCAAAAAAAAAATGTCTTTGGGAATTTTGTCAAAATAAAAACCGATTGGACTTTTCAAGGTTAAAATTTTACACCATATTTCTTCTTGACGGAAATTTTCTCTGGCGAACCAGTGTCTATGGAGATTTCAGTGTTAAATG